>LPNX011164292.1:140566-757014 GCA_001517045.1 Pseudotsuga menziesii
TGTTTGATATGTATTTCAAGAAAAATTTTAAGATAGGAATATTTTTGTTAATCAATAGTAGTTATGATTTTATTTATGGAAATAAATAAATGTTTAAGATGGATGTATGGTAGCTTTATTTCTTTTATGTTATAAAATGATATAAATTTTTTTATTTACTTTATATTTTTAGTAACTTATAACTCAATCTATTTTTTTTATCTTAATTTTAAAAAACAAAATTAATAAGTACAATTACAATTTATATATTGTTTTTTCAATTAAATTTCAAAATAATTTCTTTAACTACAACTTTATAACTTCATAATTAATTAATATGAATATCAATTTATTTTTTATATAATATACTACACTATGTCAAAATTTTAAAATGTTGTTTTTTAAAATTGCACTACATGTTTTTGCACCACTTGCACACACTAAATGACCTATATTGTTTTATAACAAATAATTTGATAAAGTTTCAATATGACCAAGATTTTGCATATTACACTATATCAAAATTTTCATTTACTTTACTTTTACTTTACACTCTTACTATTACTTTCATTAATAAAAAGTAGACCCTTAAAATCAACTTTGTAAATTGTCAACCAACTAAAATCCTCCACATGAGGTCACAAAAAAAATAATTAGTTAGGTAGGATTGATTGGACTAGGCATCCATTAATGCCCTCCAATCTACTTTCATTAGGTATATTTTCAAACATAGCATTGTTGACTTACAGGGTGCTTTATAAATCCTGCTATAAGCAAGTGTTAAAAGAAAACTCGGATCAGAAGTGCGCTGTTCCCAAGGAGGTTAAAGCTGAGGTATAGTTTCCCTGCTCTCCCCTACGAGTCACCCAACTCGTTGTAGGGAGACAACACTATATCGTGCAGGCCGAACCACCGATCCACACTTGACGCAATGTATCTTAGTGGCCAAACTTAGGACATAACCAAGGAGCAATTGTGGGTGCAATTGACTCTTAAAGTCAGCTATTGCCATTGGGAGGTGTTACCAAGTCTTCTAGATTGGAACATTTGCCCCATCGCCAGTAGAACTACCTCTTTGTTACCTTCACTAGTCAATTGGTGTGTGGACCCCATTGTCACCATCAATTGTGCTTTTGGAAGGCCCAGTTACATATCAGCGGAAGGTCATATGGTCTTTTAGGCATTTTACACTTATTTTTATTTATAAATTCAAGCTACCTAACTCATAATTAAACATAACCTACATTTTGTGACTCTTTCACTAAAACAACTTTGTACATATCACTCACTTGTTGCACCTTTTACACTTATTTTCCTTTATAAATACAAACTATCTAACTCATAATTAAACATAACCTACATGTTGTGACTCTTTCACTAAACCAACTTTCCACATATCACACACTTTTTGCACCTTTTTGCTCACATGTTACATTATTTTGGATGGCTTCACTCACTCATCTACCGCAATGTCCACACAAGAAAATGTCTTTTTTATTTAAACCCCTTCCTTTTTCTTTGTTTTGACAAAATCATCATTTCATGGAATAATATGCTTTAATATTGACTTTATTGTATTCTAGCTGGTAACATTGTCCAATCACTTTTGAATTTTATATCACAAAAATGTCTTTTTTATTTAAACCCCTTCCTTTTTCTTTGTTCTAACAAAATCATCATTTCATGGAATAATATGCTTTAATATTGACTTTATTGTATCAATTTGTAAATATTGGTTATCACACTGCATTCCTGAGATTGCCTTGATTTATTTCAGTGGTTTCTATATTTAGGAAATAAATGCTTGTTGTTCCTAATCATATTTCTAATTATTAGAAACACCTAATTCCCCCTTTTTTTACTTTCCCCTTACACCTAACTTCCTTTTATTTTCTTGTTCCTCCCAGGTAACAAATAATGGCCGCCCCTTTGACCGAACATGCCATTGAATTACTACTTGCACTAACCTTCGACATGCAACCGTTCCTACAAATATTTGGTGTGGAACAAGTCAAATCTATTAGCACCTCAACCATACGATACCGAACAACAATCTCTGATGGGACACACATGCACCACACCATGCTTCCATCAAAGTTCAATTCTCTCATCACTTTAGGGATACTTCAACAAGGGTCTATTATACAGCTTAAGAAATGGACATGTGCAATTCTTTGCCAATGAATGTACGCTTCATTTTTTATTATACTAACTTATGTTTCCGTTTCTTCCCCATTTAGTAAAATCATTATTTATTTATTTTCTTACTTGTTTTTTCCCTTGCGTGGGTCTATCTTACTACATGAATTTGATGTCATCGAGCCCTCCGCATCATTTATTGGCCACCCAATCGCTATATCTCACCCACCTTCTCTTGAAACAACTTCCCCATGCTCTTCAATGCAAGAACCACCTCAAAAGAAACAATGCACATTTCTTCAAAGTGCTTCACCATCCACTATTGAAACAACAATTCCTATCAATGCATTGAGCCCCTACACCTCAAATTGGTCCATAAAGGGTCATGTCCAGGATAAATCAACCCTCTGCCACTTCACTAACCAAAAAGGCCCTGGGAAGGTCTTCAGATTTTACTTTATTGATAAGGACATGGGTGA
The DNA here is from genome assembly GCA_001517045.1 of Pseudotsuga menziesii. Lineage (NCBI taxonomy): Eukaryota > Viridiplantae > Streptophyta > Pinopsida > Pinales > Pinaceae > Pseudotsuga > Pseudotsuga menziesii. The sequence goes on from LPNX011164292.1 coordinate 143,164, forward strand.
AATACACATCACTTGCTTTAATGATTCTGTAGATGTTTTTTATGATCAAGTGCTTCCTGGCCATGTCTACCTCATTTCCAAAGGCACTATCAAACCAACAAACAAGATGTATAGCCATCTTACAAATGAATGGGAAATCTTCTTGCAACCAAGCTCCATTGTTCAACATTTTCCACTAGAAAGCATTCTACTTCCACAAATGCATTTCAACTTCAAAACTATTAAAGATATCAAGTCATCTCCTGTCAACCCCATTGTTGACATCATTGGTGTTGCCACAAACACTTCCCCTATTGCCCCTATACATAGGAAAGATGGTTTAGAAACTATTAAAAAACAATCCATATAAAGGACAACTCAAGTTTTAGCATGGATGTTACTTTGTGGGGAGAACATTGTCATGTAGAAGGCCAATAACTATCTACCTTGTGCTCTGAAAATTCCCACCCTGTGCTTGCAATCAAGGGAGGTCGTGTAGCCGAGTTTAACGGAAAGACAGTTGGGACTACATCCAAATCCATAGTTATCATAAACCCATATATACCAGAAAAGCACAAACTCGCCCAATGGTTTGAAAAAGAGGGCTTCCATACTTCATCCCCATCCTTAACTACACGATATCCAACTTCTCCTAACCAGATGAAAAAGAAACGAACCCTTCTTGAAGTTGAAAACATTCATCCTTCTGAAAGAGCTAAATGGGTTTCCGTAAAGGCTACCATAACACATATTGATGCTGACAACTTCTACTACCTTGCTTGCCCTTTAATTTCCAATTCAAAACAATGCATGAAAAAAATCATCAAGAATTCTACCAATGGTTGGCATTGTCCCAAATGTGAGGTTGACTTGTCTGATTGTGACTACAGGTATTTATTGAAACTGGAACTTCAAGATCACACTACCTCTCTTGAAGCAGTCATCGCGTTCGAGGATGCATCCATTGAACTCCTTGGTATCGCTGCAAAGGACCTGCACTTACTTTCTTCTGATCCTTCCGCCATCAAGGAAATATTCTCTAAGGTTGAATGCACTCAATTCCTACTCACACTTTCCATTAAAATGGAAACATTTAAAGACAAGCCTCAATTGAAGGTCATCATCATGCGCTCTGAACATGTTAACTTTGCGGCAGCTAGCAACTTACTGCTCCTTGAAATAGCCAAAATGGGGCACGCATAGAAGGCATTTAGAAGAAAAAAAGCATTGCCTTATTTTTTGTAATAGTTTAACTATATATATTTTTCCTAGCAACCTTTGCCATACATGCAGACAAACAATTTCCATTCTGCATTACTATAGCTACAATTTCTACACTTGAAGCTACTCTTATATATTGCTTTTTACTTCATATCTTATATACATATACAAAAACATTTCCAAGTTTTCCTCAACTTTAAATGTGTTCTCTTTATTGCATTTATCTTCTTGTCGCCTTGTTATACTCTACATTAATCTTAGCAATATCAATGTTAATATTAGTTTTTTCATGTTCTAATATGTCATTTTAACACATGCACTTCTTTATATGTCAAAAAACATACATTTCATAATTGTATTTTAGTCGTATATCATTTTTTTTTCCTTCCTACATTTACCTACTTACAATGCTTTCCTACATATACCTTGTATATTTATTTATGTCTCGTTTTATTTAAATGCAATCACTTTTATGAACAATGAGTTACTTTTGGTAGTCATTTATACACTATTCCAACTACACACATTTATTATCGACACATTATTTAGTTCTTTTTTCCAATTACAATGATTTCAATATTTTTTTTAAGGTACATTGAAAAAAAAACACACTACTACTACGTAATTTATCAATAAATGCTTCTCTTTACATGTGATTGATTTACTTCATTTATCTAGCCATGTTTTCATTTTATTTTATATTTTTTCTTTCTTCAAGAACTTTGCATCCCTTTATGTACCTTGAAAACAAAAATTACCATGTCCTACATATAACATCTTGTTTCTTTATAATGTCCATGAAAAATTTGCAATTCCAAAGTCTCTTTACATGTCTTACATATAATCCCTTTATGTACCTTGAAAAAAAATATTACCTTCTCCTACATATAACATCTCGTTTCTTTAGAATGTCCATGAAAAAAGTGCAATTTCAATGTCTTTTACATGTCTTACATATGACATGGTGTTTCTTGTTTTCTTAATCAAATCTAGGTGCCTTCGTTCCTCATCTACCTTTGGATATGTCTCCTCCGTCCAAAAAAGAACGTGCACATGCCTATCATTTGGCTAACAAAGACCGCATAAATGCACATAGGAGACATATTTACCAACAAAAAAAAGATGCCCTCTCCATCGATATGGTAGAGTCTAATATTCCCACTCCAAATCCTACAACATCCGAGCTTTCAAATCCTACCCTTCCATTTTCAGACCACAATGAAACAATCCTACTTCCCTCCATGCAAACCGAAGCTACAACTTCACATGTTCATACTGACCATCTTCCATCATTAGACTACCCTTCCACTTCTCAAACAACCTCTTCCCCAAACATCCCAAATACCATTCCTCCACCCAAAAAAACCACGCATTCCTTCAATGAAAATAACATATCTCAAGCACATCAATGCTTTCGCTTAAGGCTAGATAAGCTACAATCCATCCATGTTTGTTCAATCTGTAAAGAATCTTATCCTGGACTTCATTTCCACTTTTTACATGGCCAACATACCTATTCTAGATGTTATTAAGAAAAAAATGCCCACCGCTTCTCCCTCTGGAACAACATGGACCCTGGTGAACAACCCCTTGTTCTATCCATCCTTACACAAGTTGAAGAAATGCTCATTTCACGTGTCAACCCAATTTTGCAAGTAACCCATGCTTGTGGTGGACAATACAAATATAGTGGCCATACAATAAGCTTTCCACAAGACATTTCAACCATCCTTAGTTTTTTTCCTCGACGTGTTGAAGACTTAGACATTTTAGTTGTCACTCGTAAAACCTTCAACAATCACTCCTATGATTGCATTGTCAGTAGATCCCATGTTCTTGCAGCCTTGGAATACAAGATATCACATGACCCATACTATAAAGATGTACAGCTTGACCAATGCGCAATTATGGCTTTGCCAATTCCCCCCACTAATGTTTCCCCTTTTCTTCGACGTTCACACTCCATTGCCCCTGTTAGAAAAAAAACATTGCCTTCTTTTTTGTAATAGTTTAACTATATATAATTTTCCTAACAACCTTTGCCATACATGCAAACAAACAATTTCCATTATGCATTACTATAGCTACAATTTCTACACTTAAAGCTACTCTTATATATTGCTTTTTACTTCGTATCTTATATACATATACAAAAACATTTCCAAGTTTTCCTCAACTTTAGATGTGTTCTCTTTATTGCATTTATCTTCTTGTTGCCTTGTTCTACTCTACATTAATCTTAGCAATATCAATGTTTTTTTTTTTGACTAAAACATAGGGGAAGTTTAAATTGATTCCGGTAAATCAGCTACCGTGTGCTTTGACAAGTGTTCTATGTTTCATAGCAGAGGAGAATCTTTTCCAAAATGAGACTAGAAATCCAAAGAGGCTCAACGGCCTTATTACAGAATTTTAAAAGGAGGAGAAACAAGGAGAAGCAAAGGGGAGGACACAGCTTGAGCGGGAACTGCAGAATTCCAGCTTAGGGATCTTCATTTGTCCATTTTAGCTACCAGCTTAGCTACAGCAGTCTCCAGGGCACTTATACGCTTTCCAAAGTCTCCATGAGTGTTTGCAGCATCCTTGAAGCCAGTGCGAACCTCATCTTTGAAATCTTCCATTCTTTCTGAGGAGGTAGCGTGGTCTTCTCGCAGTTTCCGGATATCTTCATTAAGCAGGTCCCAAGTTTTATCTCCTGCTTGAGAGGCCTCTTCTAGTTTTTTGTCTTGGATGTCCAAACGAGCTCTGAGTCTCCCCATTGAAGTTTCCAGAGAATCAATTCGATCTTCCACTAAAGGACCCAAAGAGGAAGAACTGAGCGACGTCATTGCAAGGACCGGGTGAACGAAATGGCTCCTCTTCCACGCAGTAATGGGGATCTCTTTTCCCTTCAGAGGAACTTCAGGACTTAGGCTCAAATCCACTGTGAAGCTGAAGGAGAAATGACTGGAATAAATAACAATCCGAGAGGGAGAGAAGAACACGGACTGCATGAGAACGAGATCGGGATGCAGAGATTTTTTGTAGTGCCAGTTGCTGTAGGAGAATCTCAGTACATGGAGCTCTGCCTAGCAAATGAGCTCGCCCTTCTCCAGCTAAGGGATGTCCCATCTAGATACCACACCATCCATGTGCAAAATACCTTTGCCCAAGAGGGTACCATCATTTGCTGCGCTGTCTGCCAGGGAGTTCAGACCTCTAAGAACGTGAAAGAATCTGATGGAGTGGAAACTTTTACAAAGCAGCCAAATTCTGTGAAATATTTGAGCTAGATGAATGTGGGAGGGTCGTTTCTTCTTAATAATGGCTTGGATTAGCAGGCGAGAGTCACCAAATACCAATAAATTTGCCATTCCTTTGGCTCGTTCTATCCTCAGACCTTGATATAGACCACAAAACTCTGTTTTATTATTTGTCCCAATGCCAAGTCCCCAAGCATAAGTGCTGACCACGTTGCCATTAGCCTCAATAATCACTCCACCGCATCCAGCTAAACCAGGATTTCCCTTTGATGCTCCGTCAAAGAAGAGACAGAGTTCATTCATGGAGAGTTTCCACCTGTTGAATTCAAGCTCATCTAGCCTAATTTCCCAATGAGCAGAATGGATTTTTGTAAGGGTTCGACTTAGGTGGTTGGGGACAAACATGCCTGGCCATTGAGATTCTTCGGGCAGAAGAAGAGTAGTATTATACAGGGAGACGTTCTGTTCCAGGGCTTCCCCAAGAATTGCTCTTGCCTGGACTGCTATTTTAGAGGGGTGGCTTTCCTGTCCCCTAAAGATACGGTTGTTTCTTTCAATCCAAATTTTCCAACGGGTGGCTTTTAGAATCCAATTCCAGGCAGTTTGGAGCAGAGGTTTCTTGGCTAGCTAAAACGGCGAGAGATTCATCCAGTCTGAAAGAAGGTCTTGGATAGTGACTGGGAGATTGATGCCTGGGTTCATCCTCAAAGCTTGTTTCCAAACCTCTTTGGAGAAATGACAGCCAAGTATGATGTGATCTGAGGTTTCATTCTCGTTTTTGCAGAGTGAGCATCTAGTAGGGCCTTCCATACCTATTTTCTTGAGGTTTTCTACAGAGAGAATGCTTTTGTGAGCAAGCATCTAGCAAAACATGTCAATTTTCGAGATGAAGGCTTTTGACCAAAGAAACTTCCAGACCACTGGATTGGGAGCAGCGTAAGGGATTGCTTGGATGTTCTTGTAACCTTCAGCGGAGGAATAATTTCCTGTGTTGCTTCCCCACCCTCTTTTGTCTCTGATTCCTTCTTTAATGGGTGATTTTCCTTGGAGGAGGATTGTTAGACTTTCAGCTTCTGCTTCTAGATCCGGAGGGGGGTTGCCTAGGTCCCAACCAATCCAGTTGTTGCCTGCCCAAGTTGACAGATCCCACAGTGAGTTGACTCCTTTATTTAAAAGCCAGAGTTTGAGGTTTTCCACTTCTGAACAAGACCCAATAGGAGTTTCTCCTAGGATTGAGTCATCCCATATTCAAATTGTTTTCCCATCACCAGGAATCCAGTAAAGGTTCCTTTTGAATGGTTCCAGAGCTTTAATACATAATTTGTATATTGGAGAACCATTTCTGATTGGAGGGGGCATATCCAAACATCTCTTCCTTGTTCTTGGAAAGTATTTTTTCCGGAGAACTTTCTTGCTCCAGCTATCTTTCCCGGTTACAATTTGCCAAAGTAATTTAGCTCCTAAGGCCATATTTTGGGTGGAAAGATTCCTCACTTGAAGCCCTCCTTCATCACGAGGCTTTTGAATCTTATTCCAGCTAACAAGATGGAGCTTCTTTTCATTCCCCTTGCCCCCTTCCCATATAAATTTTCTGAGCAGACCTTCCATTTTGCGAATAACCAAACCTGGGCGAGCAGAATGGACGAATGGTAAATAGGCATGCTATTTAGAACAGCTTTTATAAGAATAGTCTTTCCTGCTAGATTGAGCCAATTGGCACTCCAACTTTGGATTTTGGTTTTAATTTTGTCTAAAATAGTATCCCAATTTGCTGAATTGATTTTGGTTTTGCAGATGGGGATGCCAAGGTAAATGAAGCTCTCCCAGTCCATTGTGCCTTCCATCCCAAGCATTCTGGTTATTTCTTGAAGCTCTCTTGCTAAACACTTCCAGCTGAAGATTTTGCTTTTTTGGAAATTGATTTTTCTTCCGGACACCTCCTTGTAAATTTCCAGTTCTTGCTTAAAGTGCTCGGCTGAGTGGGAGCTTGCTCCTCCCAATAACAAGGTGTCATTCGCAAATTGAGCATGGTTTATGTTCTGAACATCATTCACTATTCTTAGGCCTGGCAGCGTGTGGATTTCCTGGCAAAGGTTGAGTTGGAAGCTGAGGACCGAAGCTTGAATAGCATAAAGAAGGGGAGACAACGGGCAGCCCTTCCTTAGCCCTCTAGTGGCTTTGAAAAAGCCCGTAGGCCTTCCATTAACTAGAGGGGCTATCCATGGAGCACCCACGCAGCCTTTGATCCAGTTTATAATGGCTGAAGAGAAGCCAAATTTTGCCATAACTGCAAACAGAAAATCATGCCTGACACGATCAAAAGCATTAGCTAAATCAAGTTTAATGACCATACCTTTTTCATTACGTTGATAGCTGGAATGGATAGCTTCTTGGACGAGGATGATGTTGTCAAGGATTTTCCTTCCCTTGATGAAACTTCCCTGATTTTCCGGGATAATCCTGGGCATAATTCTTTTTAGCCTGGAGGCAATAATCTTGGTTATGATCTTGTACCCTGTGTTGCACAAAGAGATTGGTCTGAAGTGATTGAAGGTGTTGGCCCCTTTTTCTTTCAGAATCAGAGCTAGGAAGGAAGAGTTGGTGCTGCCCCCCAGCCTATTGACCAACTGAGAATGCCGAATCATTTTTAAGAGATCAAACTTGATTATTGACCAGCAACAGGTGAAGAATCTCTTTGTGAAACCGTCAGGGCCGAGCGCTCTGTCAGGTTTCATAATCGAGAGTATACCTTTAAGTTCATTCATAGTGACCGGAGCTGTAAGGAGATTGTTCTCCTCAGGCTTGATAAGGTTCGGGATGAGGTCAAACGGATAGGCTGAGCTATCAATCGGGTCCTCAATGGGGGCTGTGAATAACTCCTTGAAAGTTTCCTGGGCAGCCTGCTTTATGCCATCAAAGTCTTTGAGAAGGTCACCTTGGTAGTTGATTTCAGAGACCGCATTGTAGTTCTTACGAGCCTCGGCCTGCTTATGGAAGTACTTTGTATTTTTGTCCCCACTTAAGAGCCATAGATTTCAGGATTTTTGCCTCCAGTATTTTTCTTCCATCCTATAGGCTGAAAAGAAAGCTTTCTGGAGCTCCTCTTCCTTTCAAAGAATGCAATCGGTTACAGGTGAAGCGTCCATGAGAAACTGATGGGATTCCAGATCAGCTTGAGCAATTTTCCTTCTTGTTAGAGGAGTGATAAGGATCCTTGCCCAATTTTTTAGGTCCTTTTTAAGCCTTTTTAATTTGGTTTCCCAAATGTAGGAAGGAAATCCTCTAATTTGGGTGGCCCAGGAGTCAGCCACGACTTGCAAGAAATCCTCACGCTGGATCCAGAAGGGACTAAAATGGAAGGGGATCGGACCGAGATCTTGATCGAGAGACAGTTCAAGAAGGATGGGCTTATGATCGGAGGTGCAGTGAGGCAGGGTTTTGGAAGAGGCTAAAAGACCCAGGGAGAGAAAGGAGGAATGAACTAGGAACCTGTCAAGCCGGGCAGCAACATGACCAGGTCCAACTCTCTTATTCGTCCAGGTGAACTTACCTCTGGCAGGTTTTATGTCAATGAGATCCCATCCAAGGATGATATCCTCAACCCATTCCCTCGATGGATCCCTGACCAGCGTGCCTCCTTTTTTCTCATTTATTGCAAGGGTGACATTCAAGTCACCTGCTACTATAATATTATCAAGGCGCTAAAGGTTGAGAAAAGATTCTAACAAATTCCAGCAGTCTTTTTTTTCGAGTGTAAGACTGGAACATAGAGATTGAAAAGACTTACAGTATGCCCAAAGGCTTTGTGGATGAGTTTTGTAAAAACCCAATGAAGCTCACGAACTTCAACTTCAAGATCATAAATCTTGGAGTCCCAAAAGGTTGCAATACCTCCAGAAGCACCTCTGGAGTTGTTGGCAATCCCAGGACCTTTTTTCCATAACTTTTTCCCATCTTGGAGGACAACAGTTTCCTCCATTTTTGTCTCTTGAACTAGCAGAATCTCAGGGTTATGAATTCGGACCAGGTCTTTCATTGCTTCTTCTTTGAGAGTAGAGCCTAAGCCTCTACAATTCCAAGAGATGTACCATATTAAGAACTATGGCGGGGGGTGGCCCCTTTTGAGGCCATAGCTATTCCTTTTTTGGATCTGGTGTTCATGATACCTTTTAGGGTTTTTTGTGATCCTTCAAGGACTGCTAGATATGTTTCCTCTTCTCTCTGCTTCTTTTTATATTTCCTCCCTCTTGGGTTTTTGAAGGGAGCCTCCGATAAACTGCTAGATGAGTCCCCCTCATCCGTCTCTTCACCTGGATCCGATTCTAGCAGTAAAGGATCCATGCTTGTTTCTTTGGAGGGTCCAGTGATATCAGCCGCAGGGGAAGCTCTTGGGTCGGGTTGGGGTATTTCCCCAGGTTCCAACGGATCTGCACTTTGAGGCTATGTCTCTTTATTGCTGGATTGATTTTCGGATTGATTTCCAGCTGGGTTGCTGGCCTTCCCTGGGTCTTCAACTTCTTGAGTGACGATTGGAGCAGATTTGGTGGCTTCCTGGTTGTTTGAGCTCGTTGGCTGGTTCTGCATGTCACCTCTAGACTTTTTTTCCTGATTTTTGTTGTTTTTTTCCCTTTCTTAACTTTTTGCCAGCCTTCTCCTTCTTCATGGACCTGTATTTGGGGGCAGTTTTTCTGGAAATGACCATGCTCGTGACAGTGGCGGCATTTGAACGACAGCTGTTCATAATCCAGCTTTTGGTAGTGGTGCCAATCTCCAACTTTCAGTTTAACTGCTTCAGGAAGCCCTGCTTCCAGGTCAACCTCTACACATATTCTGGTGCAGGAGTATTGACCTTTGTTCTTTGCTTTGTCTATGTATCTCCCAAGAGCATTCCCCACTTTTTCCAGGGTTTGTGTGTTCCAGCAGTGAACTGGGAGGTTTGGGAGCCTTACCCACACTGGAACTTCCTTCGGGACATCTACTTCAGCGTTGAAGTCCGGGGTCCATTTATTGAGATACAGTCCTTGGGTGCCCATGAAGTAAGGGCCGCATCTGAAGACTAGATCTCGATCTTCTTTGGATATGAATTCAAAAATGAAGAACCCTCTTCCAACCGGGTAGCAGGTAACACTGTTCTTGAGCTGAGGTCTCCAGTTCCTTTGGATCCAATCGTCAGTGGTTCTTGTTGAGGGCCATAACCCCATGAACTGCCCAACCAGTCCGCGCTCAGCTAGCGCCAGAGTGATCTTGATGTGTTGTTCTATCGGAAGGTCAATTTCAGGGACTGCATCCAGTTTCTTGATGAATTTCGGAATGGACGGGGCTACCGGTTTAAATCTCAGAGCCGAGAGCAGCCTTCTGAAAGATTCCTCGGTAGAGGAAGGAGGAGAGGGAGGGGAGAGCCCTCCCCCAGGCGCAGCCATGGGGGCGGCCTGAGATCTCGAGCGCCAGAAAACCCTACGCCGGCAGCTAGAGCAGCTCGCAGCCTCCAAAGCGATCGACCGATTCTTCTTCCACTAAATCTTAGCAATATCAATGTTAATATTAGTTTTTTCATGTTCTAATATGTCATTTTAACACATGCACTTCTTTATATGTCAAAAAACATGCATTTCATATTTGTATTTTTGTCGTATGTCATTTATTTATTTTTTTCCTTTATACATTTACCTACTTACAATGCTTTCAGTCACTTACAATGCTTTCCTACATATACCTTGTACATTTATTTATGTCTCGTTTTATTTAAATGCAATCACTTTTATGCCTTCAAATTTACTTTTGGTAGCCATTGATACACTATTCCAAATACACACATTTATTATCAGTACATTATTTAGTTCTTTTTTCCACTTACAATGATTTCAATATTTTTTTTTAAGGTACATTGAAAAAAAACACACTACTACTATGTAATTTATCAACAAATGCTTCTCTTTACATCTGATTGATTTACTTCATTTATCTAGCCATGTTTTCATTTTATTTTATATTTTTCCTTTCTTCAAGCACTTTCCATCCCTTTATGTACCTTGAAAACGAAAATTACCATGTCCTACATATAACATCTTGTTTCTTTAGAATGTCCATGAAAAATTTGCAATTCCAAAGTCTCTTTACATGTCTTACATATAATCCCTTTATGTACCTTGAAAAAAAATATTACCATGTCCTACATATAACATCTCGTTTCTTTAGAATGTCCATGAAAAAAGTGCAATTTCAATGTCTTTTACATGTCTTACATATAACATGGTGTTTCTTGTTTTCTTAATCAAATCCAGGTGCCTTCGTTCCTCATCTTACTTTGGATATGTCTCCTCCGTCCAAAAAAGAACGTGCACATGCATATCATTTGGCTAACAAAGACCACTTAAATGCACATAGGAGACATATTTACCAACAAAAAAAAGATGCCCTCTCCATCCATATGGTAGAGTCTAATATTCCCACTCCAACTCCTACAACATCCGAGCTTTCAAATCCTGCCCTTCCATTTTCAGACCACATCGAAACAATCCTACTTCCCTCCATGCAAACCGAAGCTACAACTTCACATGTTCATACTGACCATCTTCCATCATTAGACTACCCTTCCACTTCTCAAACAACCTCTTCCCCAACCATTCCAAATACCATTCCTCAACCCAATAAAGCCATGCATTCCTTTAATGAAAATAACATATCTCAAGCACATCAATGCTTTCGCTTAAGGCTAGATAAGCTACAATCCATCCATGTTTGTTCAATCTGTAAATAATCTTATCTTGGACTTCATTTCCGCTTTTTAAATGGCCAACATACCTGTTCTAGATGTTATTCAGAAAAAAATGGCCACGGCTACTCCCTCTGGAACAACATGGACCCTGGTGAACAACCCCTTATTCTATCCATCCTTACACAAGTTGAAGAAATGCTCATTTCACGTGTCAACCCAATTTTGCAAGTAACCCATGCTCGTGGTGGACAATACAAATATAGTGGTCATACAATAAGCTTTCCACAAGACATTTCAACCATCCTCAGGTTTTTGCCTCGACGTGTTGAAGACTTAGACATTTTAGTTGTCACTCGTAAAACCTTCAACAATCAATCCTATGATTGCATTGTCAGTAGATCCCATGTTCTTGCAGCCTTAGAATACAAGATATCACATGACCCATACTATAAAGATGTACAGCTTGATCAACGTGCAATTATGGCTTTGCCAATTCCCCCCACTAATGTTTCCCCTTTTCTTCGACATTCACACTCCACTACCCCTGATTCTAGTTTTCCTGCTGAAGATGTTCACCCTTATCAACCCAACATTTCAGAGCCAAACTCCCAACAAACTTCGTCCTTTTCTAATATTCTACCCAATACAGACACAGAGTTCCAGCAAATCAGAACCTTCTTGCAAACGCCTTCTTCATCTCCAACAAATGCAATGGATTGGCCACCTATAGGTTTGTCACCTGTCAATGAATACAATACAGAGGGCCTTTTCTCAATGGCATTTCCATCACTTTTCCCCCAAGACACTTCCATGTTCAAACAACAGCATTTTAAATGAGTTGATCTCCATGAATATGCATTGCACCTTCTTCGATACTATGATAACAGGTTCGGTTGCCACCCACGATTCCCCTACTACCTTTACAATATCATCATGCGCCGTCGTAGCCAATCAATAACAGCAATCTTTATTAAAAAAAACATTGAAGACAACTTCCCCACAACCATCTCTGAACTCAACACCCACTTGGAACAAACTACCAGATCAAATCATGTGTTTTGGTGCAACACTCCATGGAACACGGTCTTTCTGGCACAAATCAAGAAATGAATTGATAGATATGATTTCCCAGCTTGGTTGCCCAACTTTTTTCTTCACTTTAAGTGCGGCTGACACTAAGTGGCCTGACCTACATGCGGTCATGCCTGGGACACCACCCACTTCTTTTAGCAAGCACCAACAATGGAGAATACAAAATATCATCTCCAACCCACATCTTGCATCGCTCTACATGCACCACAGGTTCACAATATTTCGTGAAGAGGTCTTGATTAAACACCTCCATGCACATGATTTTTGGTATAGGTAAAGCTTCGTATCCCTTCTTCCAACAACATATCTATTTTCCTTTTATTATTTTGCCACATATTACTAACACATATTTCATGCATAGGTATGAATGGTAAAGTAAAGGCTCTGCACATATTCACGGTTTCATATGGTTACCAAATGCACCTGATATGGAGACGCTTGACTGGGAGAATGCTACTAAGTTTGATAAAGCTAAGGACTTCTTTGATCAATTTATTTCTACTTGGAACACATGAGATAACCACCAACAAGCCCCCTTCTTACCCCACTCTGATATTCTTGATCCATGCCTGTTATCTACTGACGACATTCTAAAAAAAAACCCTTTTCATGACTATACAGAACTACTCAATTGCATCCAACAACACACAAATTGCACAACAAATACATGCCTCTGAAAAAAGGGGTCTTCCTACACATGTCGTTATAATTCTCCATGGCCTTTACAAAACTCATCTTCCATGTTCATTGATACCAATGGCAAAAAAACATACAAACCAGCTCGTAATGATGATCGTTTGAATAGCCATATCCCTTCCATCCTATCAATATGGCATGGGAATGTTGATTGTCAACCAATTCTTGACATACATGTCGTTCAAAAATACATTGCTAAGTATGCAGCTAAATCAGAAACAAAATCTGAAAGCTTTCACCAAATGCTTCGACGAATTGTCCATGCTGCACCACTTCTTGACCCTTCCATTGTTGCTATTCAAAAATTCCTTTCAGAAACACTTGTTGATCGTGACATCGGAGCCCAAGAAACATGCCATATGTTGCAAAAACTACTTCTCACAGTTAGTAGCCGTACTTTCTTATCCCTCAATGTCAACTGAAAAACTTATAAAAGTGTTTCATCACACAATCCCACATCCTTCACATCACCAAACTTCATAGGTGCCTACCTTTCATGCCCTTCCGCTCTTCATTCCATATCTCTCATTGAGGTTGCAAGATCTTGGTCATATAATGCTCATCGAAAAAAATAAAAATGGAAACCAAGAGATCCCCCCGCCATTGTCCGTGTTCTTCCTCGTTACTATTCAATCCCCTCCATAGATACACCCTTGTTCATTGATTTTTGCAGTTCTGAACTCATGCTATACAAACCTTTCCACAATATACAACTCAACATTGGTGCTTCTGACGATGCCATTGTTACAAACTGGCAAGAACTTAAATTAACCTACACTCCTTGGCATGTTGATCGGAAACCAATTGAACCCATTTCCTTATCAAAAAACACCATGGTTTCTGACGATTTGCAAAACCCACAACCCATGCAATTGGATGAATGGGAATTGCTCTCCCAACTACACCCTACCAATGACATGCAAATAAGTGACCTGGACATCCTTGGTTGTCGTGACATAGACAAAAACCATAATTGGCATGATACGACCACCCCCCTCCACTTGCAAGAACTTGCCATTGACTTCATACAAAATAATCGCTCAGACCACCACCTCCCTCAACCATCCTACTCTAATACACCAAATTCTTAGACATTGTCCCCAACTCAAATGAAAGCCCACTCCATTATCATGAATCACTCTGCAAACATCCTAACAAGTCCTCCACTCAGAATGGTTGTGCAAGGAAATGCTGGCACTGGCAAATCATTCTTCATTCGTTGCATAAGAGAATCCCTTTCCTTGACCAAAAACTTCAATCGATCCCCAATTCTTGCTACTGGCGTCGCAACATTCAACATCCAAGTGTCTACTATCCATTCATCCCTTCATATTCCTATAAAAAATTTCATGCCTTTGTAAGGGAATTCACTTTCGAACCTCCAACACGAACTTCACCATATCCACTACATTCTCATTGATGAAATGAGCTTCCTAGGCCCAACACTTTTAACCCAGATTGATGAACGTCTCCGTGAAGCATTCCCTCACCATAAAAACATCTCTTTTGGTGGTTGCTCAATTATTCTTGTGGGAGACCTTGCCCAATTACCTCCAGTTATGGACATTCCATTGTATGCAGGCTCTTCCCATGGTACTGAACTTTGGCGCAACTTCAACACATTTGTAACACTTTCAATTGTTTTTTGCTAGCAAGGAAATGACCCATCACAGGTCACCTTTAGGAACCTTCTTACCAACATCAGAAATGCAATAGCTACTATAGAGGATTGGAAGCTTCTCATGTCCAGGACAGACTCCTTCCTTTCTAAGGATGAGTTATCTGCTTTCAAAGGTTCCATGCACTTATTTGCAACCAACCAACTAGCTTCGCTTCGTAATCTACACAGCTCAAGTCTTTGCAAATTCCAGTAGCACTTTCTATTGCTGAGCACATAAACAACCATGCTACTTCTCAAATTGAAGATGAGCAATTAGAGTGTGCAGTGTTGCTTTTCCCTGGGCAGCGAGTAATGTTAACATCAAACTTATGGGTTTCAGCGGCCTCGTTAATGGATCACTCGGACAAGTGGTTGATATTTTCTACAAATCACAGCATCATCCTCCACAACTTCCAACATTTGTTGTTGTTAACTTCCAAAAGTACATTGGTCCAACATGGGATATCAACAATCCTACTTCTCTACCAATTCCACCTATACAAAGCGGGGGTCATACTCAAATCCCACTTAAAATGGCATGGGCATTAACAATACATAAATCTCAAGGCATGGCATTACCAAAGGCTACAATAGACATTGGCACAATGGAGCGTCAAGGTTTGACCTTTACTGCACTTTCTAGAGTCTCGTCACTTAAGGATCTTCACATCTCCCTAGCATTTTCCTATGATTGTTACAAAAGTATGCAAGATAATCCACATGTCAATGTAAGGAAAAATGCAAAGACATTGCTACAATCAATGGAGCTCCCTTAACTACGTTCAATATGTAGGTACTTCTCTTTTTCCATTGTTTCATTTTCCTTTACATCCTTTCAAGCTAACTCCAAATTCTTCGTTCTCCCTAACTACTTTTCTACTTTTCATGTGTAGGATCTACTCCTCAACAAGCTACAAATTTCTTGTTGTAATCTACATATCAATGTTCTATTTTTCATTAACATATATGTACTCACATCAAAACATTATAATGTAAGAGGATCGAAATGTATATGAATTCATTTCAATTGTCAAAACAATTTGACAAAAAATATATATTTTTATGAATCAAATTATAATCTTTTCATAATATTATAAATCTTATTTTTTATTATGAATTTAATTTATTTTTTTCTAGATATATACATCAATTTTAAGTTTTTCTTTATAATTTTTTTGTGATATTTTCCAATGATGCCCATTTAGATGTTATGAATTCCTTATTAATGATACACATTTAAGAAATGTATACATGATTGTAACATAAGATCTACAAAAACTAAGAATCCATTGTCATTTGGATGAGCCAAGAAAACTTTTTATGATTACTTTTGAAATGCAGATAATGTAATGGCCAATTATGTGAATAATATAATGATAAAATTTATGATTCAACACTTCAAATTCTCTTTCTTGTTGTATATGCACCCCTGGGTACAATTGTAAGTTACAAATTGTTTCTTGTAAATGTTCTATTTTGCATTAACATATATGTATTCGCACCAAAACATTATAATGTAAGAGGATCGAAATGTATATGAATTCATTTGAATAGTCAAAACAATTTGACAAAAACAAATTAGAATTGCTTGCCTTCTATATTTTTAGACCTACTAAATTCTTAAATGTCGGGATATATGAATCAAATTATAATTTTTTCATAATATTATAAATCTTTTTTATTATTAATTTAATTGATCTTTTTTCTAGATATATACAACAATTTTAAGTTTTTATTATTATTTTTTTGAGATATTTTTCAATGATGTCCATTAACCTACCTATTTTTTATATTATTAGAATTTGAACATGTTTGGTGACATTCATAATGTTATGGATTCCATATTCATGATCCACATTTAAGAAATGTATACATCAATTATTTTTATTTATTTAGTAGATAGATCCATAAATTTATGCAATGTTTCTTGATTGTAACATAAGAACTACACAAACTAACAATCCATTGAAATGAATTATTTTTATTTCTTTAGTAGATAGATCCATAAATTTATGCAATGTTTCTTGATTGTAACATAAGAACTACATAAACTAACAATTCATTGTCATTTCAATGAGAGAACAATTATTTTCATGATTACTTTTGAAATCCAGATAATGTAATGGCCAATTATGTAAAAAAAATAATGTCTTCAAAATATTGTATCAACCATAGTATTTTATTACCTAGAATTTGTGGTTCAACACTTCAAATTGTCTTTCTTGTTGTATATATCCACATCTCCTTGCTTTGCTTGCAACACGAAGTTCTTTTATTGCACCCCTAGGTACAATTGCTAGTTTACTCAAATCCTAATCTCATAGTGAGATGTATGATTGAGATTAGCCTAAATCAAATACACTTTATTAGGCTCAAGAGTTAAATACAAGAGTTTTTATTTATTATTAAAGTGAATTACATAATAGATTTGACTCGAACTACTTTTGACATGTTTAACACTAGACTTTTGCGGAAGTTTATCTTCGAGCTACAATCTTCAACACGCTGAAGAAGGTACAAACTAACAATATGAAAGGATGTATCCATGTATGAACATACATATGAGATGAAAGTGGGGCAGCTCTAACACATGATATGTTCATCTTAAAGAAGAGTATGTCTAGTACATAAGGCTCACCATACATACCCTATCTCTATGGATTCAAACTTATAACCTTTAAAGAGGAATACATACAACTTGAGTGGGCCTAATAGTTAAGAAAATGTGTTTTTCTTAAATAATCATATATTCCAATCCAAAAAAGATAAAATATATACACCTTCGTAAACTTTAACTCTAAAAATCATTAAAATTTTATTATTATTATTATTATAACTTATAAAAAATAATGTCATAAATAACCCCAATTATATAACAATAACCCTCAAACCCCATACACCCAAAGCCCACGGCCCATAGTGCATGTAACATCATGAAACATTTCAAAGATGCTAACCAACCGTAGGCCTAATCAGGGTTTGCACATTCACATTCATGCGCAATAAGGCGCTTGTCAAACTATCCACCTGTAACCCTAATTAGGGTTTGCACTTTCAGATGCAATAACCCTAATTAGGGTTTGCATCTTCACATTCAGACACGACAGGCTTTGTATTTGCACATTTATACCCACACGATGATGCGCAATCTCCCTGGATTTGCTCTTCCAATCTCCGGATGCATTATTTCTGTTTGAAATGGGGAAGAGGAAGCGAAGGTGCTCTTAACGTCTGGGCCGCAATGGTTTGTTTTACCAATAAACCATAGAAGAGCACCTTAGTTTTCATTTACATAGATCGCTCATCGGTTTGGGGGAGAGGCCTCTGTCCATTTGGGTATTTTCCTCACCCCCATTTACAGATTCAGTCTTCCAATATTCTGCCGGCTGATCTGGAGCAAGCAGCGAGCGTGTTATTGTCGTCTGGGCCACGATGACTTATGATCGTTTAGAATGTTCTGAACCACCGTGGCAAAGACGAGAAGAATACCCTCGCCTTTAGTTTACTTACATGGATTATGATCTGGAGGAAGCGAGCGTGTTATTGTCGTCTGGACCACGATGGTTTATGATCGTTTAGGACGTTCAGAACCACCGTGGTCAAGATGAGAAGAATATCCTCGCCTTTAGTTACATGTATTCTGATCTGGAGGAAGAACACCCTTGCATTTGGTTACACGGATACTGATATGAAGGAGGAGGAAGCGAGCGTGTTATTGTCCTCTGGGCCACGATGGTTAATGATCGTTTAGAATGTTCAAAACCAGTGATGGTTTATGGTTGTTTAGGATGTACATAACCATCGCGGCCAAGATGAGAATAATACCGTCGCTTCTGGTTACACGTATTCACCTTTGGTTGCAATCTGGTTGTTTTCTGTGCCAAACAACATGCTGCTCACATACAGTGCCATGTATCACCCCATATTTATTGGAGTTACTCAGAAGACAAATATTTCAGAGTACAAACCTCAATTTTAATGATTTTATTTATAGTCTTCGCATTTTGCAACTTCTTTGTTTGACTGTGATTGTACTTTTATAACATGGATAGCTGGATAGGGGCAAGTATAAAATGAAGATCTAAAATTAAGTTGGCTGTCTGTTATGTTAAACTTGTGGTGGTTTTTATTGTTTTTTTTTATGTTCTACTTATGTTTATTATATTCAGATGTTTAATTGTCTCAGTATTAACGTTTTACTGTGATTATACTTAATGAATCTATAACATGGATAGCTGGATAGGGGTAAGTATAAAAATTATGATCTAACATTAAGTTGAATGCCTGTTAAACTTGTGGTGGTTTTCATTGCTTTTGCTTTGTTCTACTTATGTTTATTCTATCCAGATGCATAATTGATTCTGCATTAGCGTTTGACTGTGATTGTACTTAATTAATTTATAACATGGATAACTGGATAGGGTTGAGTATAAAATGAAGATCTAAGATTAAGTGATGTCTGTTAAACTTGTGGTGGTTTTCATTGCTTTTGTTATGTTCTACTTATGTTTATTATAAACAGATGCTTAATTGATTCAGTATTAACGTTTGACTGTGATTGTACATTTAAGAAATCTATAGCATGGATATCTTGGCAGAGGTAAGTATATAATGAAGATCTAAGATTAAGTTGGATGTCTGTTAAATTTGTGGTGGTTTTCATTGCTTTTGCTATGTTCTGCTTATGTTTATTATATCCATATGCTTAATTGATTCAGTATTAATGTAAATATATTCAGTATTAATATTGATTTGTGATACTTCAATAGATTTTAACGAGGAGTTCACTTATGAGATCCAATAGTTCACTGTATCGCCTGCTTTACCTACTCTTTTCATAACGCACTTATCTTCTCACTGTATAATCTGCTTAACCTACTACTTTTTTCATAACGCACTTATCTTTAAAGGTCCGTATCCGAACTGTTTTGTTCAATATCACTGTGTATATGATTTAAAATATTGTTCAAATATACTTGGAAAGATAGTTAGCCTAGTATTGGTAGGAGAGTGTAAATACAACTATAAATGAAAGTGTCTTTGCCCAATAGGATTGCTTTCACCAAGTCACATTTAAATGGTTGAAACTCGCTTATTTTAGCCTAACCCCATGTAAAGAAACATTATATGAACGTTGGTTTCTGGACCTTACTTCAGTGATTTATCACATTAGTCTGCTGGAGAGTTAGTTAAAAAGCCACTGTAGCTATACCAACGAAAAGATGAATTGGTCAACACTTGAAAAAAGGTAAAATGGTGAAAGTTACGGAATTTTTTAACAAGAGAATTGGTCAACACTTGAAAAAGGTGAATTGGTGAAAGTTATGGAATTTTTTAACAAGATAAATTCAGACTGGCTAGACTGGCTAGACTACAATGCAATCTATTGTGTCAATCTTTAAAAAAAGCTAATAAATACCAGATAAGGAATAAGAGGATAAATATATAATCTTCTCTTTCTGGCTTACTTCTCTTCATTACTGCCCTGGAAGTTTAGGGTTAGCGAGCTTGTTATATTGTCAGAAGGGGTTATATATAATTAGGCCTCTACATGCATATACGAAGTTTCCTTTTTGCTTTGTCATTGTCACAGTACACTCTGAAAGTTTAGGTGCTTGTTGCTGCTCTGGAAGTCCAGTGGTAACAAGTTTGTTATGTAGTCAAAAGGGTTACATGAGGACGCCCCATACCTGTAAGTCCGATTGTTATGGGGTAACAAGTTTTATATCTAGTTAGAAGGGCTACATGAGAATACTAATGCCTGCAAATCCTGGGATAATAATTATAAATGGTTTTATCTCATTGTCTATTTGCTTTACTTTGACATTGTTCCAGCTTCATTTTGTTTCAATGGATTTTTTTAACGTCTTTTTAATAAATGGTTTTGTACTTGAATTGTGCTCTGATTTTCTGAGCGGCAACGCGGCGAATTGGTCAGAGTAAGCGGCATTATCGTTGCATAACGGTGTCAGGAGTTAGGGTTTATCACATGGTGTTTCAAGTCTCGAAATTTTCGACGAATTCTGCTGATGCTGTTATTCTTTGCCATGGTGATTTCCAAACGGCTCTTAAGGGCAAATATCACTTTAATTGATGGGATTTTAGAGCTAAGGTCAACGGGCAGGGAAATTCGAAATCCAACACTTATGGTCTAATTATTATTATGGTTTATTCCATGTGATCGGTACTGCTAGGTTCAAATAGTTGAATGGGTCGTTTCATTTGGCAATTAAAAATATTTTGTGAGACTACTAGATTTGTTAAATGTAGGTGGTTTAATGTTTTTGAAATAAAGGGACTTTATTGTATTTTTGTCTCAATTCTAATTTGTGGTTTAGAGTCCCAGTTAATTGTGAACAGCGTGTAGTTAATAAAGGGTATTATTTACCTTGTGAAAGAAAAAGGCCGAGTGAGGGAGATGGAGGGATGCCGAGGTAAAGGAAGGGGTTTGCGTGTGAAGAACAGGAGAAAGGTGTGGCAAAGATAAAGATGTTACATATGAAAAAGGTGAAGAGGGTGTTGAGGAAGAATGAATAGGGCATAGGTAAAATTCCAGGCTTGAGAAGTTAACCTCAATGTAATGTAGGTGGTGGACTTCCAGAGGGTTGCAAATTTGTTATTGCTTAATCCCTTTGAGGCTTGTATAGACTAAAATTATTTAAAATTAATTTCAATTGCTTTGGGTGAACCTGGTAGTGGATTTTTCTGATGCTTGCAGTTTGTGTGGTGTGCTTTGAGTTTAGTTCTCCAATTGAAGCATTATTGTGTTAACTTTTTTTTATTCATACCAAGGTTTTGTGGTTTGTGTGGTGTGCTTTGAGTTTAATTTTCCAATTGTAGCATTATTGTGTTAACTTTTCTTTTTAATTCATACCAAGGTTTTGTTCTTTGTGTGGTGTGCTTTGAGTTTAATTATCCAATTTTAGCATTATTGTGTTAACTTTTTTTTTAATTCATACCAAGGTTTTGCAACAAGTATGGTATAATAGTGGGAGAATCTTTAGATGGCGAAGAAGTCAGTAGTGTAGGTGGTGTTCTTTATAAGGAAACTGTTGAAGTGTTGTATGTGTGGAAAAAGTGTGGGTAAAATTGGATTGAGGAATAGGTGCAGGCAAAGAATTTATAAGTAAAGGAAAATAGAAGGGAAGGCCAAGATAAAATTGGAGAGAAAACGACTCTAGCTAGTTGTTGAGAAGAATAATTTCCCTCTTGGAAGCTCTGTAGGTGGACTTAATCTACAACGAAGGCTATGGTGAAAAAGCTATGTAAAATGATAAAGCGGCGAAAGAGTAAAGGTAAGTGGATGAAGCCAGCACAAGGCTTGAATAGACAGATTAGATATCTGTAAGTGAAGAGAAAATAGTCCATAGGTGGTTCAGAACAAGAGACTCAGTTGAGGATTTATGAAGAGGAATGTTGATTTAAGAATTTGTATAGAAATGAGAAGAGGATTCAACACTGAGGTTGAATACAATTTGTTTATAGTTAAAGACTGCACATTGAGACTGCAGAGATGGATTATAAGGACAATAAGACTATGATTGGATAGATGAAGAACAGAAGAAATGATAGAGGAATTGTTTGCAAGTTGACAAGTATAGAAGAAATGATAGAGGATTTGTTTGCAAGTTGGCAAGTATAGAAGAAACCCAAGTGAGGGTTGAAGAAGAAAAGTCAAAGTAGAAGAAAGGATAATGGTGTTTTATGTTTTGATGAAACACAAAAGGCAATTGAAGGAGACTAACGACAAAGTTATTGGAAACCTCATGGATGACGAGGAAACACAAAAGGCAATTGAAGGAGGCTAAGGACAAAGTTGTTGGAAATCTTATGGATGGCGAGGAAGAGCCGGTTGAGGCTAAAGAAGTTGCATTGGAATGAAGGAGAATATGAATTTGATGATAATGATGGGGTCATGGTTTTTGGCTAAAAAGGGTGAAAATTTAAGTCATATATTTGGTAGAGCTATGAATAGTTGGAAGAGACACTAGAGGATGAAGATATGGATGAAAATATTTTTATTTTATCAAGAAAAGGATTATAAGAACTAGCGCAATGGGTCTTAACCTTAGAAGAGATTCCTTTGAAAAGAACTAGGTTGAAGATTTTAAGAAAATAAATTTTGTTTGTTCAATGATGGAAGACGACACAACTTTTTCAGAAGAAAATATCAGTTCTTTGTTATTCTATAGAATCAAAGGTAACTTTTTTACATCATCTAGCATAGCTTTCACAAGGCTAGTCTTCAGCAACAGCTATAACAGCCATAGGTCTTCAAAAAGACAACATTCAAAATGTTACTTCCACGCAGTGGAAAGTCATGATCAAAGTAATCACCAAATACTCCAACAGAGCCCCAAGTTGACTGATAATCCAAGTCATGGCCGGAGGGCTAATCCAAAGAAGCACCTTTGGGTCTCAACAAAACAGAGGGAAGCGTCCACCTATGACATTCAAAGGAAACCATAGGTGTAATATGAAACCATACACACAATCATCAAAGATGGTAAAATAGTTGTCCCTTTACCAAACATACACCCTCAGAAAATTCTGAATAATGAAGAAGGCCCGTGGCCAAAGATCGTGCTTCTTTGGATAAGCCATCCGCTATGACGTTGCATTCTCTGTAAACATGGCTAGCATCAAGTTGGAGAAAGGATGATTCCAGCTCTCTGATATATAGACACCATCCATCGGAAAGATCAGCTCTCCTATTGAACTAGTTAATAATGGCAGAAGAATCTCCAAGAATGTAAAGATTTGGCAGACCAATCAGTATCGCTGAGTACAAAATAATGGCAGAAGAGTCTCCAAGAATGTGAAGATTTGGTAGACCAATCAGTATAGCTGAGTACAAAAGTGTCCAAAGAGCGAGAAGGTCTGATCTCGTGTTGGTGCTCAATCCAACACCCAGCTTCAAGTAGTAGAAGTGATCATGATTGACAAGATGTACACCAATACCCCCCTTCGAATTGGCAGATGCACCATCAAAGAACCCTGCTGGAAGATCAAAGACAGGAGCTCGACCAATAATTCTCCTTTTATTTTTTACATGTGCATCTACTGGATGTTGCTGAAGCTGCTCCAATATGCAATAAACAGTGTGCTTGGGATGTGTCTTGGAGTCTTCAAATATACACCTGTTTCGAGTTAACCACAGCTGCCAACACATCAATAGAGGCAGGTAGGTTAGCAGTCTTTCAATTCTGAATCAAAGCTCTAGATCTGTGAGTATGTTTCCTCCTTCCAGGAAAAAGGATGGTGTAAGGCAGTGCTGAGGGTTTGGATTACCTCAAGGGTGAAGCTGTAGTTTATAAAGATGTGGCTAACAGTCTCATAAGAGCATTTACATAAGCAGCGCCAGTTAGGACCAATCCACCCTTTTTTGTTAAGGTTATCCCAAGTATTTATTCGGTTGGTAAGACAACTAGTTGAAGCAAATGATCTTCAATGGGATATTACAATGCCAGATCTGTATGAGTGTTCTATACGGGCGGTCTGGTGTAGAACAGGCAGAAATGAGATCGTAGGCCAACTTTGCACTTACCTTGCCATTCCTGTTATTGAACATCGAGACTAGTAAGTCCAGACCCTCACCCAATCTGATGCAACCATGAGATAGCTAGCACATTGATATATCTGGTCCAAGAATCCCTCCAATGTCCATCTAATTCCAAGTCTTCCACAGTGAGCCAGTAAGACTTAGAGGCCGATTCAATTTCCCAGTTGCGGGCATCAGAGAGATGAGTGATACGGTATACCATAGTCTCCTCTAAGTAAGCCATAAGCTCCTCAGTAAGGATGTAATTAGAGTTGAGACTAGCAATAGGGTCAATGCCAATTTTAATCTTGTGTCCATTCCCAACCTTCCAACCCAGACATTTGGTAATCCACGTGATAGCTCTAATGAAAACGTTCCAGAAGAAAGAAGTACCTTGTATCGGAAAGACTTGGAGTCAGAGCCATTCATCATCTTGTTTATTCTTGAGATATTTATGCTTGATAATGGTGGTCCAAATGCCATCACCATCCAAAACATGCCAGAGGCTTTTCAGTTTAAGTGCCAGACTGAACCAATCCAAGTTCTTTATATTCCATCCCCCTAATTCATATGGCCGAGAGATCGTATGCCAATCCACCAGGTGCGATCTAGAAATTCCCTTTGAATCTCCCAGAGAAAATTGAAAATGGCTCTCCTTAGATAGTGAATAATAGTTCTGGGCATACGAGCAAGAGAGCCAAATATATAGCCAGTCCCAAGAGTACTGAATTGACCAGTATCAGTCTACCCTCAAGCGATAATAACCTATAGGTCTAGTTGCTAATTCTTTTATCAAATTTCCTGATAAACTATCTCCAATCATTATCACAATACCTCGAAAGCTTAAGATAGTACCTTAAGAACTTGAAGCCTACAGAGAGGGGCTCCATTTTATAAGGCAGCAGTGAGAAGATCCTTGCCCTACAAATCTCATCAATGTCATTATACAGGAAATAAGACTTTTCATCACTGATTTTCATACTTGTTGCTAAACAGTAGAGATCTAACCGAACTTTATATTGTTGCCACTCCTCCACAGTCCCAAGGCCAAACAATAAGACATCATCAACAAATAACAAGTGTGTAAGAAATAAGCTCTGTGAAACCTTAACACCAGTAATGTCCCCTTTAAGCTGAGCATTAGTGATCAAAAGACTCAGGCTCTCAATGATCAGGATAAAGAGGAGGGGAGATAGGGGGCATCCTTGCCTGATACCTCGAGAAACAAAGCAAAATCTAGATGGGATCCCATTGATAAGGACAACAAAATTTGAGGATTCCACACAACCCATAATCCAATTGACACCCATCATAGGTATACCAATTTGTAGAAGTACTAATCTAAGGAAAGTATAGTTCACCTTGTTAAAGGCCTTTACCAGGTCTAGCTTCAACACCATGATCTTTTCCTTCTTTTGCTTAATGGAATGAAAAACTTCCTGTGCAATACCTACTGGTTCAATGATCTGTTTGTTGTGTAGAAACCCAAACCGGTTTCTAGAGATTGATCTGTCAAGTAGGGGCTTTAATCTGTTTGCTGCTAATTTTGAGATAGTTTTGTAGATCAGGTTACAGAGGGAAATTGGTTTGAAGTCAGAGAAAGACAATGGCTTGTCACACTTTGGGATGAGAGTTATAAAAGTTGAATTGAGGGCACTAGTTACCGTCCCATCCACCCTAGAGTGTTCAACAACGCTAAGAATATCAAGACCAACCAGATCAAAGAAATGGAGATAGAATTCTACAAGCCAACCATCAGGTCCTGGGCTTTTGTCTTTCTTAAAGCCCTTAATGACACCTTCAATTTCAGCGAGTGTGACCTCAGCCTGAAAAAGTTCAAGATCTCCTCCGTGGACAAAGGAGGGGAAAAGTCTGATAACTTTTAATTGTGCCTCAATATTGGAATTACCTTCATCAGCAAATAAGTCAGAGAAGTGTTGGGCACCCATATCCTTGAGCTTAGTCTCATCCTCAATTAGTTCACCATCTTGATTCTTGAGTGCCCAGATTGATTTTGAGTTTCTTCTAGCTGAGGCATAAGAATGGAAGAACTTAGTGTTTGCATCCCCCTCTTTTAACCAATCAATCCTGCTTTTCAGTTTCCAGCTGATCGCATGATGTGCTAATAACTCCTCCTTCCTAGCCTTAAGCTGGCTCAGCTGAGAGGTTTCTTCAATAGTCAGAATACTAGAGATCCTGGAGGAGAGGAGACCAAGGATGGAAGAATCAATTTCCAAAGCCTCAAGTGATCTAGCCAATGCAGTCTTCTTTTCCCATTCTTTTACAGTACACTTGAGTCTCTGAAGTTTATAAGTAAGGACAGACATAGGACCCAAAGATCTGGGAATAGGAGAAGTCTAAGAGGAATTAACAAGTGCGGCAAAATCCTTTTCCAAAAGCCAAGCCCTGTTGAATTTAAAAGGGTAAAGGTGACAGGTAGGCAAGAAGTTCCACTCCAGACAAATAGGAAAGTGGTCTGAAATCTCGGAAGGGTGAATCCAAGATTTATAATGGTTCAGAGTAGGAATAAGGTGGAGAGAAGCAATAAATCTGTCAAGTCTTTTGCTAACTCCATCTGGGCCCACTCTACCATTCCTCCAAGTAGGACCAGGAGATTTTGGGGCTAAATCCACCAAATTATTATTATCCAGGAGGTGAGAAAAATAATGAACCATTTGATCCATTCGAGCTCTATCGCCCCAAATTTCGGCATCGAAGAGGGTAAAGTTCAGGTCCCCAACAATGATGAGATTAGGAAAGTCAGAGATGCCCCCTGCCTGGACATTATCCTAGAACTAAGCTCTATTAGAGTATGGCCCATAGTAGTTCAAAATAGAGTAGACTGAGTCAAGTCCTTTAAAATTAGCTTTGATAAGGATGCCAGCATATGACTGGAAGACCTTACACCTAGTGAGATGTGGGTTCCAGCCTGAGGGTAGACCTCCAAAAAGACCATGAACATCAAGTGCACAGAATTCCCATCCAGGTCTTAGTTTGGCAAAATGACTAAGAGCAGTAACATAGTCACACATAGTTTCTTGTAACAAAGTCATATCAGGTTTTAAGGTGGAGAAAAGTGTCTTGAGGGCTTTTTGTTTGGTAAACCCTCTAAACCCACATATGTTCATAGATATAATTTCCATGGGTCAACCTGTTTTACAGGTGACTGAGCTCTAAGTGCCTGAGCGGAGTTTTGTAATCTTGCTGCCGCTTTGATCCTAGCAGAGAGAGGCGTGTAAAGACCCGAAGGGCCAGACTCATCAGTAGGTAAGAAAGACGACACAACTTGTTACTAGGGAAGTGTAGAAAGACGAAGACTTTCTAAACGAAAGATAAAGCATAAATAAATGCGGACTTATGGTTCCGAAGTTTTGAAGGAAATAGTACATCCAAGGTTGAGAGTAAGATAGATGAAATAGAAGAATTTTGGAGAAGTCTTAGATGAAGAAGAGGTCACTATACGTGCAACATGGATATGTTTCGCGGGATATATAGAGAAGAGAACGAGGAAATTATTGAGAATTTTATATTGAAAAGAATCATGATGACATAATCTTATGTTGATAAGTTGAAGAGAGTCGTATTGGGATAGACAGAGTGAAGAGTGCAAGGAAATTATTGAGAAGTATATCATGAAACCAAAGAAGTTGATAACATGGAAGTTTATGTTGATAGGTATAACTTTGAAGACTGGAATTGATGAATGCAGTGTTGACAGGGAGGAGAAGATTGCCGAGGGAGTGATAGTAAAGGTTGAAATACAAAAAGGGTAAAAGCTCCCAAGAGCATGAGGAGCAGAAAATTGGAGGAGTTGAATGCGAGGCAAAGTTGGTAGTAAAGATCTCCAAGATGAGGAGATCAGTAGAATTGTTGAAAAGTGGATGTTCCTTAAAGTACTGATGTGGTTAAACTTGAGGAGGTTGCATGGCAGTCTCAAAGTTTGGCAGAGTTGAAAGAATTCGAGGAAGATAATAATAAAGTCTTAGTGTGTGAAACAGAGGAAGACCTGCCTTGGAGGGCAGTTGACTATGTCAGACGGTAATTCTGGTTTTGTAGGTGTAGGTTAACTGAAGTAGAAAGTGGTATGCATGGGATAACAAATAGAAAAGAAAGTGAAATGAAGCGAAGGAGACAACCAGTCCAAGGTGACCAGCAAGAAACACAATATATGAGTTGTTGACATGAATGGAGGAGGATTTACAGTGAGGATCAAAGATGTTGAAAAAGAAGGAAGCTTTGAAAAGAGAGCTTAGCTCATGTATTCAAGGAAGATAAAGAAACTACAATAATAAGGTTGCAGGAAAAACTGAGGAATTGGTTTGATGATAAAGGTGTCTTGAATGGCGCAGAAGAAGAAAATGAGAGGGTAGCTCATAGAGTTGAAAAAGATGAAGTGAAGGATGCAATGGAAGAAAAAAAGGTGGTAAAAGAAACTTGCGTTTAACTAACCATATGCTTGTTTGTAGGTCTGCAGGTACATATAATGAGGCTATTAAAGACGTAGATAGGAGCAGCAGTCCTTTTGCAAAGGATAAAGAAGGATCTGCAGAGATTGTTGAAGCAAAGGTCAGTTAGAAGGCCACCTCGGCAGAAAAGTTGAGTGAGTTGATGATAGGAAATGAATTTGAAGTATTAGTAGAAGAGGAAATGTAGATTTTATCAGCTAGAAAAGAAACGCTATCAACTGAAAAAATGTTGGAGGACAGCAAGTAAAGAAAAGGAAATTCCAGAAGAAAATATTGATGTTGAGAAAAGTATAGTAGAGGAGAAGACTGCAGTAGAGTACAATTTCGACGACTGTAAAAGGTGAAAACAAGTGGAATAGTGTAGACATGAAAAAATTGAAAAGTGATTGTGGGAGTAAAGAAAGAAGTGAGCATGCTGATGAGAAAGTTTCCATGGAAGGTGCTTTTCAAGCCCAAGTTATGGAAGGATGGTTTTCTAGTCCAAGTTATGCTAAGGGTATGATGAAAGAATAATACAATCAATGAGGAAATTCAAATTAAAGGTAGCATTTGCTAAAGAGGAATTAAAGATAATTGAAGAGATTAAAAGAGACCTATGCATATGCTGAAAAAGGAAGAAAGGGTGGCATGCTTAACATCGAAGATGAGGAAGGTCGATATTTGCATCAGGAATTGATGATACAACATTAACAAATGATGTCCAACAGAGGAAATGACAGGTTGGCCATAACAGGAAACGAAGACATAAAAGTTGTAATGGTGAAAGAAAGCTGCAAAAAAGAACAATCCTCAAGAGATCCGTCGAAAGATAGGCAAAGCGACTGAATATGTGTATACATGAGCAGAGTGTAAACGAGATTCCTATAATGGGAGATGAAGATATTAATAAAGAGTTTGGAAAGGCGGAATGTATAGAATACATGAGTAGAGATATTGGGAAGCCAAAGTCAAGGTGAAGATGATGACACTGCTAAGAGGGTTAAAAACATCAAAAATTAAAGTGGACAAGAGAAGGTGGAAATAAAGAAGATGAAAGACGAATCGTTAGACTTGTAGGAGTGGAGGAAGGAAAGGATTGAGCTCGAGAATTTTGTTTTGTTTATCATTTGTTGAAAGCTAGGGAAGCATAGCACTCTGTGAATGTGTTGAACAACAACAGAAAAGGAAGAATTGAAGAAGAATATAAAATAAAGTTAGAAACAAAAATGGAGGAAGAAATGAACTGGGTTATACTTTGTTGAAAAAGATTATTAGGATTGATAGATGATCTATATAACACATGTATGACAACTGTTTTTTTACGATGCAAAGATCCTTTTTATTATGGACTGGTAGATGAAAAGCCATGTAACCTAAATCATGAACAATATGATTCAAAAGTAATAAAAAATGTTTTGAACTGTGATCCTTTTTTAAATTGGGAAAAAAAATGAGGAATAAATTGCAGTTTGGTTAGCACAAGAGAGAAGAGGACAAGGTTAAAGAGAAGGAATGTGCACCCTAGATTCAAAATTTGGCATTATACGAGGAAAAAAAAAAGAAGGGACATGATTTTTTCTGCTCGTATAATAAAATGGGCATATGCATTAATTTGGCATTATACGAGGGGAAAAAAAGAAGGGACATGATTTTTTGTGCTCGTATAATAAAATGGGCATATGCATTGTGATTGTGATGGTGAGAGTTTTTGCTTTAGTCCTCAACACGAGGGACATGCCTTTTTTTAAGTCTAGACAATTTGCACGTTTTTCGGTGAGTTGGCCAAAATTTGGCGACACTATCAATTGCTGTAATTACAATTTTCATTGTTGAAACTGTAATTTTGATTACCTTTGGAACACACCGAATGTGTAATTCCAACAACTGGAAACTGCCATTTCAACAATTTTTGCTAGGGTACAATTGTCTAGCCTATAGCTTACTCCCTTCTTTTCAGTTTTACCTTAAAAGTCTGATGCAGTAGTGGAGTTTGAAAATCCTAATACAGATACTGTAAATTTGCCAACATTTTTGGCACATATCATAAAATAAGAATTATTTAAATTTATTATTTTATGTTTAATTTTGTCCATAATCCATTTAGAATTAGTTTTAGATTTTAAAAGTTTAAAGCTTAAAATTTATAATAAATAGTTTGTTTTATACTTTAGTTATAAATATAAAAGATTAGATTAGTTTTGTGTTAGGTTTATTTTATAATATAAATATAAAGTTTAGTAACTAGTTATACTATTAGATTTTAGTTAGGGTAATATTTTTTGGAATATATTATTAGAAATTGGTTTATTGTTTTATAATTTATTTGACATTTTAATTATTTAATATTTTTTAATTAAATTTATAAATACATTATTAGATAAATTATATCCCTCTTAGATACTATTTATAGACCTTTTAATATTTTTGTTTTATAATTTATTTTTGACATTTTAATTATTTAATATTTTTTAATTAAATTTATAAATATATTATTAGATAAAATCTCTTCCTCTTAGAGACTATATAGACTTGTTAATATTTTCTTTGATCTTTTGTGAGGGAAGTATAAAATATGCATTGTATTTGACATGAAAATGACTCATGTTGAGACTTTTACCTATCAAATTCCAACACTTCATGCAAATATTGAGTAATTTATGTATGGAGTAAGCTATCTACTCAACCATTTGCATCGGGGCCCACTTGACGCCTTCAGGTGATAGCTTACTCCGTTACCTTTTCGTGAGACCAAGAACAACCGATTTGAACACCTACTTTCACACCAACTGCGCTCTCGAATTCATCCATCCATAAATTTAGCCATGAAAATTCTTGTTTTTTAAGTGCAAGTTTAAAATTGTAAGTTTTGATTTGAATTTTTATAAAAATTGCAAATGTATGTTTAGAACTGTATAATTTTAGTCAACTCCATAAAAATAACTCGAAAGATCTAAAACTTGGAAGGTTTTACCAACTTCCTTGTAACAATTAATCAACTCCTTTCTTTGTTTTATGGAACCCGATCCAAGTTTAAGATATTCATCGGTGAAAGGAGTTGATTAATTGTTACAAGGAAGTTGGTAAAACGTTCCAAGTTTTAGATCTTTCCAGTTTTTTACCTTGGCTTTTAAATGCCTTAGCTTGAGAGCTATGCTGTCCATACCTTCTTGGGCCCAAGGGCTATTCGAAGAGGACCAGCAGTCCGAAAGTAACTTAGAGAAGCCCTCCTCCAAGAGCCAAGCCCTATTGAACTTGAAAGGGTAAGAGTGTGCAGCAGTTGGAACATTCCATTCAAGACAGATGGGATAATGATCAGAGACATCAACAATGGACGACCAAACTCTATAACGATGAAGAGAGGGCACCAGGTTTGCAACGAACAAGAATCTGTCAAGCCTTTTACTGATACCATCATTCCCAGTCCTGTCGTTTTTCCAACTAGGGCCTACACATGGAGGAGCAAGGTCCACCAAATGATGGTTTGAGAGAAGACGAGTGAAAAAGGGGGCAATACCCCCATATCTCACTCGCATTTAGAGTAAAATTTAAATCACCAGCTAAGATGAGACTAGGAAGGGTCAAAAGGCCCCCTGCCTCAGCCCTGCTCCAGAAAGCTTCACGATTAGAGTAAGGCCCATAACAATTTAGAATAGAGAAAGAAGTAGGGGATCCTCGAAACCTAGCATTTACCAAAATCCCGGCAGCAGTCTCGAAAGCCTTACAGCGTGCACAGTGAGGGTTCCAACCAATCAATAACCCTCCCTAGAGGCCAATAACATCAATCACACAAAACTCCCAGCTTGATAGGAGCTTGGAGTAGGCAAGAAGTGCAGGAAAGTGACTGCACATAGTTTCTTGGATCAAAATCATATTCGGAGCTACAGAAAGGAAAGGAGCACGGAGGGTTTTTTGTTTGGCTAACCCCCCAAAGCCATGAATATTGAGAGAGATGATCTTCATCACACACCACCCTGGGAGGGTGACAGTGCTCTAAGAACCCTTGGGAGAGAACCTGCTCGTCCTCTAGCAGCATCTTTTATTCTAACTGACAGCGGAGTGTAGGAGGGTGCTTCAAAGTCCAGGTTTGTGTTTGATGGAGGCTTTTTTCAAGGCTTTCGGATTGTAACATTTTCGAAGCGAATAGAGTCAAGTGGGAGGGTAGAAGGTGAGAGAGGAGACTTAACAGAAAAAATGGAGAGGAACTTCATGAGTGCGGGATCCGAGAAGGTTGGGGAAGAGGAAGGACTATCTGGAGGACGCAATGGAGAAGGCGCAGGTCCCTCCGCTACCAAGGGTGGGAAATCCTCCGGAGTGAAGAGGGGAGCTTCGTCCCCCCACAGGCATCTCTTAGGAGTAGAAGTAGAGGGTGCTATCGGTTCAATAGACAGGAGAGAGGAAACCTGACCAGGCGTGGAACCAGAAGGGTAGACAGCCAAAGGCTTAATAGCCGAGAGTTTTGAAGCAAAAGCACATGCCTCTACATCCTAAATAAACAACAATTCACCCTTAGTAATGTCGTCAAAAATCGAGGGGGAGTGTGAATTATACAGACCATCTGGGGTGGTCATCAAAATATCAGGTGTAGGAGGAGGAGAGTCATTTAAGGACGGATCATCACAGCTCGGAGACCTTGACTTATCAGAATAGGCCGAGGAGCTTGTACCATGAAGGAGGACCAAGCAGGAGCGTCTGAGATGGACGACAGCATGACAACAGTTGCACCTAAAGGGGACATGGAGATAGTCCAGCCTTTGACAGATAATCGTCTCGTTGCATTGGATGTCAATTTCTGCTGGAAGACCTTTAGAGATGTCTAACTCGACCAATACCCGTGCCATGCGCTTATAAAAAATGAACTGAAAGTCATCATCGACTGCAACAAAGCGACCAATGGTGTTCGCTA
The DNA here is from genome assembly GCA_001517045.1 of Pseudotsuga menziesii. NCBI lineage: Eukaryota > Viridiplantae > Streptophyta > Pinopsida > Pinales > Pinaceae > Pseudotsuga > Pseudotsuga menziesii. The sequence goes on from LPNX011164292.1 coordinate 176,658, forward strand.
GGCCTTCAAGAAAATCTTGACTCCAGAGAGGGAAGGGCAATGCATGGAGCAACACCCAAAGGTGTCTTTTGATAACATGTTCCCGCAGATGATCGAAGGTCGAGTTCCACTGGTTCAACACAAGGGATCCCTTCCCCATCATCGAAAGAGAGTTTAAGATCAAGGTAGCATGTGCATCTTCTAAGAAAACAAACACCAACCAGCCTTTCTCCAGGAGGCTAATAGTCAGGAGATAAGTCAAAATGGGCTTCCAGTGGGTCGTCGCCCAATCTACCCACTCTTTTTTCCCTAAGTTGCAGTGTTCCAGCCTGCCTGTCAAATATTGGCTACACAGAGAACCCACCCTATCCAAATACACATCACGGTCCAGGACACAAAGGAGCTTGCCCTCTTGGGCCTTAACAGTCTTACCATGTCGCTTAGACCAGGAACGGGAGAGACCCTCCATGGGCCCATGACCCAACAAAAGCCTGAAGAAATAGCACCCACCAGCATAGAAGGTGTCAGGCCCATCGAGCCCCTGACTCACACAACCCAAACCGACCAGGCATAGAGCCACAGACAATGATACAAAACCACCAACCACTAGTCAACCAAAAAACCCCAAAGGTCAGCTAAAAACAAAGAACCATACTCCTAAACAGCGGTATAAGCCAAAACCAGAAACAAACCTAACCACAGTTCGAGACCTGACCCGACCAATGCCCAAAAATATGGAGCAGAAAATGGGCAACTAAACCCTAACCCAACACAGGGTTCCAAAGTCGAGTAAAAAAACCAGTCCGTGATAGAAAAAACCAAATAATATCAAGTAATCATGACCTCGATACCGTAAGAAAGGCAAGACAACGTAAAAACCCCATGCAACTCTCAGTCGATCAAACAGAAGCTAAAACGACCGAACCCTGTCACCAAAAACCTAAAAGTTCCCACTTTTTTATAACATGGTTGGTACTAGTCCCTTGACACAGGGGAGGGACTCCATGTGCATTCCGACAAAGATACAGCTCGAAAAATCAAGACCACCCACTAAAAAATACTGAGACGAGACCCACAGAAGGCCATAAGAGCTTACCTGGGAGTGCCTCAGCAGTCAGACCATCAGCCCAGAAAGAAACAACTGTGGCGCCAAAGGACTCGGCTCCAAAAACCCGCAGCACCCGAAAAGCTGAGGTTCGAAAGTCGCTGACGTTCGCGTACTAGAGACCCGACAACGAAAACAGGATAGCAACCCTCCACTGACCATCAAGCAACCCCAAAACAAGAGTCAAGTGCATCACCATGACTCCCCCATGCAGGAGCCAGAAACAACGTAAAAATGTAACAAACCCCCAAATTTAAAACGTAATAAAATTTTAAAAACGTAATTAACATATTCCTAAGGAGGGAGATATTAGAGAGACTATCCTTAAGGAGGCCCACAGAGCAGTGTATTGTGCGCACCCGGGTGTAAAGAAGATGTATGCAGACATGAAGCAACTCTTCTTTTGGGCAGGGATGAAAAGCGACGTGGTCAAATTTGTCGCTAGGTGCCTTGAGTGTCAGCAGGTAAAAGCTGATCATCACCACCCGGCAGGACTGTTACAGCCGCATGACATTCCTATGTCGAAGTGGGAGGTTATCTCCATGGACTTCATGGTGGGATTGCCTCTTACCTCTCATAGGCATGATTCCATTATGGTCATCGTTGAAAAACTGACCAAAACTGCTCACTTCATTCCAGTTAAGGAGACCTATGATGTCACGGATGTAACACATGTGTTCATAAATGAAGTTGTCCGTCTCCATGGGTTTCCCAAGAAGATTATATCGGATAGAGATTCCAGGTTTACATCCAGGTTTTGGACGAGTTTGCAGTTGGCGTTGGGTACTCAGTTGAACCTAAGCACTGCTTACCATCCAGAGACAGATGGGCAAACAGAAAGAGTGAATCAAGTTATGGAGGACATGCTTAGAATGTATGTCATGGATCAACAAACTCATTGGGAAAAGCACTTACTTTTGGTGGAGTTTGCTTACAACAATAGTTACCATAGCTCCATTGGGATGCCTCCATATGAAGCTTTATATGGAAGGCCATGCAGGACACCATTGAGTTGGGAAAGGTTAGAGGATCGAGTAATTATAGGACCTGAGTTGATTCAGGAGATGGAAGAACAGGTTGTTCAGATTAGACAGCGGTTAAAGGAAGCACAGGATAGACAGAAGAGTTATGCCGATGCGCATAGGGTTGACCGAAGCTATAAGGTTGGTGATGCAGTGTTCATCCGCATCAGGCCTAGCAAAAGTACCATCAGGTTTGGGAAAGGGACAAAGTTGTCACCACGATTTATAGGACCCTTTGAAATTTTAGAAAAGGTTGGACCTGTCGCGTATCGTCTTGCGCTGCCACCCCATTTGCACAAAACTCATAATGTTTTTCATGTATCTGTTTTACGACATTATGTAGCTGACGAGTCACATAAAATAAACTGGAAGGAATTGCAGGTTTCGGACGAGGGAACCATCAGGGTCGAACCATTACTTATATTGGACTGCAGGGTTAAACAGTTGAGGCACCGTTTGGTGGACCAAGTTAAGGCCCAGTGGGACCGATATAGCCCGGGGTCTGCTACCTGGGAGGACGCGGAGACTATGCGTTGTGATTATCCCACATTATTTTGATCATAACTTCGGGACGAAGTTTCCTGAAGGGTGGGTGTATGTAACACCCTGTTTTGACATTTCTACCTGAACTACTATTATATGTTGTATTTGTTTGATTGTAAGACCTCGTCGGTTTGACGACACTGTGGACATATGGTTCTATTATTTTGCCGATATATATGTGTGTGTGTGATGATAGTATTATGGTCGATAGTCCTGTTTAGATATGTATCATGTGTTAATTATGTCAAATATATGGAAATTACTGAATGATGGGTACGTAGATACCGTTACAGATATATGTTGAGATAATGAATGTTATGCCAGGTGCATGGCGAATGAATGAGTTTATTGTTGTTATGTTATGATGAGATATATGTGTACATATCGAGGATTATGCACGATATTCCATATTGTATGTCGAGGACTGACTTACAGGTTGAAACGGCTAAGTGATAGCTGGATCCTACGAGGTGGGAGGGCCTCGGGGACATGGACTTCGAAAGATAAAATGGTATGCGAGTGATGCATTATTTACTTTCGTATGGTTATTATGCTGTTTATTATGATGTATGTTATGACATGGGTGGGGTAGAGTTCCAGGAAACTCAACCGCCCAGATCGGTTATACGATGACAGACTGAGTACAAGTGCAACGCTGTTGTTATGTCGAGTAGACATAGTCCCTTGTTCCAATAGGGGGGTGGAGGCTTTACCCACCGTTTATCCCCGAAACCCAGAGTCATGGGAGGGCTGTGCTACGGCGCGCTCCCCAAGGTGTGTGATGATGACTGGTGGTTGCCTGCTGGGGAATCTTGGTTGATGTGGTCGACAATTCCGCTTACGGGTTCTAGCTGGAACCGGTCATGACTTGACATTCCAGGGTAGTCCAACAGAGGACAGGATAGGATGTGGAAGTTAGTAATGATGTAGGTAGATAGATATAGCGTGAAGTAGGGGTGAAAACAAGATCTAACTGTAGGTGTGTAAAACCCTTGATTAGTATGTGCCGTAAATCAGTGATGTATGAATTGTCGTAACATGGATTTCAGTAAGCTAATGGATCATACCTTGTAAACTATGCTAAAACATGTGTCGGTAAATAATAAGTTCCTTGATTATGATTGATGTATGTGAATTATTACTTTTAGTGTACTTACATGAGGAATGTAAGCAGTAGCTACGCTTACATAACTCGCCTACATATTATGAATTACATGAAATGTTGTTGAGTAATAATGTCAATTAGTGTCGCTTAATATTAATTACTGATGTTAGTAATTAACTATTGTTGATCAATGTAAATGATGTCGATTAAAGTTAATAATGATGATTAGGGTTAATAATGTTGATTAATGGTTAATTATTGTCCATTAATAATTAATTATGGTTGAATAATAAACAAAGCAATGGTTAACCTAGGTAGTGACTAATGCAATTGATTAGAATGCTTGATTGATTGTTAATTAGCTAATTACAAACTAAGGTTTAATTAGAATGGAAATAGGTATATGAGTCGATTAAATCATAGTGAATTTTATTTAATTAATATGATTACCCATTGATAATGTTATGATTTACATTGAAGGGATTATTGTTCATAATTGATAAATTGAATTAGTGAATTTACAATTAAAGGGAATTTACATATTATAAATATTAGAAATCATTAATTAAATGATTAGGTAAGTGTAATTAATCAATTGACAATTACTGTTAATTAAATTAAATTGGTGAAGTGTGCAAGTTTAAACTATATAATATATATAACATTTATTATTTATTAATTAAATGGTCAAATATTGAAAAAAGAGTAAGGATATGTTTAAAATTATTATATTAAATAAAAAGGATTAAATTTAATTGAATTGGAAGTTACGGTTGGGAAGTGACCCCAACCAACCTCTTGCAATATTAATTAAATATTTAAATTAGTCCAAGTCAACTTAAATTATTTAAATTAATCCAAGTCCAAGTTGAGGGCTCGAGGACTTACATGGTAGATGGAAGGGGGTGGATAAATTTATGATGAAGATAGGGGTAGTAATGGGGAGGAAAGGTCGGCAAACATGGGGATAAGAGGGAGAAAGGAGGGAGGAGAAGGGGATCTTTACCTTAGGATTTTGGAGAAGTTTTGGAGAGAGGAGAGCTGCAAAGAAGCGGTTTTGTTGGAGATTTTGAGGGGATACAACAGCTTGGGGCTTGTACTCGGTTTGGGCTCGGGGGTCCAAAGGGGTACCTTTGGAGCTGGGTGGTCAGCGAGACCTCACCGGTTGGCAGGGTGGCAACACTGGTTTGGACTGGTTGAGTTTCAGAACTTGGGAAGGACTTTTGGCTGCAGGGAAAAGCAAGGAAAAACGGCAAACAAGGGCAGCAACAAAGGTGGACCTACTAGCTACCTACAGGTATTTTCAGCATTATTATGGCAAATTCTGTTAATTAAATTTTAAAAGTTTGTATGCTGTGATTATCTTTGCTACCTGCACAGTTAACAGTAAATTGTTAGAAGTAGATAAAACAGAATTAGAGATTTTCAAACTGTATATATAAAGTAAATTTTCTGACTGTAAATGGAAGTTAAAAGAGACCCAGTTGGGGCGCTACAATATTCATATCCAAATTATGCTTCTATGGTTCCAAACTTCCCACCAATCTTGAAATTATTGCAGGAGATTTGCATTGAGCATAAGATACAAACCAAATTTCCTTGCATGGCACTGGTTGATTGAGATACAAATATGCAAGATTGTTTCCTGAAATTATTTTAGTATGATAATGGGTAACTCAAATTCTAAGTCTCCTCCCATCACAACTTTAGAGTTTCTTGGTGTTGAGATGCCTTGTACAATGGTGCTTGTTTGATCCTTAATCTGACAATGCAGTGTGCTCAACATGAAGGCATACTGATGCATTTGAATGATGCAGGATTTCAATTATCTTAATTGGACTTCCCTGCTTGGCTCTGGCTGGTATGTGATCTACTAGTCAAGAAACATTCCAGAAGATATCATAATTCATCCCCTTTGAAGAAAGGGATCTACAATTTCTCAAAATTGGGGGTTGTTTCTCCGTCTCTGCAGGTCAATAGCCCCTATTAACATCCACAACCCTGTTAATTTTTTCCCTTTCTCAAAATCTTTAACCTAATCAAAATGTTGGTCCTTGTGGTCAACATGTTCTGACATTACTCTTGTTAGCTGTCATAGTTGCCAATTTTTTACATTTTATTCCACTCTGGTATATAGCTGCTCTCTGATTCTAGTCATGGGAAAGGGACTTTCTTGTGAATTACAATCTCAACTTTCGGTGCTTTTTATGTCTCTCCCTTTACAAAACCTTATGGGAATATCCGTTCCCCACCTTGTTTTAGAACCCTAATGGTCTTTATCTAATGTAGGACACACACCTCATTCTTCTTGTCCTCTTCTTACACCATCTCCACAGGTAAAGGTTATGCACCAAGTGCAAAAAATGACAGAAAACAACCATTGGATCCATGCACAAATCCAACTGGTTTGGATGAAAAACTATAAAAGTTTGAAAAAAACAATATTATTGCAGCCGCAACGACTCAACACAGCAGGGAGGCCAAAGTTGTGGGCATTGTGGTTTTTGTTGGAGAGAGGAAGACAACCCTGGGAAAACAAATTTTCAAATGTAGGAGATCAGGATACAATCAATCCTGCTTTTTCTTTTGCATAAGAGAAGCTGCAACTAAGAGCTCTTTAATCATTACAAAGGAAACTTTACAAGGATTTGACTGGAGTGGTTCATTTCATGTATAGCTGTAATATCCCGATTTTGACCCTATTGCATTAAATTGTAAATGATGTAAATATCGTTATTAAATCATGGTGAGGAGTTCAAGGCCAAGGCCCCGCCATAGATTTAGCATTTTATGTATCGACAATTAAAAATCGATGCCTATGGTTCTCGTGCTAGCCAGGCACAATATAAATTGAGACATCATGTGAATATGCAGTTTATTAAAATACCCACAACTAGCTATGCAATGCAACAAGAAATGGGGGCATGATTTTCACAAAGAATAGGGAGTGAAATTATTCAAACCCTTGAGCCAATAGTGTTAAGCCAAATGTCAATGAGAAAACCCATAAACTTTCAACTACCCATTTTGACTTATGCACCCAATCATTTAATTCTTCAAAGAGTTGATTGAGGCAGTTAATGCATTGGGAATGGAGAGGTAGGGCAGTCAATTTCGTGTATGGGCAAGCCATGAATTCTGGGAAATCGTATTTTTGCTTATGGGGCAAGAAAACACCCATAAATGTGTGCCCAATCCATTCCTCACCCATGAGTTTCACTTCCTCACGCAACTGGAGTTAGCTGGGGCATTTTCTTCATGTTTTTCTGCATTTCCTTCATTTTTCCATGGCTGGAAATCCATTTTTGTGTTGCACAGTGGATGGGAAGAAGAGATTCACAATTTGGGGGTTTATAGAGGTCATTTTTGACCCTGTAAGGCCCATAAGCGTTTTCTGAAATCGAATTTGCTCTCCCAGGGTTGATTCCCCCATCTACCATTTTCATTTTTGGTTGCCCACGACTTCTGAGACTAATGGAAACCCCATATTGGGCATCCCACAACCAAAACGTTTTTCTTCATACCTAACACTTGTGTTTTGCTGTTATGTGCATCCTTGTTTTGGTCTGAACTGTAAGTAATAATTAAGAGTGGAAAAGGACTAGAATTGGCTTGATAAACCTAATGAAGAGAGGAACCTCACAAAAGATCAAAAGGGGCTAGATACTCTTCTATGCACACCTTGGAGAACACTAGAATGGAAGGTATGGCTTGAGGGACTGTGTAGCAGTGAAGGGAATACTTCTTTGTGTCGGGTGTGTAGGTATCGTGGAGACCAAGCTAGATAGATCTTGTAGAGATATCCATAGCTCTATGGTTGAGCTCACTAGATTAACAATTCTTCCTTTCCACTACCTTAGCACCCTGATAAACCCAATTGTGGATTGGCTTGGCTGAACCTTGGTGTGTATTTGTTTATGTGTGAGTCTGTTGTACCCCTTTTCCTTGTAGAAATCATGCCCAACTCAGGGGTGGCAGTTGTGCTGAGAGATTGATGAGCACAACTGACTTAAGGTTGGGTGGAACATTGCAGCAGCATAGCTAGTTGCTCGGGGCAACTCATTTTCAAGATAAGTACTCTCTTGTATTAATTCTGCAATGTATTTGCTTTAAGAATTATTATGAATGTATTGAATGCTTGCTAGAGGTTCAAGTAGAAATCTACTTCCATTGTATTATACATTTGCATATGTCTTTTACTTACAATGCATTTTTGCTTATGTTCATGGGGCTAGATGCCCGGTCATAGCGTTGTCGCGTCGTCTCCATCGCACTAGATTGACCAGAGGGGACGTGACAATAGCGTTAGCGTAGGTATAGCGATGTTCATACGCCATTGCTCTTGTTTACAAGCTCTTGTAATTTTAGATGAAGTGGATAATGGTGAGCAGCTGAATACAATATTTTCACTAGTGGACATCTTTCCTTCACTCCCCTTCATTGTGGTAACCTAATTTTATCTATGCCCTGCAATAACGATGATTTTACCATCTTAGGAATCAGAGAGTCGTCCATTTACAATTTGACAAGCCTTAATGGACAACATTCTCAAAATCTTTTTTGCCTGCATGCATTCCACCAACCACATCTTGTAGGATGCCTGTGATGGCTTCTCCTTATCTCTGAAAGTCAGTGGGGTGCTATTTCATGAAAAACATGATTTGGATTATTCAAAAGCCCAATTGCACAAAATATCTACATCAAAGTTACTTCCTTCAGACATAGTAAGCAGCCTTAGAATTAGCCATGGCAGTCTTGATGAAGAGGAGAAAGATACATTCCCTTGCTGCCCTAAATTTAGGGGTAACGACCTTGTTATCTAGCCAGGAAAAGGGGTGTAACAACCTATTGCAGATAAGGCCCCATTTATATAAGAGCAATGAGCAATTGAATTATTGTAAATAGATTATTCAAGAGTATTCTTACCTTCAAAGTTGGCTGAGTCTTGCACTAAGTCTTTGATGGAGCTAGCTTTTGTTTCCTGTCCTTCAGTTGAATAGATATTTTCCAATTTGAGCCATAGTGCCTTTGTATTAAATTGAGCACATAGATCTGTGGACAAACACACAACTCACACAATTTACTCAGCAATTGAAGAATGAAACAGTGCAAAAATGGCTAGCAGCTATGAATGCTTTCATTAATCAAAAAGTAATCGGATAATAATTACAATGAAGTACAATGGCTTTAATAGCCACATGGAATTCGAATCCACATGAGGAAATTCGAATTGATAGACTCTACTTGACTGTAGGTAACTAAGACCTTGTCTAAATCACTATCGGAGGACTCAGTAGTTAACTGACCTTGTCTAAACCATAACCGGAGTTCATCGGAGCTTTAAAACACAAGTCAAGTGTTACAATCAGTGTTGACTAAGGCTAACTGACTGTGGTAGGTGAGAAATGCGCCCCTCATGAGTGCAGTCAAGTAAACCTAGCACTAACTGAATGTAACTGACTCCTAACTTAGCTTGACTAGTCATTAACTGAACTGAACTGACCTTGGTTGGTTTCAGCACTCCCAGTGGCTCCTAAATTGTAGGGATTGGTCTAGGAGGCTCCTAAACTGATGCAATTAAGTGCAATCAGTGGCAGTAAGCCTCAATTAGTGTTTCCCACACTTTAGTAACTGAAACATGTGCCCCAATTAGGCCAAGTGGACCCAATGGTGTTAATGACTATAAATAGACTGGATGGACTCCCGATTTAGACATGACTCCTAATTTAGACATATGAACAAATTTGGACAAGGGAGGATTAATAATCCTAACACCCCCCCTGAATGCTAACTTGGACAAACTGTGGGCCCTGGTAACTATAAGACCATAGGTCACCCATTACATCAAGTAAAATAAAGTAACTGCTTAATACAAGGAGCTGGGGCAAAAACCACATGGGAAAAAAGCCCCCCCTCTATCTAAGTAGGTAGAATCAGGTCTTAAGTTTGAAAAACTTGAAAATATGTTGCTGCAACCTTCATCTTTGTGAGGTAGTGAAGCAACATGCATGGTGTGCCGTGCACAGGTATTCTGGGGCCTGGCATGTAGACTTCTCCTTCTCCAAAAATGATGATGAAAGGAAGGAGGAATGTAACCTTTGTCTCTTGCTGAATGAAGAGGTGTATGATCATATCCATTCTTCTGAATGTAGTGAGACTGAGCCCTTGCCATATAGCATCTTACAGGGAGTCTATTGCATCTCTCTGAAGGAGGTAAGATTGCGTGGCATAGTGCAAGGGTCTTTCCTTTTTGAGTGTCAGGTGAGTTTCCAGTCATCTTCCTAGCTTCCAGTTTGGAAGTAGGGACTGAATCTAGATCTGAGTCACCCTGAATCTTAATCTCATAAACTGATAAAAATGGATCTGCAATACTAGTAGAAGTTGTAAAAGAAGTAGGTGCAATGATTTTACCTTCTCTTGCAAGTGGCTGTTGAGAGTGCGTTGGTTCGGAAGGAGGCATGAAATGTGAGAAATCATACGCTTTTGAAGCATGATTTGCAGTACCCTTTGCTATGATGCTCCCAGTAGAGATATCTATGATCTCCACTGAGTCAGGACCAAAGATCACTCGCTTTGGAGATCCCGTATGGGTCATCTGATAGACAGATAACATGTTTGATGCTAGGGAGGGAACAAATAGCACATCTTTGAACCTTCCATGTTCAAGTTTGACAGAGCCCTTCCCCTTTGTTTTGACTTTACTGTTATTGCCCATCTGAATACTAGGACCATCAAAGGACTGAAAAGAAGAGAATGATTCTTTGGATGCAGCCATATGGTTGGAAGCTCCAGAATCAATGAGGAAGACATGTGCTAATGTGCAGCAAGCCTTCAGTGCATGGCCTTTCCTTTGGTATTCTTCGTCTTCTTCTTCTTCAGAGTCATCCTTTCTTGCGCTAGCAGGTACAGAAATGTTATGATTCTTCAAAAGAAGAGCCATTTCATCAAGTTTTCTTCTCATACAGGAGCTTTCTGAATGAAAGCCCCTTCCACAGTAAGAGTAGAGGACCTTGCCTTTGCCATTCTTCTTGCTTCTCTTCGAACTTGAAGGTTCTTTTGACTGCTCTTTCTTCACAGGGGACTCATCCCTTTGCTTCCCTTTGTCATTCACTACCTTATCTCCTCTTGCAACTAGAGCTAGATCTTTGGAAGATTAAATGATCCCCATTTGGATCAATTTATCATTCTTAGAAATAAGATTGGATGAAGGCATTAAGAGTGGGGCATCTTTCAATTTGGAGTAGTGATCCTTACTGTTTGGAAGGTGGATACAAAGACTGAGTAGTCTGCATTGAGCTTTGTGAGAATGGCAAGGATAAGCTGATCTTCATCCTTCTTCACTTTGCATTGCTTCAACTGATATATCAGGTTCTTGAACTTTGTGAAGAATTCATTCAGAGATTCGAAATTGGATGGATTAAGAGTAATCAGATCATTTTCTAGCTGATGGATCCTCATCTCATCCTGCTTATCAAATAAGGAGGCAAGCTTGTCCCAAACGTCCTTGGGAGTCTTCAATTCTTGGATGTGGAATCGAAGATCTCTAAAGACTAAGGAGAGCAAGTGTCCATGGGCTTCATCAAGCCTGTTCATGTACTTAGCTTTGTCTTTATCTTAATCTAGCTCTTCCTTTGTTTCTTCTATGAGTTTGAAAAGCTGCTTGGTGCGGAGTATTACCACCATGTCATCCTTCCATTGGTGATAGTTGAAGGGAATGAGAGGCTCCACTGGATGAGCCATTTTGAATGTAGTAAGAAGGACTGAGCTGCTATAGCGAATGCAGTGAGAACAAGAGGCTGCTTGTAGTGAATGCTGTAAGAAAAGCTGATAACCTGTCACACAATCAAACATACAAGGTCGACAGTTTGCACTTTTGGAATTTCCTTCACACTCAACATAGTTGATCAAGCAAGCTTGATCAACAATTTCCTAACTTGGGATATTAAGTGGTAAATTCTCCGCTTTTGGTGCAGTACTGGAAGGAGCAATTTGCTAAAAAAAAATGATCCAACTGGAGATCTGAGGAGGAGAGGTGTCTTGTCCGTCGAGGCTCTGATACCATATTAAATTGAGAACATAGATCTGTGGACAAACACACAACTCACAAAATAGATCACACAATTTACTCAGCAATTGAAGAATGAAACAGTGCAAAAATGGCTTGCAGTTGTGAATGCTTTCATTAATCAAAAAGTAATTGGATAATAATTACAATGAAGTACAATGGCTTTAATAACCACATGAAATTCACAATCCACATGAGGAAATTCGAATTGATAGACTCTACTTGATTGTAGGTAACTAAGACCTTGTCTAAATCACTATCGGAGGACTCGGTAGTTAACTGACCTTGTCTAAACCATAACCGGAGTTCATCGGAGCTCTAAAACACAATTCAAGTGTTACATTCAGTGTTGACTAAGGCTAACTGACTGTGGTAGGTGAGAAATGCGCCCCTCATGAGTGCAGTCAAGTAAACCTAGCGCTAACTGAATGTAGAGGACTAGAACTGAATGTAACTGACTCCTAACTTAGCTTGAATAGTCATTAACTGAATTGAACTGACCTTGGTTGGTTTCGGCACTCCTAGTGGCTCCTAAATTGTAGGGATTGGTATAGGAGGCTCCTAAACTGATGCAATTAAGTGCAATCAGTGGTAGTAAGCCTCAATTAGTGTTCCCCACACTTTAGTAACTGAAACATGTGCCCCAATTAGGCCAAGTGGACCCAATGGTGTTAATGACTATAAATAGACTGGATGGACTCCCGATTTAGACATGACTCTTGATTTAGACATATGACCAAATTTGGACAAGGGAGGATTAATAATCCTAACCCTTTGTAGAGGGGCACTGTCCTATCTTCTCTTTTATAGGGTCTACCACTCCATCAAGAATAGTTTCCATTACCATCGAGTTATTCTTCCATGCATCCTTCTGAGTTGTGGACTTCACTTTCTTAGGTGGTGTGTATCCAGTGACAATTGGGTTCCATATGTCAAGTCCTACTGCCATGAAATATGCCTTCATTCTTGCTTTCCATACTGCATATTTGGTCCCAAAGAACATTGGTGCCCCATTCATAGAGAAAGTCACTTGTCCATCCATCGTGTGTTCTAGGATCTCTTTCAAGTTGGTCAAACTTGTGTGAAGGATTTGCTCTGATACCATCTTAATGTCCTGCACTTTTACTGTTTTTTATTTCAATTCAAAGCTACTTTAAACTTGTTCATACATTAATAACCATTCATCATTAATTGTGTGTAGATCAACTTCAATAAGTACTCGTCAACAAACACATAAATTATACATAAGATGCATATGGGAACTCAATAAAAAAATATTGATTAAACCATAGTTTTTTACATGAACATGAAGAGACACCAATATCCAATTTTTTTCATCTCTAACTGGAGGAGCCTACAACTTCCTGGGTTTTGTCAGCTACGACTGACAGAAAGCTACAATTTCCTTCTTTTCGAGCTCCAACCCTTTGGGTTTTTTCAACTATGACTGACAAGAAGCAACAACTCCCTTATTTTTCAATGACTGGGATGAGGCTTCAACCTCCTTGACAAAATCTCCAACTTCTATCAATTGCTCAAATGATGATGGTAATTACAAACTTTGTCAACGAGTTAGTACTCCACTCTTGTCAGCTTCAATCTCTTCTTGTTTCAACTTTTTTCTTAGCCACACTTTCAGGTCTGTCCCTAAAATGGATCTCTGTAAAAAATTACTTCACAACCTGAGTCAAAACAACTCACAAATCTTCTACAATTTTGCTCGTTCTTTCACTAATACTTATTGTGCAATATAATCCTCAACCTGAAGTAAGACACCTTCAATTATGTAGGGTTGAATTTTGTGCTAAAGTGTGTGCCAAGACAACCCAACGACATTCCTTCTATTCTTTGTGTCAACAGCCTTCTAAAATTGTCAATGAATCACTTCAGAACTGTCTAGAAGATTGTGTCAATAACAACCCTCAAACCTGCCAATAAACTTATTCAGTTCTGCTCGAAAAGATGTGTCAGAATGGCCCTTAATTCTGCAAACATTTACTTCAAGCTAGGCCGAATATTCCTACAATTACATAGCCCCAAAAACAATCCTTAAAAGACTTCATGTTGCCTTAGACTGTTATTTCGTCCTGTTGCCTCAGACCACCTTTCTAGACTTCATTTTTCCTCCTTCAGGTCTGCTACTTCGCTGCCTCAGTCTATCTTAGAGTTCTCAAGAAATCATCTATAAAAATGACACTAAATCCTTTCATTTATACATGTGCTAACACATAACAGGGTTGACCTTGATCATGAAATAACACTTTTTTATCTTATTTTTGGTAGAGCTGACCTACACTTCATTTTTGTCAAACATTTTAGTGAGTTTGTTAGGGCCGACCATAAGGTTTTTTAAACAAGGATTCTTGAACGTGCCACAAGGCTTCTTTTAATGCTCTTTCAGGGTGGCTTATTCAAGGATTTTCTTAGGGCTTTTTCTAATGATGGAACATGCCTTCTTCTAGTACTCTTCAAGGGCTCCAAGCTTTCCTAAGTGGAATTTTTTCAAGACTACAATAGGCTTCTATTCTGACTAAAGGGTTTCAAAAACAGAACATCATCTTTTTAGTCCTTTATATGTCATTCTCAAGGGCTTCTTCCTTAGCTTCCATGCCCTTCTTAAAGGCTAATGCTGCACCAAAACAAGGCATGTTTTTTGCAGGGAGGTCACTATCATCCATGGCTCTCAAGCTCATCAAATAGTCAATACATCTTTCATTCTTCTTCAAGGCTCCAAGTGCTGGTACAACACGCCAAGATGGTCTTGGACTGTCTTGAGCTTGCTTCAAATCTGATCTCATGCTTGTCATCTTCCTTGACATTCATGTCCTCAAACTTGTCGTCAGTGATGATCACAAATGACATTAATCCCATTTGACATCAATGACAACACCATACTTAGCAACATGGACCATTCCACTATGAAGGAGGCCAAATTTTGTTTTTAGAAGAAGGGGACTGTACCTAATGTAGGCCATACACATCTTCATCTTCTCCTCTTCTCACACCTTTTCCAAACCAAGTGTAAGGTTCATTTGAGCATTTTTCCAACTATCAACAACCAAATAACAGTCTTGGATTTGATCTACAACATTTAGACCATGCCCTCTTTTCTATACCTAATCTAGGCCTTACACCTCTTCATCTTCTCCTCTTCTCTATTCTCACACATTTTTTAAACCAGGTATAAGGTCCATCTGAGCATTTGTCCAACTATCAACAACCAAATACCAGCCTTGGCTTTGATCTACAACATTTAGACCATGCCCTCTTTTCTAAACCTAATGTAGGCCTTATACCTCTTCATCTTCTCCTCTTCTCACACATTTTTTAAACCAGGTATAAGGTCCATCTGAGCATTTGTCCAACTATCAACAACCCAATACCAGCCTTGGATTTGGCCTACAACATTTAGAACATGCCTTCTTCTCTATCACTCAACTGCTCACAATGACTTCACTTAGATATGTCCTGGTTGAGACCTATATAGGTATAGATAATATATACAAAAATAATTTCTTTGTCATCAATGTACTGAACAGTGCTGGGCTCCTGTTCCAAAACCATTTGAACTCCTCCTTGGGTACATGAGTTCCTATACATCCTACACACGAATAAGGGAATCCCCTAAGAACAACATTGTACAATCTCCTTTAACAGATCTTGCTGATTTTGGCTAGCAAGGTGCAAGCAATGGATAATAGGTTACAAACCTTGGATCAACAGATGTCTTTGCCAACCCTTCCACCTCCTTTGATAGAAAACCTAGATGGTCTACTAAAGATGACAGTTGAAATGGATGAGCACATGGGAGAGAATGACATGGATGTCTACTTCAATCCCTCTCATGACTAGACACTGATAGGGTTTCTAAGGCCTTAAAAAGGGTCATTTGTGAGTGTGTTTTTTAAAGAACATTTTATTACCTCAACAATGGCTTGGTAAAGGTGATAGTGTATGAATATGTGCACATGGCAAAGGATGACATGGATGTTTACTTCGATTTGCCCCATGAGTATGCAATCATAGAGTTTCTGAGGCCTTGGAAAGGATCATTCATGAGTGTGTTACTGAAAGAACTTTTTTATTTTGTCAACAGTGGCCTGCTGGGTTGGTGAAAGCACGACGTTGTAAAAGTTGTCACCATGATTGAAATCCAACCTAGGATACATCTGTGATTGTGTTCAAAATGTTTGTTGCATACCAGGGCTTGTGATAGCTGGTTTTTTTTTTTTTTTTTTTGGGTTTATATCTTCTACAAGAACACCCCTTGATTTTTTGACCAGAGTCGGGGACTTATATTTTGATCACTCCTGGGATAGATGTCACTTTGAGGACTCCCCTGTGGGAATCGAACCTGGGCCAGTGATGGAAACTCCCACTGATTTAACCGCTAGACCACAGCTCAGCCGACCGTGATAGCTGTTGGGGCCAACTATACCCCCAGAGGTCACAACTTAGAAAAAAGATTGCCTTCGCAAGTATCTATATCTGAGCTTCTGTTAATTAGAAACATCCCCTTCAAAAAAACCTTATTACTATATTTTGTAGCAGTATACGTGGCATCCAGATCTCTCCATCTGACCTCCCTGGAATCTGGTGAATCATAAATTGCTGAAATTGCAATGATTCGTTGCTCAAATCACAATTTCATTAATCTGGGTTGATATGGAGACAACTTAATGCCATTAGAGCACAATTTATAGTTGATGGGATGGCAGATCTTGGCGGTTGAGATTTTTGTGGCCGGATTCGGGGAAAATTTCTACTAGAAAAGGCACAGGAAGAAGGGCAATTTGGGTTGCCCCTTAACCCATGCCATCAACATTTTTGCTGAAGGATAGTCATGGAAGATAAAAGGGCATACATTAGCACATCATCAACTATATCTCCTTTCAGTGCTCTTGTTTTTGTTATTCATGGCAGTGGATAGTTGGCTTATATTACTATCCCAAATATGGCATACTGACAAGCCTATTGCAACATACTCTCACAAGCAAGTCTGGACTTTAGTGGCTTGTATTATCAAGCTTTTCCTTATCGGTGGGTACTTTGCTGAATGTTTGGATCTACGATTTTCATTAAAGATCCATATCCACAAGTAGTTGGATCTGACTTTCCTGTCTTTGTTGGGTTGAGATATACATGCTGAGGGGCAATGTTTGTGGCTTACTCTTTAATTATCATGGTATTTTACCACAGGTATGAGTACATGACAACCAATGCAGATTCCTTTTTAAACATGCTTACAATTTGCAGAAATGAGTTCACCCTTAAAGGGAGAAGGGAGGCAGAGTCATTTATCTATAGATCAATGTAGCTGCTTGACAAAATTATTTTTAGGTAATTTTCGATTCTCAAATGCATTTCTCATCGATGTAATATGATGAGACACAAGATTGAAAATTTGTCCATGTACCTTGTAATTTTGTACTTTTAAAAAAGTTGGAAGGAGAAACAACCAATCATTTGGCTAATATAGTATAATGCTTTACGGTTATGCTGAACACAAATAATTCGCTTTACTAAATTTGTTCTCTTAAAAATAATATTATATGCAAAATAATTTTCATAATACTAAATGCAAAACAAATTTCAATGCAAGATTAAATGAAGTGAAACTTTTAACTTATCATACTACGATTAGTATATCTATTCCTTTCAATGGAGACCTCTGTACCAATAGTTTTTTTTCTTTGTTTTAACAGGTAATTCTCCTAAAGGCCAAAAATAATATTATGCATGTGTATGCTTGGTATTTGAGAAGTTCTTTTGCATATGACTTCTACCTTTTGAATGACGTTCGAGGTCTATGAACAATGTAGTTTATGTTTATCTATAAATACAAAAAAAAAAATTGAGAAAAAAAAATATAATTTCTTTTATTATCTTAGTGTAGTTATTACTTTATTTTCAAGTTACTTTAATGAATTTGGAACACCATTTTGTGTCCAGGACTATATGGCAGAGCGATCATTTACATATCTAAAAAAATTATTAAGGTTTCCATTTATTAATTATTGTTCATGGTTCAACATTGAATAATGATTGGGAAAACAATAAATTCAATGTTTGTCATTGATAGCTCTTAAGTTTTAAATCAAGTACATTAAAAATTGCTCAAGGACATTTTCAAAATTGAAGCAAAATAACCATTGTTGATTCCTCAATACAACTCTTCTAATTTCGTTGGATCCTCATTATCATCGTCATTGATCCTTAGTCAATAGGTTATCCAAGGAATCATTGGTCTTAAGCACATGCTCCTTTCTTTCATGGGTCATTAGAGGTATTTTTTAGTTGTGGCTCCTCATCCATTGATGCAACATCACTTGTGTATTGGTTCCATTTTTGGGAAGGTCCCTCCTTGTCTCCTAAGTCTATTCAATCAATTGGATAAAGTGTGCTTTGAATTTAGACTAAGTTCTTTGATGTCTTTGATCCCAACTAGTTTCACTTCATTAGATGGATGAAATAATAAAAGCTCCAATTCCTCTCACAAGACAAGACACTTGCTATCTATGATAGCAACTGTATAGAAAATAGTTGCAACTTTGAAGGATCAACAACATGCAACCGTAACCAATTTTTGTTCTTATGCCCATCTCTCAAAGCAACATTTAACACAAACACATCCCTCTCATATGAAAACTGAACAAATTGAGATCATATGTTGGATGTATCTTTTGTAGAACCATACTTTTGTAGTTGCACTCATAAATCTTTTCACTCCTTCTATCTTGGGAAAGAGGCCTTCTTCCTATCACATGATCATGCCATTTCAATTACTTGCATATACTTACATTCTATTCCATCACTCATAAATGTTTTCCATTGTGGTATCATGTTCTTATAAATCTTACCTAAATGTGACATATATGTATATGCATAAGATAACATATCACATATTTGATTTGTAGATTCCACAAGTTTAGTATCCATCCAAAACTAATCATCTAAATCAAACACCTCACAGAGGTAGATAACTTCCATTATTCCCATGTATCATTGATATTAAATATGGATGCTAAAACTCCCTTCACCTCCAAAAACCAATAAAACAAAATATAACATGTAGTAATTCACAAATCTCATATATGATAATTTAGCCAACTCCATTTTTACAAACTTGTAATAAATAATTTGTGAATGATAATTACATATAAAACCCTATTTTTTTTTAATCTTTTACACTGTTTAACAACTTTTTGACATGTTAATTAAGCATATTTCCATTCATAAATGCGCCAAGATCTAATTGCAAACAATGCCATTCTTATTTGTCCATGATAATGCACCTAAACAAAGCAACTCTTATTTGTACATAATAATGCACGTAATTTTAATTTTACATTAAACTTGTCCTTTATGCTTTGATATTCACTACTTGTAACCTTGCAAGATTTTTGTGCTATACACAATTATTCTTAATAAACATGGTTAGAAAACTACATTATGTTGTGTGTTTGTTTGCCCAATTTACTTTAAAGTAAAATTTAAATAAATTAATCACATCCTCGATGTCCTCGGAGATACTTGACGGAAGAGAAAAACCCTACCCGACTTTGCACTTTCACATCTAACGCACAAGATAATCAAGTTGACTTTGTGACAGATACTTATAAACCCTAACATGATCGGCAAACAAAAGACCTTATTTTGGGTATCCTATCTCTAGACGCAGCGGCTGGTATGGAGGAGGAAGAGAAAGCGAAGGTGTACCTGACGTCTGGTCCACGATGGTTTATTTCCATTTATCGATAAATAAACCATCGCTGACAGACGACATGAGCACCTTTTCCTTCGTGTACATGAATTGATTGCCAGTCTCTTTGGACAACCCGGATTGCAGGGCAAACTTGACTTCTCCATTAGGAGGAATTAATGCAACATTCTTTGTTCTTGCTGGTAAATTTTCAACTCTTGTTTCTTTATGACTTCTCCATTAGGAGGAATTAATGCAACATTCTTTGTTCTTGCTGGTAAATTTTCAACTCTTGTTTCTTTATGACTTTAGATTTGATATGGTATACGATAATAGGTATCTAGTAAATCCAGATTTATAGTGAAGTTTTATTTTCTATAGTATCTTAGATCCGTGTTAACTCATTTAAATCTTGTATAGTATCAAATTCAGATTTGTAGTGAAGTTTTATTTTCAATAGTATCTTAGATCCTTGTTAACTCATTTAAATCTTGTATAGTATCATAGATCTTTATTGATGTCCATATTAACTCACTTAAATATTTGTATAGTAGATCTTTAAGGCTGTCCATGATTTCGGAATCTTTGGAGTCTGGGATAGAGTCAATAGAGTTTAAATTTTGAGATAAAGGTAGGCTGTGATAAGGTTTGAAAGGTAGGGGTTGATGATTTATGAGTCTGTTGGTGGGATAAAGTTATTGACTCTGTGATAAGGTTTGAAGGGTAGGCGTTGATGATTTACGAGTCTGTGGGATAAAGTTATTGATTCTGTGATAAGGTTTGAAGGGGTAGGCCTTGATGATTTCTGAATCTGTTGTTGGTGAGATAAAGTTATTGACTCCTATCATAATTCAAATCCTGAGACATTGATACATTATAATAAGACTTGAAGGGTAGGCGGCCTGGCCTCTAAAATAGAGGTTCACTGCCCCTTTGTGATAAGGCTCAAAGGGTGCTACCCTGGTACAGAGGTTGACCACCGGATTTGAACCTAAGCCGAGGTGATTCTGACGAAGTTATAGGTTCTCATGGTAAAAAAAATATCATAGATTTTTATTAACTCAGATTCACATCATCCCGGATTTACTGGGTTCTTTCCCCTTTTGTCTGTTTTGTTTGATCTGCTCATAAATTCAAAGTTAATAAGAGTAAATCTAATCTTAAAAAGAAGTTACGTAAATGTGCAATTTTCAAAGTTAATAAGAGTAAACCTAATCTTAAAATGAAGTTACGTAAATGTAATAATTGCACGTTAAAATATTTTTTTAGATCCAAGTTTTACATGGATAGATGCAACGTTAGGATGGGTTGTTCTACTTTAATAGAACCTAGAGCTGCCCATCTTAACTAGTTAACAAATAGAACTAGTGGTTCACTACCCAGTACCGATTATACTCGGGCTAAAGTATACATCGGGATCTGCCTCACCCCATGCTGTAGCCGTAGCTGTAGAGCAACTCTTCAGTCCATAAAGTTTGTTTTTTTAAGGATTTATATCTCTATAAATATAGATTCTCTAGCCTGTATATTCAGGGTAAAAGGTTAAGTCTGTAGCTGTAGAGCAGTTCTTCTCTCCATGCAGTTATGTAAAAGGCATGTTTGGTTTTTGGTGAAGGATTTATATCTATAAGTAAAGGTTACTTATAGATTCTCTAGCCTGTGTAGAAAAAAAAAGTTAGAAAACCACCATTGAACAAAGATCTAAGTATTTTGAGTTTTGAAAAGGCAGCATTATTTCTGCAACAACACGGCTGGGAGGTCAAGGTTTTGGGCATTCTGGGTTTTTGGTGGAGATTGGAAGATAACCCTGCGACAACTTTAACTTTAGGAGATGGATTACAATCCGTCTCGCTTTTTTCTTTACGTAAGAGAAGCTACAGCTAACAGTTCTTTGACATCATTACAAAGTAAACTTAATGGATTTCGCTAGAGTGGGTCAACTAATGTATAGTATCGATGAAGGCAAAGCGATGTTAAGATGCCATCTCTTATGTCTTCAAACTTTCACAATTGTTAATGATGTGGCTAATGTGAGCAGCTGCATGCATTATTTTCACTTTGGAAGGGCATATTCCCTTCACTGCGCTTCTTTCATTCTGGTAGCTTAAGTTTTGTTACGTTTTGCAAGTAGGATGTTTTACCATCACGGTTATTAGAATGTCTTCTATTTACTAGTTCACAATCCTCAACGGAGGGCATATTCCCTTCACTGCGCTTCATTCATTCTGGTAGCTCAAGTTTTGTTATGTTTTGCAAGTAGGATGTTTTTACCATCACGGTTATTAGAATGTCTCCTATTTACTAGTTCACAATCCTTCTCGGGAAAAACGACAGCCGTGACAATTAACTTGAGTTATCGCACAGCACAACCTTTTTGTTTTCCCTTTTTCACTTTTTCAAAACTTACGACTCGATTTTCTTGCAGCGGATTTTACCGCGTGAAGAAATTACTGCGTAGAGTTACTGTGCTGCGACAGAGTTACTGCCATAGAGTAACTGCGATGGACTCTTCACCTGCGAAGGACTTTTACTTTGGCTTCAACTGGCTTTTACTGCGACATGAATTTGGTTGCGACCAACTCATGTGCGAACAAGTTTTCACTTCTGCTCAATAATTTTATATTTCTTAGTCTAAGGACTTAGGAATATGAAAAACACTTTTCATTGCGATATCCTAGGATTAACTGCGACACAACTATATTGCAAATCACTCACAATATCATATAAGAAAATAATAAACAAGATTTGTGTTGAACCTCTGCGTGTAAAACTAGGAAGTTTTACCCAGTGAAATAATTATGGATTCTTGATGTCTTTCACTCACAGTAAATGTAAACAACATTCACTCAGGTAAATATATAGAAGATATGCGGCTAACTAGAACATTCATTCAAACATAAACTTCAGGATTTATATTTCATGTGACGGCAGCCGTACATACAAACTTGGTGAAAACACAAAACCTTTTTCAATGAGTTTGATAGAGTCGGCTGATTGGATTATGGATTAGCGAGTGATTAATATTTCCAACACTCCCCCTTAATTATGAGCAGATTGTAATTTAAAAAACAAAATATTACAAAATGTTTTTCAGAGCAGAAAACATGCTCTGTTCCTGACAGAGTTCACTATACAAAACTTGTCATTTCCAAATAACTTCTAAGATACTGAAATGTATCCCTTGCCAATGGTTTTGTAATGATGTTTGCAAGTTGATCTTTAGACCTACACAATTCTAAACAAATTTCTTTGTTATTTACCAGCTCTCTTATAAAATGATACCTTGTGTCAATGTGTTTGGTTTTCTTGTGAAACACATGATTCTTTGACAAGGCAATGGCTGAATTGTTGTCACAGAAAATAGTTGTTGGTTCTATGACGGAGCTTTTAACATTCTTCTCATCCAAATAGCTTGATATGCAGCGCCTGTAGTTGCGACATACTCTACTTCTGCTGAAGATAGAGTTACTATGGACTGTTTCTTTGAAGCCCGCAAAACACCTGTACCAAAATGAAATATGTACCTAGATGTGCTTTTCCTTGTCATCTGTGCTGCCTCCATTGTCACTGTCAGTATATCCAATGAGTTTAAATTTTTTTGAAGTTGAATACATTATGCCAAGATCTTAAGTACCACTTACATACCTCAAAATTCTTTTACCTGCTTGCCAATGTGAGTCTTTTGGTGACTCCATGAATCTTGAGATCATACTTACTCCATACATAATGTCTGGTCTTGTCGCTGTGAAATACATAAGGCTACCAACAAGCCTTTTAAACAGTGTAGGATCTACAGTTGATCCATCATCTTTGCTCAATTTTAAACCTATTATTACTGGTGTTGGGGCTGCCTTGCAATTTGACATATTAAATCTTTTTAAAACTGTATTTGCATACTTGGACTGTGATATGAAAATACCACTTTTAGATTGCTGGACTTCAATGCCCAGAAAGAACTTCATGAACCCCAAATTAGTCATTTCAAATTCACTTTCCATGACTGTTCTAAATTCTTTTATGCCAAAATCACCAGCAAATATTAAATCATCCACATACAGGCAAACAATTAACATGTTACCTTGCTCATTCACTTTGGTGTACAGCGTTGGCTCACTTTCACTTCTGTGAAATCCATTCTCAGTGAGATAGCAATCAATGCGACTGTACCAAGCTCTTGGAGCTTGCTTCAAACCATAGAGCGCCTTCTTCAGTCTGTACACTTTGTGTTCTTGTCCTGGAACTTCATAGCCTTTTGGTTGTTTTGCATATACTTCTTCATCTAAATAACCATTCAGAAATGCTGACTTAACATCCATTTGATAAACAACCATTTGCTTTGTGCGGCAATGGCCAAAACAGTTCTGATTGTATCCATGCATGTAGATGGTGCGAACGTTTCATTGAAATCTATGCTGGGTTGTTGTGTGAACCCTCTTGCTACCATTCTTGCCTTGTGCTTCTGCACATTCCCATCAGCATCTTGCTTGGTATTATAAATCCATTTAACACTGACTACATCTTTATCTTTTGGTACATCAACTAGTTCCCATGTCTGGTTTTTCTCAATGCATTCTATTTCTTCATCCATGGCTTGTGCCCATACTTCTTCTTCAACAGCTTCCTCAAATGTTAGTGGATCATCTATTTGAGAAAATAATGCAAAGAGAGAGAAGGAATTTGGTGTACCGAATTCATATATCTCACGCAGACTTCTTGTCTTCACTGGATCTGTTGATGTCGAACTGCTTGATGGAGTCTGTTGTCCTCTTGGTGTGCTTGTCGGTGTAGCTTGAGCTGCGATTTGTGTTGATGTTCTTGTACCGAACCATGTCGCGGTGCCATTGGAGTTGACGATGTTGCGACCGGTTGATTTATTTGTGGTGTTTGAACCACTTCTTCCGTCATGTCTTCATGCTTGACATTCTTTTCAACAGTTCCATCCCATGATTCATTCTCAACAAATTGAACGTTGCGACTAATGATTACTTTCCTTGCGACAAGGTCATACAACTTGAATGCTTTTGTGTCTTCAGAATAACCAATAAAAATACATTTTTGTCCCTTGTCTAATTTCTTTCTTAGCTCATCTGGCACATGAGCATATGCAACACAACCAAAAACTTTTAAATGAGAAACATTATGATTCATACCTGTCCATGCTTCTTGAGGAATCTTGTTCTTCACGCTCTTTGTTGGACATCAATTCATAATGTATACGGTAGTTGCGACTGCTTCACTCCATCATGTTGTGTGCCATTTCCATAATGGTTCTGTTCTTTCTCTCTGCGATACCATTCTGCTGAGGTGTATACCGCGTAGTGAATTGCCTCTGTATGCCATGAGTTTTGCAGAAATTTAGAAATTCATTTGAAACATATTCATTGCCTTTGTCTGTTCTTAGGATTTTTATGCGGTGTCCATTCTGGTTCTCCACGAGTGCCTTGAACTGCTGAAAACAACTAAATGCATCAGATTTATGTTTCAAAAAATATACCCAAGTTTTTTTTGAGTAGTCATCAATAAAAGTAAGAAAATACTTGCAGCCACCAATGGATGTTGTCTGCATTGGACCACAAATATTAGAGTGCACAATCTCAAGTGGTGTGCACACTCTGTATGACTTTTCAACTGGAAAAACCTCTCTATGCTGCTTGCCAAAAATGCAGCCTTCACAAACTCTGTCTGGTTTGTTAATCAATGGCAATCCTTTTACCATATTCTTTGTGTGTAGCAACTTTAGTCCACCAAAATTCAGATGTCCAAATTTGAAATGCCATGGCCAGGAATCATCCTCAACTTTTGTTTGAAATGCAGCTTGAAAATCAGCGCTGTCTTTTTTCTTTCTTGTCGCAATACACGACTTCTTCTTTACTTTCTGCCTTGAATGCAGCTTCTGTATTGTCTGGAACTATCCTCAATGGAAACAAGCAATTGCTTGTCATTGGCACTCTTGCTATCGGCTGGTTGCTTGGACATACATTTTTAATCACACAGTGATTATCTTCCATGTAAACTCTGTAACCTTTCTGTATGAGCTGTCCAATACTCAACAAATTATGTTTTAGACCTTCTACATGGTAAACATCAGGGATATACTTATGCTCCCCCTGTTTGGTTAAAATACTAATAGTACCTTTTCCCAAAACAGTGACTTGGACATTATTTCCAAGTGTAACATCAGTTTGAACTGAATTATCTAGACTGGAAAATAAATTTAAATTACCAGTCATATGATTACTGCAGCCTGAATCTAAATACCATATGTCAGACTGACTTTCTTGGATGGTATTGCATTCAATTGGGGATGCAGATGCCATCAACATTGTGCTCGACGAAATGCTGGTGTTCGTCGACTGATTCTGGCTTTGCTTTCCTTGGTCATATTGCTTCTTCTTGCATTCATATGCATAATGACCAAATTTTTTACAGTAATGACATTGAATCTTTGATTTATCAAATCTGTGTCCAATTGGCTGACTTGTGTTCTGATTCTGTCCTCTACCAGCAACATCCGCAGGACTACTGCTGCGTCCTCCTCTTGAGAAGTTTCTTCCTTTGCCTCTGAAATTATTTCTCTCCCTGCCTCTTCCACAGCTTATAGATGATTGTGTTGTGAATGCACCTTCCAATGATGTTTGAGTTCTGCTGAGCCTGTGTTCATGATTGGTGAGTGAACCTTGCAGCTCATCAATAGTAAACGTTGTCATGTTTGTGTGTTCTTCCAAGGTTACAACCAAGTTTTCAAATCTTGGGGGAAGACTTTTGAGAATTTTCTCAACCACCCTTTGGTCTGTTATGGTTTCTCCATAAGATTTCAGTTGATTTATCAAACCAACAACTCTGGTATAAAATGAGTATACTGACTTTGAATTTTTCATGGACAGAGATTCAAAATCTCTTCTCAGAATTTGCAGCTTTGAAGTCTTTACCTTATCCAAACCTTGATAAGGTGTCCCCAATGTGTCCCATACCTGCTTTGCGGTAATTGCTGCTGCTATTCTTGGGAGTATGCTTTCATGCATGGCTTGATGTATGTAGAACAGAGCTTTTCCATCTTTCTTTCTCTGTTCCCTCAGGATATCTTTCTCAGCTTGTGAGAGATTATTATATGCCGTTTGATCTGCTGGTTCTGCATAACCATTCTGGACAATATCCCAAACATCTTGACCTCTAAACAAAGCCTTCATTGTTAGGGACCAATATTCATAATTCTTTCCTATAAAAATCGGAGTTTGTAAACTTGACATATTTGAACCGGAAGTAGAAACCATTTTTTAATTTTTAACTTTCCGTAGAAAATTACTTTTTCCCTTTTAGGACAAGATTTCTTTCCTAAACTAGCTCTAGCTCTGATACCAGATCTCGGGAAAAACGGAGGCCGCGACAATTAACTTGAGTTACTGCGTAGGACAACCTTTCTGTTTTCTCTTTTTCACTTTTTCAAAACTTGCGACTCGATTTTCTTGCGGCGGATTTTTCTGTGCGAAGAAATTACTGCGCAAAGTTACTGTGCTGCGACAGAGTTATTGCGATAAAATAACTGCGATGGACTCTTCACCTGCGAAGGACTTTTACTTTGGCTTCGACCGGCTTTTACTGCGACATGAATTTGGTTGCGACCAACTCATGTGTGAAAAAGTTTTCACTTCCGTGCAATAACTTTATATTTCCTAGTTTAAGGACTTAGGAATATGAAAAACACTTTTCATTGCGATAACCTAGGATTAACTACGACACAACTATATTGCGAATCACTCACAATATCATATAAGAAAATAATAAACAAGATTTGTGTTGAACCTCTGCGCGTAAAACTAGGAACTTGCTTGTAAAACTAGGAACTTTTACACAATGAAATAATTATGGATTCTTGATGTCTTTCACTCACAGTAAATGTAAACAACATTCACTTAGGTAAATATGGAGAAAATATGCGGCTAACTAGAACATTCATTCAAACATAAACTTAAGGATTTATATTTCATGTGACGGCATAACAAAACTTACAGCCGTAAATACAAACTTGGTAAAAACACAGAGGCTTGAGCTTTAAACTCTTTAGTGAGTTTTTCTTCTTCTTTGCCGCACTTCTCTTCTCTGTTCTATTCTGCTTGTTTGTCTCTCTTTTTTAGGTTTACAATTTTATTCTTCATATATAGAAAATTTCTGCCGACTAGCCGACTTAACATTTAAAGACTGCAATTACTCTCTACCTAGAAACTTAGCTTCAACAACTAAATTCTACTGTCTTATATGCGAGAAATTTGAACTCTTAATCTTGTCAGACTCTCTGGCACTTTCTGACCTGCTACAGACTCTGACAGAGTCGGCGGATTGGATTATGGATCAGCGAGTGATTAATATTTCCAACAATCCTCAAAGGAGGGCATATTCCCTTCACTGCGCTTCATTCATTCTGGCAGCTTAAGTTTTGTTACGTTTTATAAGTAGGATGTTTTTACCATCACGGTTATTAGAATGTCTTCTATTTACTAGTTCACATTCCTCAACGAAGAACATTATTAAGAGAATTTTTGCTTGCACACCTTCCACCAACGTCATTCTGTAGTGGTATTTGAAGCAGTTTGTTCTTGGATGCCTGTGATGGGTTTTCCTTATCTCTTAAAGTGCTCGGGGAATGCTATTTCATGGAAAAAAATATTTGGATTATTGGAAAGCCTTATCTAGGAAAAATATCCAAAATACTTGCAGGTTCCCACAGATATACAAAACAGACTTGACATTAGCTGTGTGACAATCTTGATGAAGACGAGAGATATACTCTTCCTTTTGGCTCTTCGGTCTCTTCCTTGCATTTCTGAAAGTTAGGTGTAATGCTCTTATTATCTAGTCAGAAGAAGGTTTAAAACAATCGACTAAAGAGCAAGATTACAAAACTGAACTGGTGGTCCGACTTGAACCCAAAAACTCAAAAAACCTGAACCTGACTAGATCACAAATTTGGTTCACCAAAAATACAGAAAAATATATATAGTCATGTGTAACTATGTGACTCCAAATCATTAAATACTAATTTGCAAAAAGGGCTCTTGCTACATGCCATATTGACCATATTTCATATTTCCCTGGAACCTTTCCCCTCAACTGACTTTTTATTTATTTTTAACTTTAAAGAATGCCCTCCTCATATGTGTTGTTGTGCAGTTCTGTAACATTGCTATAAAGCCCATGTGATCAGAATTTCAGAATACTATATATGATATAGTGTTTATTTGGGCTTTGTGTTATTTTCTCTATATGCTTATGCTTAAGCTTTATCATGTTCATGAATTCATTTGGCTTTACCTGATAGATTGAATAGATTGCACAATGTAGTTACGCACTTGGAATGCAGCTCAGAAAAATCTATTGTGAAGAGTGTCCAATATGTAGATACATGTAGCAAAGGACATCCTTTCTGTATTAAGGGAGGGATGTCCATAGATAGGAAAAATATCAAATCTTCTTTTAGGGCTTATGAGATGAAGCTGATGGATGATGGAAACTTCATTGGAATTTGGAATTCTTCATGGTTAGTATTTAAGTTATTATATTTTTAACGGATTAAATTAATCTTTTTACTTACCAAAACAAAAGTAAGATATATTCTTAGACATTTCATTTTCTGGATCATGCTGGGAATGATCGCTGGGCCCTGTTATCATGCAAACCTGCACAAGCAAGTTCATACGATAATTATAGGCAAACCGACCCTTGTCATGGTTGTCGAGCCTCTCCGTTTAGACTGGTGCTCTTTTAGTTACAACTCTTTCTTTGGCTGTCCAAGAACAGTTAAATAGCGAGGGTTTATTCCAAAGCACTGAATTTAAATGATTGAGAACAGAAAACTAAAGGAAATAAAGTGAAAGAATTGCATATTGAGTGAAGAAAGAATAACAAAATAAGCACAAGTAAATACCAATCATTTACCAACAACTCAATTTTGAACAACCAATATTCAGAGAACTAGAATAAGCATAATTGATTGAATCACTTACCAAGATACTGTCTGCGTCATAATGGATGATAGATGACAGGCTGCCCAAGATCTCCCCACTACTAAATGGTGGTAGTGATCAAGGGAGGATGGAAGTGAAGAGTTGTTCCGCTGTTGCAAATACTGCTTTCAAACTAACTGTCTAACCACCTCTCTGTATAATCAATTGCAATATATAGAACTCTCTCTTCTTCCGACATGCCCTTTGCTTTTAGGACAGTGATCTACTTTCTGCTGTATTATACTAAGCTTTTCCCTACTTTTGTTGCCTTCATTAAAAACCATATTTCTCTACCTTTTGTAAGTCGACGGCCCATGCAGAAGTTTCCTTTCAATAATGTTTTCTTTCTTATGTTTCTTAGCCTCTATGACAGTTGTCTTTTGCTGTTTTAAACCATTAAAAGGGCTTTCTTTCCCTGTCATTCACCTCCTGTAAGGCTGGACCTCATACGCTCTTCTAATTGGATATTCAATATAGCCTATTACTGTACAGCAACATGATTTCCAGCGCCCTGTCTTCAGTGGCATATCAACGTTTAGGCGAAAGGAATAAGACATAGCTTTGACCTCCAGGTAAATATCATTATCAGCCATTTAGTAAAAACTTTCAAACCGGCGCCTTCATGGTCCCATCATGACATGGCTTGCCAAAAATACGTGGATTATGGGACTGGGCAAATTCTGATCTTTATTCCTTAGTAAACACCAGCGCTTTGTGTGTTTACTGAGCGGCAATTACGCCCCAGTCCTAGAGAACAAGATAACGCTTTCTAGCCTTCAAATCAGGTGTAACAATTTAATTTTAAAATCATCACATAGGGTAATCCTGATCACGAGAGTAAATTGTGTTTTAGGAAGTCTAAAGGAGCCACCCTTTATGCTCAGGAAAACTAACGAGTCCACTATGTTCCATTATGGGCAGAGTTTTACAAGGAGTATCCTCTGGAGGCCGTATTTGCTACAGCAAAAGACTTTCACAATGATCTGGAAGCATGTGAGAGAGTTGCATGAGACTTTGGATAAGCAGAAAACTTATATGTGTTTGCTGTCTAAAACTTTTGTTGGTGTTTTAAATAATCACTTGGGAAGTTGGGATCTCATCCACTCTCCCTTTCAACCTCCTTTTGATAAGGTCAAGGCTTATTCAATGAGATTTTAGATATGTTTGAATATTTATTCACTACAAAACAATCATTATCAGAATCTTTTTTAATAACAAGCATTGGATATCGAGCCAAGAATAACACCAATGGTATTCTAAAGGAAGTCAACCTGAACACACAAGATCATGGAACACATAATCTGATAAGCCCACAGGACTATAAAGATGCATTCATCCCAATCACATCGACTCACTGAGTACACCTTTTTAAATCCACGTTACAAAATTTTGGCTTCCAACGTGCCATTAGCCCATGAATGATGGGACACTGTTTTATGATGATGGATCATCAATAGCTGATGATCCCAGTAACTACTCGCTGTAAGAGGCGGCGCTGCCATGGTGCAGGCCACCCTACTCAGAGCAGGCACATAATTGGGTAGGACGAACGATGCACATGGATCACTGTAAAACAGCATCATAATTTTATCCCCTCTAGTCCAGAACTGTGCCACTCGAAGTTTATGTTGTTCTGTCCCTTCAATTCGTTGATCAATGGCCTGTTCTATCCCCTTCTGAGGCAACTGTGACTTCAAACAGCTTCCCAAGTTCCCACATGTTCTCCATCTTAAATGAGTCCCTTGGGTTCGGTCTCTACTCTCTTCTTTAGCCAATATTAACATGCTTTCGAATGTATTTTAAATGGCAAAGCAAATCAGCTTTAAGGCATTTACCATTCATACTAAATTTAGCCACGGTCAAACTCCGGTCTTTTGGGAAGTCGAACAACCCACCTTCTCAAGTGGGATTATGTAATGCAAGTTGGTAAGCTAGCATAGAAGTTCGATCTCCCTTCTTTCTTGACTAGACAAGATAACGCAGCCTGCAGGCATGCCATATTTTGGACTCTGGAGCATTTCGACTAGGCATGCTTTAGCCATTGACCAAATGGAATCTCATCCACATGCCACTCCCGCCCCCCTCAAATTGCCTTGCGTCACTCTAGGAGGTAATAATCCACCTGCGTCAGACATCGCTCTTAACTCAACAGACTTCCATCTACTATGACCTTACCGCCATCTTCATTGCATTGCTTGGAATTTTGACATTGAACCTGTATCTGTCTCACTTAGAAACTGCTAATTATAGGCATCCTAGAAAAAGCAGTGTTTTTCGAATAAACAAAAAGCAAGAAACGGGAAAGACGTAGAAATTGCTAATTATAGATGGCCAGCAATATTTAGCATGCTGTAGAGCATTTAATGCGGCTGTAGCAAGCTTATGGTAGTTGAATCTCGAGCAACTCTAGATCCAATGGTCATTAAGCTTGCTGCAGCCGCATTAAATGCTCTGCAGCATGCTAAATATTGTTTTCCATTATAGATGGACTGGGATATGGACAAACTAAAATGCCCCATTTTTCTTCGATTAGTTGTTTCTTAAAACCGCTTTCCTCCCACGAGTCTGTCACATGTCAGATACACATTACTAAGTCAATGTTGTCAACGTAACATGGCATCATGGGTATGCATCACCAATTCACCCATAACCACTCATCCAACAAAGTTCCCGTCCTGTGTATCCAACGTTGTTTTTTTCTTCACGCCGTCACACGTCCCCCCTGCCATAATCCATCCATACATACATCATGGTTTGAAATTTGAATTTCAAATTCACTTAATGGGTGGGCTTAATTTGAAGTTTGACTTGATTTTAAAATCACAAATTGGGCGGGGAATATGGGTTCTCAAAGTTGAGAAATGCAGGGTGCATGCGATGTGAGATGGAGTCTTGAGATCTGCAGATAGTAATTCTTAGGTGAAGACGATTATATGGCTAACCTGTTACGTATAACTCTACTTGGAAACACAGATTCATAGGGCCATTCAATTCTTTCTCTAATTTATGGGCTTTTCTCAAATGGTTGGTGGGAGGTGAAGACGATAAACTTGTTTGGAATGCTGCTAGTCTTTTTGAAAGGCACTCTCAACAGGGAAGGCTAGACCTATTCACCATTCATTCCTTCAGGTGTATTTGGTGTAGAATAGCCACATTCATTTAGGAGGGGAAGAAATCAGGGATAGTAGTTGATGGTGATTCTGGAATATGTGCAACCTGCATATAGCACTAGTAATAACGTCTCCTTCCTATCTGGCGATTCCGCTGATTTGGGATTTCGAGGAGCAAACCTTAGTGGGGATACGCCCAAAACATTCATCTCTGACTCCTTGTTTTGGGTTGTTCCATTGTGAACCAGAGCCAATCCTAAGTTAGATTATTTATGAAATTAAGATGCCTAGGTTGTTGGCCATAGGGAAAGATAGGTAGTTATGCTCGGAAGTATGAAGAGTTCAGTCACGCGACAGAGGAAGCCACGACGAAGAAAGAGACACGACAGAAGAAGTAGCGGTAGAAGGGAAGCTGCGACAAAAGCAACCATGAAGGAAGGAGTTTGCAACAGGAGGAAAGATGCGACGAGATCACTCGTGGCAGAAGAAACCACGATCGAAGGTGTGCAACGGCTGAAAGGGACAATTCGAGAGATCGTGGGTAAGAAGTCGACTAAGAGTCACACGTGCTTTAAGGAATAAAGCATATTTGTATTTTGGGTCGATAGTACATACTAACAGTTGTAACTAGAATATGAATGACAACCTGTTGGCTAACAGAATGAAGTCGGCTGAATACGACGTGTAAGAGTTTATAAAAGGGAAAACCCAAGCTGTGTGCGGGTTAGACAATTGCTCCCTGGCTAGTTTCTTACTAGTTGTTTTGTAGATTCAAAGAGTCGACAAGTAGTAGAATAGAAGAGTGAGTCGATCCAGGCTGTGTGCGGATCGACAATAGAGTGAAGGAGAGGAAACTTCAGGGATCTGAGACTAGAGAGCATGAGAGGAGAGAGAAGTCTGTATAGAATGTAGAAGAATATCTAGAACAGAGTTTGCAAGCTGAGTGCGCAGACGAAAGGTGCCATATTTTTTTCATGCCAAATGAAGAGCGCCTTTGTGGTCTTTCTTGGATGGGTTTCCATGTTAAATATTGTGTCTATGTGTATTTGATGAATGTGTTTGTGTCGCATGAATGTATGTTGTGAATAAGTGTTTATATATATGCTTATAATTAGTTCTTGTATGCACCAGTCACATTGTTGTTAGTTGGAATCACTAATAAGGCATTATATTGACTATTGTAATCTCTATCGACGGATAAGTAGTGTATTATCTTGAATGTGCATAACAAGTATAAGTAATATACCCACTAACGTCGGTTGAGCGAGTTGGTAAGGTGCCATGAGAGGAGAAATCCCCACCCAATTGTAGAAACCTAGTTCTGGTAGTTTCCCATAAAAATATCTCGGGTGAGACTGCATTTGCGTTGCAGGTGTTGCTGTCTAAGCTTTGCTCTGTTGGACCGATATCTTGGACTTTGTTGTCGTACAAATAAGGTCTGAACCTGGGTTGAAGAGAGAAACGCCAACAAATGGTTTCGTTGTCGGGATTGCGAATCATTGTGGTGAGGGATATGTTTTGGCACTCGACGAACCCATAAATTCAAGAGTGGGTGTATTCTAAAGCATTAAAGTTTGCATGAGAAGAAAGTGAAGGATCACGGTTGAATCCGACGAAGTGGTTGGAGCGATACCTCTATACAGATAGTTATGAAATTTTCTTTTGTGAGTTTCCTATTTTGTTGTGAGTGGTTGTCGAAGCTAGCAACCTAGCGAAAAAATTTCCAAGGAGGAGAACCGACATTAGAATCCTCAGCTGATTCAACGGCTGAAAAGTGTTAGCAACCCTATATCTAGGGATGTTGATTTTTGGGCAGATAATATTTTGGAAGGATACATCACTGAGTTTGCAGTCGACACAATAACCTCATATAGTGAGGCAGAAATAATTTTTTTCTAAGGACCACGAGGAAGGTATTTGACATCTATAAGAACTTCAATAAAAATGCTTGTATGCGAAAAAAGAATCTTGAGAATAGAGTCCAACGAGTAAAGAAATGTATATAAAGACTTGGGTTATGTTGTAGAAGAAGTGCATGAAAAATGGAGCAAAGTACGCTGAGATGTTCCCTAGTGATAGCGGAACAACACTAGAAGGTGGACGTCTAAGAGGTGGAAGGAGATCTCGGTCGAGAAAAATAAGAAGAATTGCGACCAAGAGAGGAAGTTGTAGTACGACCAGAGGAAAAGACTACGAATTGATGTTGCACTTTGACGGAGGTTCTTACGACAAAGAAGAGGAATATCAGCCTATCCCCGAATGGAAAGAAGAAGAAGAAGAAGCCCCAGATCTAGAATATCCATACGACACACCTACGACTCTGCATACGTCTCCGGAGGTAAGGTCTAGAAACTCATGTCCTAGTGGGTTTGTCAATACAAGTAATACTAACTATGGGAATAGTAGACAAGGAAGTTCGGCCAGCCAAAATTTTTGTCCATCAGTACCAAGAACCACTATAATGGCTGGGAATGATATTAAGCTGTCGATATTCAATGGAAATGGGTTAGAATATCTAGAGCAACATTGGTTTCTATGTGAAGCCGTATGAACCGTGCGAAAGGTCCAAGATGAAGCCATAAAGAAGGCGTAGATGATCACATCTCCGAGGGGTTGTGCGCTGAACTGATGTATGAAGTTTTCTATAGTTCCGACAGAAGCTGCACATAAGACACTCGACCAAATTCAAACAGGACAAATAGATGAATTCAAAAATCCAAAATCCAAGTTGTAGTGCATCACATAGATTAAAGAGATTAAATAATTGTCTACAGAGTCTGTGTGGGACTTCGACCAAAGATTTAAGACGTTGCTAGCTAAAGTAAGCTTCCATATGTCAGACGTACAACACAAAAGTGGTTCATTGTAGCGTTGTTACCACACATACGGATTCCATTGATGCAACAAAATATTGTATCGCAAACTAGAGCACTACAGTTGGCTATGGAGTTAGAATCTTCACTTGTCAGAGAGACTGGTGCGGGAATGTTACAAATTCAGTCGCATCTAGCCAATCTTACGTTGCAACTCCAAGACATTACGAAAGGGAAGGAAATCCAAGAAGAACTTTGGTGTACCAGATGCAGAACCGAAGGACATCACAAGGACAACTGCTCGACGTTCATGAACTATGTTGCAACAGGAGCGTCGAACCCATTAAATATCCAAGGGATGCCTTGGTGTAGAATATGCCAGACTAGAGGCCATCAGTCGGAAGAGTGTTTGTACTTGCAAAAGATTGTAAGTACGCCGACTAGTCTGTACTGTAAATTTTGCAAATCAGTAGGCCATGATGAGAAGGACTACAGAGCATTCCAACGACTGCATGAGAAAACGATCGATACCTATTTAATGAAAAATGAAGAGCATATGCAAGTTGAGCGAGCTCAAGCTCAACATCCTTAGCCCCCGTATCCACAAAATCAATACCCGCAACAACAATACTCTCAACTTAGTGGGGTGGAAATTTTCAAGGTCGAGAAAAAGGAGGAGGATTTGGTCGCAGAAGAGGCCAAATCATATGTTACAATTGTGGACAACCAAGACATTTTGCCAGGGACTGTGCGAACCCTACAAAAACATGTTTATATTGCAAAGCTTTTGATCATACCGTCGAACAATGTTCACAGTTGATTGCGAAGTGGTAGGCTAGAAATGTGGAAAATCCAAACCCTCTCCAGAATCCCAACCCGAATCCAAACCAAATATTGTTGTTGTGACAAGGAGAGGTGCTGCCACTGGAGCAGACCAAGATACACAACATGACCAACTACAGGTGTGACTAGCAACACAAAAGAAAGTGTCGTACGTTGTCCAAAGAGAAAATGAAGTATTATTGGACGCACGACCAAAATTCGTGGACAAGAATCAAGCATCGACGTCTGCTTCTACATTGCCAAGAAGACCAATATCCACAAGCTCAACATCCTTAGATCCAGTATCCACAAAATCAATACCTGCAACAACAATACCCTCAACCTAGCGGGGTGGAAATTTTCGAGGTTGAGAAAAAGGAGGATTTGGTCGCGGAAGAGGCCAAATCATATGTTACAATTGTGGACAACCAAGACATTTTGCCAGAGTGTTGTGCGAACCCTGCAAAAACATGTTTGTATTGCAAAGATTTTGATCATACCGTCGAACAATGTTCGTTGTTGATTGTGAAGTGGTGTGGTAGGCTAGAAATATGGGAAATCCAAACCCTCTCCAAAATCCTAACCCGAATCCAAACCAAATATTGTTGTTGTGACAAGGGGGGGTGCGGCCACTGGAGCAGACCAAGATACACAACATGACTAACTACACGTGCGACTAACAACACAAAAGAAAATGTTGTACGCCGTCCAAAGAGAAAAGGAGTATTCTTGGACGTGTGACCAAAATTCATCGACAAGAATCAAGCGTCGACGCCTGCTCCTATGCTGCCAAGAAGACCAATAATGGAGATGCCTAAAAGGTTCGATTAACTATTTTGAAAGCAATTGACGAGGAATGTTAGTAAACTTAAAGAGTTTTTTAAAAGCTACTTATCGCTAATACAAGATAAAGATGTTGTCGGAGAATTGACAACTCTAATAGAAGAACATCAAGAAGATGTGTGACCAGACAGAAAAATAAACCACGTGGGAAAAAGATTAAAGACCGGTCATGAGTTAAGAATGATTGCACAGATAGAAGATTATGATATGGATTATATTATCCTAGACTTGGGAGCTGATTTCGACATTTTGACAAGATAGACATGGGAAAGCATGGAGAAACCACGACTGGATTGGTCTCCCATTCAACTAAGATTAGCAAATCAGTCGAAAGTTCTACCTATCGGTCGACTGACTCAAGTACCTATTGATGTAGAAGGCTGAGAACATATGCTGATTTTGAAGTGATCGACATTGTCGATGACATAAATCTGTATCCTACACTTTTGGGGATTCACTGGGCAATTGATAATCAGACCATCAAAAATTTTAAGAAAGTAATATTAACATTTGAAGATTCAGAGCTAAGGGTGGTTGCACCAATTGATCCACTAGAAGGTTAGAGATACGTTGAACCAATAAATAGTGAAGGACAAGGCGATTACCATCGTAAATTTTAAGAAAAGAATCTTAACATTTGAAGATTTAGAGCTAAGGGTGGTCGCACCAATTGACCCACTAGAAGGTCATAGATACGTCGAACCAATAAATAGTGAAGGACAAGGCAACTATCTTGACCATATTTATAACATCACGCTTGCAAGAGATGATTATGTAAATCCAATAGTTGACGGAAAGTTTAGTTGGCGGAGTATTAGCTCATGTACATCAGATTTTAGTGAAGCATAGGAAAACTCACATAATTGGATGCATGAAGTATCCATGAGAAAGTGCGTAAGAATTACACGATCTGCGCGACGGGTAGGAACTGAGGCAAGTGAACTACCTACCTATGAAGGTTTTCCTAAACTTGTATCTTTTCTGACAAAGTTTGAAGAAAAAGTAACAGAACATAAATGCTTGTCCGCCCTGGACTTTGTGCCGAAAACTACACCTGCCAGATGGTGGGTCGCACATAAAGAATCTATCTCGGAATGGCCACAATGTCAAAGATTGTTGGAGATAAGGTTTGGAGAAGAGATTAGTTATACTGGTAAAAAATATACATGATTGACTAATCCTATCGACCATATTAAGTATTGCTGTGCGACATGGGAGGCATGTCCACGACACTAATTGGTTCATCAGTCCATACACACATTAGACATGTACCAAGGAGATGGTATACATCAGTTGAACTGATACGAGGAACTATTGAGTGGGATGAATTAGCTACTAACTTCATACATACATTTGAATTTTCCGATGATCATTCGTCAATTGATGCTGCATTGCAAGTAATCAAGACGAAGATATTTGAAGATATCCCGATCGCAATGACAAACTTCAATCAGAACAATGCGACAATCCAACATTGGATGGAGTGCTATAATGTGACAGGAGATTCTGGTGACGATGACCCACTCGACGTACATATTCCAGAATTTGAAGATACGCGTGTAGTGGAAGGACTTAGTATTTCCAACGACCAATTTTTGAACCTGCTAAAGGTCAAGAAAGTCAATATCGACTCCCCAAAATATCCAAAATTTTCCAATATTGGAGATTATTGGGATGATGAGACTATCGCGAATATCACAAATCTATTGCATGAATTTCAAGATCTGTGCCCTACCAAATTATTAGAGACGAAAAGGATTGTAGGAGACCTTAGAGAAATGAAGATACCTTTAAAGCCCGACGCAAAACCTGTCAAGCAACGACCATACCGACTAAATCTGTGGTATAAAGAAAAAGTCAAGGCAGAGCTGGATCGAATGCTGGATGCAGGTATCATAGAACTCGTAGAAGAATCAGAGTGGATCAACCCTACAGTAGTGCAAGACAAAAAGACTACCGGTGAAGTGCATATTTGCGTTGATTTGAGAAATTGAACGATGATTGTTTACATGACCCATTTTCGACTCCATTTACAGATGAAGTACTAGAGAGTGTCAAGGGTCAAGAAATTTAATCATGCATTGATGGGTTCTTTGGCTACCATCAGATTATAACCGTAGAGAAACACTGACACAAGACAACCTTTGTAACGAAGTGGGGTTGTTTTTGTTGGGACTTAGAAATGTCATATTTCCATCCACTTTTTCTTTCACCATTCTTCACATTTTATCATCCCATTAACTTTTCATTATACCATTTCCTTACATATATTTAGGTTTCACCCTATTATGATCCACTTTATTCATTTTAGTATTAAAAAGGAATTTATGATTAAATGTTAGAAACTAACATGTTATTCATATATATCTAAAAAATGTGTGAGCTTTGTAATGTGTAGGAATTAATACAAAAAGCCTTCTCAAATATCTCCTCCACCATTTCAAGGAGATAGTTATTCAAAGCATATTCCAAGGAGAAGATCATGGAGATTTGGTTGGCATATCTTATCTAGGATTTGTGAGAGACATGTGGAGGATTTGAAGGGATCATATCTTGTAATAATGAGAAAGTAGTTGAGAGAATAGTGGATCTGTAATTATGAGATGGTTATCTTATCTTCAAGGCTCTCATGTGTAAAGGAGAGTGCCCTCTCTCCTTTAGGGAATTGTTTTTTATTAGTCTTGATTATTCTTAGATTGTAGAAGTTAGTCTTGACTTTGTAATTTGGAGAAGGGGATTCTTAGCTTTGATTCTTAGTTTGATGTATACTTTCATTATTGTTTCATAATTTCTCATTTGATTCTTGTAATATAATTTGAGATAGATTTATTGTGTGAGTTCACATATGTTATTTGTCGTTAAACTCTTCACATGTTGTATTGTTTTTCCTTCATGTAAATTTTTCATTCCTAGATTAGTTTGATTTCAACAATTTTAATTCGAAAGTATGTTTCATCTTCTTAGATTAGTTGCTAGATTGGATTAGTTCCACTTCGGTCCTGCACATATAGTGTGTGTGCTTCGTAAGCCTATGAACCTCAGATTGACAAATTAAATGGTTGGGCAAGAACTGCAACGCAATTAAAACAACATTAATTTCACCCAACAGTTT
This sequence comes from Pseudotsuga menziesii, assembly GCA_001517045.1. Taxonomy (NCBI): domain Eukaryota; kingdom Viridiplantae; phylum Streptophyta; class Pinopsida; order Pinales; family Pinaceae; genus Pseudotsuga; species Pseudotsuga menziesii. The sequence continues at coordinate 216,877 of LPNX011164292.1, forward strand.
CCAATACACAGTAATGCTCTTTGGACTCAAGAATGCTCTTGCTTTTTTTTCTATAATAGTCACTAGCTTCCTTTAAAGATTTTATTCATAAATTTCTTGAGGTCTACTTCGATGATTCGATAATATTTGGGCTCATTAAGGATCATATTGAGAGCCTCATAATGATGTTGGAACGTTGTCGACAGTATCAAATTTCGCCAAACCTAAAGAAATGTATCTTTGGTGTCCCGTTTGGAATTATGTTGGGCCTGTGGTTTACCGCGACTGAATTTTGGTCGACCCTGTTAAAATTGCAATAATTGTCGACCTACCACCACCTACCACAATGAAACAATTGAGAGCAACATTGGGACATACATGATACTACATAAAATTTATCGAAGGATATGCGGAGGTGACTGCTTCGATAGAGAATTTATTGAAAAAAGATGTGAAGTTCCAGTGGACAAAAATTTGCCAAGAAAATCTGGATACTTTAAAGAACAAGATGTTTACAACGCCCATACTTGTATTTCCAGATTGGAAAAAGGAATTTCATGTACATGTCGATGCGTCACCTGTCACACTCAACATGGTACTAGTACAGCCTCGCGAAGGGTCGATTGATCATCCTATTGCCTTCGCTAGTAGAAAATTTTCCACAATAGAGAAGAACTATAACACGACAAAAAGAGAAGGACTAGCTATGGTATACACTCTGCATAAATTCAGAGACTATTTGTTAGGTGGACATTTCAAAATGTACACAGATCATTCAACACTGAAATACCTAGTGAACAAGCCAGTGTTGGGGGGGAAGATTTGTTGGTGGCATCTCATTTTCCAGGAATTTGACTGTGAAGCCATTGTTAAAGCAGGTCAACTGAATTCAGGACAAGACCATCTGTCGAGGATTGAAAGCGGCAACGAACCTAGTAACCTCGACGATAGTCTCCCTGATTCGCAACTATTTGCGATAACAATGTTTGATGATCAGTACAAAGACATTATACAACTTACATGGTATGCACCAGCTGAATTTACTACTGCATAGAAGAAATAGTTAGTTGTGCGAGTTGCAGACTTCCAATTGATTGCTGGACAATTATATAAAATGGGTCTTGATTAGATTATTCGTCGTTGCGTCCTGGAGCACGAGCGACTGATAATACTGAACGAAGCACATGCTGGTGTCGCTGGAGGCCATTATGCTGGAAAAGCTACAGTGAAAAAGATATTGCAAGTAGGATTGTGGTGGCCCACCGTGCATGTGAATACTGTCACAGCAGTGATGTCTGTCAAAGGCTGGAAATCGTCACGACGAGATGAAATGCTATTAGTACCACAAGTAACTCTGCATGCGTTCGATAAATGCGCTGTTGATTTTGTGGGCCCTATTGGTCCAACAGGGAAGCGCACAGGTACAAGATATATAATTACTGCGATCGACTACCTAATCAGATGGGCTGAAGCAGCACTAATAAAATATTGTACTGTTGCGACTGCTGTTAAGTTTTTATTTGAAAATGTTGTGACTAGGTTTGGATGCCCGAAAATTTTGATAAGCGACCAAGGCACACACTTTTCCAACTAGTTAATTGAGGAATTGACAGAAGAATTACATATCCAGCATATAAATACAACGCTATATCACCCTCAAGCGAATGGTGTTGTCGAAGCATTTAACAAAATCTTGGAGAATGCGTTGACAAAGATTTGCAATGTCCAAAGAGATGACAAAGATCAGAAAATTTCCGCAGTACTGTGGGCATATCGCATGACTTGCAAGAAACTGACAGACCAAACTCCATTTCGATTGGTATATGGAAAAAAAGTTGTGATGCTGATGGAATACATTGTACCCAACCTAAGGATTGATGCGATCATGGAAATGACAAATGTTGGTGCTGTCGAGGAAATATTGTCGCAACTGATACAATTGGAAGAATATCGTTTGTTGTAGAATATCATCAAAACGTTGGGCAGAAATGACATAAAGTATGGCATGATCGCCACATCAAGAACAAACTATTTCATGTTGGAGGACTTGTTCTTCTATATGACAACAAATTCTTCAAGCATCTGGGTAGTTGAAAACACATTGGCTAGGACCATATATTGTTATGAAGATCACTGACAGAGGCATAGTGCAATTGCAGAAGTTGGATGGAACAACTGCCAAAAGACTGGTAAATGACAATCGACTAAAGCCTTATCAGGATAGCCGCGACTCAGTTGAATGAAAAAAAATAAGAGGAAAGATAAAAGAGAAAAAGAAAAGAGGAAAGAGAAAAGAGGGAAAAGAAAGAAAAATAAAAGAAAAAACAAAACCCTATGAAATTTTTTATTTTAATTCGCAGGAAATGAGCTGTCGCAAAGAAGCAAGAATCGTCGGAGACTGCTAGTATGTCACACAAAGAGAAAAATTGTCACAGACTCTTTGTCTATCGCAAGAGAAGAAACGATTGCGAAGACAACCCGTTTGTCGCAAGGAAAAGAAAAAACGTCAAAAGTTGGATACAGGTCACAACAAGAACGATGTTGTTGCAAGCTAAAATAGAGCCACAGAAATGACAACATACCATAATTAATTCAAAGTCTGAGATATTTTGGCAGCGTGCTTTTTGGTCACTTCCATCATTATTGCATAATAATTACCACTGATGTGACTGACGAAGTCGCAGTTTGTGTAGTGATTTTCGTATGATGATTCGGACAATTGGCCCACGTGATGAATAGTGTTGTCACCTTTCCATTCATTATCCGAGCGTGTAAAGGTCTGACTAATTGAACAGATAGACATTATCTCCATTCGTGCCCAAGTTTCAATTCATTTATGTTGCATTCGAGAGAGAACTTGCTATCTACAACTACAAGAGCCGAACTGAGTTTTCTATAGAGCATGGTTATTTCGATTTCCAGCACCGGTATAGTTGCAGAATCCACTGTTGAGACACCATCGCCCACAACTATTATCGAACACGCCACAAGAATTCTTCCACCGAAAGTCATGGCTGCAAGGGAAGCGTCACAGTCACTAGTGATTCCTCTAGTGAGTTTGAGACTAGACCCGCCTGGATCGTTAACAAGGAAATGATCTGGTACCCGCAAAAAGATAGCACCAACACCACCACTGGAAAATGAAGAAGTAGTGGTTGAAATTCAACTACCAGACGATATTCCACCCAAACCGTTGGATGTGTTGACGAATAGAACCACCAGAATGCAAAGTATCCATTGGTAAAATACACCGGTCCGAAATGAAGTTCGAATAACGGTGAACAACGACAAGGGCCTAGAATATCACCATCACCTGTACAAGAAGCTCAAGATATATATGGTGATGTAAATGAGCTTTATAAGAAGTTTAGGATATATTTGGTGATGTTGATGAGCTTTTCTATCGTCGATCCTAACGCTCTAAAGAAGTAACCTTTCAAGCCTAAGAAAGAAGGATGACAACGACAGAAGTTGGGAAGAAAATAGAAGAGGCAAAGGCACTATGTGCCAAGGCAGCCGAACAAGTTTCTTAGACCTAGGAAGCATTGATCGATGATGTGGAGTTAGAAAAAGTCGTAGAATATCTGCACACTACTGAGATGGAGGCGAATCAAATGAAGAACGAAATGAAGAAACTTCCCTTAATAGAGAAAATGGCTAAGGATGTGAAAATGAAGAAACTTCAATAGCAAGTCGCAGCCTTGCGAACTCAACAACAACAAAGGACCGACAAAGTCGCAGAATTGCAAGCTGAAGCAGAAAGAGTTACATGCTTTATTTAGCTTACACATCAAAAGGTGTGACAAACAATAGAGTCTGCAGGACTTGCAACGTTGAAACACATCAGTTCCAACCTTGTGGATAATTTGTGGAAGGCAGAAGAAGATGTGCGACGAGAAACATAGGAGATAGTGAAAATCTTTCGAGATTTTCAAGGCAAGGTCGTAGTAACAAGAACTTCGGATTAGCATGGTTTGGGATGAGCCACAAGTGAATATTGGGGGTCTGTTGGCCCTAGGGAAAGATAATAATTCAGTTAGAATTCTGCTTGGAAGTATGAAGAGTTCGGTTGCGCGATAGAGGAAGCTGTGACGGAGGAAGAAGGATAATAAAAGAAGCAACTATAGAGGAAGTTGCAGCGAAGAAAGAGACACGACAGAAGAAATAACGGTAGAAGGGAAGCTGCAATAGAAGTAGCCGTGAAGGAAGGGGTTCACAATAGAAGGAAAGATGCGACAAGATCGACCGCGATAGAAGAAACCATGATAGAAGGCGTGCAATGACTGAAAGGGACAACTCGAGAGACTGTGGGTAAGAATTTGGCTAAGTGTCACATGTGATTTAACTGAATAAAGCATCTTTGTGTTTTGGGTCGGTTGTGCCTAATGACAGTTGTAACTAGAATAGGAATGACAACCTGTTGACTAACATAATGAAGTCAACTGAATATGACGTGTAAGAGTCTATAAAAGGGAAAACCCGAGCTGGTGCGGGTTAGACAGTTGCTTTTTGGCTAGTTACTTACTGGTTGTTTTGTAGACTCGAAGAGTCGACAAGTCGTAGAGTAGAAGAGTGAGTCGATCCAGGCTGTGTGCGGATCGACAGTAGAGTGAAGGAGACGAAACTTCAGGGATTTGAGAACAGAGAGCATGAGAGGAGAGAGAAGTCTGTATAGAGTGTAGAAGAATATGTAGAACAAAGTTTGCAAGCTGAGTGCGTAGACGAAAGGTGCCATATATTTCTCATGCCAGAAGAAGAGTGCCTTTGTGGTTTTTCTCGGATGGGTTTCCACGTTAAATACTGTGTCAATGTGTATTTGATGAATGTGTTTGTGTCGCATGACTGTATGTTGTGAATAAGTGTTTATGTATTTACTTACACTTAGTTCTTGTATGCATCAGTCGCACTGTTGTTAGTTGGAATCACTAATAAGGCATTATATCGACTGTTGTAATCTTTGTCAATGGATAAGTAGAGTAATATCTTGAATGTGCATTACAAGTATAAGTAATATACCCACCGATGTCGGTCGAGTGAGTTGGTAAGGTGCCATGAGAGGAGAAATCTCCACCCAACTACATAAACCTGGTTCTAACATTTATCCATAAGATATATCTCGGGTGAGACTGCATCTGCGTCGCATGTGCTGTCGACTGAGCTTTGCTCTGTCGGAACGATATCTTGGGCTTTGTTGTCGTACAAAGAAGGTTTGAACCTAGGTCGAAGGGAGAAACACCAACATAGACCCAATAGGAATCACTATGTGGGATTACTTCCAGGTAGGGACACATAATAATAAGGATCTCTTGGAAATGATGGGTAGTTGAAATCCCCTATTTACGTTGGTCCATCTGATTCCTCACACCATCCTTTTGCAAATATTTTGGATAGGTATGTCTCAAATATTGCAACAAAAAAAAATATTGCAACTTGAATATACATATTGAACAAATATACATATTGCAACACGTATATACATTTACATATTCAAGTAGCTTGTATTTTCTTTTTTCATTTGTTGCCAATTCTCACATTTACTGCTTTCTGCAAGATTTTTGCCAATGCTTTGTTTTGGGTAATAATTCATGAACTGAATCCTTTTCGCTGGAATTAATGCACTATATGCATTTGCAGATTCAATTTGAACCAAACATTCTGCTTGGCAACTCTAGGTGCAATGAACAACATGTACCTGTTGAGATGGATACTCCTTTCTGATAATTGTATAAAGATCTATCACTATTATTCCAAACAAGTTTAAATGCAATTAATTTATCTGACTTCCCATTTATGAAATTGTTACATACGGAAAAGAGTTGGCTTTAGGCTGCAGAATTCTAGGCGAGGTATTTCCCTCATTATGTCCATGTTCCTGTTCATGATGAATATTGCAGTTGCATCTAGAGCTCTTGTTGCTACCATTGATAATACTAATAAGAACAAGGATTAGGATTGATTAACCTAGATAGTTGAATTGACTAATTTATGTATGCCTACATCCAATTGGGACTTTTATTTTTAAATTTGAAAAGATCTACAAAATGAATATATATTTATTTCCATTCAATGAATCTAATGGAAAAAACTATTTCTTCTTCCATAGAGGTACGAGACAAGCTTCGACTATATTTCTAAGACGTTGTTAAGTGCGGACCCTGTCTTCATTGTCACCAATATGGACAAGGTTCCACTTGCTGCAATTAATGTGTTGACACATGGAATCTGTTCACAATTGAAAATTTTGTACACTAACGAAGATTAATGAAGGCTAATAATACAAGAATAAATATTTTATAGTTAATTTTGTGCACAATGGAGATGACGGAGAATGATAGTTGTTATGTTAAAAATAATAATATAATATTTAATGAGATTGTAATTTGGAATGGTTGAGTTATATATATTTTAAATATAAAGTAGTTTTAATAAAATTTCATGTGTATTTTTATCATTTCCTACAACAACTTTTATGATGCACATTGAACAACTCTTCTGATGCACATTGAAGATAATGGATAAAATAAACCAAAAAAATATAAAATTTAACTAATAAAATATAAAATTTGCAATATTTAATATAAACTATTTAAATATAGTTTATATTAGAAGTTTTTAAAAAATAAAAGAATATTCTTTATTTTTTTAGATAGTTCCACATCATTTTAATGTAAATTTTTTAACATTATTTTATATTAGAAGACAAACCCAATCAAATTGTAAAGTGTGTTTATTTAGAATTTTATATTTGAAATTTTTTACACCTAGGAGTATCCTTTACATGTTTTGTTTAAACTCTGATGCATGTTACTATTGTAAATTCATGGTTAGTGAAGCGTTCTTATGTGTATCTCTTACCTCTTTTGTTAAAAATGTCATGGAAGTTACCATAAATTTATGGTAAAAACCATGTCATGCAACTTAGTGTAAATTTATGCTAAAAAAAGTGATGTTCTTTTTCTTTATTTTTATGTGGTTGTGGTCATATTTAAAAAAAAATTAATATGGTTTGAGATATTATCAAGCCTTTGAGCATTGATATTACTTATAATCTTTTTTTAATGTAGCTAGGTTTTTGTTGGAAGTTAATATAAGAACACAATCCTTTGGACTTAGCGGCATAATGATATAGATGACTTCTTACAATATATAGAATTTGCTTTGATATAGTTTTTTTGGAGTTCAGTTTTGTTGGATTTAAGTCTATTGATTTTTTTATCGAAATATTTAGTTGTTATTTCTAATTTTAATTAATTTAAATATAAGTTTTGTTTTAAATAATTCACATTGTAATTTCTTTTATTAATTTTTGTTTATAAATTTTATATATCAAATATAAAATTATGCTTCTTTTTAATAGTATTGAAGATTCAAACAATTGAGTATGCAACATTTATTTTTTTAATCCATTTTTAAATTATATATTCATTTATTATTGATTAATGAATTTGAAAAAATATTATAATTTACTTTTCAAATTATTTTAAAATATAAAAAAATACAAATCTTACTTTACCTAAATTTTTAATTTTCTTAAAAAACTAGAGCAAAACTGTATAAATTGTGTTACAAAGGAGACACTTAAAATCTAAATCCAACCTCCAAGAGGCCGCTTCCATTCAAGCAATTTAAAGAAATATTTATATATTGTTTTGTAAATAATGTTATATTATTTAATTTAATATATATAAAGTTATTTTGAGTAATTGTATGTTATTATGTGTATAATGATTTTAATATACAAATTACAATGTATATAAAATAATTTTATTTTAATTATAAATAAGTTAATAATTAAAAAAAATGTTTTATATTTTAAATTTAATTAAATATAAAAGATGAGATGAATTGAAATTATATTTTATTTTTAATTATTATTATTATTTATTTATATTTAAAATATTTAATTGAGATTTTTTTATAATATTTTGGTAAACTTTATTTGAGGATTGATTTTTCTTTTAATTTGATTTTAATTTGTATTTATACAATTTAATATTTATAAAAAAAATAAAGTAAAGATCAAGAACATTGTTTATGAATTCAAGCTCATATATTTATTTCAAAACTAAATATATATCTAAGCTTTAGATATGATGGATCCATTGCAGATCTAATCACTTAAAGAACCGACTCAAGATCCATTCCACCACATATCTCAAATGTAGCCACATGTAGGCCACAAGTGTGTCTTTGAAGCTTTCCATTGTCATGTGTAGCCTCTAGGAAACCTCTACGAACAAGATGATCTCTTCTTTCGCCAATGTCACAACTTTGTACACTTACAACATTGTGAACAAGCACAACCTTGGATCCAGGGATCTTGACACCATCTACATAATTAAAAAATTGACCAAAAAATTATCTTGACCCTAACTTTCCTTCTTTTGCCATTGCTCCCACTTGAACTAGGAACCCTCTTTTCCTGCAGGTTTATCATCCAAATAGACCTGTAGGCCTGATACCAATTGTTGAATTTTAGAGAGCAATAATCATAATCATAATGTGAACAATCATAGCTACATTGAACACCACATTTACCTTGGAAAACCCCATGAGGGGAAAAACCAACACAATGAAGACTTATTACCCTTGGCCAAAATCGACCAAACTAGGCCAAGTGAGCTCACCCGCTCACCTCGAGGACACATTATAATGGAGTATGCCAAGACTTTTATAGACTTCATTACATGCATTCCTATGGGCACAATACCATGGGTTACCAAATACCATGAACCCAAAAAATCACCTACTTTGACGTAAACCAAGATTAGTTCAATGCCTCCTTCATTGAGTCAAGGTTAACCTTACAAGAACCGCCCCCAAAAGTCGCTTTTGGGGGCAGTTTAGATCTCTTCTAAAACCTCCCATAAAAGTCTAGGCTTTTAACATCGATGCTTTTGGGGGAAGTTTTGTCAAAACTACCTCTAATGCCAAAACTGGCCCCAAAAGTCACTTTTGGGGGTGGAAGACAACCCCTCCTAAAGGTAAAAAATGTAGTAGCATATACATGGTTCCACTCACATTGTTCACAATTCCATCAAAATTGTCCATGGTTCCATAAACATTCATCATGATTCCACCCCTAAAATGCTCATTTTCCATGAATTTTGTTCAAGGTTCCTTATATGGTTCCACCACCTCATGACCACTATTCATGGTTCCACCAATAACGCCCATGTTTCCATAAATAAATCTTGTGGTTCCACCAACGGTGCTCATGGTTCCATCAACAATGCTCATGGTTCTATAAATAGTGCTCATGGTTCCACCAACAATGCTCATGGTTCCATTAACTTTGTTTGATATTCAAGCACCAAATGTGCGATATTCTGCCACCAAATATGTTCATGATTTCATCAACACTAACTATGTTCAAGGTTCCATATGCATTTTTTAGGATTCTACCACCTCATGACCATGTATGCATTACCCACCAAATGGTTCAGGGTCCATATATAATGCTTATGATATTCGCAGTTCCACCAACATTGTTAAGGTTTCTTTATTGCACATGTGTTTTTGTATGCATTGTATATGCTTCCACCTGCATTGTTCATAGTTCCATGAAAATTGTTCATGGTTCCATAAGAATTCTTCATGGTTCCACCCCTGAAATGCTCATTTTCCATGAATTTTGTTCAAGGTTCTTTATACGATTCCACCACCTTGTGACCATTACTAATGGTTCCACCAATAGTGCTCATGGTTCCATAAATAGAGCTCATGCTTCCACCAACAATGCTCATGCTTCCATAAATAGAGCTCATGTTTCCACCAATAATGCTCAGGGTTCCATAAAAAGAGCTCATGGTTCCACTTAAAATGCTCATGCTTCCAATTAACTTTGTTTGAGATTCAACCACCAAATGTGCAATATTTTTCCACCAAATATGTTCATGGTTTCATCAACACTAACTTTGTTCAAGGTTCCATCTGCATTATTCAGGTTTCTATGACTGCATGACCATGGTGTGACCATGTATGCATTAATCACCAAATGGTTCATAGTCCATGTAAATAATGTTTATGATATTCATGATTCCACCAACTTTGTTAAAGGTTCCTTAATTGCACATGGTTTTGTATGCATTGTACATGGTTCAACCCACATTGTTCACACTTCCATCAAAATTGTCCATGGTTCCATCAACATTATTCATGGTTCCACCCCCAAAATGCTCATTTTCCATAAATTTTGTTTGAGGTTTCTTGTATGGTTCCACAAAAAATGCCCATGGTTCCATAGACAGAGCTCATGGTTCCACCAACAATGTTTATGGTTCCATGAATATATATCATGGTTCCACCAACAATGCTCATGGTTCCATAAAGAAAGATCATGGTTCCATAAATAAATCTCATAATTCCACCAACAATACTCACGGTTCCATTAACTTTGTTTGATATTCAACAACTAAATGTGCAATCTTGATTTTGCCACCAAATATGTTCATGGTTTCATCAACGCTAACTTTGTTCAAGGTTCCATATGCATTATTAAAAAATCCACCACCTTGTGACCTTGTATGCACCATTGACAAAATGGTTCATGGTCCATTAATAATACTTATAATATTCATGGTTCCACCAACATTATTCAAGGTTCCCTAATTGCATGTGGTTTTTTAATGCATTGTACATGGTTCCACCCACATTGTTGACAATTCCATCAAAATTGCTCATGGTTCCAAAACATTCTTCATGATTCCACCCCTAAAATGCTCATTTCCATGAATTTTGTTCAAGGTTCCTTATATGGTTTCACCACCTTGTGACCATTACTCATGGTTCCACCAATAATGATCATGGTTTCATAAATTGAGCTCATGCTTCCACCAACAATGCTCATGTTCCCATAAATAGAGCTCATGGTTCCACCAACAATACTCATGGTTCCGTTAATCTTGTTTGACATTCAACCACCAAATGTCCAAGATTCTGCCACCAAAAATGTTCATGGTTTTATTCATCAACACTAATTTTTTGTAGAGGTTGAAATGGGAAAGTGAGAGTAAATCAATGAGTTGGAGGTTCGAGGTTCAAGGAACCATAGAATTCTATAGGGATACACACCATCCCCAATGTTATATATCTCGATGGTAGATACCCTTAGGTGAAAGCTCAATTAGGAAAGGACCAAAGTAAACCTTCTAGGAATTAAAACAATAAGAGAAAGGTTTCCAACCAAACTTGCCTATTGATGCAAGAAATGATCAAATCAAATGAGACAAGGATGAACCATATAGAAAATTATGAAGTCAATGTGAAAGGTGGCTTAAATCCATTATATCAAACCCAACAAAGAAATTGGCTACAACGAATAGAAAACAAAACCAATTGTCCAAGTGAAAACTAAGAACGGGGAATGAAGAATGTGAAGAATAGAAATCTAGAAGGGAACAATATGCTCTCTTCTTCAACAATTGTCTAAAATGTAACCTTCAAGTGTGAGAGTGTAGGTGGGGGGGTATTTATTGTAACGCCTTGTTTTTTACCCCAAAATTTAATAATGTATGTATCAATGATATATCTAGAAGTCAGATATAAATGGTCTAGAATGGTCAGGTGTATCGTAAGGATATACATTAATATTTAATATAAATCCCTAATAACTACATGAGAAGAATAATGGTTAAGAGATAGGGGCTTATGATTCCGCAAGTGGGGGAAAAGAGGGGCCTAAGTGGGAGATCAACCTAGTGACGTATACATCTAATCCATTGCCTCTTTTTGAAAACCTTGGAAGGGGATTTTATCTTGAGGTCCCAAAGCCCATGTTTATGAGAGAGGATTATAATCTTATCTTTATTATTAAACTAAGCTAGGATTAAGAGGGGAAAAGTGAGTTCCTCTCGAGCATCACATGGGAAGCTATAGCCATGCATATCTAATATGAGAAGTAACCTTAGATTTTCGGTCATTCTAACATTCTAACCATCTTGTATGGTGACAGTGAGAGAAAACTTGGCCTACATAGGAGTCCCTTGGAGTCCCAACAAGGAGACTCCTTGGTCATCCTATGCCGACGCAGTAGAAGGGAATGGGGATAGCATGGGGAACTACATATAGAGAAGGGGGTCCCATTCCTTGTGTTGTGCAATATGATGGGGGATGAGTGCTAGTGAATTAGGATGGTTGTAGAGAGGGTTGGCTCTAAATATTTCACAACATGAAGATTCCTTATTTGTCCTGTGTTTGAGTAGTAGAAGGGAATTGGGATAACTCAAGGGACTAGCTACATAGAAGGGGATCCCATTCCTTATGTTGTGTAGGATGAATTTTTGTTTTGAGTAGGAGACTTGAAAAACTTCACCCTTTTTGGATTGAAAGCACCAATTTTGAGGCAGCCTCTATCATAGAAAGAAAATATGTGAGAGTGCTTATGACTAGGACCCATACATCATTCATATTCATCCAATTAGAAGACTTTAAAAGATAAGTTTCTAACAGTGTCATGAAAACCATGTTTATATTTCTTGTTATGTATTTTATATATTCACTATTTATGGAAATACCTATGTGCATGGATTTCATGGGAATTGTATAGATGCATTCATGGTAAGGAATGATTGCACGTGTCTTTGAATGGAGAATTTAAGTATAAAGACTATTGTTTCCTTCCAGTGTTAAAAATTAATATTACAACAAGTCAATGTAAAATTCAATTTAATCATTAGAGCAAAAATTTCACTTAATGGTGGTAGATGGAGTACCATGTCATCTCTAAAGTGTTAAAGGGATGTCTAAGTACATTACATTTATGACCCAAATGACAGAAGGAAATAGATTTTGTGAATCACACCCAACCGTCAAAACATAAGTGCAACATAATTTTGTATTATAACACTTCACAATTTGATTGTGATTTTCTTCTAACATAAAATATACTTATAGTGTAAAGAAAAAAAATACTTTAAAATGAATTGAGACTATTTTAAAGAAGTAAATATTATTCATTTATTATGTCCTCGACATATAGTATTTGGGTCGAGGACATTAGTTTAGCAATGAGGAGATTGCAGTTTTAACATTGAAATCTGTAATGATGGCTAACTTTGGACAAGGTGGTGGGATTATCAATATTCAGTAAGCAACGTGTGCCAGACGCTATCCTCCCTTCAATCACCTCTATTATCCCAATCTGTGTGTTACCCATGGACTTAGTGCATGCACTCCAGGTGGGGCGTAACTGGGCCTCCATCATGTGCTTTGGTTAGGTCGAACATGTCCCATCGCAAGACATGGGGCTTTGTATTCTTTTGGCTTGCTTAGCTCTGGCCTGCGCAAGCCGTCCAACATGTTCTTCTACTAGGTAGGTAGAATTTAGGAGACTGTAAAGTGAACGAGTTCATAAGATTATGAGAAGACGAAGCAGTCACCAGTAAATGCAGATGTTATTTGTTTCTATGAATTCCAATTACAGTAGAAAATAGCGATTCAACAAAATGTGGTTAAATCATCTTAATTATTGAAATGCTTGATTAAATGCAAATACATAGACACAAGCACAAGCAATAAACAATGCTGTTGTGAGAAATTTGTTGTCATGATGAGTGGACTATGTTACAAATGTCAAGAATTTGTGTTGTGTCCATATTTTGCGATTCTTATGGTTGATCTGAGCAGATGCTAGACTGAGTGAAGCATTTATTTGGCAGGAGTGAAAGCATTACTTCAAACAATGCAGGAAAGAAAGGAACTGTGCACACTCATTGTATTCCATTGTCAAAATGACTTTGAACACCTCAAAATAGATCTTCACCAGCGATTGAGAGTGTTAGGATTATTAATCCTCCCTTGTCCAAATTTGGTCATATGTCTAAATCGGGAGTCATGTCTAAATCGGGAGTCCATCCAGTCTATTTATAGTCATTAGCACCATTGGTTAAACTTGACCTAATTGGGGCACATGTTTCAGTTACCAAAGTGTGGGGAACATTAATTGAGGCTCACTGCCACTTATTGCACTTGATTGCATAAGTTTAGGAGTCTCCTAGATCAATCCCTACAATTTAGGAAGCAACTGGGAGTGCCGAAACCAACCAAGGTTAGTTAACTTCAGTTGATGACTAGTCAAGCCAAGTTAGGAGTCAGTTACATTCAGTTAAATAATGGTTTAATTAATTGCACACATGTGGGGCACTTTTTTCACCTACCACAGTCAGTTAACCATTATTTAATACTAAATGTAACAGTTGGTTGTGTTTTAGAACTCCAATTGTGATTTAGACAAGTCTTGGTTACCTACAGTCAAGTAGAGTCATCAATTTGAACTTCCTCATGTGGATTAAAATTGCTTGTGGCTATTAAATCCATTTTACATCATTGTAATTATTATATGGATTACTTTTTTGATTAATGAAAGCATTCACAACTGCAAGCCTTTTGCACTGTTTCATTCTTCAATGGCTGAGTAAATTGTGAGATCTTCTTTGTGAGTTGTGTGTTTGTCTACAGATCTATATGCTCAAATTTAGGCTCATGATTTTTCTAGGTTTTAGGTTTCTTGTTCTTATTCTCTCAAAAGAAATTTTCCACAGAACCCTCTCTGCTCCTCTTTCTTGAATATACTTTTACTTGGGAAAGTAGAAAAAAAATATGTAAGGATGAGATCAATGTTTATAACTTCGAAATCATTGGATTTCGAAACAATTGGGACATAATATGTTAGCCAAAACCAAGCCGACTAAACTTGAGTTTACCGCTCAGTTAATAAAATTTTAATTTTTCACGCCGACCTCTTTTTCTTTTTCTTACTTGTCAGGTGAAACTTGTCTAAGTCCCGACTAGATAAGTCTACCAAATGGTCGAACTTTTGACTCGACTAATTTACCTCTACTTGTGGGTTCTACCGATAGTTACTTGTCGGTTCTACCGGCTGGTTTTACCCCGACCACTTGTCGGTTGACCTCTTCGACCTCTAAGTCGGTTCACTTACTTTGGTCTCGTTTTAGTCGAAATATACAGAGTAGGATTCTTAGTCTAAAAGACTTAATAAATTACCAATGCTTTTCACCTGTGAGTAAGATGAAGTAAAAATAGACACATTAACAATCCAACATAACTTATAAAACATATACCCAAATATGTGGGAAGACTTGAGCCGACCACTGTGCCGTAAAACCTGGAACTTTCACAAGATGAGAGATTTAAGGATTCTTGTTCTTTTACTCAACTGTAATTGTAAGAGACATTTACACAAGTAAATATGGAAATATTGTGCAGTCAAATAAACACGCATTCAACCATAAACTATGTCATATATATAACTTATGTGGAAATAACAAAGGTATTACAAACTTGTCGATCCAAACTTGTAGGCTCATCGACTGATCCTTTTATAGAGCTTCGACTCTTCGACTGAATCACATACACAGAAGCTTGAGCTTCAAATTCTTTTCTCACCCAAAGTTCTCTCTACTGTCTCTCTATTGTGTCTAGTGACTAACTTAATTTACAATCTTCTTCTTCTATTTATAGGCAACTTGAAAAATTGCTTCTACATGAATCAACCGACTCACCATTAAAGACTGTAATAACTTTATACCTAACAACTTAGCTTCAAAAATTAATTTGACTGGTTTACATTGCCGAATCGTGGACTCTTCCCTCTTGTTAGAATGACTGACAAGATCTTGACTGATACAGATTTTGACAGAGTCGACTGGGCTCAGATACAAATCTGTGAGTAATTAATATTTTCAACACTCCCCCTTAATTATGAGCAGATAGGGATTTTTAAAACAAAATTTACAAAATGTTTCAGATCTTAGACATGCTCTGGTTATGACAGAGTTCACTGTGGAGAACTTGTCATTCCAAGATAACTACACAGATACTGGAATGTGTCCTTTGCCAATGGTTTTGTAAAGATGTCTATAAGTTGATATTCAGACCTGCAAAATTCCAAGCAAATTTATTTGTTGTTCACCAATTCTCTTATGAAATGAAACCTTTTGTTGATGTGCTTGGTTCTCTTGTGAAACACATGATTCTTTGATAATGCTATGGCTGAATTGTTGTTGCAGAAGATTGTTGTCAGTTCTTGATGGTTCTGTGACAAGTCTTTTAACACTCTCCTCATCCAAACAACTTGACATGCAACAATTATCGCTGCAACATACTCTGCTTCAACTGAAGACAAAGTTACTATGGCATGTTTCTTTGATGCCCATGAAACAACACCTGTACCAAAATGAAATGTGTACCTAGATGTGCTCTTTCTGTCATCTATGCTGCCTCCATTGTCATTGTCAAGGTAGCCAATGAGTTTAAAATTTTCTGAGGTTGAATACATAATGCCAAGGTCTTTTGCGCCACTTACATACCTCAGAATTCTTTTACCTGCTTGCCAATGTGAGTCTTTTGGTGACCCCATGAATCTTGATATCAGACTTACTCCATACATAATGTCTGGTCTTGTCACTGTCAAATGCATAAGGCTGCCAACAAGCCTTTTGAACAGCGTAGGATCTACAATTGATCCTTCATCATCCTTGCTCAATTTTAAACCTGTTATTACCGGTGTTGGGGTTGTCTTGCAATTAGACATGTTAAGTATTTTTAAAAATTCACTTGCAAACTTTGTCTGTATATAAAAATACCACTTTCAGACTGCTGAACTTCAATGCCCAGAAAAAAGTTCATAAGCCCCAGATCAGTCATTTCAAATTCACTTTCCATGAATGCTTTAAAATTTGCTATCCCAAAATCACCAGTAAATATTAAATCATCTACATACAAGCAAACAATTAACATCTTACCTTGCTTATCAACTTTGGTGTACAATGTCGGTTCACTTTCAATTATGTGAAATCCATTTTCAGTGAAATAGGAATCAATCTGACTGTACCAAGCTCTAGGAGCTTGCTTCAAACCATAGAGTGCCTTTTTCAGCCTGTACACTTTATGCTCTTGACCTGGAACTTCATACCCTTGTGGCTATTCCACATATACTTCCTCATCTAGATAGCCATTTAAGAATGCTGACTTGACATCCATTTGATAAACATGCCATTTGTTTTGTGCAGCAATGGCCAAGACTGTTTTGACTGTATTAATGCGTGCAACAGGTGCAAATGTTTCATTGAAGTCTATGTCGGGTTGTTGTGTGAACCCTCTTGCTACCATTCTTGATTTGTGCTTCTGCACATTCCCATCAACATCTTTCTTGGTATTGTAAATCCATTTGACACTGATTACATCTTTGTCTTTTGGTACATCAACCAACTCCCATGTTTAGTTCTTCTCAATGCATTCTATTTCTTCATCCATGGCTTGTGCCCATACTTCTTCTTCAACAGCTTCTTCAAATGTTAGTGGATCATGTATAGGAGAAAATAATGCAAAGAGAGCAAATGAATTTGGTGTACCAGCTTCATATATCTCTCACAGACTTCTTGTCTTCATCGGTTTTGTCGATGTCGACCTCGACGAAATGCTTGATGGAGTCTGCTGTCCTCTTGGTGTGCTTGTCGAAGTAGCTTGAGCAGCCACTTGTGTTGATGGTCTTTATGCTGAACCATGTCGTGGTGTCATGGGAGTCGACGGTGCTGCAACCGGTTGACTTAAATGTGGTGTTTGAACCACTTCCTCTTCCATATCATCATTGTCGACATTCGACACAATCTTGACGTTTATGTCAACAGTTCCATCCCACGATTCATTCTCGACAAATTAAACATCTCGACTGATTATCACTTTCCTTGTGACAGGATCATACAACTTGTATGCTTTTGTGTCTTCAGAATAGCCGACAAAAATACATTTCTGTCGCTTCTTGTCTAACTTCCTTCTCAGCTCATCTGGAACATGAGCATATGCAACACAACCAAAAAAATTTAAACGAGAAACACTATGATTCATACTTGTCCATTCTTCTTGGGGAACTTTGTTTTTCACACTCTTTGTCGGACACCGGTTCATAATGTATACAACAGTTGCGACTGCTTCACCCCAATATTCATTTGGCAAATGCTTGGCTGCCAACATGCTGTGTGCCATCTCCATGATGGTTCTGTTCTTTCTTTCGGCAATACTGTTCTGCTGAGGTGTATACCGTGCAGTGAATTGTTTTTGTATGCCATGGGTCTTGCAAAAATTCAGAAATTCATTCGAAACATATTCACCTCCTCTGTCAGTCCTTAAGATCTTGATGCAGTGTCCACTCTGGTTCTCCATGAGTGCCTTGAACTGTTGAAAATAACTAAATGCATCAGATTTATGTTTCAAAAAATATACCCATGTTTTTCTGGCGTAGTCATCAATAAAAGTTAGAAAATATTTGCAGCCACCAATGGATGATGTCCGCATTAGACCACAAATATCAGCGTGCACAATTTCAAGTGGTGTGTGTGCTCTATATGACTTTCCGACTCAAAAAGTCTCTCTGTGTTGCTTTCCAAAAATGCAACCTTCACAAACCCTCTATGGTCTGTCAATCAATGGAAATACCTTCACCATATTCTTTGTGCGCAGTAGCTTCATCCCACCAAAATTCAGATGTCCAAATTTGAAATGCCACAACCAAGATTCATCCCGAACTTCTGTTTGAAATGCAACTTGCAAATTAGTGCTACCATTTTATTTTTTGTTGAGGGACTCGATTGTTTCTTTACCTTTTTCCTTGAATGCAGCTCCTTTATTTTTCTTCCCTTTCATGTTGGGAACTATCCTCAATGGAAACAAGCGATTGCTTGTCATTGGCACTTTTGCTATCAGTTGGTCGCTTGGACACTTGTCTTTAATCACGCAGTGATCATCTTCCATGTAGACTCTGTAGCCTTTTTGTATCAGCTGTCCAATGCTTAACAAATTATGTTTCAGACCTTCAACATGATAAACATCAGGGATATACTTACTCTCCCCCTGTTCGGTTAGAAAATCAACAGTGCCTTTTCCTAAAACAATAACTTGGACATTGTTTCCAAGTGTAACATCACTTTGAACTGAATTGTCTGAGACTGGAAAACAAATTTAAATTACTAGTCATATGATTGTTGTAACCTAAATCTAAGTACCATATGCCATGTGTACTTTCTTGAACAACATTGCATTCAAGTGGAGATGTCGATGCCATTAACATTTCACTTGTCGAAGTGCTGGTCCTGGTCGACTGATTTGGGCTTTTCCTTCCTTGGTCATATTGTTTCTTCCTGCATTCATATGCATAATGACCAAATTTCTTACACTAATGACATTGAATTTTTTATTTATCAAACCTCTGACCACTTGGTTGACTTGGGTTCTGATTATCTCCTCTACCACTGATATTTACAGGACTTCTGCCTCATCCTCCTCTTGAAGAACTCCTTCCTCTGCCTTTGAAGTTGTTTCTCCCCCTGCCTCTACCATGACTTATGAATGGTTGTGCTGCGAATGCACCTTCCAATGATGTTTGTGTTCTACTGAGTATGTGTTCATGATTGATGAGTGAAGCTTGCAGCTCATCAATGGTAAATGTCGACATGTCTATGTGTTCTTTCAAGGTCACAACCAAGTTTTCAAATCTTGGGGGAAGACTTATCAGAATTTTTTCAACCACCCTTTGGTCTTCTATGACTTCTCCATGAGATTTCAGTTGGTTTATCAAACCAACAACTCTGATGTAGAATGTGTCTACAGTCTTTGAATCTTTCATGGACAGAGATTCAAAATCTCTTCTTAGAATCTGCAACTTGGATGTCCTTACCTTATCCAAACCTTGATAGGCGGTCTCCAATGTATTCCATGCCTGCTTAGAATTAGTTTTTGCTGCTACTCTTGGGAGTATGCTTTCATGCATGGCTCGATGTATGTAGAACAGAGCCTTTCCGTCTTTCTTCCTCTGTTCCCTCAAGACATCTTTCTCAACCTGTGTGAGATTGTTATATGTTGTCATGTCTACTGGTTCTGGTTCTGCATAACCATGCTAGACTATCTCCCAGACATCATGACCTCTGAACAAATCCTTCATAGTTAGAGACCAATCTTCATAATTATTTCCTGTAAAAATTGGAGTTTGCAATGAATCAGAAGTGGAAGCCATTTTTAATTTTTAATTAACTTTCCTTAGCAAAATTAATTTTCCACTTTTTAAGACAAGATTTCTTTCCTAAACCTTGCTTTGATATAAACCTTGCTCTAATACTAGTTAGCCAAAACCAAGCCGACTAAACTTGAGTTTACCACTCAGTTAATAAAAAATTAATTTTTCACGCCGACCTCTTTTTCTTTTTCTTACTTGTCGGGTAAAACTTGTCTAAGTACCGACTATACAAGTCTACCAAATGGTCGGACTTTCGACTCGACTAATTTACCTCTACTTGTGGGTTCTACCGATAGTTGCTTGTCAGTTCTACCGAGTGGTTTTACCTTGACCACTTGTCGGTTGACCTCTTCGACCTCTAAGTCGGCTGACCTCTTCAACCTCTAAGACGGTTCACTTACTTTGGTCTTGTTTTAGTCGAAATATACATAGTAGGTTTCTTAGTCTAAAAGACTTAAGAAATTACAAATGCTTTTCACCTGTGAGTAAGATGAAGTAAAAATGGATACATTAACAATCCAACATAACTTATAAAACATATACCCAAATATGTAGGAAGACTTGAGTCGACCACTATGCCGTAAAACCTAGAACTTTCACGGGATGAGAGATTTAAGGATTCTTTTTCTTTTACTCAATCGTAATTGTAAAAGACATTTACACAATTAAATATGGAAATGTTGTGCGACCAAATAAACATGCATTGAACCATAAACTATTTCATATATATAACTTATGCGGAAATAACAAAGGTATTACAAACTTGTCGATCCAAACTTGTAGGCTCACCGACTAATCCTTTTACAGAGCTTCGGCTCTTCGACTGAATCACATACACAGAAGCTTGAGCTTCAACTTCTTTTCTCACCCGGAGTTCTCTCTACTGTCTCTCTATTGTGTCTAGTGACTAACTTAATTTACAATCTTCTTCTTCTATTTATAGGCAACCTGAAAAATTGCTTCTACATGAATCGACTGACTCACCATTAAAGTCTGTAATAATTATCTACCTAACAAATTAGCTTCAGAAATTAATTCGACTTGTTTACATTGCCGAATCGTGGACTCTTCCCTCTTGTCAGACTGACTGACAAGATCTTGACTGATACAGACTATGACAGAATCAGCTGGGCTCAGATACAGATCTGTGAGTAATTAATATTTCCAACATAATCTAGAATGTAATATTTATCTCAAACATCAGTGTACCACATGCGCCTTTCAACGCAACAAACAACATAGTTTTTTCTCCCTTTTTAAGAAATCGTTGCTCTCAACTACAACACAACGAATTTGTCCTTTTGGCAATGATGTCCTACTGATGATTTGATCTGAATCATAGACACAAGCAATAAACAGTGCTGCTGCGAGCAATTTGCTGTCATGATGAGTAGACTCTGTTACAAATGTCAAGAATTTGTGCTATGCCCATCTTTTGCGATTCTTGAGGATGATCTGAACAACTAATGGAATGAGTGAAGCAGGCAGACAAACTTCATACATTTTGTACTCGGGTGAAGCATTTTCTATTTTTTGTTGTGTGTAAACAAATATTAAATTTGTGCCCAAAAACAATAGGCTATATACCCAACCACCCACCATGGCCTCTTTGTAATTGTTAGCCATGGAGACCCTCATTGGAAAAAAACTACAGAATCAGGCGTAAGATCGACAACGGTGCTAATACCTATAGGATTAAAATTAAGAATTCCAAGGATTGAATTTCCCAGAAATCATTTGAGTTTATAAGATTGCATTGAGGATTAAGGCTAGTTAGTAACTGTTGTTATATGTATGAAACTTGCATATATTTTTGAATGAGAATCTCATGGAGCACTTCATAGAATGCACCAATCTCCTTCAGAGCAATGTGTTGTAGGAGTGTAATAGATTGAAATTGTACTATTTAGGTTTAAAAAGTTTGGTGACTAAGAATAACTAGGCCGAGGAGATGTTGTTGGGCTCATAACGTAAGATGACATGAACTTGGAAATAGGCGTTTAAGCATCTTCATAAGCCAACACAGCTGTTGCGTGTAAGCATAGCCGAGCAAGTAACCCTTAGAAAATTGGATATACCTAGGTAATTTACTCTCTGCGCTACCCATCTTCAAGGGTTTCTGCAACACGATATGTTATGCTTATTTTTGGAAGAATTGTAATAATTGGGAATTAAATGCGGTTTAAATTGCAGGAACCTATGTTAAGACAAAGGAGGAGGTGGCTATTAAGATGGTATGTATGTTAAAATCCCTCATCCCCACTTTTTTTTGTTTGTCTTTATCATGGTGGTTATAACAAGGTGTAAGGATAAATTTATGTGAGATGGTTACAGAAAATGGTGCCTTGCCCAGATGGATGATCTTAGAAAGGGCTGTTTAATTTGAACTATCATTAGTAACAATTCCCTACATGACATGGATCCATCACATAACGTGAAAATCAGTTTCAAAATATAAATCAGGATATTGTTTGATCACAGAGTTGTCGATATTGAGCTGAATTTAACCAGCAGAAACCATGTTTGAAACTGAGTATTACTTTCATTTATATTCCAATTATATTCAATAGGAGTTTACTTTTAGGTTAACACTGCAATTGTGGAACCTGAGTTGTAGAGATTTTACTTTCACCCACCACCCCGCTTAATGCAAACTCATGATGTCTGTGAGCTGTGCTATTCAAATTTTCGAAGGAATTAATCCTTGTTGTGGAAAATTTTCCTTTTGAATTATGCACTCCCATGGGACACACACACCTATATGCTATACC
Organism: Pseudotsuga menziesii; assembly: GCA_001517045.1. NCBI lineage: Eukaryota > Viridiplantae > Streptophyta > Pinopsida > Pinales > Pinaceae > Pseudotsuga > Pseudotsuga menziesii. Next base: position 239,653 of record LPNX011164292.1, read on the forward strand.
TCCACGATTTTCAGGTATTTCGTGTATTTCATCTATCTGTGTGGTTCTCTATGTATATATCTACCTCTCTGCAATTGTATTTGTCTAATGTTTCTTTTCTTTCAATTTGAATACATATCTTATATATAATGGAGGAAGTAGGCAAGGCTATCCAAAATTGGATTATAATATGAGCTCCATGAGAAGTAAAAGGGGACCGTGTCTAAAGTAGATGCTTATAATTTTGAAGTGAGGCCCAAGTAAGAAATGGGCATTACATTTGTACAACTTTATGCAGTTCAAGCCCATGAAAATGGGAAAGAAGCAGACATATACAATAAAAATTATTGCAAACTAGTTAAGCTTATTGAGTAGCTAATTTTCATCATTTAATCAAACATAATTTTTATCGTTTTACAATGACCTAATTATGGGAGAAAGAACTACTATTTGAACATAATTTTTATTTTCTTGTTACAATGACAATATGAAAAAAAGATCTACTATATAAACTTCCACTTCCAATTCCAATGTTATATGCTTGATCGAGTACAAATCAATGTTATTAATTTTTTCTTGTTTGAGTTTGTGGGCATGATGTGGCCTCATTATTTTGGTGTTGGGTGACTTGGAGAAACAACTGCTCTCTTCCATAAATCAAAGCGTGAAGTTTGACATTGACATGGAGTGTCACTTACATGCCGTACAATCGCGTGAGGAAGTTGACTCACACGTGTGGGATTTTGTTGGTGTGTTGGTGTTTGTTGGGTGAGTGAGGTCAGTTCCTCTTCACTTCAACTTCTAATTAGCTCAGTGAGGCTTCAATTAACTTCGGGTTGATCTTCAATTCATTAATCACCCCTAGGTTGGGTTTTTTGTATAAATAAGAGGCCTTCTTCCTCATCCAAGACAGAAGCAAGGAACCTATGCTCATGTACTATTGTTGTTTATCTGAATAATATTGATACTTTGGAGGTCCATTAGTGTTTATGTTCATGGTGAATGGTGTATGCTCATTGAGGTAAGAAATCAAGTTTACTTGATTGAATTTGTGCTTAATGGAAGATAAATAATCGATATTAAGTTGGGAAAGGTGTGAAAGGAAAACCACATTTTCACAGGAGATATTTTCTAATATACGTCCATTGCGTGCATTTCCATAGTCAAGGATAGTGGAATGGTTAATTTGATTGAAACAAGGATAATATATTCTATATATAAATGATTCATCAAGTTCAAAATAACACCTCCTTCGACTTCTCATAGCTGGCCCTAAAGATAGTGGCAACATCAAGGACATTGCCACCATGTGGCTCTTGTTTTTAAAAAGCATCCAATCTAAACTAGATTTGAGCTCTTAAATACAATATTAAATATTGCAAACTTTATATTTCATTAGTTGAATTTTATATCTTTTTAAGTTTATTTTGTCCATTCTCTTCCATGTATAGTTTGTATACTCAAAATTTACATCTCACTTCAGCCATCCTCTTTAATGTGTACTTTGTATTTTTTCTAACCATTTTCCTTCGGCCATCCTCTTTAATGTGTACTTTATATTTATTCTAACCATTTTCTTAAATGTACATTATTTGATTCTCATTATGCAATGTTTCTTTTTAGCTTTTAAATGTCCATTATTTACTCTTATTATAATAATACGAAAATAAAAATTGTATTATATGAATTGATTTGTTTTATGTGATTAAATATATAAGATATTATAAAAAATGTGTTAATCCATGTGTTTAAGAATTTGATGCTGCAAATTGAGTGTGAATGGTATTGTCAAAGCTTTAATACAAAAGACTCTAAAGTAATGTAGAGTGTCAAGACATATGAATATAAATTATAGCTATTTAGATCCTTTAGACTCGGAAACAAGCTTAGGCATCTTCTGCGACCTAGGGCGATGAGTTAGGGTTCGAGGAAGCAAGGAAGCGAGGGCCTGTGGAGAGTTGGTGAGTGAAGTCAAAGAATGAGTCTCTCCATTGTTGGCAGGTTGGTGAATTCAAAGGGACAATACAAGGAGGGGGTCGTACCCCCACCCATCCAATCCTGAGGAGATGGCGACGTTGAGGCAAAGGACGAATGGCTGCGGTGAAGGGGGAGGTGAGATCGAGGACGCAATCGATGGGGATAAAGGCTCACAAAGGGTGAATACGGGACATGGGGTTGTGTCACAAGATCCAAAACGATCCCGACCCTTCATATCCAATCAAACAAGGTAAGATAAAAGGTAGAAATGCAGAAGGAGAAAGCTATGATTGAAAAATTCGTTGAGATATGGCCAAGAGAGAGAGATCTAGTTCGATGGATCAAAATTAACTGGAACCCCAAAAGGAATTATGATCTACACCTCGGATCTAAGGGTTTCTTTACTATAATATTTTTCAACCAAGAGGATCGAGACAGGATTCTTGAAGGAGGTCCTTACTTCTTTCTTTTGGCTGGGCTTTAACTTAGATCGTGGAAAGAAAGATTTAACCTAGAGAAAGAGGATATGAGGGTGGCCTCGGTGTGGATCCGATTGTTTTCCCTCCCATGTGAGTACTAGGATCTGGATATCCTCCAAGATATAAGTAATACGATAAGGGAATTCACAAAGATAACAAAACAACAGAGGTATACTGCTTTCGCCCGTATATGTGTATATATGGACCTATCTAAAGACTTGCCTGAAGCTATCAACTTGAACCAGGAAGATGAGGAATGGGTGCAACCAATAGATTACGAGTAACTCCCATTCAGATGCAGGTAGTGTCATGACTATGGCCACTTCAGTTGAAACTGCCCCAAGACAAGCCAACAACCCCCCCGAATGACCACTCTCAGGGGGCGGCGAAGGATAAAGAGGGCTTCGTCCAAGTTCGGAGGAGGAAGAATACTTGATCAGGTTCGCAACAGAAGCAAAAGAAGGAGCACAAAGGGGGAGGTTTAAAAAGTAACAACCCTTTCAAGATCTTGGAGGAGAGGGGGGAAGAAGAAGATGAGAGGGGGAGTAAGGCATAAGTCCTGAAATGACCAAAGGAAGGAGAAAAAGTCGAGGTAGGGAAGGAGAAGGAACCAAAGGAACATATAGAGGAAATGGAGGACACTACTACATATCGCTCAAAATTCCCACAAAAGTTTGCCATGAAACAGTCAAAATCATTGCTTTCATGGAAAAACAGTTTTAATTTTTTGAAAATTTTGAAAATTTGCCCGACATTCGTTGCTATTGCGACGAACCTTCAATATTGTCGCTATAGCGATGAAAGTAGAACGTCGCTATTGCAATGACAGATACACTTTGTCGCTATTGCGACGAACTTTACACATTGTTGCTATTGCGACGACAAGTTCGTATTGTCGCTATTGTGACGAAGGTCTTATATTGTCGCTATAGCGACGAAAGATGAACCTTTGTTTTTCATTTTTATAACGGTCATTTTGAATTTTTGTTTATTTGAATTTTGACTGTTGTGCATTTTTGTCGGAACCACGACCCTCATTGATCTATAAATACATGTTCTTAAGTCATTTTTTCAGAATCATTTGCTAGAGTTGCAACAATCTTTTGATTGCTTTTTCGTTCTGCGATTTGAAGAGTTCAGTACTGGTTTGACACATCAAATTTTTGTTCTCATTCGTTTTCTAGGTTAGTTTGACTGCAATGCACTGGCCTTTTTTTTGTTGCACCCTTTATCATGTCAATGTGTTCAAACCTTTTAATCTCTAATATAACGAACATGAAAAATATTAGTGTGGGGAATTTATATTGGTGTTGAAACCTTTTCTTCTCTTTTAATAAAGAAATTTCTATTTTTAGTAAATCATTTAAGTTTAGTGTGAGGAATATATATAACAACAATATATAGGGTTTGGAAGAAAATTATAATTTTAATCAATAATTATTTGACTACTTTTTAGATTTACTCCCTTAATTAACCTCAAACAAATTATTTTTGACTTCCACTATTTGACATAATGTTGAAAATTGATTTTTATTTTACTATTCCTTAAATGTGTCCATATGGATAGTATTGATATCCCAAATGTGTCAACCAAGGTCAATCACACTTGAATTTTTTCAGCGATGGAAAACCATCCTCATCATCAACCTAGATGAATGTCACAATGTGACATATACATAGTGGACCATCACATCCAACTCAACTCATACAATATTTTGCTATAAAACATAACCCTTGCACATTGGAATATGGGACATAATAATTGTACATTGAATGTAATATTTTGACATAATCTGACATAAATTAATGTTTCAATGTGACATAACTATTTTCTCAAACCTTCTTTCTATCAAAATTTGATATCGGCTTGCAATCTCACAAAATGTTAGAATGTGAAATTTTTGGAGGACACCATCTCCATATTAAAATGGTTCATAATTTTGTATTGAAACTCTTCACCATAATCTACCATTTTCAACCAATCACAAAAATGTTAGCATATTTCACCATACTCATCCATAGTCAACACGATCAACCATGGTCAATTCAACATAACCCTATAGTAATTGAAGGTTACAATGAGACATCAACACTTGGGAACATCACAATCCAACACAACCCCAATTAGATTTTTCACTTTCAACATAGACCTTAGATCATGTTACAATGTGATTTATGTGCTTAATCATGAACGGAACTATTTGATATAATTCAACCAATGTGTGTCTTGATCTGACATAAAATACGATAATAATTGCAATCCAACATGAACATGATTGAGGAAGGTTATAATTCGACATAGTCATTTATGATTGTAGAAATCTAACACCAACTAAACAAAGATAATATTGCAACATGAAATATCCATTTCAACCTATGGTTGTTGCAACATAATGGGATATTGAAGTCTTCCTCTTTGTTTGACAAGGAATTAAAGTCCCAACCATAGTCATCCCTTATCTATAAAATTCTATCATACTCTTGCATGGTTAAGCACGGTCAACCATGGTCAACATAGTCAGTTTCCATTATGGTTGTTTTAACTATTGTCAACATAGTCAATATAGTTTAATGTGTTCAATAATGGATAACCATGGTAAACATAGTTAAACACATTGACCATTGTAATGTTTCATAACTACATCAAGATGTTGAAATCCACCATAACAATTTGTGAAAGTTGCATTGCTACCTAACCCTTTTTGAGGTAACTAGCAATGCAACATATCCATTCAAATGCATAACTTTGATGGAGAAATTGGCCTAGTTGAACATCACAATGCAACACATCCATAGTGGACCATTACAACAAACATAACCCATGTACAATATTTCGTAATGAAACATTATAATTCTTTCACAATGCAATATGGGACATAAGCATTGTTGATGGTACTTATTTGACATAGGCAACCCTAAATTAGCATCACTACGTGACATACCTATGTTGTTAACATAATCCAACCTCATGTGTGCTAATTTGACTTAGTTAGTAGGTCTAAATTGACATAATCAATACATGATTTGACATAATCCAATGTGTGTACTAATCTAACCTATGTACTAATTTGACATAATTTGACAAAATCCATTCTATGTACTAATTTGACATAATCATTGTTGAATTTACCAATTTGACGTATCCAGCCCAAAAAAAAGTCACTACGTGGCATACCTAAGTTATTAGTTAATATTGTGGTGGGTAATTATAAATAATTCACCACAATTAAGTATTAATGTTTTTAAATTAATAATATTATTAATTAATTATAAACATTTATTATTAAATGTAATGCCCGTAGTGTGTTAAGCCCCTGGACATATGTTGTGATTATTATCTGTGTTGTTATGTTGTACTAGGTGCATGGACTATGGACTATAGGCATTATTATTATTTTATTATTATTATTATGTATTTATTTTTAGACGTACATTATATATTGATTAATGAGTTTTTTTTGTTGTTATAGGCTATCATAATATCAAATAAATTTACTTGGGAAGAAAACAGTAAGAGGTATGCTGAGGCTATGGCAGCATTAGAGGCGAAGGGTGATGGAAAGTGTTATTGGCCTTGCAATGATTGCAGAGGTTTGTGAAATAGAAGAATTTTACGAACATCAGCTGAAAAACATTGTAAAGAGAAGGGGCATGCTGAAGGGGGGTAGGAATATCATCCCTTGGTAAGACGCCGATTCATTACATATTGTACTTCTTGTAATAGTACTGATAGTGTATTCACAATTTTTTTTATCATTTTAAATATACGTGTTGTATATTATACACTAATGTTATTGCATTGTTTGTAAATATAAAGACAATGCCCCCAAGATGTCGACCGCCAGAGAGTTATTTGCCACATAATAGTAGAAATACTACTTTACAAGATGAGGAGCATGGAGATCATGCTATTTAAGATCGGTTTCTTAATGATCCTATGGACAAAGATGGCGTTATTGATACTAATGGTGAAGATGAGATAAATAGATTGCTGCAAGACACATTTTCTCCATTGAATGAGGACAACCTCCATGATTTTCATGATGTTCCTCTTCTCGAGAAGTCCTAAGAACCTTTTTACAAAGGCTCAACAACCAAGGTTTTGAATGGTTTATCAAACACTTGTTTCACACAGCTCCTAAGGTATGTAAAGTTGATTATTTTCCTCTATTTTTAGTGTTAATTAATTCGTAAATTAGGGATATGAAATATGTATGACATATATTGTTTAAATTTCACTTTTTTTCAATGTTGCAGATTGTTGGGTGAATTTCTATTACCACCATCAAATAATTTACCACGCACAAGTTGAGAGGTATTCTTGATTATGAAAATAAATGGAGTGGAGTATCAATCTATTGATGCATGTCCTAATGATCATATTATATATTATGGATACTATGCATTAGAAAACAAATGCCCACAATGTGAAATTAGTAGATATCGAACTGATCAATTAACAAAAGAGGTCCCTTGCAAAGTTATTCGTTATATTCCCATAATTCCACGTTTCCAACGACTATTCAGGTGCCAAAGTATAGCACAGTTTATGGATTACCATGCGAAGAACAGAAGTGAAGATGGTTTTCTTCGAATGCCTGCAGATGGTTCTGCATTGAAGAATATCGAAGAAAAATGGTCAATTTTTAAAGATGAGCCTCGTAATTTTATACTTTCATTCGCAGCTGATGATTTCAATCCATTTGGTGAGCTTCGTTCTACTTACTCAGTATGGCATGTTTTCATCATAAACAATAACCTACCTCCTTTGATGACCATTAAGAGAGAGCACACAATGTTTTCAATGATTATTCCAGGTATTTTTTTTTAAAGGTGTAATGATATTATTCCATAAAGTTATTTGTTTAATTGTTGCATGAGAACACCTTTTATATATTTGGACGGATAACTAAATAGCCGCTATTGTATGTTTATTGATCAATTAGGTAAGTACCAAGTTAAAGATATGAATGTATATATTGAGCTTCTTATTGATGAGCTATTGAAGTTATGGGATGGAATTACTATGTATGACATCTCTAGACCAATAGGGAAGAAACAATTCCAGTTCCATGGAATACATGCTTGGACAATTCATAACACTCCCGAGTTATCACATTTTTATGGTATGTAATTTTATATTGTTGCACGTTGTTAAAATTATATGTTTTTAAGGTTAAAAACATGCATTTTTTTTAAATTAATAACCTTTTAATGCAACTATAACATTAATACATATATCTCGTAGGTCTTCAAACAAAGGGAAAATTTGCATGTCTAGTATTCCAAGGATAAAATCTCGTCGTTCAAGAATTTTAGCAAAGGAGGTGTTCGATGAGTACAAGCACTTCCTCCCTAGGAACCATAGGTACCGAACTATCAAAAAAAATATATTCAATGGTAAAGAAGAGAATACAAAGAAACCACAAAGAATGACACCTCACCTATGGAAGTTGGAATACAACAGAAATCGTTGAGGTATGGAAATTGTATATGCAGCATACAATAATTACTTCACGTAATATTATGTTTTTTATATTTTTATTGAATTTTCTCTACCATGGGTGTCATGAATTATTGTTAATGTGTTTTCATTTATGTTTAATGAATGTATTTAAGACATGAATGGGATTCCACGAGGAATGAAGAGTTATCCCATACAATTCAGTAGGTTTCCTTACTACGAGCACCTACAAATAGCTCATTCGTTTGATACAATGCATATCGGAAAGAATTTAACATAAATTATATGGCAGGCATTAGATGGAAGGTCAAATAAAGATTAAATTCAAAAAATTTGTAGTGACATTGCAGAAGCCAATCACACATTGGAAAGTGTAATTATTTCCAATGCCGAAAATGGGAACCAGAATATTAGTCTTCCATGGTTATTGATGGAGCAACAAAGAAATGCTATAAAATAGGTTATTCAGAAAATAAGATTTTCGATGGGGTTTTCGTCGAATATAAAAAATATCTTAACCCAAAAAGGTGATTTTGGCGGTGTTAAAATTCATGACTGGCATACATTCATTAAGGTAATTATTTATGTATATAATATCTGTTAAGTAAATCTTTTTAGTAATTGTTCCATCCTATTTGGAAACATTTGATAATGATTTGATTTTTGCTACAGTACGTTTTACCTCTGGCTCTCCCAGATAGCTTTGACTAAAACATAAAACAAGTTATATATGATCTTTGTAAATACATGAGGTACGCAACAATTTTATATGCATGAAAAATGTTCGACGCTCTTTTGGTTGCATTGCTTATTGCCATATTTTGTTTTGCAGCTTGGAACTTTATTATATATTATATGCCTCAATCTGGTTGATCATTCATATTATTTTCTTGCATCTTTTATAGGTGGATTTCATCTAAAGAAATACATAAAGAAGATATTAGGTATTGGAAGAGAGAAATTCCTCGTCTAATGTGTGAAATGCAGAAGTATTTACCTCCAACAATTTTCAATGCACTAGAACATTATCTCATACACCAAGTTGAGGAGATTGAATTGTGTGGACCTGTAAACTCAAGGTCAATGTGGATGGTGGAAAGGAATTTGAAGTCATTGAAGGATTTTGTTAGAAAAAGAGCACACCCTAAGGATTCTATGGTGCAGGGCTATATGCTATATCAATCCATGGTGTACATTAGTCAGTATCTTCCAAATTTAGCAAAAAATATCAATCTGCCTTGCATTTGCAATGTCGACTCCATCAACAAATTTGAAGAGGAGGTCCTGTCGGGGAAAGGTAGAAAGAGGAAAGTGAAAGGTAATTGAATGGTGTACAATTTATTTATTATACAATTAATTTTTCAATTTATGTAATTTTTATTATTCCATTAGTATTTTAAGGTAAACTTAATTGCCTTTAATGATAACTAATTTAGAATTCTTAATTGTTTTTTTCATATAGTTGGTCGCGCGTGGGATGCAATACATGTATACATTGCAAACAATCTTGATTGGATGGAGGAATGGATTGAATGATGTACATAATAATATGGTACCTTAAAATGGGAAGGGGTTAGTAAAATTATTAAAACAATGCATCGTCATCGAGAGGAATATCCCAAAATTACGCAAAGGGAAATTGATTTAGCATGCAATTTAAAAGATAAAAAGGCAAGTATATTTACCCTCCTCATTTTTTTCATTGTTTCAAATTGTATTGAAATATTTCTCTTGTTTATGTCTTCTTATATATTTATTTACCGAGTCGGGCATGATGTAGCTAATACATCACAATTCTATGTGGTGCAATGGTCATAAATTTCGCATCAAAAAGTTGGATGACAAGAGGAAAAAATTTGATTGTGGGATAACTATAGTTTTTCAAGTCACTAATGTTTCCTATATAAGTGACAGGCATCTAGAAGTATCTGAAAATAGGTACGATGGTTATTTGGAAGATATAATTGAGTGTGACTTTAATTCCTTTAAAGTAGTTCTGTTTGAGGTCAAATGGTACAGGCTACAAATGAATGAATGTGATCCTAAAAGAACTGTTATTGAGCATGCCAATGGATTTACCATGGTTAATACAAGGGCACTTGAACCAGGTACAGAGCCTTATGTTCTTCCAAGTCATTGTGAGCAGGTCTTATACTTAGAGGTTCCAGGTAAATCAGGTTGGTCATACATTGTTAGATATGATCCAAGAGGAAGATCGATCAAGTATAATGCAATAGAGAAAAAATACAATGTTGAAGAAGAAGGTGATGCAGATCAGGAGCAGTTGGATGTCGATGTAGATGTGTCAGATGAAGCATTTGATCAAGAAGTTGATCATCCAAATGATGTAGCAGACAATGATATTGACATTGATGATATTTATGATGAATATCTAACTAAAAATTACTTTGATCATTACCCTGATATGAGCGATCTTTTCAACGATAGCGATTTAGAACCAGATGATGATACAAATGTTGAGTTAGATGAAGAAGAATCTGAATGTCATTGTAGAAATGTTGGAATCTAGGAGGTATGTGAGGACATATTTTGCATAATGTATTATGTTTAAACCATCGTTATCATCATCATTGTCATCACCATCATCACAATCTCCGTCATCATCATCATCTTCATTGTGATCACCATTTTCACCCCCACCACCAACATCATCATCATCTTCATCATCCTCATCCTCATCCTCATCATCTTCGTCATCGTCATCATCATCATCATCATCATCATCATCATCATCATAATCCTCATCATCATCGTTATCACCATCATCACAATCTTCGTCATCATCATCATCTTCATCATGATCATCATCTTCACCACGACCACCACCATCTTCATCATCTTCACCATCCTCATCCTCATCATCATCATCTTCGTCGTCATCATCATCATCATCATCATCATCATCATAATCCTCATCATCCTCATCATCATTATCATCATCATCACCCTCTTCCTCATTAACATCATCATCGTCATCACCACCACCATCATCATCTTCATCATCACAGCCACCATCATCATCATCATCATCGTCATCATCATCATCACCGTCGTCATCATCATCGTCGTCATCATCATCCTCGTCATCATCATCATCATTATCATCATCATCATCACCGTGATAATCATCTTCATCATCATCATCATTGATGATGAGGATGATCGTAATTGATATATACTCTATATATTTTGATTTAATATTGAGTTAGAATTAACTATTTGTTATTGTTATTTTCATTTTCCTGTATGTTGTCATATGCTATAACACACACACACACACACACACACACACACACACACACACACACACACACATATATTAGATAGATTTTGTTGGGTTATGGGGATTTGAGAGTGATGTGAGGCGAGGGAGGGGCCATAAGAGCTTCCACCTTCACGTGGTTGGCCATGTTCAGTAAAGAATATTAAATTATTCTCGAAACAAAGAGAAGCTCAATAAGGCAATGCATAGTCATCATCATCATCATCGTCATCAACATCATCATAATCATCATCATTATCATCATCGTGTCCATCATCATCACCATCACCATAATCACCATCCTCCTCATCCTCCTCCTCATCATCATTTTCATCATCACTAGCATCACCATCATCACCATCATCATCATCATCATTACATCATCATTAGCATCATCATCATCATTAACATTAGCATCATCGTCATCATCATTATAATCATCATCCTCAACATCATCATCATCCTCATCGTCATCATCATCACCATCATCATCATCATCACCATCATCATCATCATCAACAACAACATCATCGATATCATCATTACCATCATCATCATCATCATCATCATCATTGCCATCATCATCGCCATCATCCTCAATTCCTTATCATCATCACAAAAAATCATCATCAACTTCTTCACCATCATCATCTTCATCATCATCATCAACATCTTCATCATCATCATCATCATCATCATCATCATTGTCATCATCATCGTCATCTTCATCATCATCATCATCGTCATCACAATCTTCATCATCATCATCATCATCACCCTGATCATCTTTATTGTCATCATCATCGTCACCATCTTCATGATCATCATCATCATCATCATCATCACCATCATCATTGTCATCATCATCGTCATCTTCATCATCATCATCATCGTCATCACAATCTTCATCATCACCCCGATCATCTTTATTGTCATCATCATCGTCACCATCTTCATTATCATGATCATCATCGACATGATCATGATCATGATCATCACTTTCATCATCATCATCATCAGTGGCATCGACATCATTGTCATCATCATCATCGCCATCATCATCATCATCTTCTTCATCATCATCAATATCGTCTCCATTAGCATCATCATCATGATCATCGTGATCATCATCTTCATCATGATCATCATCGTCATCACCATCTTCATCATCATATTCCTCATCTTCATCATCACAATCAATATAGTCGCCATCATGATGATCATGATCATGATCATGATCATCATCGTCATTACCATCTTTATCATGATCAATATCGTCATCATCATGATCATCATGATCATCATAGTCATCATCTTCATCATGATCATCATCAACATCACCATCTTCATCATCATCATCATCATCTTCTTCATATTCATCATCATGATCAATATCATTGCCATCATCATGATCATCATCGTCATCATGATACCACTAACTAGTACTAGGCCTAATATGGAAATTCTAACACAATAAACATAGGCAAATGAAAACTACCACAAATATAAGCGGCGTGTAATTTCACTTCATCATTCTTTGTCACTTTATGAAATATTCATGCTATCAACATAACATGACAAAACCAATAGACAATAAATTTAAATTTTAGAGTACAAATGAAATTAAACATAAAATATCAAATCACTCATATCTTATCATACCCTCTCATCTTCATCATGATCATTGTCTTCATCATCATCGTATTCATTGTCATCGTCTTCATGATACCACTAATTAGTACTAGGTCTAATATGGAACTTCTAACACAATAAACATAGGCATATGAAAACTACCACAAATATAAGCAGTGTGTAATTTCACTTCATCATTCTCTATCACTTTATGAAATATTCATGCTATCAACATAACATGACAAAACCAACAGGCAATAAATTTAAATTTTAGAGTACAAATGAAAATATGTTTCCAGTTGCAACTCCTCTCAATTTATGTTAATCGACTTAGTAAACATGTTTGAGGAAGAATTATTATTTTGTTTTTAGAAAGGAGGGTACTTTATTTCATTTGGGTGAGATAAAAACAATAAAGGTAAAATGGTTGAGTGAGAAATACAAAGTGAAAGAGGAGGAGGGGAGTGGGTCCTATCTAGTATCTACATTCCTTCAACACCCAACCTTTAAGAGGGATGAATCCCAAGTACATACAACTTATACCTCTCGTTAGCATTATCATCACCATATAATACAACTTCATAATCTCAATCGCTAAATTATATTAGCATGTATTCATAACACATATGATGAATCACCATGACAACAAACATACAGTAAATCCTAACAAGCAAATTGTTTTTGTGCGTCCTAAAAACAATCATTTCTAGATGATCTATACATGCCAAAATAAACACAAAGTTTTAAGGTGTACATCATATATATATATATATATATATATAATAAAACAAAACGAAAAATAATAAAATATAAAATATAAAATAAATAAAAATGAAAAATAAAAATAAAACAAAGAACAGACACAATAGCCGCATACAAAGCCTGCGAAATAGATTACAACCACTATCTACATCCTCGTGACATCCAAACACTGCGACAGGTGCTGCTAGACGTCTCTACGGTGCATCTCCCCGGTGCATATAGATGGATATATATATTCTTTCAAACTGAACAACTGCATTGCATCTCTTTACATATGAGTCTCCCCCATATACGTGCTATAGAGTCGAGCCATCCGCATAGCATTACTTAGGGGCTTGGATAAAGGCTATGCTTTCCTACATCAATAGAAGCAAGAGGATAGTGCCCAAGTCCATTAACCAGGCGAAGTTTGCGGCCCACCCTTTCTGAATTGAATCCATTCTAGGATTTGTCTCTTCTTCACTGTGATTGGAGCTTTTCGGATTACGTGCTGCCTGAGGTCACGCAGAAGAGGAGGCTTTGTACAAGCATAGGAGGGTTTGCAGAGGCAGAGGAGGGTTTGCAGAGGTCATGCAGAGGCTGACAGAATGCCTCCCAAATCGGTGAGTACCCTAGAATGACTAAGCATGCTCCAGTTTTGTTGATATTATACCCTCCATCTTATTTATTTCCAAAGGAAACAAGATATTAACCCACATATTTAATAAAATAATAAAAACAATATATGTTTGCTCAAATAATTTTGATTTGGAATTATAAAAAACAAGTTCTCTATGCAGAAGAAATATTTATTTATCATGGATTTATACTAGTATGGAAAAGATGATAAGATTGTGTTCGTAATATAGTTTAAAAGTTGAACTTCTCTTCCCTTGAATTTCCCTCTCCGTGTGAGTTTAGGGTCACTGCTACAAGATTCCCATTGCATTGCATTTGTCAAATGCATAGTCTGTACGCCACAAAGACACCAACATTAAAGAAAGACATGACATAAGAGGTATTTAACACTGAGATGGATGATATTCATTAATTAATATAAACCTAGCCACTGAGGATCTTCATTAATTAATATAACCCTAGTCTTTATCATATAGTCATCATTTCTTTGATATAACCCTAGACACTGAAGATATTCAAAATCGCTGCTATAAATGTTTGAATTGTGAAGACATTAGGGCACTATTCCACTACTGAAGGTTTGGGACTAAGTGCACTGTGAGGAGGCCAAACAAGGGGTTGTTTGTTATGTTACCGAAGATCCCAAACACGTCCTAAATAGGACTGTTAATTAGTAGCAAGAGAGAATGAACTTTATATCACAATTCGGGACTGGTGTATTGGAAAGGAACCACGAACCTTTTATGAGCTGAAAATTCGGATTGTGTGCTTGGACTGTGTATGTGGATGAAGATCGAACTTTTTGAGCAGTAAAAAGATCAAAATTTAACCCCCAAAACAATAATTTTCTCAAACTGTAGCTTCTACAAAATAATTCGTGGTGTTCCTCAATTGACTACTCTTTCTCGCCTCCGAAAATCAGACCAACCTTATTCCTCCACTGCAGCTGTTACAGTTCATTGATCTATCCAAAATTCAGAGATATGACACTTCCACCCAGATCTCAGAGCAAATTTTTCTTCACGTGAAAAATCCTATTTCAAATTAGAACACGTGATAGGGTATTAATATTGATTTTCCATGAAAGTTTGGAGCCGACCTGTCACTATTAATTTTTTAATTATAAAAATATTTTTGGAGAACATTAAGGGAGCCAAACTATCAAAAACTAAATTAATTTATTTGTCCGGGCTTTCAATAACCCATGTTTCCAAGTTAAAGGTCATTAAAACACTTTGCATAATTATTTCTTTGGTCATTCTTTAAACTGTTGACAGAGACGACTCATAGATGTATTTGTGCTTGGATGTTAGGGATTTGACAAGAACATTAAGATGTCATTTCAAGTCATCTTCAAACGACCACAGTATGGGTCATTTGACTCATTAGGTATCCTAATGTCCACATCCAAAGTCCTTGTGCTTTGTCGTCTCTTGCCATCCAATATCCACTTGCCATTTTAATGCCTGCAAGCTTATGTCTTCTTAATTCATGCTGTCTAACCATGCTTGATATTCATATCAACTTGGCCATACTTCTTTGTCATCACCCTTCAATCCATTCACTGCTTTCTTGTCTATTGCCATGTCACCATGTCATCAAAGCTGTGTGCATTGTCCTTGTCCACGAGCCATATCATCTTGCACATTGTCTTCTATTCCAAGTCATGTTTCATGCTTCTTTGTCCATGTCACTTTTTCCATTCACACCTTTGTTGTCATCATATTAACTTGCTTGTCCTTCATACTTGCTTTCCATGCTTGTCATCATCAATTTGACCATTTGTCATTAATGTTGTCATCAATGGCAATCATAAACAACCATATTTATCTATATTCCCCTTTTTCATTGATGGAAACCAACCAAATTCTTCTTCTCCCCCCTTGACATTAATGACAAAGGGTTGATTAGCCTTCAAGAGCTTCACAATTTCCAATTTTTATTTTTTTTATTTTTTATTTTTTATTTTTTATTTTTTATTTTTTCAATTTTTTTTTTCTGAGTTTATATGCCTTAGATTTCACAAAGATGCTCCCCTTGATTGATATGCTATTGTAATTTTTTTCCATATTTTCTTCAATCTGCTATAGCTTTCCTTCTACCCTCAATAACTTAGACCAATGTATACCAATTGATGATGAAAGCATTTCCAGTTGTTCTAATTTTGTTCCCAATATAACTCATACAATTAGATGTTAGTAAATTATATCCAAAGCTAGAGAGAGTTAAACATATTGTTTCACTTCATTTGTTCACCATGCTCCCCCTAAGATATTGCTCACTGCTATGGCTGTCAAGTCAGTTCAGCTATCTCTGTTAGGTTCATCTGTATTTCCTTGTGAGGAGCCCTCAAACCCTCTGTCAACCTTTTTCTACTTAGTAATTTTTGTTGTTGATCTTGAGCTATCTCCACTCTGTGATCAAGGGAGACAAATGGTGCCTTCATGTGTCTTAGGCAGAATTAAACTTTATATCTTATGTTGTAGCTTCTTGGAATGCATTTATATATATGTTTGAAAAAATTTCTATAAATGACCATGAACTTGAGAAAAATGTGGGCGCAGCCAAGAATAAGTTAGAGAGTAGATCCTTCAATCTTCATATTTAGTTGTGTATACTTGCCTGCTCCCCCAAACTAATTGTGTACATGTTTACTTTGCATAGGTCTTTCAAGACATACATATAGACCTTTGTTGAGATTGTCTTTGGATATATATAAATGAATATGGATTAACATTCTTCATCTTATAGTTTCTTTAATGTCAAAGGTGCATCTTCTACAACGGTATGTGTCAAAAGTCTGAATGAAAAAAAAATCCTTGGCTTGCTTTTAGTCAATTCAGGTCAAAATGTGTTTTTTGTGAATTTTGCACTAGCATATAATCAAAACTTTGAAGAGTGTCAATATCATTAGATACAAATACTGCCTGAATCCTCATTAGTTCAGTCTAGTTCAGACCTTATTGCTTTTGGTCCTAGGCTGCCTCATATCACTGTCCTCCCGTGGCCAGAGTTCAGAGAAAAATTAAGCATACAAACTTCTTCATAATAACTTAACTGCTATATGTTGTCATCATATTCAATATGTTGCTTCAAAGGCTTCCACTTTATTAGCACTTCATCGACAATAGTATGTTGAACCCATAATATTTCATGAGATAATGGAATCTATGCTTTGAAGAAGGTATTGGCCCAAACTGATGAGCAATTACAGTTAGAAAACAATATTTACATGTCTCATTTCTTTCAATCATCCCAATCTACTTCTTCTTCTTGATCACTCTATTATTGTAGCAAAGGTAGTGTTTTCAACACTTGTTTTTATTAAGTTCTTGTTACCCTAATTATTTTGCAATGTTTAAGGAAATCTACATAGTTGAACTCTTGTAGGAAGCAAGTTTTGTAGTTTTTTTTACCTCCAATAGTGGCTGAAAATATGTTGCACTGAGGTATGCATACCACCTCACATCAAAATTCAAACTAGTCATCATGAACACCAGTGACATGGTAACTCTTTAACAGTGTAAGTAAATTTCTTATGCATAATAGTTCAATCACAATATTTGTAGAGTGCTTGTGCAATTACCATAAAGCTTTGTTGTTTTGTAATGCACGAATTTTACATTACCTATTATATAGTTTTATTTGGTTGTGTGATAACTTAGGCTTATAACTTATGTGGTGGAATGTTTTGAGGGAACCAAGGATTGCAATCATATACCTCTAGCATATTATTTTTGAATTATCAAGGAATAAGTCTTCAATATCCCTAACTCTAGTAAAATTTCAATCTCACCCTTCTTTTAAATGCCAAGAGAAAATGGGTTGGGATGAATGTAGAATAGAAGAGTACATTAGTGCCAATTAGAGTGCCATTAAGAGTGCAAGAAAATATCATTAGGATAGAGGCCCAACTCTCAAAAGTCAGTGTACGAAGAGAATTTCTGGATAGAGATGGCATAGGTCGATTGTATTGGGCCTTAAGTAGGCACAGTAAGCATCCTTTGCTAGTGGTTGAATTTCCACAATCACAGAATAAAGGGATGTCTCTAGCAGAAAATGAGAATGTTACATGGAGACAAACAAGGCCTTGTCAAATAGAATGTATGTCTGTCTCATTTCATTGTGAGAGCAAGATATTGCCAAATACCTTTGTTAACTCAAATATTTCATCTAGGGAAGTGATGGAGTTAGTTGAGAACAAGAGCAAGGAACCCCAACAAAAGTCTGGACAAGGAAATGTGGTTGCTTCTGAATCATGAAGCATGAAGTTTCCCAAGAAGTATGAAGCATGTTTTTACCTTATATTAGCTTCAAAATAAGTTTTGGTCGTGTTTCTGACCTCAAAGCTCAGCTATGAGTCAGTTTGTTTGGTGAAACCATTAATAAGAGGCCTCATAGTCACATATGGGTCAGTTCTGGTAAGAATGAATTATTGTTAGGGATTATTGAATCAGTTTTGGGTTAATTCATGAGATTGTAAAATCCCTATAAATTTGAATATTTTTACAAACATTTTATAGTTGGAATTTTAAGATTTAGTGCAATTTAATAAGGTTTTTACACTTTAAGGTAAGTATGGATTCTCTCAATTTCACCTGGTTTTAGTTGTGGACATTCCAAAATAGCATTAAATACACCTAATGCACTAAAAAATATGGATTATAAGCCAATCCCATGCCAAAAATCCAAGTCAAAGGTCAAATTGACCATCGAAGGGGTCACACACCTTTTTCTTTATTAGTCATCCAACCAATGCATGAAGTCCCTTGATACTTGCATGATCCATGTAATGGGGTGATTTGAGCAATTTCATGGCCAATTAATGATAGAGGCCACCTCAAGACCCTGTTATGTGAATACATACCTATACTAGATGACCCTTCTCATTCAATAGAAGGGTGCTTGGACATTCTTTTTGTAAATATAGCCATATGGGTACTACCCATACTTCAATCTTATGCATTCATAATGGAATCAATTCGTCTTCAAGATTAGTTTTGACGTATAAACACAAGACTCTTCAAGGCATAAGGGGTATCTCTTCAATCTAAGGTTATGCTACTAATTTGTTGTCAAAGTGTGAGAAGCTAATATGTGTCCACTCACATTCTTTCTTTTCCTTGGCCTCACGTTGCCCAAATTTCTCTTCAAAGTGATGATGGAATAAGGGGAAGTGTTGTAAGATTTTTTCTTCAACATAGAGTGTTCTTGGAGGATATTAATGACCCTCCAACATTTTCAATCTTGTCCTTAGGTGATGTCCATTATTTTTGTGGCATTTCCATTGGATAATAAAAATTATTTTGATTCCCATAATAAGTTGTTTGAATCATTAAATTTTTTTATTTTGAATCAATTCTTAGTTAGTATACATGCATAAGGATTATCATTGATGGATTATCTTTATTTGTCACTCCCTTTTCTCTTACCTTGGCTTCAAAAGCAACACACCATAATAGTGAATTTATTAGGGAGTAGTGTCCATAAATTTTGCTCCTCTATTTCAAGATATATCCTTCACTCTTTGTTAGTTTCCAAGTTATCTTAAACTACTACATTGACCCCATCACATTGTTGTGAGGTCATTTAAAAAAAAATGTATTTTCTTCCATTCCCAAGAAATCACGTTATTGTTTTCTTGGTTTTTGCATAGTCACGTTGGATTCTCTTTGATATTCACACAAGTCAATAACACAAGCAAGTAGCATTCTTGTTGCATGATCACACTTCTATGATTTCTGCAGCTAGTGAAACCTCTATTAAATTCATTTTTTTGACAACATGTTTTTGTGCATTTTGTTGTGTTAGAAGGTATTTTTAACATGATAATTTTTCCTAACATTTATTAACTACTTTAACATTATTATTTTTTCACAAAATCGCTCAAAATTAAGGAATTTACATCGTTAAAGAATGAAGTAACACAAATTATTTATCATTTTCAGTTCTTTCCTTTTTGTCAAGTACAATTATGAGGATGCAAAGCCTCTTTCATACTGAAGTATGCTTTTAGCCTCTCACTCATAGAGATATAGGTGATTCAAAAACTATTGGAAGAGTGTCCTACGTTCCTTGACTCTCCTTAAAACATAGCATGATTGGTTCATGCTACTAAGCCAGGAATTGTAAAAAAAGCCAATTAATATAATTAAGTAAATTCTCCCACAAGGATCATGTCAATTTATATTCTAGGTTAAGGTAGTGGAGTTAGGTAACTAAAAAACATTCCACGATCATTTTTCCATGGAATGTTAGGTAACTAAAAAGCATGCCCTGGTTATTTTTTCCTAAGAAAAAAATTCATAATTTCATTTCCCTGGTTATATCTACTAAGTCAATGCCCTATGTTTTTTAACATTGATTGTTGTATTCTTTGATGACATCTTTGTGGGGGTTTTCTTTCTGCTAAATATTGTGGATGTGCCTACAAACATTCAGATATTTGTTTGATATTTAGAATTTGAGTTAATTTTATGCTATCAAATGTGTAATTGTGTGAAACAGGTTCATTGCTCAACATTAAAAGTTCAATCGACAGAGTTTGACAGATGATGTTGATGAATTAGATGGAAATGGAAAGAGAAGATTTGTTGAGCTAGAACGATTGTTGAATCATAATAATATATCTTATCCTGTTTATTTTGCATTTGAGGAAGAGAAGTTGAATGCAATATTAGCTAATATCAAGTAGAATGATGCTACTGGTCAGGTTTCAACTGCAACAACTGGAGGCTACAAGCTTCTCTTGGAAGTCCAGGAGCCGAGAAAGCTAGCATCTCCCAGTCTCACAAACATTCAGGTTGAATTTATGTCCTTCTATTCCATTGTTGTATACTCAATAATCCATTGTAATTAACATAGTAGGATTTTCTTTATGTTGTTTGTGTATGTGTCCTGTATTCAGAGATGAAATTTTTCATATAATTTTGTATCAATATGGATTACTTACATGTATTGCAGATATTTTGAACTGTTGTCTATAAGGTATTGATATGTGCCCTTCAAGATGAAACCTGGAAATTATATTTAATTCTAGTAGAGATGCTACTAATGAACTGCTGAAACATTTAAATGGAAGTGCATCCTAGATAGGTCATTTGATGGCAACGGTGATATTTTCTCAACCTTTGGAGCATCAAATCCTTATACTTCGGCTATAATGACCATCTATCCATCTCTAGCACATTAAAGTTTAATGGTGCATTTCGTTTTGCTATGATGTTCTCAACTATGTGTATTTTAAATCAAGTTTCACTGATATCAAGGGAATATTTTTCTGTTGCCTGGTTGTGGTTTTTGTGAATGCCTTTCATAATGCCATACACATAACTCAAAATCTGTTTGTTTTGTCAAAGTGAACACTAACAAGAAAAACAAGGCTAGTGTAGAAAACAAAATTATCTGAAAGAGTATGTTTGCTCATCTTGTTTTGCTATAAAATATTTTTTTCCCTATACCCACTGCCCATGAGATTCCTAGGATTCTGCTAGCATATGCTAACTAATAATAAAAATCCAAAGGTAGATAAGACTGGTCTAATCATCATTTCTAATACGTGCATAGGGCACCCAATCCTCTAACCACAAATCACATAGATGCTCCCACTGTGTCCTTCTTGGTTGCCATGGAAGTCATCCACCATACCTCAAGCAACAATTGTTTGGGAAACACCAACAAAAATCTGCAACAACTTCCTGCGCCACCATCTATCAAATATGAATATGAAGAATGAGGCAAAGAATAAGATTTAGGAAAAAAATTCAGCTCATAACCTAGGGATTGAATCCCTATTCGGGGAGGCTAAGATGTCTGCAATAAATCATAGATTGGAAAACATTACTATCCCAAACATATTGCAGCCCCAAAAACACATCCTCTCGCTGATTTTCCATAGAGAAAATGGGCAAGAGAAGAAGCCTTTATTGACTGGAAAGTTTCTCCACTTTTTACATCATGAAAATGTTCTTTATGACGTAATAAATCTGCCTCGTTGATGAGTGCAACTGCATATGGCTGTCTATTGACCAAGGAAAATATTTCACATACCTCAGCGATGTTTGGCTGTCCAAGCAACATTAAATCAGCAATTTGACTTTTCAAACTTTCACTCTCAGTGTTTTAGATGGGATCCTCTTGGAAATGACTACAATTATGCCCATGCCATCTACGCCTTCCAATCTGAAAAAGAGTCAATATTTTCATAGTCTTGACTGCCATGGTATTCTTCACATGAGGGAGAGGGAGAACCTAAAACACTTCACCCTCCTTTTGGGAATTGTTTATAGAAAATTTGCATATAAGGCTTCTAGCATAGCTCTTGATTTCTTGGGTTCTCCAACTCCTTCTAGGAGGTCTTTTTGAATGATCTCCACACCATCTGGAAAAAAATTGATATAGAATCCATCAAGGCCAGGTGCTTTCCTTTTTATCATCAAGAAAACAATATGACAAAGCTCAAGCTCTTGAATGGCCTTAAGCAAGTTGTCATTGGCCTCCTTGGAGAATATGGTTGGGTTGGGATTGAGAATTAGGTATTTTCTGTCTCCATGGCTTAAAAGACTTTTTTGAAGTAATTTACTGCTTCCACACAGATTATTATTCCCTTTCATTTCATTAGATCTCCATTGCTTGCTGTCATTTTAGAGACATGGTTAATTGAGCTTTGACTAAGCAAGGATTTATAAAATAATCTAAATTTATTCCACCCTGCTTGAAGCCATTGAACTCTAGATTTCTGACACCATAAAATCTCCCCTTTTTTAGTTCTCCTCCAGCTTGCCTATGAGTTGAGCTTCCTTATTTAGGAAAATAAGTGATATGATCTCAATTTCAAGAGATGTTCATGGAGTTTGCATTCCCAGCTCGAAGGATTTCTTCTCTTTAAATGTATTCCCAACATCCATAAATTTGGGACTTATATCCCACATGCTTCACCAGCAATGGTTCTGTGTGTAAATAATTTTTGTTCCCTATAAACTAAGAACATAATTAATTACAAGGCCTCTCTCCTACCTTTGTTGTAACTTGCACACAAACAACCAGTTCTTGGCTTCTAAGCTTGAGTTTTTTGGGTTTGATATATTCTGTGTCACTATGATCAGGTGTCAACTGAGACACACTCCTCCGTATGTGCAAAACTCCCTCACATATTCAGTCCAATTGCTAAATCCTCCATTCACATTTCTCCTTGAAAATAAGGCTCATTCAACTGATACAAATATGAAGTTTAAAATATCTCAAGAAAATATCTTGCACAATATGGACTTTTATATGCCCTTGGATCTATCTCAAGAAAATATCTTTGAGGGTAACATTGTATTACTCAATATATCGTGTTTTACCCAAACTAGGCTATATAGGACATGCTTCAAGATTCCATTTTCAAAGAAGCACTAGATGTAAATACTCACAAATAGGTACCGAAATGCACAACAGTGGTGGTACACATCATCCCAGATGTCTAGAAAAAAATCGTGTAATCTCATCTAATGGCTATCTAACTAGTTTGTAAAATATGGTAATCTCCCAATTAGAGGCACTACAAACTAGTGAATCTTCGTCACACGTCTTCTACCCAAGCAACAAAATGATCTTTGTTAAACTAGCGACTTTAACTTGTTACTTAATATATTGAGTAACATATTTCCAAAAAATCATATTCATATCAATAATATAGCATCATGTACTATTGAAATTATGCAATGATTTAAATCAAATGGCATAAACTATCATCATCAACTCAAGAATACGTAATCCAAAAAATAAGATGATCAAATTAAACTTATGTATTATTTACTTCAATGTCGAGAAGATGAGGCTACTCTTATTAATGAATCAAGTGTTATGTGGTTTAATTAAATAGTAGTCATTCACAAAATCCATTCATACGATAAGACCACAAGTGAACCATTAGAGTAACTGGTGATAATAATTACTCTAGTTGCTCTAAAGCCGCTGAGAATGAGATAAGCTATTCCCCACAATTGCACAAGGGGATCTAACCAAAATGGAAAGAGTTGGCCCTAAGAAAACACTATGGTCAATTATAAGAATCACTCTAGCTCAATTATATTGGGTGATATGAAATGATGACTTGATGCTCTTGGTGATTACAAATGGAGAGTCTCCACTCTTCCATAAAACTTTGATTTTGTCCAACTAAGTGATGAAAAGTTATCCTCTAGCAAGTATATCATGTAATGGCTTCTAATTGATCATTTCTATGTCTTAAATCTCCAAGGCCTAAATACAAATCAATATCTCCTTTATAAGGGCTACTCTTTATTATCATGAAGTTTTAGCATGCTCAAAGCTCTTTGTAACACATGTAGAAGCTACATACAAGTCTCATACATTGTTGTCACCCATCTTATTTGACCAAGAACCATGTTCTTACCATTCATTAATTGTAAAATCGCTGCACAACTTGTATTTAGAGTAGGCTGCAGAAGCTTGCTAGTCACCATTGCTGGATTTATTCTGACAATATCAATACCCTTATCCTTCGCAAATTTCCATGTAGTTTCTTTTGCCAATGTCTTCGATAGCTGATACCATGCGTGGCAATAACCAAATAATCATTTGGTGATTTTCAGAAGTTAGCATAAAAAAATTCAGTTCAGAGTAACAAAAGCCAGGAAATTGATTATACCTAGTCAGAAATTAGTGAACAAAATTTATTCCCTGCTCATGACTCTTGACAGATTAAGCAAGCAAATATAAAGAAAAGTGTTTGTGTATGTTTTAATAAAAACTTCCGAACACATTAGTAGTGCGCGTCTAAAGTAAGTTGAAACTCCTAAAACTGCAGTTTCATGTAGGATGGTGACATACAAAATCAACTTTTAGAACAGAGTCATTTTCCTTCAACCAACTGTAATTGTGATATTACAAAACAATAAATTTTTAGCATTTATATATCATACAATTCTTTTATATTATCTGTTGATTAGATATGCACCATAGTTGAAAGAGTGTTAAGTCTAACTCTGTTTAATTTACAGTCTGTATCTTGATAAAGTATTATATTGCTTTTATTACACAAGAAGGATAGTACATCCATAATAATTAAGAGAACTTTTGATGGCCATGCATAAGTTATTGTCATGTTAATAAATCACTGAATTGTAAAGACATACAATGTGTGATACTTCCAGCTCAGTTTATAATATTTGAAATAATAAATAATCATGGAAAAACTATGTTTTATAATTCTGATTCTTCTAATAGAGTTTACCCAATATCTTGAATACCAAACAGACAATAGCAAGTAACATGTATTTATAAAGCAGGTATCTTTACAAATGGTCAAAAACTAGAGAAGTTGACAACTTGACACTGTTATATTTTAGAATTCATTTAAATAAATTAATAATTGCATAAGGCCCATAAAATGCGGAATGACTTCAATTTAGGTCCTTTTCAAAAAATATAAGGATTTGATATTGTTGATGCTCAAAACTGCATATATTAAGCATCAACTATCAATCACTCTTTTGGGCTAAGCAACAGGCTAAGTGAGATTGGTACCAAGGTTTAAACTTAAGCCCAACAGTTCCTCAACTTCCCAAGCTATTAGGATTCCAGTCAAGATTTGTTTAACAAACGTAGAAATTAGTATATGAAAAATCTTTTGGAAGCTATGCTAAACTGTTTAAGATGATCCTTGGCATGTTTGCCCCCCTATCCAAATCAAATTTCAAATAAGCAAGAAGTATCTTAGAAGAAGTCCAACTCTATCTTAGAATATATTTGCTATACATACCAAAAACCAGTATGTTTGTGTGGGAAAGGATTATTCTTTATTGTGGAAACCCCTTATTCACAGTCCAGAAGGTATAAAGAATCCCTTGATTTCTCACTATTTTCATGTGGCAGAGGCATCCACTGGAGATTTGGTGATTTTTTTCCACTTCAGGTCTCCCTTGAAGCATGTCACTCCATTCTTTCCATTATGTAGTAGCATTAGCAAGTTTTAGCGAGGGTAAATCCACATATAATATCGGCTTGGTGGGTTTTCTAGCAATTTGAGGAGTTGTTTGAGCACAATTAGGGTTCGACTTGGTAGCTTTGGATCAGTGTCGATGAAATTGCTATAAAGCGATGAACATACCTATCAAGTGTCGACGAACTTGCTATACTAGCGATGGACATTTTCGTCGCTTGTATAGAAAGTTCGTTGCTAATATTTTTTTTTAAAACTCTTGCCTTCCGTCGCTATAGAGACACTACACCAATGAAGATTCGTTGCTAAACCCACAAAAGCTTCTTCGCAACTATATTTCTCATTTTTTTAAAAGATTTCGTTTCGTCGCTATAGTGGCGACCACTTCGTCGCTACACCAACGAAGCTTCGTCGCTAAACCCACGAAAGCTTCATCGCAATGGCATTGCTCATTTTTTGAAAAGCTTATGTTCTATCTCTATAGCGACGGCCACTTCGTCGCTACACCAACGATGCTTCGTCGCTAAACCCACGAAAGATTCGTCGCAACTACATTGTTCATTTTTTTAAAAACTTGCGTTTCGTCGCTATAACGACAACCACTTCATCGCTACACCAACGAAGCTTCTCGCTAAACCCACGAAATCTTCATCACAACAACCTTCATTAGAGGAAATTCCAATTTAAAATGGGCCTTCCAAAAATAATACAAATTCCATGTCATCGTGTATTAGCCAATCAAAATGATTTAAAATTCAAAAAGGGAGCACCTCTTAAACAATTTTTTAATATAAATTTGGGGATAGGTATCATAAAAAAAACTACTTTTTTTGTTCATATTTTGGACATATCTCCCTGTGTTTTTACTCAAATTTCGATCGGGAGAGTTCGTTGGATGCGGAATTAAATTCTGCATCCAACAAGTACCCACTCAGCATACTTTTGACGGACCCTATTACCCAAAAAACAAGAAATATGTTTTTCCATGTATTTCTTGTTTTTGGGATAGAGGGACCCATCAAAAGTATGCCGAGTGGGTACTCGTTGGATGTGGAATTTAATTCCGCATCCAACGAGCTCTCCCAATCAAAATTTGAGTAAAAACATAAGGAGATATGTCGAAAATACGAACAAAAAAAATAGTTGTTTTTCTTTTCTTCCTCCAAAATTAATAAATATTATTTTATTATTTTAACTATTATTTTATTAATTTTCCTTACAAGGCTCATTTTGAGTTGAAATTTCCTCTAATGGTTCATTTTTTTTAAAACTTGTCTTCCATCGCTATTGCGACGAAAACTTCATTGCTACACCAACGCAACTGCGTCGCTATTGCGATGAAAATTGATGTTTTAAATAAAACAAATCCCATGTATTTTATGTCGCTATTGCTACGAATTGTGGTAAGTGTTGCTATAGCGATGAAAATGTTCCCACAAAAAGAAGGGGCCATGTTCGTCGCTTTAGCAACACAATAGTGTTGCAATAGCAACAGTTTTCTGTGGGAAAAATGTCCACATGTACTATTGGGAGGATGGAGATAAGGATATGGAACCGAGGGAGCCAGATCTAGATGAAATTGAGAAGGAATGGGAGAAGAAGGGAAAGGGATATGTTTCTAGAAGGTAATTGGAACTACTCCAAGAAGCGATCATCAAGACGAAGGCTCGATGACAACTAGGGATAGAAATGGATCCTCAGAAGGGGAACAAAAGGAAGCAACCAGAGGATGATATGAAATGAGGGAGAAATACAAAAAAACAGAGGATAGTGGAGATAGGGGTCAAACTCATAGAGTCCGACCAATACCCGATGATAGTAGTTTCTTTTTCTGAAGTGAATAAAGTGAATAAATGAAGATAATATCTTGGAACATAAGGGGATGCAACCATCCCAAGAAAATGAAGACTATGGAAAGGAAGTTAAAAAAAGAAAAATGAGACATCTTTTTTTTACAAGAGATAAAGTGTAAATCAGAAACACTAGACAAGTTAGGACAAAAGATTTGGAAAGGAAGTAACGTTATAGCGGTGGATTCCACAGGGATGGCAGGAGGTTTAGCGATACTGTCAGACCCTGAATAAATATGTTTGATGGCTTGGAGGGAAAATCTCTTTTTGATGTTGGCAAGCTTTTCCATTCTTGAAACCGGGGTAAGGGGAACCCTTGCAAACATGTATGGCCCAAGTGCCTTTCCCCAAAAACCAACTTTTATAAATTTGTTGAGTTGGGTAAAAGATCAAATAGGTGAAAGTACATGGATAATGGGAGGGTATTTAAATCTTATAACCTCCCTAGGAGAAAAGAAGGGGGGATAGAGGAATATGGATAGATTCCAAGAAGCTTTTAGAGACTTTGTTCGACTTTGTGGAACAAAGTCAACTGGTAGATATGGAGATTGGAAATGGATGGTATACATGGAGCAAGAGACGAGGAGGTACACACCACATGGCATCTAGAATAGACAGATCTCCTAGTCTTAGAAGACATAGCCATAGGGATAGGAGAAATGACTTCCAGTGTCCTACCAACAATATGATCGGACCATTGGCCCACAAGCTTACAATGGGATTGGTCGGACAACCCAATCAGGAAACCATTCATATTTGAGCAATTTTGGCTCGAACATAAAGACTTTGAGGAGTTGGTACATCAATGGTGGCGGGAATTGGTCCCCGTCTTAGGGATAGGGATGTATCGATTCCAGCAAAAGCTAAAGGCTCTAAAAGCTAGGATCCACACATGGAATAAAGAAGACTTTGGGAACATATTCTAGGACAAGAAAATGTTGATCAAAGGTCTAGAGGACATTAAAAAAAAGGTATGGAGGAAGGGTGGGGAGAAGAACTTAGACATCAAGAGAAATATCTTCTCACTCAGCTCGAACCCTAGGAAAGACATGAGGATATTTTTTGGAAACAAAAGTTAAGAAACCAGTGGCTTTAAGAAGGATAAAGGAATACAAAATTCTTCCACGACACAGTTATCCAAAACTGCCAAAGGTCAAATATTCACAATTAAGTAAGATAGGGGGTGGCTAGGTTGAAACTAGGGGGGATGGAGGAATAAATGATCCAACACTTTGAGGGAATCATGACCGAAGATCAATCAGATAGAAAGTAGGATATTGAAAAGATCACTAGACTTATACCCAGGGTTGTCACCCAAGAGAACAATGAGACGATGATCAAGCCCATTGACCTTCAGGAGGTGGAGAAGGCTATGAACCAGATGGCTCTTGGGAAAGCACCAGGACCAGATGGGTTCACGACCAATTTCTTGCATCACTTTTGGGGCCTGATAAAACAAGAAGTGTGGGAAATAGTGGAGACTTCAAGGAGAGACAAGGGAGTTTTGAAGGATTTTAATGCTACTTTCCTGGCCCTCATACCTAAAGTGGAAGGAGGTGACTCCCCTAGAAATTTTTGACCCATAACCTTGTGCAATGTTATTTATAAAATCATTTCAAAAGTTATAGCCAATAGACTAAAGCCGATTCTCCCCAGTCTGATCAGCCCAGGACAGTTGGGGTTTATCGAAGGAAGACACATTCTAAATGGAATTATCTCAGTTCATGAAACCATTCATTCTTTGAAGGCTACCAAAAAACCAGGCATGTTAGTTAAATTAGATATAGCTAAAGCTTACGATAAGCTAAGTTGGAAATAAATGAGAAGTATGTTAGGGGCCTATGGGTTCGGAAAGGAATGGATTGAATGGATCATGAATTTGGATACCACTCCTTTCTATTCGATTTTGTTGAACGGGTCTCCCACCCGAATTATGAACCCTACCCAGGGGATATGACAGGGGGATCCCTTTTCCCCCTTCCTCTTCATCTTAATGATAGAAGGGTTTAATAGACTAATTCAAGACCCATCATCTAGAAGATAGATTAGGGGGTTAAATATCCATGAGGGGATGGACAAACAAACACATCAGCATTTTGTGGATGATATAATGTTAATGGGGCACCGTTCAGTCCAAGAGGCTCGAGCCTTTAAGAAAAGTCTGTCGTTTTTTGCTAAGGCCTCAAGGATTGAATTTAACCCTTAAAAATATCAAGTTTTCTTCTTCAATTCCTCCAAGGTCGCCCACAGGAACATAATGCAGATCCTTGGATTCACCAAAGGTTCTCTTCCGTCAAAGTACTTGGGAGCTCTGCTAGATGAAGGGACCATTAGGAAGGCATCTTGGCATGATTTGATTCATAGGATGAGGAGTAAGCTTACGAGTTGGATGTTGAGACCTCTAAACCTCCCAATTCACTTGATCTTAGTAAAAGCAGTCCTTCAGGCGATGTCGATATACCTCTTCTCGATTCTATCGACCCCTAAGGCGATTATTAAGGAAATTCACTACATTCAGAGAGCTTTCCTCTGGGGAGGAAGGGAAGAGAAGGACAAATTTTCCCTTGTGGGATAAGATAAAGTCTATTAGCCCAAGGATAGCGGGCCTATGGGCATTAGGGACCCAAAGGTGGTGAGCAGAATTCAAGGAGCGAAGATATGGTGTAACCAAATCTCATAACCATGGGATAAATTATGGCATGTGAATTATGCTTGAGACAAGTTAACCTGTGATTTGTTCAGATTCAATGAGGAAAAGGTGGGGTCACACATATGGATGAAGGCTCAAAGTAAAAAGAAGGTAGTGCAAGACCACATTTTTTGGGAAATTAGAGATGGTAGGTGCGAACTTCTGGGATGACTCTGTGAATAAATGTCCAAAATTAGGGGAAGATCCTATATGGCATGCCATAAGGGAAGGAGGCCTAAGAGAAGGAAAAAATAAGGTGTGACAATATTGGGAGGAAACACACTTAGGTGATCATAGGAAATGGCCGGAGCAAGAGTGGTGGAACATAATAACAAACAATGAGGATACCCTAGCCTTCTTGGACGTCTCAAGGAAAGATATATTCACAATAAGGTATGGGAGGACAAGTTAAGGAGGGTTTATTTTCCTAAAGGAACTTTCAACATCAAGGAAGCTTACGACATCAAAACAAGAAGCATGGAAGAGAGGGAAAAAATCTGGTGGAAGATTTGAAATATGCACCCATGGAAAAAAAAACCACCTTTAGTTGGTTGGTTTTAAGACAAAGGATTCTGACGGGGGATAATCTCAAGAAGTGGGGGATTTAGGGCCCCTCTAAATTCCATCTATTCCTCAATAATGAAGAAAGCACAAATAATCTCATGGACGGTTTCCCATTCTCATCTTCCCTATGGGATAGGGGAGTGATGATATTTCTTAGAAGTGACTGAATCCAGGGCCAACCAGACCTAAGCCTCAAGGAATGGAACGTTAAAGCATTCAAGAACCTTATCCTGGGCACGTTATGGATGATGTTCCTAGGGATGTTGGTATGGAATCTATGGAAGGAACAAAACAGTCACATATTTAGGGATAAGAAGAACAATGAAGAGGAAGTTTGGAAGATGTTAGTCAATAGCCTTCAAGAGACGATTAGGAGTAAGCGATGGGGAGAGAGGGACACGGATCTCACAGAGGCAGAGGCCCACATAGCTGCAAGATGGGGAATTGGCAGTAAAGACCTTGAGGGGCCGTGGAGAAAAAACATGCTTTGTTAGCCATCCAACCCAAACTTTTGGTCTCCTCCGTAATTGGGATATTTCAAGCTTAACTTCGATGAAGCATCAAGGGGAAACCTAGGAGCTATTGGGTATGGGGGAGTTTGCAGGGATGCAACATGAGGTATTATGAAAATCTACTATGGATTTATTCGGGCTGATACTAACAACTCTGCCGAGCTGGAAGGTCTTATTCAGGGTTTGATTCTTGTGTATAGGGAAGGTTGGTTCCCAGATACTGTGGAGGGAGATTCCAAAATCATTCTCCAAATGGTGGGAAACTATCCACAGGTCAATCGATAGAAAATGTCACCACCAATTGGTGTCTTCTAGGTAGGATGGAAACCTTGAGCTGTCTCACGACTACCTATTCTGCTCTGTCATTTAACCATGTTAGGAGGGAACCCAATAAGGTTTTTGACCTCACGACCAATCTAGGGGTAGGTGGAGGTCAAGACCTAAGGGTACGAATACTGGATGAATTTGGGAGGGAATAATGGGTGAACCAATGCAGAAACCTGGCAAACACGGATCATGCAACGACAGGACAAGAGGAAGAAAGTGGACATGCGACGCACATCCACGGCAGGTGGCGGTGAAGGGACGTGACATATGTGTCAAGCTACCTATAATAATAATAGACAAAGGATGAGAAAAATTCTACCAACTTTCGATCAAGGTATGAGAAAGTACGGGGACCAATGAATGAAGAGATATGGACATGATACGATCCATCCACCAAAACGGGTAGTTAAGATCTTCATCATGCAGGAAACCGGGAGCAATACGAATCAAATAAGAGCTACTGCTACTGGTGAGCACGCACGAAAAGTGATAAGAGCTTAGTTTCTTTTCACCAGGCTTCCTGATCTTGCTAGACATCCCCTTCTAGTCGAAAGGATGGCTCCAAAGAGGTAATTTAACGTCGAAACCGAGGTGGGTTCGGGGTCTAGGGGGCGAGGAGGGAAAGGAAGCGCTGGTGGAAGGAGGGGAGGAACTGGGGTAAGATTTACCAAGGCTCAATCCTAGGCCATAGCTACGACCACTTTCTTCTGGGAGCGCATGCCATTGGTGTTCTGTGTCGAAATAGAAGCTATTGAAAAGGAGTCGTGGGAGGAGGTGCAAACTATCCTCATGGAGGAAATTCAATCGAAGGTGGAAGAATGGGTGATGGATCTTGGAACCACTGTGGGGAGGGCATTAGCCTATGACAAGATGCTCATGGTGTATTGGTTAATGAAAAATCTCATGGCTCATGTAGCCATGAATGGAGAAGGCAATCGCTAGGGATACCAAGAACGGGTTCACGCATGGAAGGAGCATTATCAAGATAACCGTTTGATGTATCAGAAGATCGATCTGATGGAGGCCAAGATGGGTATGAAATTCTATGCCCCTAATTCACAGAATGTTGAGGTAGGCTGCACCAGCAAGACTGGGAACCAGAGCCGCAAGACGAAGAAGAACGCAGACCCGAAGGAGCTGACGAAAGGTGAGAAGGGTAAAAGCACCGATTTGGGTAACTCAGGTGGCGAGGACAGTGTCCAAGTTCCTGTTTGAAGTCAAGATGATAAATATAGTACTTTTATGTGTTTTAGTTACTTTTTTTAGCAGCTTTAGCTTAGCAATAAAAGTGCAAAACAATTATGAAGTCCATTTTTGAAACCCCAACCAGAACAATTTGGAAATGTTTTGATGTTATGATTGCTAGAAAGATGTGATGAACCTGGAACTCTCCAAGAGTGCTATGTAAACAATTTTTATAAGTAATATAGTATTTTTATTTATGAATTTTTATATAAATTACAACTATTTTAAATACGTTTAATAAAAGTACTCATTTTCAGATATTTATACAAAATATTTTTCTTATTGAGAATATTATGTTAAATATGTGAAACTTAAATTTTATTAAATAGAACTTTTTTTTACATTAGAAAGGGATAATATCGAATTGAAGCTTTGGTAGATGAGAACATCCCTTCTACGCCATTGCTAGTGTTTCTGTTGGGTCAATATGAGAACTGCTTGGTTTACAAGGGCCGTGTAGTAAATGTACTCATTTATTCTAAAGGATGAGTATATAATTTGATTTATTAAACTCTAAAATGGTTGATAACTTTTGACATTCTCGTTTTAATGGTATCATTTACAGTGTTTTAAGTTATTAAAATTTTATTTATTTGATCTGATTTGATAAGAATTTAATGGTTATATGATTTAGTGATTGTAAATGTAATTTAATAATTAATAAAAGATAATTAAAACAAAAACTAAATGAAATATAAGAAAGAAAGAAAAAATTAAATAAATATAAAATGAAAATATTAAAAGGAATGAATTTGATTTTAGAAAAGTTTAAATTAACTTTTTGTAAAATGTGAAAAAAAAATATGAATTGCATTGTAACATGAAATGAATTAAAATTGATCAATCCTACTTCTTTACTTTTTCTAGCATGGTCCAATGAAATGAGTGTTAAATGGACTATTCAAAACCATTATAAATAGGTCAACTACCACTATACTCATGAGATATGGGTCATATGTTAATGACTTACACCAAGTAGATTATTCTAAAATAATGATATATATCATATGTTGAACTACCTCAACTCAACCATTAAAAGTTAATATTTTTTCGATTACATTTCTAGAGTATTACTTTTTATTCATCTTGACAATTCTTTGAGACAAATTTGGTTAGTTGTTTTTACATTGAGTTGAATTAATTGAAGTTTTGATTCATGATCAATATGAATTTGTATTGTTAGAAGCTACTTTGTTATTACACCAAGTAGATTATCCCAAAATAATGATATATCATAGGTTGAACTACTTCAACTCAACCATTAGAATTTGATATTTTTTCAATTACATTTCCATAGTATTATTGTTAATTCATTTTGACAATTCCTTGAGACATTTAGCTAGTTGCTTTTACATGCATAAAACAATATTAAGTTAGGACATTTGAAAACATCTAATATCTTCCACGCTCATCATTATATGCAAATAACCTTATGACCTAAGGAAAGAAGCCAACTAGACTTTTACCACTCAATGAATCAAGGTCATTCGAGTAAAATAATAAAAAATGCATAAGAATATGATTTAAATTAATTTAATGGTCTTAACATGTTAAGATATTATTATCTTTTTTTTTTAATGTCAACATGACTGAGAAATCCAAGATTTAATCTTTTGTATTTTTTTTAAAGTATATTTAGTATATACATTCAAACTATTATGACAAAACTAATGAGTGAATTCATTCAAAGGATTTATGAAATTTCCATTGAATTATTTCTCAAATCAATCTCTTTATATGTATGTATTTATTAAGTTTTTGACTTGGGTGGTATCCATTATATTTAATTTTTATTATTTCTTATATTTTTAAAAATGAAATTAATCAAATTAAAGATAATGACAATGACAAACTACCAAATGAATTTATTCAACATGAAATCCACACATGAAACATCATTAAATCCAACTAACTACCAAAAATTTACAAATGTTTTACATTTATGATCTAGTTCAATATGACATTTCCAAATATCACTATAATTGACCTATTAGAAACTTAAAATATTAGAAATGTCTTGACGATTAAACATAGATAATTTAACATTATGCAAATTACAAGCCTATATAAATAGATTGAACACTAAAAAAAAATTATACATCTCACACCATATATATTTCATTTACACTTTTTTTACTTGAAACTATTAAATTAAGGCCAATTTCACTAAATATTGTATTTGTTTAATCTTTAAAATACTACTTTTTGATTGTAATATATATCAAAACAAATGTACATTCAACATTTTTGGTATTATTATTTTTAATTTAGCATGTAACTTTAATAAAATGTGTATGGATATTTAGAAATGAAAAGGATATCTACATTTGATATATTTAATAAATATAGATTAATCAATATACACATTGTTAAGAATTTTAAACATTATCTTGAAGATAGATAAATTATCTATTGATATGCCTCACCAAAAAAAAGTTTATTTTCAAACATTACACTAAATGAAGATTCCCGAGATAAATTATGTATTGGTTTGGTAAACTTTATTTATTTTTTTAACAGAAACTAAGAAAGGTTTTTATAAAACAGGTTGTGCACAGCCATTCATTACAAAATAAGAGCGGGAACAGAGAGTTCTTGCAGTTCAAAAATGCAAAAAACAATTTTTGGTCCATGGGGATGACCAAAGAACTCCACAAAGAGTATTTACAAAACATCTAGTGCCTGGGGTAATGTATACCCTTATAAACTGCCTGCAAAGTAAAAGACAATAAAACATAAAAACTATTTTAAAAAACCATTTAAGGATTGCCTGAAGGCTTCTTAGGCTGAACAACTAATTCCTCCTCCATGGGGTGCGCTGCAGCTACTGGGGTTTCGAAGGCCTTGCTACATTGATTCATGTTAATCAAGCACTGGAGGTCTTCTTGTATTATGTCCACCTTACCCATCATTTCCCTGAGGTTACTCTCATTGTCATCTATCCTTGCACCATGATTACTGATTTGCAGAGATGTGTAACTGACCACTTCCCCCATGCTCTTGACCTCTTGTGCAATTTCCTTGTTGTCCATTATGCCTATGGCCATCATTTCATAGAGGCACCTAAGGTTTTTCTTCAAATCCGCTATGCCAGCGTTCTCATTAGCTTGTGACATTCTGCCTTGTCCAAGAGAAATTTCAATACGGGAGAAATTGCTATGAAGAGCTCGAACTGAACCTACAACCACGTATGCCTGATTCTCGGTGGAGAGACCACTAACATCATCTTGAGAGTATTTAGCTCCTACGGGAGGGAGTCTCAGTCAGTCTTGCTTCGGTAGGATAATGTGCCAACTGCACCTTCCTTCCACCTTGATCAGTGACAGCCCAAAATCGAATGATTCTCAGCAGTGGAGGGATGTGCGTCGATGAGGAGACTAGGACTGGAGTCAATGTTCAAAAACCACAACGAAGTTCCAGAAAGGGTACTGCAAGAACAGGTGGAGAAGGCTGCGAGAGCCAGTCTTTCGTTCACAAAATTCCTGGTGAGAGGGAGAGATTCCCATGGGATTTCCTGCAACCAACCTTCATTTACGCCTCCTATGACATCCAAGAGGATGCGCTCCAGGGATATCACATAACGGACAGAGCCAGGACCAGGAGATAAATGAGGTTTTGAGCAGCTTCGAGGGGAAGACATAATGGAGGGAGAGAAAAGACCTGGAGCATGCGAGAGGAGGAGGCAATTAAACCGGGGGAGGTGAGCAATAAATCCTACATAGACCGAGGGGAGGTGAGTGCTGCGTTGAGTCCACGCGGTGGGAGCATGGAGAGAGGCAGGACAACACTTAAAGGCTGGAGACCCTACGGGAAAGTGCGCGTGATGGATGCCAGCGGGGGAAGGAGGGCACGAGGCGGTGGAGTGGGGAGAGATGGAGGGATAAGGGGAAGGGAGGGTAAAGTGATTAAGGTTGGAGAGATAAGGTGAAAAAAGGATGAGAGCATCGATGAGGCCTTTAGGGAGTGCATTAGGCTCTTCGAGATTTGTAATGGGAGATAAGCAAATACCAAGGGGGTAGAAACAAGAATCCTGGAAAACCATTAGGGGATATATTTGAGGTAAGGAACTTGACCATTCATGCTAAATTGGCCTTGGGGGAGGAAGGCCCCCATGTTTTCCAAGGCATCCACTGCTAAATTATTTGTGCGAAGGATGTGGAAGAGTTCATAGGACTTAGTCACGAGAGGAATGATTTTGTCGTGCAGTCGATGACATTTAATGGATCCATTGGTGTATCCATTGATCATCTTGAATATAACATGTCGAGAGTCTCCGAAAATCGCAATATTGGAGAGGTCTTTGTTGGCTAAAGACTGCAATCCCTGTAGGAGTGCCAACCACTTGGCCTCATTGTTGGTCCTATGTCCAAGACCCTAAGCGAAGGTTTGTTCAACATGTCCTCTGGGATCCAAAAGGATCCCCCCCGCACCTGCCACCCCTGGGTTTCCCTTCAAGGCACCATAAAAAAAAAGGCGTAAGAGTTTCTCTCTCTCAGCCAAGATTTGAAGTCACTGCTGTTTAATCTTATTTCCCAAGGAAAGGTTCTGAAAGGCTGAGTTGCACTTCTATTAGGAGATTTGAACTGAAGGGGGCTCGCTTCTTTTAGATAGATTTTGCACCAAGATGAGAAGGGCTCAGGGATGCGCTCCTCATTAGGGAAGTTGGTATTGTTCGAGGCAAACTTTTCCGCTATCATTCCTATCACTTTAGAGGCTATACAAGCTAGGACAACTTTCTGATCATTGAAAATAGACTTGTTCCTGGCTATCCACAGTTGCCAGCAGAGGTTCTTGGGGATAGAGATCCAAAGGAGACTAAGGATGGGCTTATTGATGAGGGAGCCAGGAAAATGCTTGGGCCAATCCTCAAGAAGCTGGGCTACAGTTCCTGGGGTGGGGGGTTGAGGTTTAAGCCCAGAGGAAGAACACACTGCCAAACTTTTAGAGAAATTTTGCATTGGAGAAAGAGATGGCTTGAGGTTTCCTCTTCCATATTGCACAGTGCACACCAAGAAGGTCCTGCTATCCCTCTTTTTTTGAGGTTTTCAGTTGTTAAAAGATTATTATGCATTAGGATCCAGAAGAAGGATTTTACCTTAGGGATGCTGCCTGGATGCCAAACCTTCCTCCAGAGACAATCCTTTGCAACCGACTCCAAGGAGAGTCTCGTGTATCCCTCTTTAACCGTATACTGTCTAGTTTTGCCCCAACCAATACGATCTCTTGTTGTAGCTCGAGTTGGGGACAGGCCATGGAGAGATGAAAGAAAGAGGGTTGCGGCTTCATTCAGATGAGCTGGAGGGTGAAGGTCCTTCCATCCATTCCAATATCCCAACGAGTCCCACTGTGAGAGGTCATAAAGAGTATGCAGACCCTGATTGCTATCCCAATCAAGGAGAGGAGACAAGCCTGAGAGCGAGGAGCGGGGAGGCTGTCCAAGAATGTTGTAGTTCCAAGCATTAATTTTTTCCCATTCCCTGGGATCCAATAGCAATTAGACTGTATTATGTTGAAAGAAGCTTTGCACAACTGCCAGAGAGAAGTCCCTTTGCCCGTCCATGCGTTGTCTAACATTTTTGTTTTGGGCCTTCTAATATATTTTTTCTTGATTACTTCTTTCCACCACTCTTTCTTACCTGTGACCAACCTCCATATCAGCTTAGCTCCCAAGGATTTGTTCATTTGTTCAGGATCCCTGATGCCTAGCCCACCTTTATTTTTTTCTTTTTTGACTGTGTCCCACTTGACTAGGTGAAATTTTTTAGTCTGAACCTTTCCTCCTTGCCATAGAAATTTTCTGGTTTCCTTACAAATATTGTTGATAACAGTTTTGGGAGCTAGAACCATCGAACTAGAGTAAATAGGATAGGAGGAAAGAATGGACTGCATAAGGGTCATTTTCCCTGCAAGGTTTATCCACTTCGATCCCAGAGATTGAATCTTGCTTTTGATTTTTTGAATGATCGGAGCCCACATGGTAGAAACAAAGGATTTTTTGGCTATGGGGATTCCCAAATAGGTGAAATGAGTCTAGTTAGGATTGACGTTAACTTGCAGAACTTGAGAAATGCTGCAGAGAGTTGCAACATTACAATTCCATCCATATAGCTAGCACTTATTCAAATTGGTTGAACTTCCAGAGGAGCGAAGGAAGAGATCGGGGGGGTCTTAGGAAATTTTTGGCTATTTAAGGGGAGGCTATCCCAAGCAGGATTGTGTCATCAACGAACAGAGCATGGTTGATGGGGAGGACTCCATTCCAGAAAGAGAGGCCCGTAAGAGAGCCTTCTGATTGTAATCTGATCAATCTTCTGCTGAGGGAGTCAACAACCAGAATATAGAGGAAAGGCGAGAGAGGACACCCTTGTCTTATACCTTGGGAGGATTTAAAAAATTCAGAGGGTCTACCATTAATTAGAGGAGCAATCCACGGAGAGTTTATGCAAGCTTGTACTTGATTGATAAATATAGGAGGAAAATCAAACTTCTTCAGAACCAGAAGGATGAAAGAGTGCCTCAGTCTATCAAAAGCATTAGCCAAGTCCATCATGATGGCCATGCCTGATTCGCCCTTTTTAGTACTGGAGTGAATCGCCTCTTGAACCATCATAATGTTATCACTGATTTGCCTGCCGGAGATGAAACCTCATTGATTTGGGGAGATCAGAGAGTGAATGATAGGCTTTAGTCTCAGAGATAAAACTTTTGAAAAGATTTTGTAAGAGGCGTTGCAGAGGGAAATGGGTCTGAATTTTTTTACGGAGGAGGGGTTTGCCTCTTTAGGGATCAAAGCCATAAAGGTGGAATTGGTGGCTCCTCCCATATTACCTTTCGCCATCCAGGAGATGAGATGCATCAAATCCTTTTTTATAAGGGGCCAGAAGGTTCTGTAGAAGTAGATAGGGAAGCCATCAGGGCCTGGAGCTTTATCCGGATGTAGGGACCATATGGCTTTCTTGACTTCTTCTTCCGAAATGGGGGATTCAAGCCAAAGGATATCCTCTGGACTGATAAGGGCTGGGATATCTCGTGCCATTTCTTCCATACAATCTTGCGAGACATATTCCTCATCATTGTACAAATTCTCAAAAAAAATTCTTACCTCCGTACTGATTGCCACTTGACCAATGATGACTGAGCTGTCCTCGTTTTTGAGCTCTCGTAGAGTGTTCCAATGCTATCTATCCCTCCATTGATTTTGAAAGAATTTAGTGTTTTGATCACCCCCTTTGAGCCAAAGGATGCGTGACTGGAGCCTCCATCCCTCCTCCTCTTGCCTTAAAATTTTCTGCAGACTTGTTTCCAATTCTATCTCTTTGACAAGATGCTCCTTGGTAATCTGCCTTTCTTCCATTTCTGCTTGAAGGGCTTCCATGTTCTTTATAATTTCTTCTTTCTGATGTGAAGGCTCCTGGTAGTGATGCTTTGCCCAGGATTTGAGGGCTACTTTTACCCTTCTTAATTTCCGCTCCCATGAGTATGCTGGAGAGCCAGGAATGAAGCAGCGCCAGGCACTAGATATGATGTCCTCGAATCCTTTAGCCTCAAGCCAAAGACGGTTAAAACGAAAGGGGAGGGGCCTCAAGTTTTCCAAGGGCGGGAAAAAAAGACAAATAGGCTTATGATCTGAGATAGCCGTGCACAACTTGGATTCTGGGTAAGAGTTGAGGAGATGTGTGCTGACCAGGAGACGATCCAATCTAGCTGCAATATGGCCAGGTCTGATCCGTATGATTGCTCCAAGTGTAGGTGTCATTTTTCGGTCTGATATCCGTAAGTCCCCATTGCGAGATAAGGTCCTCCAACCGTTCCCCAAAGGGGTCCCTGACCTTAGTTTCGCCTCTACGCTCATCCACAGAGATTGTAACATTGAAATCCCCCGCCATGAAGCAAGGAAGGAGCAGTTTACCTTCACATTGTTCTTCAAGAGAGGTCCAAAAACTATCTTTCTGGGCGTGAATGGTTGGACCATAAACATTTCCGATCCAAAACTTTTCTTTCTTTTCTTTCTTTTCTAACTTGATGAGAATCCAATTTTTATTCTCAATGGCAGAGTGCATGACAAATTTTCCAGTGTCCCACCAACAAAGGAGACCTCCAGAGGCCCCAGAGGCGTTGGTGGCTAAGCCATCGCCTTTTGGCCAGAATCTTTTAAGGGTTGCAAGGCTATCCTCGGCCATTTTTTTTGTCTCCTGGATGAGAAGGATTGAGGCAGATTCCATTGTTTTAAATCTCTTTATAACTTCTATTTTCTGGAAACCTCCTAGTCCTCTACAATTCCAAGAGACCACTTTCATTATTTCTTGAGTTGTCTAAGAGCCTTTTCCTTCTCCTTTTTTTCCTCTTCTGCAGTGAGTAGATACTTGTTTGCTTGCGATGTTTTGACTAGAAAGTCTAGGTTAGGCTGCTTCCCTGCTGCCTTCTCCCGTGCTGCTTCCTGTTCCCGTATAGCTTTGTTGGAATTTCTTCCTTTTCTGGAGAGAGGTTCTTGTTCTTCAGTAGAAGTGTCTATGGCTTCTTCAGTACATGCTTTTTTCCTAGATCTTGTGACCAATCCTTCAGAATTTGTTACAGCTTCCTTCCTTTCCTGGGGTTGCACCATATCTTCTTCCAAGTCTTCTTTTTCCTTTTGGGTTGGAACAACTACAGGTGTTTCATCTTCCTGGTGGAGAGCATCTTCGGCATTTTCCTCTTGGATTTCGTTCTCTTGTGTCTTAGCTTGCAGGACCTCAAACCTATTTCCGGGGGCACTCTTTGGCGGGATGTGAGGCTACTTGAGGGTCTTTGTAGTCTTCTTCCCGCTTGCAACATTCCAACCCTCATCTTGTGGACTATCAGAGATGGGTTTCTTCGGCTTTTTTGGACAGGATTTAGCAAAATGCCCATACTCATGGCAATGTTTGCATTTGAACGGAATTTGTTCATAATCCATAGTTTGCAGGTGGTTCCATCCGTCAATGGAGAGGATGATGGATTCCAGCAGGCCCTTTTCAAGATCAACCTCGACACAGATTCAGGCACATGAGAACATTGGGGCTTTTGGCTCAGATTTGTCCACATATTTCCCCAAAGTATTCCCAATTGCTCGAAAGTCCTCGTCATTCCAGCAGTGGAGTGGAAGATGAGGAAGCTTTACCCAGATTGGAACCGCCTTTGGGATATCATTTTCTGGGTTGAAAGAGAGATCCCATTTATTCAAATACATGCCTCTTGGGCCCATGAAGTAGGGGTCATTCCTAAAAATAAGATCATGATCCTCCTTCTTTTCGAAGATGAAAGCGAAGTAACCTTACTTACATAAAATCTGCTGAACCTCACCCTGAATAAGGGTTCTCCAATTTTTGTTAAGCCAGGCATCAACTGAACGAGGAGATGGCTAGAGCCCAGTGAACAATCCTATGAGGCCTTTCTTAGAGAGGGCAACAGCTTTGTGATTTGAGGCGACGGAGTTGAGCTTTACTTCAGGAACATCGACGCGCTTGACAAAGCGAGAAGAGCCGCTGAGGATGATAGAGGGGGAAGAGAGGCCACGATATCGTGGAAGCGATCCTCAACAGACACGGGATCCAGAGGATCCATGGGCGCAGGGCCTGCAGGCCTGCAAACCAGGAACTCTAGGCGCACTCAGCTTAGGGTAAGCCACGAAAAAAATTGGATTCTAAAAATTCGTTGGAATGGGTAATTTGTGGTTCTTCGACATTGTAATGGTTTGGTAAACTTTATTATTAAACAACATAAGCA
This sequence comes from Pseudotsuga menziesii, assembly GCA_001517045.1. NCBI lineage: Eukaryota > Viridiplantae > Streptophyta > Pinopsida > Pinales > Pinaceae > Pseudotsuga > Pseudotsuga menziesii. The sequence continues at coordinate 282,722 of LPNX011164292.1, forward strand.
TAAAACAAGGTAAGCCTTAGAATATGGGTTAACATTTTTTTAAGAATGATAGTAGAACATTAGTCCATTCCAAACAAGAATTTATTTTGCAAACTAAAATTTTGCAAACTGAACAACACTTCTTAGATGAAATGTTTTGAATCTTAAAACATTGAGGAACAAGAAGTGAGCTTGTGAGAATAGCTTATAAATGGACGAGTCTTAAAAAATTTGAGCAACAGTTCTTAGATGAATTGATTTGGATGAAAAGTTAAAACATTTTGAACATGAAGTTTTATTGCAGCAGCAAGAACAGAGATATATTGCGCAGGCTCCAGGATTGGTGTGCGAGAAGAGAGAATATTGATGACTTGTTGCATCAACCATCCCTTGTAAGTACTCGCTCATTCAAACCTGTATAAATTAGTGAACTCAAATTATATGAAAAATTAGAAAAATGTGATTTAATTTAAATCATTCAGTTAAATTAGAACACCATATTGAATCTAGTTTGAAATTCGAAATGTCTTCTCCCTTGGAACATGAAGTAAGTTTGCAGGAATTTCAATGGACTCTGCCCATAACTTCAACATGGGTAGCCATTACGGGTTTCCTAAAGAATCTCTTGTTAAGGCGTTGAGAAGGACTTTAGGGACTTCCTGCATGCACCAAGTCCCAGATTGTTTTGATGCTCTCAGTTTGAAAGCGCGTTTGCAATTCTGTTTCATGAGTGGCTTCTCTGTGTTGATTGTTCGATTAGGGGTGCCTGGTCGCATCATGATGGGAATAGGTTCTCAAGCTTCGTCACTCATGTGGCTGCGGATGAGGATTGTTCAATGGTTGTCGACCTTTTATGCATGAACAATTCTTAGAGGTGCCAAGTATGGAAACATTAGTATCTAGCGGGAGAGAAGAAAAATTACTGACATAATATGCGTCAACAACATAAACCGCACGAAGAGACCATTCTGCCATATTGCTGCACATTCTCACTGTTGTTAGCTTTGTCTTCACTAGGGTTTCCAGATTGTTGTATATTCACCACCGTTTTGTTTTCTATTATTTGCATTAACCAAAGAAAAACCTATCATGTCTCCAGTATTTTCCAAAGCAGCAGCCCATGAAAATAATCCAACTTATGGCACAACGCCTCCATCTTTCTTGTCGATTGGAACGAAATTGGCACCAAAACGTGGTTCATCCTAAGCTATAGCAGCGCAAGAAGGACTTGATTTCATTCTTGATAATGTGTGGGTCTGCAAGGCTGTTATACCCCGAGGGATTCCATAGCGGAGGCTTTTCTAAATTCAAAATTCAAAATTTCTCTTGAGAACCGCAGTAATGAACGTGAAGCATTGCTCTTGCTCATGCTCGTCTCCTGGAAGGGGTGCCCGTGTTTTTCAGGAAAGCACCTGACAATTAGCACATATTTTGATAGCCAAAATACCTTGCACAGAGTATTTTTTTTATGTGGCATCCAAGAAGTGGCCACCGCATGCCCCACTCTGACAGTCATTAAGGACATTCTCAACTTCCTCATGTGAAAATCAACATCGAAGGATAGTGTCAACGCGAATTTCGTAAATTAAATTTTTTTTTTATAGATCTATCAGTAATTTTAAAGGATAAAAGAACCCATATAATGTTTCAAGTTGTGCTTAACATAAAGGACACAGTTAAGACATAATGTGTCTTGTCTGTTTACCATTGAACATAATGACTCTTTGCGATAACAGATGGGCTTATTGTTATGATGATACTACTTTTACTTAAATGTCACTTTTATTTTTGGCAGGTTAAAGTTGTTGTGTTTGCTAGTTATGTTCTAGATTTACTTGTTAACCTTTTTATGAAGTTAGGAGGATGGATTCCATGTCTTAGATTTCGGGTTAATGCAAAAATACTATAAACTTCTTGCACGTGACGAAGTTCTCAGTTGGCTTACTTGTGTTAACTTACTATGAGCCTGCTAAGGGTATGCAAAGGCTAAACAAAAAAGGGCATACACTATCCAAAGTTCAAAGGCACCCAACCGCTTGGTTTATGCAAATAAAAAAACAAGCATAAAACATTAAAACCTATGATGCAACTCGACAGTTTCGAGACTATAGAAAAATGGGTTGACATTTTGATTAAAAGGAGTATGGTGCCAGGCCACGTGATGGCTTTAACTTCTCCAGCTCGAAAGCACGTAAGTACTTCAAAAACCCTAGGGGTTTTGATGTCCCTTAATTTTCGCTCACGGTCTTGTTGTTGTGTTTTTGGCTCTGCAATGAAGGTGAGAGAGGGAGAACCGAGCTCTCAGCTTTCAAGCCCTCAGCCTTGGACTCACTCTCGAGTGAACCTAATGGCACCATTTTGTGTGAAATTACTGGGCTCGTTGGCCTGCACTCTGTAAGAGTTGTGGAGGGTTCTGCATTAAACTTTTGTGCAGTTGATGCTACGTCATATTCAACGAAGGTAAGTCCCTTTGGTTGAAGTTATACCTCCTTGTGTTTTTTTTCCTTGAATATAATTATTAAGAAAATAACTATGCGTTGTTTGCAATGCAGGAGGCTTCAATTGAATTGTTGCGTGGATGAGGGAAATGGTCTTCGTAGCTAGCATGTGGTCTGGTAAGACCTGGATCCTCCATTCCTTGCTCATGTGAGTTCGTTGGTCTGTCTCTATTGTAGATGTTGTGGCTGGGTCTGCAATATCCGGAAATGGAATCGTTTTTCTTCGTGTTCTTTCGTTGAACTGATAAATCCTTGCGGTTCTGCCTATGGCACCTTCGGTCGTTTATGAAAAAGGTCTCCCTTGACCGTGGAGTATAGGGGACTGTAATGGAAGCATTACTTGTTTATTTTATTAGAATGAAAACTTGAAGAGTTTGGTGGGACATAATAGTTCATCAGGGTTTCATACAGAGTTACCTTGTTGCTCTGAAATCGTATAACAATTTGGTTTTATACGAAACTCCCGTCAGGGTTTATTGTTGCAATTGCTTAGCCTTTTTAAATCCTAAACTTGTAAAATGCGAAGACCTTTATTCTAGATGTCGATTTGATTTTTAACTTATGTATTTTTGTTTAGATCTCTTTAAGGCCTGGAAGGCCGATTGTAGTCCTCAACACTCCTGGTTATTGCAATAGTTAATAATTGTATCGTCAAGGTCATGAGGCCATTGCTTTGTTTATTATATTATATTTTGTTTTTGTTTTCAAGGAGAGATGCTATGTCAAGAACTAGTGATATGATTTTATTTATAGCTGTAAGGCGTTTGCATTGATAGTGAATGGATTGTTGATTTCGACCTCATGTTTTAATAATTTAATGGTTAAAAAGAATAATAGTATTTTTGGCATTTGTTTGATGTAGCCGAATACCCTTGGCAGGATTCGATTTGATAACCTAGTTAATTATTACTTATTTTTAATGCTTAATTTATTGTAATTAATAGTTGGGGCTTTTGGGTTGCAAGGCCGAAATGTTGTTAGCTCCGTCAAGATTTGAAAAATTCGATTTTACTATATATGTAATACTGATTGAGTTGTAAGGATTTAGCATATATAATGTTGATTTCATTTTTATTTAAGTTCATTGTTGATAATTTTTTTGTAAACCCTAGTCATAGTATAGATGCCCTTCAACTTCGAGGGGTTACAGGGTTTGGACCCTTTACTGGTATTGTTTCTTAAATTTACTCGATATAGATTTATATGGAAAGTATTTTAAAAACTATATATATATATATATATATATATATATAGAGAGAGAGAGAGAGAGAGAGAGAGAGAGAATCTTCTGAATATGTATTAAAAAGGCATTTATGTTACTAAAATAGCTTGTGAAAAAGGGTTATGCTTATCTTTGTGGATAAATTACAAACTTGAAATAAAATAGGTTTAATAAGTTAATACTATAAACATATACCTGATAATAATTCAGTTCTTGTAAAGGTTTTATCAGAGTATTTTAAAACCCGAGTTTCTTTTAACTTTTATATGATTCTTGAGCTTTTCAGATTTAATGGATACTTGTAATGAAGGTTTTGAACTTCAGGTTAGAATTAAGAATTTGAATATATAAGAGTAAAAATAGAAGGAAAAGCCTTGTTTACTTAACAAAATTCATCCTAAACTATGATTGTAATGACTGGACCAAATGACAAATAGACTAATGAATTCAAAACAACTGATTATAATTTCATAGGAAAATATCTAGTGATAAAATAGTTTTCATAAAAAATAATAATTCTTGTAAAACTAAAGCATACTTCATGAAACAATAATACAGAACTAGGATCCTTTTTAACTTGTTCTAACTTAGAAATCCATCAACATTCCTATACTTTCATATACATATTTAGAATAAAATCACAGATAATAAACAAAACAATTTTAGAACCTGGATAAAATGCAGAAGGGAGACAACCACCCAAAGGAGACAGTTCCTCCCAACCGTCTCCTGAAGCAACCAAGATTGCTTTCTTAGGACCCCCAAGCATTTTCATTGAACCACTGGGATGAAAATGATGTGTAACAACACACACCGAATTTTCTGCAAATTAGCACTCAATAGCATACTTAATTCAACAAATTCACTTTAGCTATCCCCTCATCGAATTCCTTGTGTGCCTGAATTTTCAGTTTGCAGCAGTCACAATGTTCATTCACTTGGAATAGAATGTAGTGATCCTCCTGCTCAATTCAATGGTATTTATAAATTTGCCTAGGTATTTGGGTCAGTTTTGAAATTAAATGAGCCACCTGCTCAGTTCCTCCTCTCAGGGAATATGACCACAAATTTAGGGATTTTGCTTCCTGCAACAGCTAGAAAGTGAAATGTTAGTGCTACCACTTGTCATTCAGCCTTCTACAGCTGTTCATTCCTCCTAGTGGGTTAGTGAACACTCTTTCAACAGTCCCCTTTGGATAGGTGTCTCACCATTTAATTATTTAAATAAAATAAATATTCAATTACAGTCATCCTTGACCAACTTGGTCATAAAAACTTTACAATAATTTTAACATAATGTTTTCTCAAATAAATAAAAATATTTATTTTTTAGTTTTAGGTGGGTTACAAACACCCCTCCTTAAGTTCAACATCGTCCTCGATGTTGCTTAAGTTTATTTGGAGTCTTCCTAGAACAGAGTTGGATATGCATCATGTATATGCTCTCCAATTCCCAGGTTGCTTCATATGGACTGAGGTGTTTCCATTGCACTTTTACCTATGAAATGGTGCGATTTCGGAGAAAAATTTCTTTCCTATCGAGAATAAAATCCGGTTCTACCTGAAAATCTCCTTCGAGCTCTACCTGAATAACATTCCAGTCGATCACATGAGTAGCATCGTGCACATACTTTTTTAATATGGAAATATGAAATACATTATGTAGTCTAAGATTAGGTGGTAAAGCTAACTGATATGCCACTGGTCCAACTCTTTCCAATATTTCGAATGGTCCACAATACCTGGGTGCTAATTTAGCACAACTCCCCAACTTAAAGGAGCTCTTTCTAGGTTTTACCTTTGTCACATACCCCAAATTGAAAAAACATTTTATGTTTAAGAAGACATTGTACTTTAATTTTATTGTAAAGTTTTTTATTATTGACCAAGTGGGGTCAAGGATGATTGTAAGTAATTATGTTGAATATTTTATTAGTTAATAAATAAAATATGAGACAACAGATTAAGGAGGCTGTTAAATGAGTGTCTATTAGTCACTAGGTGGAATAGACTGGGGTGAGAACAGATTGACACTTGGAAGCATCCTCAAACCACTTCTAGCTGTTGCAGGAAGCAACTTCCCTATTTTTGTGGTCATGTTCCCCAAGAAAGTGGAACAAGAGCAGGTGGCTCATTGAATGAAAAAAAACATGACCAAAAGACCTAGGCATGCATATAATTACCCATCAAATTCAGCAGGTGGCTATTAAATTTTTACTTGTGAATTTTCTGAAGTGAAAAGTTGGCACAAGAGATTCGTTGGAGGGGAAAGGCAGAAGTGGTTTTGAGTGTAAAGTTGTTTTCCGGAACTAGTACAACGGTTTTGCTGAGTTCTCTATTGCAGAAGGCAGAAGTATTATTGTTGAATACTTTTGTGGAGTTGCAGGGGTTTTCTAGCCCATTCTCTTACCTAGTGCTTTCAACCAGGTGAACCAGTGGACACACTCGAGGGTCCTAAGATAAACAATTAAGCTATCTTCAAGAATTGGTTGGGTGGAACAAGCTCCTTAAGTTGTTGTCTTCTCTACGAGTTCTGAGGTTCTAAAATGTTAATTCATTTTATATTATGCAAATATAAGTATTGAAATGAATGCAGTTAAGATAGAATTACTGTTATGTTTGGATAAGTTTGTTTCTGCAATTTAGATAGTAAACCAGATTTATTTCAAGAAGTTTACTCGTTAAGTTTATTTGAATAAATGTTTTAGGGTTTAAGACGAAGTAATCTAGTACAATAGGTGTTTAGATAAATGATTATATCAATTAAGATGTGTTGAAACCCTTTCTAGTTATATCAGTAGGTGGCTATTAAATTTTTACTTGTGAACTTTCTGAAGTGAAAAGTTGGCACATGAGATTCGTTGGAGGAGAAAGGAAGAAGTGGTTTTGAGTGTAACGCTGCTTTCTGTAACTACTGCAATGGTTTTGCCGAGTTCTCTATTGCAGAAGGCAAAAGTATTATTGTTGAATACTTTTGTGGAGTTGCAGGGGTTTTATATCCCATTCTCTCACCCAGTGCTTTCAACCAGGTGAACTAGTGGACACACTCGGGGGTCCTAAGATAAACAACTAAGCTATCTTCAGGAATTGGTTGGGTGGAACGAGCTCCTGAGGTTGTTGTCTTCTCTATGAGTTCTCAGGTTCTAAAATGTTAATTCATTTTATATTATGCAAATATAAGTACTGAAATGAATGCAGTTAAGATAGAATTACTGTTATGTTTAGATAAGTTTGTTTCCGCAATTTAGACAGTAAACCAGATTTATTTCAAGAAGTTTACTCGTTAAGTTTATTTGAATAAATGTTTTAGGGTTAGATTTAAATCAATTAATGAAATGCCTGTATGTATTTTTCCAATCATCTTAAGACGAAGTAATATAGTACAATAGGTGTCTAGATAAATGATTATATCAATTAAGATGTGTTGAAACCCTTTCCAGTTATATACATTTGATAAATTTTTACTTGTTAGCACTTTAAAGAACGTGTAAACAATTCTTATTTCACAGTTTTGTAACTGTGTTTATCGTAACACAGTATAAATATCTTTCTTTAGGGTTTAAACAAATAAATATATACATGTTTACAAACTACTACAGCACAGTAAAGAAATTTAGTAAAATAAAATCATACTTTTCAAATAATATAATGTAAATGTGATAGTAAAATAAATGTTACTAATAAACTATTATGTTAGTTACACTAGATATACTAAATACTTTAAATACTAAATAGTAAAACACTTTTTAAAGCAGTGTTATACATTAAAAATTATATTAGTAGTTAAAAACCCTAAAACTGCTAAAGTATACAGAGTTATGTTATAATTAACAATAGCTTATAGAAGAGATAAATAGTTTTTTTTTATACTTCAAATTTAAAGATAATCATATTCCTCTTAGGATTACAAAGTCGGGCTTCTAGCTGAGAAAGTCCCTCCTAATATTTATCTTGTAACACAATCAGTTTTCCATAAAAACCTTAATAAATCTTTTACAAACAACTTTATAAACTATTGTTTTTAATAACAAATAGTTTCACCACAAGTATCTTCGTAAAACCAAAAGGGGCCTCTTTTTTTCCTTTCCAAACAAAGTTACAGGCCGAATTATTGTTCTTCCCTTTTTCTTTAAAAAAAAACCTATCGTATCCTTTATTTACTCAACACAACAATTCTGGAGCCTTACGACCTCCATCTTCCTTAAACACGTTAGAAGTTAAGAAAAAACCTAATACTTAAATAGAACTTTTATTTTAACTATTACAGTAAAAGAAGTTATGACAAGTAAATAAAACGGCCTTAAGGACTCAGGTGTTTCTTCTCGCAAGGAAAATTTCGAAAGACAGCTCTGGGATGAGGCTGAGGCTTACCAAGCCGGCTGAACTCATACCATCCCATCACTGAGCTTATAAGCATTTTTGTTGACAGAGCCTACCTTTTTTGAATCCTGCAAATAGTATGCAACAGTTTGTTAGTCAATGCATTTTATCCAAATCGAAATAACCAAACAAATATACGAAATTATTTAAATGAGGGTTTCATTTTTGAACTTACTAGTTCTTGCCAAGCCAGGATGAATAACACACTGTCGATTTGTGTATTTTTGCAACCAGTGGAACAAATGTGTTTTGGTAAGTTTTAACCCGAGCCAAGATTAAACAACACAACAATAACCTAAAGTAGCAACACCATGATGGACAAAGCAACAAAACAACAATGGTAACCACAATGTCTAAGTCTACTCAAAGCCACAAGTGTTTTTAAGGTGGTGCTATCAGTTAAGAAAGTCTGAGAAGGCCGAGGGCCTGTCAGCCGGTCTTCCCTCCTCAAAACAACAAAACTAACATTGAAAAATAATGCAAGTTTAGGGCTGGAGTGTTATAAATATGCTAGGGTTTTACTTTTACCCTTTTTCAACGTTATGCCAACACGTGGTTTCCACCACATAAGAAATACTTGAGTTTTGATATAGATCCAATGGTGTGAATAACCCTGCAAACAAATTATATATTAATACTATGTCATAGTACAAGATCTATGTATTTCTTGTAATTTTATATACTTTTTAGATTATAGTTAGGATATGCTTGAACTAAGCTCTTTGAGTTATACATTTATGCTTAAATTAGTTTTTATACCTTTTCTAATAAATTCAAATGATCATGCTAACCCATACTTGTGTTATGCAATAATGGTAAGTTTTAACTTAGACTAAAATTGTTAAATTTTTTATTAAGATAGAACAATTAAAATATTTTTAAAATGGCAAATTTAGAACTTGAGAAGTTCTAGACCTAGCCAGGATAATGATCATGGACTTGAAGTATTGGAAAAGGAAGTAGGTGTACAATGTCTCTTTTAAGCAGTAGCATGATAATGTTTACTTTCCATCTCGCTATTGACGTAGTTTTTAAACAAAATATTTATAAACACAGTTCACTAGTAGATCTTTCTGATGTTGAGATAATCAATCTTAGTGCTGAAAACTAGGAGTTTTTACTTCTCAATTTTATAGACTGCAAGTAGTTTTTAGGACCTTCTTACCTAATTATTTTTCCTTGATTATAGTCTTCAAAGAATTTAGGTTTTTATACCTCATAACTGGAAGTGAAGAGTTTACCTGTAAACACCTAGAAAAACAGCATTTGTCTGCATTAGCTTGCGAAAGCTAAGTAAGCCTCAGACATAAACCAAAAACCCCTTCAGTAAACAAGAAAACAACTTCTAAAACCTTGCACATACTAGAATTTTTAAACAGTTAAATTCATTACTTTCCTTCTCATACTCTTTAACTTTAAAAATCGACCTTTCAATACATTCCTTTTGTATATTGTTAGTAATAAATGTGTTATATTTTAGTAAATGATTCTTGTAATATCAAGTATCAGATATTTTAGAATGTTAACTGTAGCAGTTAATTTTAATTCCTTAGGGCGATATTTTAACATTAATTGTCGCATGAAATTTTTTTAAATTTTTACGAATTTTTGGAGTGTTACAAATAGTATTAGAGCCAAGTTCAGACACTAGGCCTGAAGCGGCTCAACTCACATAAACAAACATTAAATAAAATTCATGTGTACTGATTTATTATTTTTAAAATGTTGTTGTATAGAAAAAAAATTTGAACTAGAAGTGCAGGTATGGAAGGACTCGAGGAATATGCAGAAGAAGGGTCCCCATTAAATGAACAAAGTAATTCTAGAAAAGAACTTGTTAATGAAGAAATAACTAATAATTCATCGGAACTTCTACAAACCGTTAAGGAATTAAAAATTGAAATGAAAACGGTTAAAAAAAAGAATGAAAGAATTATAAGAGCTCAAGAGGAGCTGAACCAAATACTGTTAGAAAAAATTTAGAGTGAAGGGAAGGATAAACAGATAGGATCTGAAAATACGTCCTACCAACATAAAAGTAAAAAGTCCAAACATTCTAAAATTGAAAGGAGTTCATTCTTTGAAATTTATGGTGACTCACACAGGAAGAATCGCCAGTATTCCAACAACAACAGTGAGGATAATTATCATTCTAGAAAAATAAAATATAAGCCCTATGAGGAAATTTCTGGAGAATTTAAAAAGATTAAGCCCCCAACTTTCAACGGCAAAACAGAGAAAGGAGAGGAAGCCGAAGCGTGGTTGTCCGGGATGAAAAAAATATTTTCAAAATTATAATTACTACAATCAGTTAAAATCTAGAATGGCCATATATAACTTAATTGGAAAAGCAGATCTCTGGTGGCAGGACATAAAGCGAGTAAAAGGCATAAAGGAAAAAAATATAAATTGGAGTACCTTTAAAAAATACTTTAAAAGAAAGTTTCTATTGGAGCAGTATTATGAAGAGCGATCTAAAGAGTTCTATGATCTGAAGTTCGGAACTATGAATATGAAGGAATTAAATAGTAATTTTTTAAGTTTACTACATTACGTGCCTTACATTGTTGATGAGAAACCCAAGGTGCAGCAGTTTCTGAGATGTTTACATTTTCACATTAAATACAGAATTGAATATGATAATCCTAAAACTCTTGAAGAAGCTATGCGAAAAGCAAATTTCTGCTATGAAAAAAACCGAAAAAGGGAAAACCTGTCAAACTGGAAAGCCAAGAGGTCTAATAATTTTGAACATAAAAGGAAAGGTTTCACACCTAATCAAAATTTTGGGAATAATAATGCACGTAATTTTCCTAATAAAAATTTTCAAGGAAATAAAAGTAACTCACATCCAAATCCTAATGGCCCTAGAAATAAAGAAACTGCTAATAATCACAACAACTACGTTAAGAATAATGAACGTAAAGAACCGATAAAATGTTGGGATTGTAACGGACCTCATTACGCAACAGTCTATCCTAACAGAAAGAAGACCATTAACAACATTCATACAGTGTAGGAAGAAATGACGGTTGGTGACTTAGCAAGAGGGATTCCCAAGATCAATGCGGCGCTGGAAAACAGGCAGGCTGATTATCAAATTTCCATGGTGGAAGTAGAAGGTAAGCTGAACCAAAAACCCATTTCTATCTTAATTGACCCAGGGGCTAGCCTGAGTTATGTTTCTCCTAGTTTAGTAGAAAAATGTAAATTACCAGTAGAGAAATTTACAAAGTCATGGCTGTTTCAACTAGCTACAGGAGCAAAAAGAAAAGTAATTAATTTTGTGAAAGACTGTACTTTATTTATGAATCAGATTGAAACTTTTGTAAAGTTAAATGTACTTCTGTTAGGCTCTTATGATGTATTAATTGGAATTGAATGGTTAGAACAGCATAGAGTAGTATTGAACTGTTTTTATAAAACCTTTACGTGTGTAAATAATGAAGGAGAAACAGTAACAATAACAGGAATTCCTAGGAAAACAACAATCAAACAAATTTCTGCCTTGCAACTAAAATGGGTTGTTCGAAAAGGATGTAAATATAACGAAGATAAACTAAAATTAGAAGATATTACAATCTTGAGGGGGTATTCGGATGTATTTCCGGAGGAAATTTCGGGACTACCTCCGAAAAGGGAACTAGATTTCACTATTGAGTTGGTACCTGGTGCAGTGCCTAATTCAAAAGCTCCTTACCGGATGAATATCTTGGATCTTAATGAATTAAAATCACAATTAAAGGAACTTATTGATAAAAAATATATAATACCAAGTGTGTCTCCTTGGGGAGCACCTGTCATTTTCGTCGAAAAGAAGGACGGTACTCTACACTTATGCATTGATTACCATCAGCTTAATAAAATGACCATTAAGAATAGATACACGTTGCCCCGCATAGATGATCTGTATGATCAGCTGCACAGAGCAACAATATTTTCAAAGATTGATTTAAGATCTGGTTATCACCAAGTCCGGATAAAAGATGAAGATATTTTTTAAACAGATTTTAGGACCAGATATGGTCATTATGAGTTTGTTGTCATGCCATTTGGGCTCACTAATTCCCCGGTTGTCTTCATGTGTTTAATGAATAATGTATTACATAAATATCTCGTTAAATTTGTAGTGGTTTTTATTGATGATATTCTAATTTATTCAAAGACTAAAGAAGAACACGAGGAACATTTAAGAATTGTCTTATAAGTGTTGAGGGAACATCAACTTTATGCTAAGTTTAGTAAGTGCGATTTCTTTAAAGATAAAATACAATACTTGGGTCACGTAATAACTAAAGAGGGGATCCCGGTTGATCCGGACAAGATAAAGGAAATTGAAAAATGGATGGTACCAAAGGATGTGACGGATGTGCGGTCATTCATGGGGATCACCGGTTACTATCGAAGATTCATTGAGGGATTTTCGAGGATCGCAAATCCCATAACTTCTTTACAGAAGAAAGGGAAGAAATTTGAATGAAATAAAAAATGTAAATAAAGTTTCAAGAAATTAAAAGAGTTATTAACTACTGCACCAATTTTAAGAATTGTTCATCCTAACAAAGACTTTGTTGTATGCACTGATACATGCAACGATGGTCTTGGTGGGGTCTTGACTCAAGAAGGGCACGTAATAACATACGAGTCTAGGAAACTTAAAATTCATGAGAAAAATTACGATACTTACGATTTAGAGTTGGCTGCTGTGATACATGCTTTGAAGATGTGGTGCCATCACTTGATCGAAAGAAAATTTATGCTAATGACGGATAATAAGGGTTTAAAGTATCTGTTGGATCAACCAAAATTAAACTCAAGGCAAACTAGGTGGCTAGCTTTCCTTAACAAGTATGATTTCGAGATCCAACATATCAAGGGAAAATAAAATAAAGTAGCTGATGCTTTGAGTAGGAATGCAAGATTGAATTTCATGGTAACAATCAGTACTTATAAAACATATTTAGAAGATCAGCTTGAAGAAGGAGTAAAATTGGATGAAAATTATCAGAAATTACAAGCTAAAGTGGCAGAAAATGTAACTAAACGTTTAAGTACAGGTTATAGTCTAAATGCAAAAGGGTTAATACTTTATAAAAATAGGTTGTATATACCTAATGTACCTAAAACTAAGCTGCTGATCTTAAATGAAATACATAAGACTCCCTACTCGGGACATCCTGGCTATCAAAAGACAATAACCATGTTGCGGAAAGATTATTTTTGGTCGAATATCAAGAATGAGCTGGCAGAATATATTGCTAGGTGTTTTGAATGTCAATAGGTTAAGACTGAACATTAGCATCCATTCGGTTTATTACAGTCGTTACCAATCCCTAGCTGAAAATGGGAAATAGTTGGTCTTGATTTTATTACAGGTTTGCCTAGAAATCAGAATTGGAATGATTCGATAATGGTAGCCATTGACAAACTTAGTAAAGCAGCCCATTTTATACCAGTAAAGACCACTCATAAGGCTGCTAATATTGCTGAAATATTTATGAAACAAATATTTCGTTTACATGGGATACCGAAAGTTATAATTTCTGACAGAGACCCTAAGTTTGCGGGAAATTTCTGGAAATCGCTATTTAAAGGTTTGAATACTACTTTAAATTTCAGTACATCTTTTCTTCCGCAGACGGATGGACAGACTGAAAGGGTGAATCAAATATTAGAATATATGCTAAGTATGTATGTTAGAGGACAACCAAGTAAGTGGGAGGACTACTTACACTTGGTTGAGTTTGCATATAACAACCACTACCAAGCTTCAGCAAAATTCAGCCCATTTGAAATTTTGTATGGGAGAAAATGCAATACTCCCATCTGATGGAGTAACCCAGTTGACAGGTTAGTACTGGGACATGAGCTATTAAAGGAGATGGAGTTAATTTTGAAGCAGGTACAAGGTAATTTCAAGGTTGCACAAGACAGACAGAAGAGTCGAGCAGATCTTAAATTAACTCATAAAGAATTCCAAGTGGGCAAACATGTTTTCATAAAGGTAAAACCTAAAAAGAGTTCTTCAAAGTTAGAATGTTGTGCTAAGTTGGCACCCAAGTACTGTGGGCCTTTCGAAATATTGTCTCGAATTGGACAGGTGGCATACCAACTGGCCTTACCACCGAACCTTAAAGTTCATAATGTTTTTCATATCTTTGTTTTAAAAAGATATGTACATGATGCTACTCGTGTTATAAATTGGAATGATGTGCAGGTGGAACCCGAAGGAGATTTTCTGGTGGAACCGGATTGTATCCTCAACAAGAGGGAGATCTTGCTTCAGAATCGCACAATTGGACATGTTAAGGTGAAATGGAAGCACCTTAGTCCAGAAGAAGCAACCTGGGAATTGGAGAGTCATATGCGAGCAACATATCCAATTCTGTTCCAGGGCAGCTATGAGGATGACGAATAAAATAACATAGAGGACGATGTTATACTTAAGGGGGTGTATATGTTACATACCCCAAATTGCAAAAACATTTTATGTTTAAGAAGACATTATACTTTAATTTTATTGTAACGTTTGTGATTATTGACCTAGTGGGGTCAAGGATGATTGTAAGTAATTATGCTAAATATTTTATTAGGTAATAAATAAAAAATGAGACAACAACTTAAGGAGGTTGTCAAATGAGTGTCTACTGGTCACTAGGTGGAATAGACTGGGGTGAGAGCAGATTGACATTTGGTAGCATCCTCAAACCACTTCTAGTTGTTGCAGGAGGGAACTTTCTTAATTTTGTGGTCATGTTCCCCAAGAAAGTGAAACAAGAGTAGGTGGCTCATTGAATGAAAAAAAACTGACCAAAAGACATAAGCATGCATATAATTACCCATCGAATTCAGCAGGTGGCTGTTAAATTTTTACTTGTGAATTTTTTGAAGTGAAAAGTTGGCACAAGAGATTCGTTGGAGGGGAAAGGCAGAAGTGGTTTTGAGTGTAAAGCTGTTTTCTGGAACTAGTGCAGCGGTTCTGCTGAGTTCTCTATTGCAGAAGGAAGAATTATTACTGCTGAAGACTTTTGTGGAGTTGCATGGGTTTTATAGCACATTCTCTCACCCAGTGCTTTCAACCAGGTGAACCAGTGGACAGACTCGAGGGTCCTAAGATAAATAGCCAAGCTATATTCAGGAATTAGTTGGGTGGAACGGACTCCTTAGGATGTTGTCTTCTCTACGAGTTCTCATGTTCTAAAATGCTAATTCGTTTTATCTTATGCAAATATAAGTGCTGGAATGAATGTAATTAATATAGAATTGCTATTATGTTTGGATAATTTTGTTTCTGCAATTTCGACAGTAAATTAGATTTATTTCAAGAAGTTTGCTAGTTAAGTTTATTTGAATAAATGTTCTAGGGTTAGACTTAAATTAATTGATGAAATACCTGTCTATATTTTTCCACTCGTCCTAAGACGAAGTACTCTAGTACAGTAGGAGTTTAAATAAATGATTATATCAATTAAGATGTCTTGAAACCCTTTCGAGTTATATACATTTGATAAATTTTTACTTGTTAGTACTTTAAAGAACTTGTAAATAAATCTTATTTCACAGTTTTGTAAATGTGTTTATCCTAACACAGTATAAATATATTTATTTAGGGTTTAAACAAATAAATATATACATGTTTACAAACTACTACCGCATAGTAAAGAAATTTAGTAAAATAAAATCATACTTTACAGATAATATAATGTAAATGTGATAGTAAAATAAATGTTACTAATAAACTATTATGTTAGTTACAGTAACACTAGATATACTAAATACTTTAAATACTAAACAGTAAAACATTTTTTAAAGCAGTGTTATACATTAAAAATTATATTAGTAGTTAAAAACCCTAAAACTGCTAAAGTATACAAAGTTATGTTATAATTAAAAATAGCTTATAAAAGAGATAAATAGTTTTTTTATACTTCAAATTTCAAGATAATCATATTCCTCTTAGGGTTACAGAGTCGAGCTTCTAACTAAGAAATTCCCTCCTAATATTTATCTTGTAACACAATCAGTTTTCCATAAAAACCTTAATAAATCTTTTACAAACAACTTTATAAACTATTTTTTTTAATAACAAACAGTTTCACCACAAGTATCTTCATAAAGCCAAAAGGGGCCTTTAAATTACTTCATTATCAATCCAATCCTAGAATTGTAACACTTAAAAGTAAAACCATAACTATTTACTTTTTTTTCCTTTCCAAACAAAGTTAAGGGCAAATTATTTGTTCTTCCATTTTTCTTTAAAAAGAAAAACCTATCGTATCCTTTATTTACCCAACATAACAATTCTAGAGCCTTGTGGCCTCCATCTTCCTTAAACAAGTCAGAGGTTAAAAAAAACCTAATACTTAAATATAACTTTTTTTTTAACTATTACAGTAAACGAAGTTACGGCAAGTAAATAAAACGGCCCTAAGCACTCATGTGTTTCTTGAAGGACAATTTTAAAAGGAAGCTCTGGGATGAGGCCGAGGCTTACCAACCCGACCGAACTCATACCCTCCCACGACTGAGCTTAAAACCTTTGTTATTGATAGAGCCTGCCTTTTTTGAAGCCTGCAAACAGTATGCAGCAGTTTGTTAGTCAATGCATTTTATCCAAATCAAAATAACCAAACAAATATATGAAATTATCTAAATGAGGGTTTCATTTTTTAACTTACCAGTTCTTTCCAAGCCAGGATGAATAACACGCTGTCGATTTGTGGATTTTTTAAACTAGTGGAACAAATGCGTTTTGGTAAGTTTTAACCCGAGCCAAGATTAAACAACACAACAATAATCTGAAGTAGCAACACCACGATGGTCAAAGCAGCAAAACAACAATGGTAACCACAGTGTCTAAGCCTACTCGAAGCCACAAGTGTTTTTAAGGTGGTGCTATTAGTTAAGAAAGTCTGAGAAGGCCGAGGGCCTGTCGGTCGGTCTTCCCTCCTCAAAATAGCAAAACTAACAATGAAAAATAACACAAGTTTAGGGCTGGAGTGTTATAAATATGCTAGGGTTTTACTTTTACCCTTTTTCAACGTTATGCCAACACGTAGTTTCTACCACATAAGAAATACTTGAGTTTCGATATAGTTCCAATGGTGTGAATAACCCTGCAAACAAAATATATATTGATACTATGTGATAGTACAAGATCTATGTATTTCTTGTAATTTTATATACTTTTTAGATTATAGTTAGGATATGCTTGAATTAAGCTCTTTGAGTTATACATTTATGCTTAGATTAGTTTTTATACCTTGTCTAAGAAATTCAAATAATCATGCTAACTCATACTTGTGTTATACAATAATAGTAAGTTTTAACTTAGACTAAAATTGTTAAAAAATTTATTATGATAGAACAATTTGAACATTTTTAAAATGGCAAATTTAGAACTTGAGAATTTCTAGACCTAGCCAGGATAATGATCATGGACTTGAAGTATTGGAAAAGGAAGTAGGTTTACAGTATCTCTTTTAACCAGTAGCATGATAATGTTTACTTTCCATCTCACTATTGACGTAGTTTTTAAACAAAATATTTATAAACATAGTTCACTAGTAGATCTTTATGATGTCGATATAATCAATCTTAGTGCTGAAAACTAGGAGTTTTTACTTTTCAGTTTTATAGACTGCAAGTGTCTTTTAGGACCTTCTTACGTAATTATTTTTCCTTGATTATAGTCTTCACAGAATTTAGGTTTTTATACCTTGTAACTAGAAGTGAAGAGTTTACCTATAAACACCTGGAAAAACAACATTTGTCTACATTAGCTTGCGAAAGCTAAGTAAGCCTCGGACAAAAACCAAAAACCCCTTCAGTAAACAAGAAAACAGCTTTTAAAACCTTACACATACTAGAATTTTTAAACAGTTAAATTCATTACTTTCCTTCTCATACTCTTTAACTTTATAGATCGACCTTTCAATACATTCCTCAGTGTACACTGTCAGTAATAAATGTGTTATATTTTAGTCAATGATTTTTGTCATATCTAGTATCAGATATTTTAGAATGTTAACTGCAGCGGTTAATTTTAACTTCCTAAGGCGATATTTTAGCATTAATTGTCGCATGGAAAAATTTTAAATTTTTACAAATTTTTGCAGTGTTACAACCTTAACAAATACATGCTCACCTACTTGGAATTATTTTTGAGTTCTTTTAAGTTCTGCATGACTCTTTGGTCTGTCCTGAGCAGTTTTCAAATTGCTTTGTGTTTGTTTCACTGTTAGTTCCAGTTATTTTAACGAGTCAGGTCCTAACATCAATCTGTCAACTGGATTACTCCATGTAACAAGAGCATTACATTTCCTACCATACAATATTTCAAAAGGACTAAGTTTAGCTAAAGCTTGATAATGATTATTATACGTAAATTCGACTAAATGTAAATAATCTTCCAATTTCTTAGGATAATCTCTAACATACATTTGTAGCATGTCTTCTAGAACTTGATTGACTCTTTCTGTTTGTCCATTCATTTGCGGATGATAATCAATATTGAAATTCAATTTAATATCTAGTCCTTTAAACAATGATTTCCAAAAACTTACAGTAAACTTAGGATCTCTGTCAGAAATTATTACCTTAGAAATTCCATGCAATCGAAAAAATTCCTTCATAAAGATGTCAACATTGTTAGCAACCTTATGAGTTGTTTTAACAGGTATAAAATGTGTCACCTTGCTTAGTTTGTCTACCACTGCCATTACTGAATCATTTTTTTTCTTATTTTTAGGCAAACCAGTTATAAAATCAAGACTGATAACTTCCCATTTCCAATTTGGAATTGGAAATGGTTGCAAAATACATGTTGGGTGTTGATGCTCAGCTTTAACTTGCTGACATTATATACACCTAGCTATATATTCAGCAACTTCGTTCTTCGTATTAGGCCAAAATACTTTTTTCTTAAGATTGTTATCATCTTTTGATACTTCGGATGTCCGGAATAAGGACGTTTATGCGCTTCATTTAAAATCAACAACTTAATTTCTGGTACATTAGGTACATACAGCCTGTGCTTAAACAACATTAAGCATTTTTCATTTAAACTATAATTTGTTTTTACACTCTCAGATTCGTTATTGGTTACTTTTTCTCTTAGATTCTGGTATTATTTGTCCATTATCATTCCTTCTTCCAATTTATCATCCAATTCTGTTTTGTAACGTCTAATGGCAGCTATAAAATTCGTTATTGCATTTATGATTAAGGCATCATCCACTTTGTTTTCCTTTCCTTTGATGTGTTTTTTTCTCAAAATCATATTCTCTAAGGAAGGATAACCATCTCGTTTTCTTTGCGTTCAGATTTTGTTGATCAAACAAATATTTTAAGCTTATGTTACCAGACATTAGTATAAATATTTAACTAATTAGATAATGGGAGCCACATTTTCAGAGCATGAATTATGGCAGCCAACTCTAAATCATAAGTTGCATAATTATTTTCATGTGTTTTTAGCTTCCTTTATTCATAAGCAATTACATGACATTCTTGTGTTAATACTCCACCCAAGCCTTCATTGCATGCAGATGTGCATACAATGAAATCCTTGTTTGGATATGATATTTTTAGTATAGGTGTAGTAGTTAACAGTTCTTTTAATTTATTAAATCTTTCTTCACACTTTTGATCCCAGAAAAATATTTTTCCCTTTTTCTATAATGATGTTATGGGATTTGCGATCTTTGAGAATCCTTCTATAAATTTCCGGTAATAACCTATAATTTTCCATGAATGATCGTACATCTGTTATACCTTTGGGACCATGCCATTCCATTATTGCTTTTATCTTATCCGGGTTTACCGATATTCCTTCCTTGGATATCATGTGACCTAGATACTGTATTTTATCTTTGTATAATTCACATTTACTAAACTTAGAATACAATTTATGTTCTCTCAGAACCTGTAGTATTATATGCAAGTGTTCATCAAGTTCTTCTTTCGTTTTTGAACAAATTAATATGTCATCTATGAATACAACTACAAATTTATCTAAGTATTTACTTAAGACATTGTTCATTAAGCACATAAAAGTTATTGGAGCATTCGTTATCTCAAATGGCATAACTACAAACTCATAATTCTCGTATCGAGTTCTGAAAGCAGTTTTAAAAATGTCTTCGCCTTTATTTCTAACTTGATGAGATCCAGATCTCAAGTCTATTTTTGAAAATATCATCGCCCCATGTATCTGATCAAATAGATAATCAATGTGAGGCATAGGATATCTATTTTTAATTGTCATTTTGTTTAGTTGAAGGTAGTGTATACATAGACCTAGTGTATCGTCTTTCTTTTTAACGAATAAGACAGGTGCTCCCCAAAGGGATACACTTGGTCTTATATAATTCCTTTCTATCAGTTCTTGTATTTGAAGTTTTAATTCGTTAAGTTCTAATATGTTCATTTGATGAGGAGCCTTTGAATTTGGTACAGCTCCTGGTACTAACTCAATAGTAAAATCCAGGTCTCTCTTTGGTGGTAATCCTGAAATTTCTTCCGGGAAAACATTTGAGAAATCTCGTAAAATTGGAATATCATCGAATTTCATATTATCTTCTTTATCCATGTCTTCGTTATTTATTATATGTACAAAAAAAAATTTACAACCTTTTCTTACATCCTTTTTCATTTGTAAAGCTAAGATTTGTCTAACAGAAACTTTCCTGAGTATCCCTTTGACTGTAATTCTTTCTCCTTTATCATTTCAAGAAGCCTAAATGTTTTATGAAAACAATTTAAAACTACTTGATGTATTTCCAGCCAATCCATACCTATTAAAACATCATAAGACCCTAACTGAAATACATTTAACTTTACTTGAGTTTTAAACTGACTCACAGACATTTCACAACTTTCAACATAGTTAACTACTTTTCTTTTGGTTCATGTAACTAACTGAACCAACCAAGACTTTTCAAACTTTTTCAAATATAAATTGCATTTTTCTGTGATGCTAGGTGACACATAGCTTAAACTAGCACCTGGGTCAATTAGAATAGAAACAAGCTGGTTTTGTTCATACCTTGTACTGCCACCATGGAGGTTTGATGATCAACCTGCCGATTCTCTAAGGCGGCATTAATTCTGGGCATTTCATTTTCTACGTTACCAATTGTTTCTTCCTCCTGAACGGTATGTACATTGTTGTAGTTTCTCTTTTTGTTTGGATAGTTCTTTGAATAGTGAGGTCCCTAGCATTCCCAGCACTTTACAGGTTCTTTATGTTCATTTTTTTTAACATAATTATTAGGCATGTCTCTGCCTTTTGGTGTTGTAATGTTTTGCTGTGTTTTACCTTTAAAATATGTTCCTTGATAATTAGTCTTAGAAAAATTCCAAGAATTATTTCTGAAGCTTTTATTAGGCTTAAAACCTTTTTTTTTCTTATCAAATTTATTTGCTCTTTTATTCTTCCAGTTAGGTTTGCTTTCTCTCTTTTTACTTTGTTCGTAACAGAAGTTAGCTTTTCTCATTGCTTCCTCAAGGGTTTTTGGATTATCAAATTCAATTTTGTCCTTGAAACTAGTAGGAAAACAGCTTAGAAACCTCTGTATTTTAGGCTTTTCGTCAATTATATAGGGTACATAGATTAATAAACTTATAAATTTACTACTTAACTCTTTCATTGACATTGAACGTAGTTTAAGTTCATCAAACTCTTTAGCTCTTTCTTCATAATACTGCTCAAATAGGAATTTCCTTTTAAAGTATTTTTTAAAAACTCTCCAGGTTAGATATTTCTCTTCAAGATTTTTAACTCTTTTTATGCCCTACCACTAGATGTCAGCCTTTCGGAGTAGTTATAAATCTGGAAGTACTTTTTCATACCCGATAGCCGAGCCTCGACTTCTTCACCATTTTTCACTTCTCCATTAAACATTGGAGGTTTTATCTTTTTGAATTCTCCTTAAATCTCTTCATAAGGTTTATACTTCATCTTTTTAGTACTACGGTCGCTTTCACTACTTTCACTAGTGTATTTATGCTTTCCTTTGTGCGACCTTACTTTAACTCTTGAAGAAGATTTACT
Organism: Pseudotsuga menziesii; assembly: GCA_001517045.1. Classification (NCBI taxonomy): domain Eukaryota; kingdom Viridiplantae; phylum Streptophyta; class Pinopsida; order Pinales; family Pinaceae; genus Pseudotsuga; species Pseudotsuga menziesii. The sequence goes on from LPNX011164292.1 coordinate 304,857, forward strand.
TTCACTATCAGAAAATTTTAGTTTCTTACCCTTGTGTTTGTATGATACTATTCCATAATCAGTTTTATACTCCTTTCTTTTATCTTTACCTCTGTTGTGTATTTTGTCTAGTAAAATCTGATTCAGTTCTAAAATTCTTTCGTTATCTACTTTCACAGTTTGTAGTTCATCTTTTAACTCTTTCACTGTTTTAAGTAACTCTGAGGGTTGATTATTTAATTCCACATAAATGTTATCTGGATTATTGTGATGAGATCCATTTTCAGCAGATGCTTCAACTCCTTCCATTTCCTGCAAAATACAATTTTATATTTATGTACATAAATAGTTTTAAAACATGAGCAGTATATTTTGTTTCTTGTTTGTATGTGAGTGAGCCAATCAGGCCTAGTGTTTGGAAACTCGCTCTGATACCACATGTAACGTCCCCAAATTTCATAAATAAATAAAACATTAAGTATAGATCTATCTGTAATTTTAAAGGATAAAATAACCCATATAATGTTTCAATTTGCGCTTAACATAAAGGACATCATTATGAAATAATATATCCTAGGTCTAACTACACAAATAAAAGATAATTAAACTCATACGATCCTTAAAATGTGTCTTGTCTTTTTACCATTGAACATAATGACTATTTGTGATAACATTATGATGTGGCTTATTGTTATGACGACACTATTTTACTTAGCGTCAAGTTATAAAGGTTATGTCACTTTTATTTTCGGTAGGTTAAAGTTGTTGTGTTTGCTAGTTATGTTCTAGATTTACTTGTTAACCTTCTTATGAAGTTAGGAGGACGGCTTCCATGTCTTACTTAGCTCTCAGAGTAATGCAAAAATACTATAAATTTCTTGCAGGTGACGAAGCTCTGAGTTGGCATACTTGTGTTAACTTACTATGAGCCCGCTAAGGGTGTGCAAAGGCTAAACAAAAAAGGGAATACACTATCCTAAGTCCAAAGGCACCCAAGCGCTTGGTTTATGCAAATAAAAAAAGCAAGCATAAAACACTAAAACTTATGATGCAACTCAACAATTTCGAGACTATAGAAAAATAGGTTGACATTTTGATTAAAAGAGGTACGGTGCCAAGCCACGTGATGGCTTTAACTTCTCTAGCTGGAAAGCACGTAAGTACTTCGAAAAACCTAGGGGTTTTGATGTCTCTTAATTTTCGCTCCCGGTCTTGTTGTTGAGTTTTTGGATCTGTAGTGAAGGTGAGAGAGGGAGAGCCTCACTCTCATCTTTTAGGCCTTCGTCCTTGGCCTCACTCTCGACTCCGTAATGGCACCATTCTGTGTGAAATTACTTGGCTCGTTGGCCTGCACTATGTAAGAGTTTTGGAGGGTTCTGCATTAAAAATTTTTGTAGTTGATGCTACATCCTATTCAATGAAGGTAAGTCCCTCTGGTTGAAGTTATACCTCCTTGTGGTTTTTTTTCCTTGAATATAATTATTAAGAAAATAACCCCGCATTGTTTGCAATGTAGGAGGCTTTGGTTGAATTGTTGTGTGGACGAGGTAAACGGTCTTCATAGCTAGCATGTGGTCTGGTAATACATGGATCCTCCATTCCTTTCTCTTGTGACTCTGTTGGTCTGTCTCTGTTGTACATGTTGTGTCTAGGTCTGCAATATCCAAAAATGGAATCATTTTTTTACGTGTTCTTTCAATGAATTGGTAAAGCCTTGCGGTTCTGCCTATGGCACCTTCAGACGTTTGTGAAAAAGGTCTCCCTTGACCGTGGAGTCTAAGGGGACTATAATGGAAGCATTAATTGTTTATTTTATTAGAATGAAAACTTGCAGAGTTTGGTGGAACGGAATAGTTCATCAGGGTTTCGTACAGAGTTGCCTTGTTGCTCTGAAATCTTGTAACTATTTGGTTTTTAAACGAAACTCCCATAAGGGTTTGGCGTTGCAATTGCTTAGTATTTTTAAATACTAAACTTGTAAAATGCGAAGACCTTTATTCTAGATGTCGATTTGATTTTTAACTTCTATATTTTTGTTTAAATCTCTTTGAGGCTTGGAAGGTCGATTGTAGTCCTCAGCAGGCCTGGTTATTGCAATAGTTAAGAATTGTGTGGCCAAGGCCGTGAGGCCATTGCTCTGTTTATTATATTATATTTTGTTTGTGTTTTCAAAGAGCGATATTATGTCAAGAACAACTAGTGAGATGATTTTATTTAGAGCCGTAAGGTGTTTGCGTTGATAGCGAATGGATTGTTGATTTCGACCTCCTATTTCAATAATTTAATGGTTAAAAAGAGTAATAGTCTTTTCTCCTCTGTTTGATATAGACGAATACCCTCAGCAGGATTTTATCCGATGACCTAGTTAATTATTACTTCTTTTTAATGATTAGTTTACTATAATTAGTAGTTGGTGTTTTTTGGGCCCCGAGGCCGAAATGTTGTTAGCTTTGCAAAGATTTGAAAAAATCAATTTTACTATATATGTAAAATGGATTGAGCCGTAAGGATTTAGCATATATAATGTTGATTTTTTTTTATTTAAGTTCATCGTTGATAAAAAATTTGTAAACCCTAGTCATAGTATAAATGCCCTTCAACTTCGAGGGGTTACAGGGTTTGGACCCTTTACTTGTATTGTTTCTTAAATCTGCTCGATAAAGATTTATATGAAAAGTATTTTAAATAATATATATATATTCTGCAGAGTTCGATCATTTCCTGAATATGTACTTAAAAATGCATCTCTGTTATTAAAATAGCTTGTGAAAAAGGGTTATGCTTATCTTTGTTGATAAATTACAAACTTGAAATAGAATAGGTTTAATAAGTTAATACTATAAACATATACCTGATAATAAGTCGGTTCTTATAAATGTTTTATTAGTCTTTAAAAACCCTAGTTTATTTTTAACTTCTGTATAATTCTTGAGCTTTTCGGATTTAATGGATACTTGTAATGAAGGTTTTGAACTTCAGGTCAGAATTAAGAATTTGAATTTATAATAAATAAGAGATAAAATAGAAGGAAAATCCTTGTTTACTTAACAAAGATTATCCTAAACTATGACTATAATTACTAGACCAAAAGACAAATAGAATAATGAACTCAAAAAAACCTATTATAATTTCATAGAAAAATATCTACTGATAAAACCGTTTTCATAAAATAAAATAAAAATTCCTGTAAAACTAAAGCATACTTCATGAAACAATAATACAAAGCTAGGATCCTTTTAACTTGTTCTAACTTAGAAATCCATCAACATTCCTATACTTTCATATACAGATTTAGAATAAAATTACAGATAATAAACAAAACAGTTTTAGAACCTGGATAAAATGCAGAAGGGGGACAACCACCCAAAGGAGACCGTTCCTCCCAATCGTCTCCTGAAGCAGCCAAGATTACTTGCTTAGGACCCCCGATCCTATACGCTAAACCACTACGACGAAGATTTTGTGTAACAACACACATAGAATTTTCTACATCTTAGCACTCAATAACAGACTTAACTCAGCAATTTCACTTTAGCTACCCCCCCATCGAATTCCTTGTGTGCCTGACTTTTCAGTTTGCAGCGGTCACAAGGTTCATTCACTTGGAATAGAATGTAGTGAGCCTCCTGCTCAATTCGATGGTATTTATAAGATTGCCCAGGTCTTTTGGTCAATTTTTGAAATTAAATGAGCCACCTGCTCAGTTCCTCTTCTCAGGGAACATGACCACAATTTTAGGTATTTTGCTTCCTGCAACAGCTAGAAAGTGAAATCCTAGTGTGGCCACTTGTCATTCAACCTTATACAGTTGCTCATTCCTCCTAGTGGGTCAGTGAACACTCTTTCAACAGTCTCCTTTGGATAGGTGTCTCTCCATTTAATTATTTAAATTAAATAAATATTCAATTACAGACATCCTTGACCAACTTGGTCATTAAAACTTTACAATAATTTTAACATAATGTTTAATCAAATAAATAAAAATATTTATTTTTCAGTTCTAGGCAGGTTACAGGGAGTTGATGATGTATGCATTGGCAATCATCATGAGACAAGTGAGGGGAATTTTTTTGAGTTTGAAGATAAGTTAAGATATTGCCATACCATAGGTAATCACTAGATATGATGAAAATATGCTCCTCAAGTAACTGGTCATTCACAAGTTCTCCCAGAGTAGTGGTCGAGAGATTAGCAATGAGTTCAGCAAGTGCTAAGGATTTTTTGATTTTAGGGATAACGAACTCAAGGTTGAATTCATGGAGAATAACAATCCAACTTGAAAAGTTAACGTTGATGGGTCATCAACTAAGTATGCACGGCATCAGATTGGAGTATGTGATAGCGATTGTTTTGTGTAGTAAGATGTAATGGCGCGATTTCTACACTCAGAGGATTACAACTAGTGCAAGCTTCTCATATTAGGTGTATTTGAGTGTTGGTATCGTTAATGTTTTGTTGATGTAGTAAATGACATGTTCATTGTGACTTTCATCCTATTGGACCAAGACGCTCGCAACAGGGTGAGAAGACGTTGATATATAGTGGATGAAATCTTTCTCGAATTTCGGTGGGGAGATGAGGGGTGCAGAAGCCAACACTTGCTTTAGTGCTTCAAAAGTTCTTTATGCTTGTTCATACCATTATAAAGGGATGTTTTTTCTAAGCAGCTGCAGAAAATCATGTGCCTAAGTGGCATAATCAAGTATGAAGTGACGAAGGAAATTAGCCTTCCCCTACACACTTTGCATCTGACATCATGTTCGTGGGAAAGGTAAGTAAAGAATGGCTTGCACTTTGGATGGGTATATGGTGATTCCTTATTTTGAAATGATGAATCCTAATAACCATCCCATGGTGATAGAGAACACACATTTGAGTGAATTTAACCGTATGTTTTACTTACGACATTGAGTGAATATGGTTCATAGGTTATGGAGGTGATCAAACTATTTTTTATATTTGGTCATAAGATCATCAAGGAAAGACAATATTATATGGGCTAGGTCATTGAAAATGTATGCCATATCCATTTATGATGTGGCCCCATTATTCTTTAACCCGAAGGGAATAACCCTATAGGAAAAGGTCCCCCACGGTGTTGTAAATTCCATTTTGTATTGATCTAGTGGGTGGATATGTATTTGGTTGTAACCTGAAAATCCATCGATTGAAGGGTCTAAGCTAGTAATTTATGCATACGACCATGTGAAGAGATCTTGAAATTGTTTGAAGAAAGAGGTGAAGTCAATGACTTCTTCTGGAGAGCATGACGCGCTAATTAAGATGTTTTCGATCACTCCTAGTGTGATGGAAATATTTACCTAAATCGTGAGTGAAATATTAGCTAGATTTCCCTCTTGAAAAGCATGTGGGGTAGGGATTTCACTCTTGAACCAATTGACATGATTAAGATGTAAGAAGTATTTTGATTCAATGGTGTATTGTTGGGCCACCAGAGTGATTCACTTGAAATCAATAGCAACAAAAGATGACCTATGATGGAGGTCGGCCCATGGGAGATCATCTAAATGCAACGCCTCCATTACTGTTGTATTTATGGAGAAGAAATATTCTTGTAACATGTATTCATCTTAAGAGAAGGAATAGTCATACCCTATATCAATTTACATATCTTTGTTGGTAGCATGTATGGGATTTCCCACTTGAGTTGGCTCAATGTACGTTGCACTTGCACCTCGCTGGAGGGGTAGCGATTCAATGTAAAGGATATACATGTAGATGATGGGGCTCTATTTGGTGTTGATGTAATTGTAACTTCAGAATGTATTCACTTGTATATTGTACCCCGATGTTTATTCCTGGAAGTGGTTGAGTCATGTCATGCCCCGATGTTCCTATCGGGAGATTCTATAAAGTAAACAAGTCATGTAAAGTCATCATGGGTAACCCACCTATTGATCAAGGGTTAAATTCCCCGCAGTTGTGGGGTTATTAGACTCTCCTAGAGAAGTCTTCCCTAATGAGTTATTGTCAAGTCAGTAATTAGTATAAATAGAGAGTGAGCCTCTCTATTTATCATACATTCACTCACACTCAGTTGTAGCGCATAACTAAGAGAGAAGAAGTTGTTGGGACAAGAGAGAGAGAGACTACTGTTGTTGAGAGATCATCTTACTGTTTTTGGGGTTTTGATTTTGGTGATGATTCTATCTCTGAGGAAGTTGCAGGGTTTTCTCCTTTATGGTTTTCCCAAGGAAAATCTTTGTGTTCATTGTCTCTTATGTTTGATTGTTGTGCTTGTTATTCTCTCAGTTAAAGATCCTAAGATAATGGTAGCTTGAATGATAAAAATCTAACATGGTATCAGAACTAACCTGAGAAGAAGACACTGTGCAGCTACAGAAACTAGGGCTTCCTACTTTTTGGATCTCTCTCCATATATTTTCAGCAAAGAAGGTTGGGATGACTCTCCTCTCCAAGGCGCATCTTTCTATTGAAGCAGAATCTGATTCTGAGTATTTTCAGGTTTTTACCTGACACTACTACCATAAATTAGGGCTTTCCACATAAGTGTAATTTTTGTGTGGGCCTAGGCCTGGATTGGTCTCCTCCTCAAAATCGAAGTTTAGAGATCAAGATCAAAGTTTTTGGTTGGACAGAACTCCGGGAAAGTCAAACCCTAATCTGTTCTTGAACCAGCTCTGCAGAAATTCAGCTCCAAATCCAGATCTGACGTCTTAACCTAGTAAGATCTAAATCTTTTGTATTTCCGTTTGAGGTTCTGAGTTAAGATGTCTCATCATACCAATCTTGATGAAAATCTTGAGGGAGCTGATAACTTCTAAGCCTGAAAGTATAGGATCTCCCTGGTCCTAGAAGAAAATGAGTTGGACTCTTAAACCATTGAAGAGGTTCCAGTTCCAGAGGGAGATGAGGCTAAATCCTTACACAAGAATAAATTGGTGATGGCTTAGAGGATTATTGCTAATTCAATCAAGGATCACCTCATACCACAGGTGTCCTCCCTAAAGACACATAAAGCTATGTTTGTTTCCCTGACCAAACTGTTTGAAGGAAAGAACATAAATCGAAAGATGACTTTGAGGAACCATTTGAAGAATGTGAAGATCCAGAATGCGAAGACCATACAGTCATACTTCACAAGGGCCTCCTAGATCAAAGAACAACTTGAAGCAGTGGATGAAGAAGTGGAGAATGCAGAGATTGTAATGACGACCTTGAATGGTCTCCCTAGGACATGCCACTCTTTCATTCTATGCCAGAAAGAAGCTAGTCAATTTTAGTATAATGTGGGAAGAATGCTCACAAGAAGAAGCTCGGATAGTAGCTCGAGAATAAAATATGGGAATTTAATATCAAGCTCTCACTTTTCACTCCAAGAAAAGTAGGATAGACTATCAGAGGTAAGCATTCTCATCCTAATAAATTCAATAAGAATTGACCCAGATTCAGATGCTTAATATGTGATGAAAGAGGACACTATGCTAAATAATGTCCTAATAACCAAAATGTCTCTCACAAGAAGAAGGGAAACAAGAGAAGACATCATGATCATGCTGCAGAAGATGATGAACTCTCCAGAAAGAGAATCAAGCAAGAAAGTGATGATTCTTCAAGTGATGAAGAATTTGTCTTGATTTCCGCTCTCACAGGAAACATCACACATGGAAGCAATGATTGGCTTATAGATAGTGGGGCTTCCAAACATATGATGGGATTCAAAGAATCCTTTGTGAAACTATCAGAACATGAATCACCCCACAAGGTGAAACTTGGAGATGACTACCAGTATCCAATAAAAGGTAGTGGGGAATCCTCCTATAAGCTAGACTCTAGAAAGTCTATGACAATGAAGGATGTATTGTTTGTACCAGGACTAAAGAAGAACCTCCTCTCCATATCTGCATTAGATGCAAAAGGCATGAGGGTCGCATTTGTAGATGGCCAAGTCCTCATGTGGCCAAAGGGAAAGACTATTGATGATGCAGTAGTGATTAGGGAACAAGTAGGAGGTCTATACAAATTAAAGGGCCAACTAGAACAAGCTTTAGTTCATGACTCGATAGAACCAAATGAACTTTGGCATAGAAGGCTTGCACATGTGCACTACATAGCACTACCACTTGTAAGCAAATATGTTGAGGGACTTCCAGAAATTCAAACAAAGCATGACGGTGTCTGCAAAGGATGTGCGAAAGGAAAGAACACAAAAAAGGCATTTCCAAGCAGCGAGAGCAAGGCAAAAGGAATCTTGGAAATCATTCACTTCGATGTATGCGGTCCGATGTCATCCAGTTCATTAAGCGGGTATGTATACTATGTTTCTTTTATTAATGATTTTTCTAGGAAGACATGGATCTACTTCTTGAAGAACAAAGATGAAGTATCCAGCAAGTTCAAGGAATTCAAAGCCTTAATCAAGAACCACACAGAAAAGAATATCAATACTTTTCGATCAGATAATGGCGGAGAATTCACATCAAATGAATTCAAAGCATTATGCAAAGATTTGGGGATTAAGAGGGAGCTAACCACTCCATATAATCCACAACAGAATGGGGTTGCATAAAGAAATAATAGAATGATCATGGAAGCTGCAAGGGCCATGCTTCATGATCAAGATCTTCCCATGCATCTATGGGTAGAAGTTGTCAGAACAACGGTGTATGTACAGAACTATAATCCACATAGAGTACTCGAGAACAAGACACCTAAAGAAGTCTTTTCCGGTAAGAAACCAAAAGTCAGCCATCTTAGAATATTCGGTTGTCCAGTGTACATACACATTCTGAAAGAAAAGAGGACAAAGTTAGATCCTTCAGGAAAGAAGGGTATATTTGTGGGATACTCTGAAAGCTCGAAGGCTTACAGAATATACTTCCCAGGATTCAAGAAGATCGACATCAGCAGGGACATAACATTTGATGAAGACTCGGCTTACAACAAATCCAGAAAAATACCTACTAAAGAACCTGAAGAAATAGAAGCACCCAGAATTCATGACACAACCATGAACGAAGAAATTCAAGAAGAAGATCAAGAAATAGAAGAACCTCAAGAACCTGTAGATCCACCTCAGGAGAAGAATCCTCACAAGAGGAAACCTGCTTGGGTACGAGAATCTATCCAAGGTGCAGAAAGATATGGGGCTCCAGAATAAAATCAAAAAGAAAGGAAAAGAACCAGGTTCTGCTCCGGTTATGTAGCCTTATTGTGTGACTTCATCGATAAAGAACCTTCCAATTATGAAGAAGCAGCAAAAAGGAAAGAATGGAAGGATGCTATGATCGAAGAGTATCAATCGATCATGAAGAATGATGTCTGGGATATTGTCCCAAGACCAAAAGGGAAGTCCATTGTAACTTCCAAATGGATCTACAAGATCAAGCATGCTGCAGATGGCAGCATAGAGAAATATAAAGAAAGATTTGTGGCTCGTGGCTTCTCCTAGAAAGAAGGAATAGATTATGAAGAAACTTTTGCACCTATAGCCAGATACACTTCCATCGTATCAGTACTTTCTCTAGCTGCAGTGATTAAATGGAAGATACACCAGATGGATATCAAGACTGCTTTCTTGAATGGTGTAGTGGAAGAGGAAGTATATGTGGAGCAGCAACTCGGTTTTGAGACACATGACAGGGAGACTCATGTGTGTAAATTGAAGAAAGCCCTGTACGATTTGAAACAGGCACCCAGGACATGGTACGGAAGAATTGATGGATTTCTGTCCAGTTTGGGCTTTACCAAGAGCAAAGCAGATTCCAATCTTTACTACAAGTTTGAAGATGGTAACCCAGTGATACTCCTACTATATGTAGATGATCTATTTGTAACAGGTATGGATGGGTTAATTGCTGATACGAAGAGAAAGCTTGCTGCCGAGTTCAAAATGAAGGACTTAGGTATGATGCACTATTTTCTAGGCATGGAGGTGTGGCAGAATGTAGATGGAATTTCCCTAGGACAAAGGAAGTATGCGGTAGAGATCCTCAAGAGATTCGGGATGATGGATTGCAAGGCCATGACCACACCTATGGCATCAAACCCGAATCTATTGAGTGATGCTTCATCGGAAGTGATTGATGCTACGATGTATCATCATATGATTGGGTCCTTGATGTACCTGATGAATACGAGACCAAACATTTTCTTTGCTGTGAACACCTTGAGCCAGTTTCTGACAGATCCGAGACATGTTCACTTGATTGCTGCAAAGCATATTCTGAGGTACCTGAGGGGTACAGTTGATTATGGGATCAACTATAAAGTTGATCAGAAGATTAACCTAGAAGTTTATGTTGATTCAGACTGGGCAAGCAGTGCCATCAATAGAATGAGCACCTCAGGGTGTTGCTTCAGTATGGGATCAGGTGTGGTCTCTTGGTTTAGCAAGAAACAGTCTTGTGTGGCACTAAGTACAATTGAAGTAGAGTATGTCGCAGCTTGTTCAGCTAGTTGTGAGGTAGTATGGATGAGGAAGCTATTGTCTGATTTATTTGATCTCCAATTGGATGCTACATGTATATATTCCGACAACCAAAATTTGTGTGAAGTTGTCTAAGAACCCAGTGTTCCATGACAAGTCAAAGCATATCGAGATCAAATATCACGATATCAGGGATATGGTGCAGAGAGGAGCAATGAAGCTCCAATATGTTGTGACAGAAGAATAGATAGCTGATGTATTGACTAAGCCATTGGCTAGAGTGAAGTTTGAATACTTCATGCAGAAGCTTGGTGTTCTCCAGATCGAGGTTCCCTCCAAAGGGAAGTGATGAGTCTGTGAGCCATTTTGACATGGTGAGAGGATTGGTTCCTTCCATGGTCAGATGTAAGGGCTGAGCCATTCTGTCATGGTGAGAGGATTGGTTCCTTCCATGGTCAGATGTGAGTGTTGAGCCATTCTAAGGATACTGTGAGATGTGTTCTCACATTATCAGATATAAGCGCTGAATGCCATTCTATGGGAGAATGGAGGCACCTAGTCAGTTACCAAGAATTTGTTTAGTCTGGAACTGACACTCAGCCTGGGGTTGAGATCCTTTCTGACGTGATGTGTGAATGAGTTTCCTATCATGGTCAAATGTAAGTGCAGAGCCTTTCTGACATGATGTGTGAATGAGTTTCCTATCATGGTCAGATGTAAGTGCAGAGCCTTTCTGACATGATGTGTGAATGAGTTTCCTATCATGGTCAGATGTAAGTGCAGAGCCTTTCTGACATGATGTGTAAATGAGTTTCATATCATGGTCAGATATAAGTCAGAGCCTTTCTGACATGATGTGTGAATGAGTTTCCTATCATGGTCAGATGTAAGTGCAGAGCCTTTCTGACATGATGTGTGAATGAGTTTCCTATCATGGTCAGATGTAAGTGCAGAGCCTTTCTGACATGATGTGTGAATGAGTTTCCTATCATGGTCAGATGTAAGTGCAAAGCCTTTCTGACATGATGTGTGAATGAGTTTCCTATCATGGTCAGATGTAAGTGCAAAGCCTTTCTAACATGATTTGTGAATGAGTCTCCTATCATGGTCAGATGTAAGTGCAGAGCCTTTCTGACATGATGTGTGAATGAGTTTCCTATCATGGTCAGATATAAGTGCTAGGAGAACCTTTCTGACATAATGTGTGAATGAGTTTCATATCATGGTCAGATGTAAGCGCGGAGCCTTTTCTAACATGATGTGTGAATGAGTTTCCTATCATGGTCAGATATAAGTGTTGGGCGGGCCTTTCTGACTCAGTCAGATATAATTGTTGAAGAAGATGAAGACCTACTTGGAGGATATGCCTACAACCAGCATGAAAAAGGGTTAGCTCTGTAGAACTTCCTGTGATGAGAAGAATCAAGAGATAGCACCCGTGATGATGATTCAACAGTAATGATCCAGATCAAGTGATGATCCAGATCCAGATGAAGATGACAAGAACTCGATGATGATCCAGAGAATAATACGTGTGCTGATAAATTGTATCGAGAGAATACCTTCCTAGTTAAGAGGGAGTGTTGATGTAATTGTAACTTCAAAATGTATTCACTTGTATATTGTACCTCGATGTTTATTCCGAGAAATGGTTGAGTCATGCCATGCCCCAATGTTCCTATCGGGAGATTCTATAATGTAAACAAGTCATGTAAAGTCATTGTGGGTAACCCTCCTATTGATCAAGGGTTAAAGTCCCCGCAATTGTGGGGCCCTAGGGTTATTAGACTCTCTTAGAGAAGTCGGCCCTAGTGAGTTATTGTCAAGTTGGGAATTAGTATAAATAGAGAGTGAGCCTCTCTATTTATCATAAATTCACTCACACTCAGTTGTAGCGCATAACTGAGAGAGAATAAGTTGTTGGGACAAGAGAGAGAGAGACTACTGCTGTCGGGAGATCATCTTACCATTTTTGGGGTTTTGCTTTTGGTTCTGATTCTATCTCTGAGGAAGTTGCAAGCTTTTATCCTTCATGGTTTCCCCGAGGAAAATATTTGTTTTCATTGTCTCTTATGTTTGATTGTTTTTCTTGTTATTCTCTTAGTTAAAGATCCTAAGATAATGCTAGCTTGAATGATAAAAATATAACATTTGGGGGGGGGATCTACTCCTGGAGGAATACAATAGGGTTGTGCTCTTCTTCCAACATCTATGGTGAGGCGAGATCATTCTTAGCAAATGATAATGGAGGGTTGTAATTACTAAGTGTAAGGGAGACAAATAGTATGTATAGAACCTCACTTCCATCAGTAGAGCTATTCTCTTCTTCAGATACCATGGGAAGGGTCGTTCTCAAAGGAGTGAGGTTATCTAATAGTTTCTTTTGTTCATAATGAAGTGTTCATAATGCACCCAGTAGATGGTACTAAAATGAATAGTGGATTAACAACCTACCTGATCTACATGGGTGAGTGGAATAGGCTTGATTAAGAACATGTGCCAGACTCTAAATTTTCCTAGGAGGAAATGTTTGATCGAGGAGTCACAGGTGTGATTCTTCCAATTTAAGTGTTTTTTAGGGAAACATTGATTTTGTGGCCACCATTGTGGTGATGACATTTATGGAAATTGTTTCTTGATGTTGAGGTGAAGGAATCTCAACCAAAGGGTGGGGGAGGTGGATGGATTCCAAGGCATCTCAAAATCGAGGGAGGTCGAGGAAGTGATGTGTATAATGCCCAAACTGAAATCACATAAAAAAATGCATGATTGGTATATAAACACTTGGACTTAGTTTTTGTATTGAGCGAAGACGGGGTTGAAGGTGTGAACCCTGTTATAGTATGTGTCGTGCGCATCACACTAATATGGGTATAAAGCAAGTTTCTTATCTCTAGCAAGGTGGGGAACATGTTGGTCGCATGACCTTGTTTCCAACATAGGGTACATGATGGGTTGAACCTTGCTACGAGAGTAGTGGTTTTCATTATTGGTGCTTTCAACCTCGATTGATTTATACCCCCTTCTTTAGGCCTAGAAACTATTGATGGTGGTTCATAAGAGGGTTGGTTATGATAGGGTTTTTCAAATTGGTTTGTCTTATGCCCCCATTAATAAGTTTACCGAAAACTAGAAGTGGTTTGGTCACAGGTGTCATTGGATCAACATGTGGTACAAGTGGCGTAACTCACCTGGATTACATAGATTCCAAGAATGATACAAACTCATAGTGGGCCACTAGATTTGAGGCCATTGTTAGGTAAGGTGCAATAAGGTACTACACATATATTCCCAAAGTGAGGCCATAAAGGTTTAGCTACACCATTATTAGCCTCCCTTGCACTCCTGTGGAGGGTACACGAAAGGGAGTTGAAAGATGGGATGCACTGATGTACTCAATGTTTGTTCAAAACCATGACTCATCAGAGGGGTTGATGATGATGCCTATGGGGTTGGAGATATGTTTTTAGAGGCATAAATAGTGGACATGAGTTCATCTATCGAAGTGGGGATTTCAAGCAGAGGACATGAGTATGCCCCTAGTAAGTCAAAATCTTTGTACACACCTAGGCATATATCAACGTAAGGGGGTTGATTCACTTCTCCCTACAATGGTAGGATATTTTCGGGGTTGGTGATGGCATGAGGGTTATAATAATTGACCTAGTCAAGTGTGACTATATTCCCATTAAGGGGAAACATCATGATGCGGAATACTGAAGAGGTAACCACCTTTATGGCATACATATAACTGCGATCCAAAAGGATGTTGTAGTCAAGTTGTGCATCAACTACCTCAATATCAATCATTACCATCTTTTCCCCTAGCTCAATGTGGAAATTTTGGTACAAACCCCTTACTTGTGATGGTCTCCCATCATATGCGTGAAGGGTGATAGGTGAGGGAACTAACTTGGGTGGGCCCAACCGTTTCCAGAAATTAGATGACATTACACATGTGGATAAGCCTTCATCGATAATGCATTGATGGATCATGATGTTTTTAATAGATCGATAATGCAACTAATGAGGGTAGTCAAGGATCACCTTTATCGAGATCGAAGGTCATAAGGAGCAAGTCTGAAGGGACGAAAATTCTAAGTGCATTCAGTAATGCCTTCCTTTGGGTTCAGTATGACTATAGCACCTCGAAAGTGGACATGGTAGCTAGTGACTGAGCCAACTCATCCACAATACTATAGTTGTGGTAGTATTTCATGTGAGGGTTATGGGGGGTGCACCTAAGTGGTACCTTTGGGATCCTTGGAATTTGTTCACCACTTGGGTGTGGTATTTTCAACACCCCTTCTGAGGGAGTAGATACATTGTTCCCTTGTAGGAGTCCATGCCCTCCATAGGCTTTGGCTCGATTTTGTAGGTGGAAATATGTCATGTTCATGTAAATATTCTGAAAGGAGCCATTACCTTAAAGGTGAGGCTCTTGCTGATGTGTAACTACCCCTTGGATGGAAAAGGGTTGTTGTAAGACAACTTAATGAGATTGTGATGCAATAGGTTCCTCAGGAGGATTTGTTATTGTATTTTTCTTGGCTTCTGCCAATTGCTAACAAATATATGAGGAGTGGGAAATGGTGAGTATAGTGACCATAGTCCCCATAAATTGAGTGGGAATAGTTTGTTCTTGTTTGGGGAGGTTATTAGGCCCCGCATTCTAGTTACCCTGGTTCTGATTATGTTGGGGAGGGGGGTTTCCCTCTTGCCCCTGCTGCTAGTTCTATTTGTTCTTACCTTTATTCTTCACCTGAGGATTGTGGGGGTTAGTTATGTTTAATTGCTCAAACTATTGATCTTGTTTTACAAAATAAGATTGTACTAAATTGACCCCCATTTGGGGTATAGGGGCAAAAATAGGAGGACACTGAAACAGGTAATAAGGATTATACCCTTGTGGTGGGATATAACCATTTTTCACTCCATATGATATGGATGCAGTTGTTGCTTGTGTCATTTGAGGTGGAGGTACCAGAGTTGCTTGGCTTGCATTGGGGCAAGTAGAAATGTAGGGTCCATATTGTAGCTACCCAAAATGAGGATTTGGTACAGTTGTAGGGGGTGTCATGATCATAGGGATGGGAGTGTACTACAATTCCATATTGTGTGGCATAGAATTCATGGGAGGGGTAACCTTTACCTACTATGAAATTGACCCAATAATCCCATTTGCTAAATGTGACAACCCTGCATGGGTGGGATCCAAAATCAATGTCGAGGGGCATCGAGTAGGATGTTGTATAAGTAACTTGATTGTGTATAAATGAGATTGAAACAATGGGCCTTCAGGATGGCCTCTTCCTTGGTTTGGGGTAATGATTTTTCCACATGTTTTGCAATCACAGGTAAGAGTGGCTTGATGAACCAATACAACAGGGACTGAGGTTGCATGTCTATACTGCACAATGTGTGTTGTCTACACCACTAATGGATGTGGTCCAATATGTGAGTAGAGGTATTATGTCAAAATTTTGTAACAATCTTGAGGCAAAGGTCATGGCGTATGGGAAGTTGAAAGTAAGTGAGAAAAGTAGTGACTATTGTCCCAAAGGTGGCATGGCTTTCCCTTAGTAAATTCACATACCATTTTGTAGTTTTTCCTGTTAGGGTTCACTGGAAGAAGGAAATCCTCACTGAGTCATCCATTATGTTATTGGAGGAACACCATACATGGTTTGCTAGATCATCTCCTTAGTTCCCTTCAAATTTAGGGATAATTGAGGGGAGCTTATCAAGAATATTTGGCCATATTAGATCATGTGCTATGAGGTGATTGATCAATTTGGATAGATCATGGAGATTCAAGCCATCCATGAAAGGTAGGTTGGTATTAGGTGTTGCCATCATACGTTGTGTATTATTACCTCGAGGAGGAGAACGATAAGTACATGGAATTGATATTTGTTTCTGATGTGAGGAAGAGGATGATGTGTTTCCTTCTCCTTAACAAGGAGAATAAGAGGTTGCATTTCCTCCAAGGGATGGAAATAAAGTGTGGCCCATTTCGTGAGAGGATGAAGAAAAGGGGTAAAAAATATCTCCAAGGGGGGTAAATAAAGGATTGCCTCTTCCATGAGAGGATAAAGAAAAATGATTTGAATTACCTCCAAGGGGAGAAAATGAATCAAGCAAGGAGTTGCCTTGCCTAGAATATCATATCAATGTTTCCTGGAAGTGGCTTCAAGTAGAGTATCGCCCTCATGGACCACAAGGAGAAAGTACAAAAACACCCCTTGAGAGAGGGGAAAACCTGTTATACAACTTAACAAGAACTTTATACTCAAAATGAGAATTCTAACCATAAAAACTCATATTTTGTGAAAAAAAAACACAAAAAAACACCTCCAAATCAAAAAGTGGTGCTACCGGTAGCACCACTTTTTTGGGGGGCTAAAAATGTGGACATGGATGAAAACAATAATTCTTGTTATTTACAATAACCTTAAAATCAACCCCCAAATTGAAAATTGATGCTACCGGTAGCACAATATTTCAAAAAAATGCATAATTACATCATTTTATCATAATTTAAAATTATATTTATTAAATCTCTTAGTAACACTATATTAAAATTGCACTATATTAAACAAAAATTATTCTAGAAATTATAAGACCACTCTTCCCATATAAAATAAAGGAATTTATGACTGGAGGAGCACATTGTTGAACCAAAACTCCTAAAAAAATAAAAATAAAAATGTGAAAATTCATAATAAAAAAAAAGGCATTAAACACATTAAAAACAATTAAATAACCAAAAAAATATAAAAAAATTCAAAATACAACTAAATTGAAAATATAAAATGTTCTTAATTTAGCAGGGCTGGAGAATGCGAATTGCTCCAAGAATATTTTCTCGTTGATTGCAGGTTTCATGGATTGGTTCGGGTGGCTCTTTAGTTCTTTGCGTGAGCCCTGTGAGATATTCTGCGATCTACGTGCTCTGTGAGAGTTGTGTGCTCTATGAGATCTGGGTGGCTTATCCTTTCTTGAGAATATTGCTATTCTTTTTTGCTAAGGCTTCGATTCTTCATTGCTTTGGGACTTTCTGCCATGGAAGATGGAGGGGGTTCCTCCCCTCCCCCTAAACTCAACGCTTTTAGAAGACTGGTAGCATCAAGCAACTAGAGGAAGCTCAGTCAAATTCAACAGACATTTGTCAAGAAATTAAACAACATTCCTTCGGTGGATGTTCCTGTTGAACAACCCTGCTGAACATCCATGAATATTGCAGATCGAGGTTTTATTGGCCAGTTTACTGGTCTTTGGCCATCTCCCAAAGTAATCGATGGGTGGGTTCAAAGAAACTAGAAGCCCGTTATTTCAGAAGGAATACACAACAATTTGATAGGAAAAGGATACTATGTATTTCTCTTTGAAAATTCAGAAGATAGAGATTTAATTTTCATGAAATAGGCCATATTTCGTGGGCCCTCGAGGGATTTACCTGAACAAATGGACTTTAGACTTTGATCCAAATCAAGATGTTCCTTCTGTTATTCTTGTATGGGCTAGGCTGTCGCGTCTTCCTCTTCATTGTTGGAATTCGGAGTCACTAGAAGCTGTAGGAAATAGTTCGGGGAAGTATAGTGATAGGGTTGAAAGAAGAGAACAATATGCTTGAATATGTGTTGAAGTGGATTTGGAGGAAGGGCTTCCTGAAGCGATTAACTTGACAGTAGCAGATTGGTCACATGTGCAAAATCTTGATTATGAGCAATTGCCCTTTAAGTACAGACATTGTCATGGATATGGGCACTTTTCTAGGTCATGCAAGAAGAAAGTAGAGGAAGAAGCTGCCAAAGAGAAGGGAGACCAATGGACACAAGTTCAAAAAACAAGTACAACAAAGAAAGGAAACAAACCAAATGGAAAAAGAGGAGAATTGGGGATGGGTAGTAATCCCTCCGGAAAAAATCAAAATGAAATGGGAGCACCTATGAAGGAAATAACAACACAAAACAATTTTGTTGTGTTGAGAAATCCAGAAGAACAAGTGCCTTCATTTCTTGCAGAGGGAGAAGTTCTACACTCTCAAGATCAGATTCAAGAAGAGAATAAAGAATCAGCAGAGTTGAATCTTGGTTCTCCTGCTAATATACAATATCCCACTTATGCAGAAATGCAAAAAAAAGAAACCTATGGATACTTCTAGCTCTTCTGAAGAAGATTGTTTAGAGAGGACTTCAAAAAAAAGGTGCAAATCTCTCAAGAAGGTTCGGGAGGAAGAAGGCAAATGCTTGAAGATACAAGGAAGTCAAGCTACAATCGAGATGTCGATTTCCAGGAATACTCGGGCTAGACCTTCTGGAGTCCATCTTCCTTCTATCACTCCCAAATAATAAATATTTTCTCTTGGAATTGCAGGGAGTTGGGAAATTATTCGAAAATTGAAGCTGTTAAATACCTCTTAAGAATGGATTCTCCTGATATTCTTCTACTTCAAGAGACAAAAATAGAGGAGGCCAGTCTTCTTTCCTTAAGCAAAAAGAATTGGAAAAAGGATGCAGGGATGGTTGTGAGTGCACGGGGCTCATTCGATGGACTTGCAACCCTGTGGACAGAAGAAGAACTCTTCTTGCTGGAAAAATATTTTAAAACACATCATTGGATATTTATTGAGCTATGACATTCTCAAAGTAAGATATCCTTTGATATTTTTAATCTTTACGTTCTAGTCAATTTTCAAGAGAAAAGAGAATGCTGGAATTTTCTAGCAAACTTCCTTGCTGCAAACGCTCTTTCAAATTTAATTGTAGCAGGTGATCTAAATATTACATTAGATCCAAAAGAGAAAAAAGGTGGATTATGTGGGAGAGATCCCATGCATAAAACAGTGGAGAACCTCATCTTAATTTGGGATTTGATTGACTTTAAACCAAAAATAGGTCGGTACATATGGTCTAATAATCGTACTGGAGCAGCCAACATATCATCCAGATTGGATTGATTTCTAGTGCAGAGTTCCTTTTTAATGGAAATTTTTTTTATCTCCTCCAGTATTTTGCCGAAACTCACTTCAGACCATAAACCAATTTTGCTGCAGTTTGAGGATGAAGAAGACCTCGACCCCATTCGCTTTCGGTTCAGTCCTTTTTGGATTGACAGAGACGGGTTTTTTCCCATTATAAATAAGGCGTGGAGTATACCAGTCTCTGGGTCACCAAAATTTGTTTGGGAGAGGAAAACACCAAAACTGCGTTGAAGGAATAGGTAAAGCATTCTCCTAAAAATCCAACCAGCAATAGAAAAGAGGCCTTGGAAAAGACTAAGGAGATTCAATAGGAAATAGAAGAAACAGAGATCACCTCTGCCATACTGAAAAAAGAACAAAAAGCCTAGTTTAATGCTTTTCGAGCATTTCAGCAGGAAGAATAATTTTGGAGATTGAAGTCTGGAAGTTTATGGTTGAATTCGGGAGATCAGAATATCTTTTTTTTCATAAGCAGTATAGAGCTAGACTCTCCCATAACCATAATTCGGAAATCTCCTCTTTGACTCGTGAATCTTGTCATTACCCCAAAATTTCATAAAAATTTAAAAATTTTAAAGTGACATAAAAATTCTTAGATCGCAATTTAGTAACTACTATCCCTTATCGGAAAATGAAACAGTTTAACAATTTGTAATGATTAGTTTCAAATACAGAAAAACTGATACAACTTTAATTTTTATAAGTTATAAGAAAATGACTTGCATTTAGTTGCTGCTAGTTGTACTGATGATTTTCTCTTTTGTTAAGTAGGTGAGATACTATCTTTGAAATTCGGGGCTTACTTAGCATTCTGCTAACTCAGATGGACTGCTAGTTCTTACAGGTTCAGCAGGTAAGCGAATGACCAAGTAGGAGTTTATTTTGTATGATAGCAAGAAGTATTTCTTTAGCATGATAAGGTGCTAGTAAATAAATTGATAATTATGATGCAAGACTCGGATGAGGTAAAGTAAATTCCTTAGTTGTTTTGGATCTATGACAGTTTTTACTTTTAAGCCATTATTTTAATACTCTAATTATCCTTTACTAGTCATGTAACATTACCAATTTATTTGATTTGTTGCAATGATGATTATCATCTTACACAACTAGTTTACAACTGTAATCTTAAACTTCAGGTTATAACCATGATACAAAAGTTATTGTAATAATACAATTAATATATAATATTACAACACATAAAACTATTTGTATTCTAAGGTAGTTTTACTACCTAGTAACTACTATGGTGTAGTCGAAACTATGGCAATAACATTATTTCAGGTTTGCTTTTATATAAACTAGTTCCAAAGTATAGTTTAATATAATCGATGGTAAGGTTTGTATGATGAGCAAACATGGATATGATAGACTATAGTTGAAAGCATAAACTTCATTATGGGCAATGATAAATACTATTATCATATATTCTATTGCAATATTTTTATTATGGCAATGATATGAACTATTTAAAACATATCGCCGATAGCAAAGTTAATTTGTTGAGCAAACATATGAACATTATACTATGGTCGATGCATAGTTTCCATTGTTAGCAATGATAGAAGTCCTTTTACTAATCGATTTGCAATGATATAATTCCTCCTTGGTGTATGCAGCGTTGACATTAGAAACAACCCTCGCATGGTTTAAAAATTTGGGAGGGCACGTGGTATATTCTCCTCCATGCATTGGTGACTTAAAAGAAGTGAAACCCTATTTCTTTTGGCATTTGGCTTTGAGGGTTTTGTCGGCCTACAGGCTGTACTGTGTGATTCCTTGCAGCCATGAGAGGCTACTCCTTCTCTGCTTGTTAGCTCCGTTGTCTGCCTTGCTGTGCAAAGTGGTTTTGGTATCTTAGTTTGTATACTCAATTTCTCTTGTGAGTGATGTTTTTACTGTGTGAGTGGTTTTCACTGCTTCGCTTGGATCAAAGCCTGTAAAGGATTTTACCTTGTCACCGCTTATTCCTTGCCTTGATCTCATGGATTTTTGAGTTCATTTCTTACTGCCTCCGTCACAGGGTTGGCATGAGGGTTTGCTTGCTTCTCTGTGTAGTTCACTTACGTTGGTGACTATTCCTTCTCAGCTCGGCTCTCTTCTTTCTCACAGGTAAAATTTTAATTCTTAAATCGAAATTTCTTTTGTCAATAATATTATTTAGGCTAGGGTTTTAAACTTATGAACAGAGTCTTAACTTATTGTTCGGAACTGTGTTCTTGTAGGTACCTGCAACGGATCCAATATCTATGTAATGCCCTGGTTTTGACCCCGTTGCATTAGATGTATATGATGTGTATATTGTAATGATCATGGTGTGGAGCTAAAGGCCAAGGCCCCACCATTGATCGGTTATGCTATGTTTTGGATTTAAATTTGTCACCGATGGTATATCGGGGCATGCGGCATATATTATGTTTGTCATCATGTAAATATGCATCTATAATTAATTAAATGAACCCGACCAGCTACGTTCGCGGCAACTAAAATGAGAAAGGGGCATGATTTTCACAAGGATAAGGATGTGGGGGAATTTGTCAAACCTTGGCCAATGGGGTAAAAATCCATGTGTCACCTTTCTTTGTTTACCCAACCACTTTCATTGAAGAATGGCTGCTGGTGGTTGAGGCAGTTATTATCTTTGGGAGTGGGGTGGCAGGACTGTCAGTCCTCAGCCACACGCACACTCCACCAACAAGAAACACTCACGCACTCTCTCCACTGCGTGTTACCTCCACAGTCTGTTCCTTCCTCACGGTCTTCTCACATCCACGCACACGCTTACCTGGTCTCACTCACGCAGACATTTTTCTCTCCACGCCTATGTTGAACACTCACACACTCCAATCCGCGTCCCTCCTGTAGTTGTTCATCCGCGCGCAAGCCAGGAGCTGATCTTCCTCACGCAGAGACCGTTGTCTGCGCATAACCTTTACGCGCAGGAGTCCGCCCATTTCACGCTCAGTTTGGAAGTCGGTATTTTTATCTTCCTCTGCATGGTTTATGTATGTATTATCGGTGACTTCATTGCCCAAGGGCGAGCCGTTGTTTTCCCCTGTTGTGAGCTGCGCTCACTGATAAGCTTCAGGGCTGTGGTCTTCCCCATGCCGGGGAACTTGGTTGTCTTTCCATTTTCGGACTGTGTAAGTTCCATGGTAACTTCCCTGTTCAGAGTGGGTCGTTGATTTTCCCCACATGGTTGGCTGTGTTTGCCGTGGTATTCCTTACATTTTGGGAACTATTGCAAATTCGCTTGAGAGTCATTTTGGCCATGATAGGGCCAAGAATGACTCAGGAATTGTCTTCCCTGTCTTACGCTGTATCAGCTGATTGATTTCCTGAGTGTAATGGTTGGTCCTCAGACTGTGTAGGGAGCAGGGATGGGGGCTTAGCTTTGCTTGACAAACCTGGTGGCTGGAAACCACACAGATAGAGCTAGAGGGCTGGCCTTCTTCTCCATCACCCCTGAATAGCACTGGAAGGGAATGCAGGGCCTGAGGGACTGTGTAGTAGATAAGGGACTGATTCCTTGTGTTGGGTGTGTTTGGGTGTCTTAGAGGTCGGGCTCGTTCTGGTGTAGGTGTTCTTGGCTCTATAATGAGCGCACCAGCTTAGCATTAAGCCTTTCCCACTCCTGGATGGCCTGATAAACCCAACTGTGTTGGCTTGGCTATGTTTGTGTATACTTGGCTATGTGTCAGCCTGCTAGTTCCCTTAATCCTTGGAGAATCATGCCCAGCTCAGGGGTGGCAGCGCTGCTAAGAGATTAAGGAGCACGCTGGTCTATGGTTGGGTGGAACGTTGCAGCGACGTAGCTGGTTGCGGAACGACCTCTTCATAAGATAAGTGATCTTGTCCGTTTTACTTCTGCAACCATAATGTCTGTTAATGTAGATGATGAACATGTAAATGCATGCATGTCTGAATGTTGTTGATTTCCGTTGTGTATGATGATTAATTGCATATGTGCCTGTTTTACTTCAATGCATTTCCTCTCAGCATTCTGTTTCAGTAATTTAGTGCATACATATGTTCATGGGGCTCTTAGCCCGGATGGTTAACGTCTTGGGTTCGTGTCCTCTTTGCCGGTTGGAGGCATGGGGACGTGACAATTTAAGTGGAAAATCAACCTCATGCTTCAGTGAAATTCGTGGCTTCCAACCGGTAAGCCCCGATTTCGATGTGGGTTCTCCCTACTTACGATAAGGGTTGTTGGATGAAGTTTACAGTGGTTGGAAGCATGGCTTCGGTTTCTTCAATGGTTAAAATGTTTAGTTTGTTATTACTCTTTTTTTTTTAAGTTAAAACCCTTGCGGTGCTTGCTTGGTGGCACAGGATCTTGAGTCGTGATATGTATTTGGTTTTGGTTAAACAAATCAGCCTTGCGGCTTGATAATGTAATACAGTTGATTTAAGAATATAGAAAACTCCTCATGCTCTGAGTTTTTAAAAGAGTCATGTTTCATTTGCTTCAGTTTTACTTTTATATGTAGACTGTGAACTGTGTTTTGTTTAACCTGTCAGTAATGTATTTAGTTTACTGTTAATATAAAAGATTTATATATATCTTTGGTTTTTAATAATGAAGACTGTGGATCAGTCTAGTTGTATAGTTCGCGGGTTTTTATTTTTACAGTTAGCAATGTAACTAGTTATATTTTATTACAGGAATTTTTATGTAATTGGTTTTAGTAGTAGAAAGGGGTTTCGACCCTTCGATTCTCACGGGCTATAAGCCTGCCTAGATTTGGGATTTATAATGCACATGTTTAAAGATTCTTGGTTTACTCTGTTTGTTAATTACAGATACATTTTATTTATTACTACTCTATAATTTATATTACTTCTTAAGCTCTGTAAAGAAGATAATGTTAAATTCTAGATCTCGGCTTTTAAGGGTTAAATGAAATACTGTAAACCCTACAGTTTATGAAATTCTTGTTTCTGCTTAAAGTGTTCTTGACTATGTTGTAAGAAATGGGATAATAGAAGATAATATGATTTACAATTGTACTTATGATGTTAACTTTATGGGAAAAGTAAATATTCTAATAGTTTTACTTCCAATTTTTAGTTAAGAAAATAATACCTAGATTTCTAGTACAACATACTTCAAAATTAGAATAATCTCAACTCTCAGTAATTTTTTTATAAATATAAAAGGATTATAAAGAATCCTTACCCTGGTTTTTGGTTAAGTTAATATTTAAAAACTGTTTTGCTATTATCTTTTTATGTGCTTTCTCAAATATCAGATATTTATTTTACTATAATATTTGTATTTCCTATCAATATACTAATACTGTAGTAATAGTGTATTTAGTATACCTTATAACTGTGTTTTCATTTAGATAGTTCAAGTAAAACAATAAGTGTAAGCAAACCATAACACTGCTTTTTCATTTTATTCATTAAGCATTGAAATAAAATCGATTTCTGTTTACATACAGATACAATAATCATATCTACTATTTTCATTCTAATAAAAGAATTATTTCATTTACTTAAAACAATCTAACTGTACTAGAGTACGATCTGGGTTCAGGTGTGGAAAAACACAGCTTAGAAATTTAATTTCTATCTGTTTCACTATTTACATAACCATTTCCATTTCTATAAATAATCTATAAATTTACTGAATCTAACATTTCACAATCACCTTTCATTCATAAGCCCTAAACATTTAACATGCATGTAATAGATAAACTAAGATTTACTTAATTAAGATAGTAAAAATAAAATAGAACCTGTCGAGGACAAGATGACAACAGCTTAAGGAGGCCGTTTCGCCCTACCAAAATCCTGGAGAGCACTCAAACAACGCTTCCTCAGGACCCCCGAGCCTGTTCCTGGTCTTCTTGGCTAAGAACTGGGTGGAGAATGCAACTATAAAAACCTCTGTCACCTGACTGGTTCAATTACCTCAATAATAACAATATGCTCTCAACAGTATGATCTTCAGCTTAAAAGCTGCAACAAGACCAATCTCAGTAGTTATCCCCTCAAACACATTCCAGACTCCCCTCCATTGAATTTCTCTTGAGTAAATTCATTCACCCTGAATGATCACTTCTCTAGAATGAGCAGCCTCAGCTCTCTTCAATGGGAAATTTTATAGAGATGCCTAGGTCTTCTGGGTTAGTTTTCATTAAATGAGCCACCTGCTCTGATTCCACTTTCTTGGGCAATCATGACCACAAATATAGGGAAGTTGCCACCTGCAATAGTTGGAAGTGGTTTGATGATGCTGCCACATGTCAGTTTGCTCTCCACCCAGTCTCCTCCACCAATTGATCAGTAAACACTCTTTTAACAACTCTCCTAAGCTGTTGTCTCCTCATTTATTTATTTATAAATAAAATATTCCGAATTTACATTAAATATTCTTGACCCCACTGAGTCATCAATTACAACTTAGCATAAAATTTAGCACAATGTTCCTCAAATAATATAAAATTGTTTTTGCAAATTGGGGCATGTGACAAATCTTGTAAAGGCATTTCTCAAATTAAACTAGTTGTTGAAGCTCACTTTCAGAATTTGTATAGAGAGGATAGTTCTATTGATTCAGAATTAACTTCAGGATTTCTTTCCAACATCCCTAGTTTGGTGAGTGTAGAGGAAAATGGTGAGTTAATGAAGCCCTTTACGGAGGAAGAGATCATAGATGTTATATGCTCTATGGAACTGGATAAAGCTCCAAGTCCTCACAGATTCTCCTTTCATTTTTATAGAGTTTGCTGGTCAGTTATTAGAAAGGATCTTCTTAGGATGATCAAATCTTTTCAGTTAAAAGCTAAAGTTGGTGGATGTACCAACTCCACCTTCCTAGCTTTAATTCCTAAAGAAGTTAAATCAATCACTTTTGATCATTTCATACCTATATCACTATGTAATGCATCTTATAAAATCTTATCTAAGCTCTTAGCTAACAGGATAAAACCTTTGCTTGGCAAGCTGATCTCACCTCTTCAAGGTGGATTTGTAAAAGGGCGACACATTTTGGACAACGTGATCCAAGTTCAGGAAGCCATGCACTCTAGTTTCCACAGAAAGGAGAAGGGCATGCTAATAAAACTTGACATGGCAAACGCTTTTGACAGGGCAAAGCTATCCTTTCTTTACAAAGTCCTTAGTTCATTTGGTTTCAGTTTTTCTTTTATAAATCTGATCAAAGCTTGTATTGACAAACCTTGTATAGCACCATTAGTAAATGGAAAACCAACAAATTTATTTCAAGCATCGAGGGGCCTTCGACAGGGCTACCCGCTGTCGCCATTTTTATATATTCTTATGGCTGATACTTTGAGTAGAAAGCTAATTGCAAGAAAAAATGATGGGATTATTCTGGGCATAAAATTAGCAACTAGAGTAGAATCTATCAACCATGCTCTTTTTGCAAATGATAAGCTTCTTTTTGGAGGGGCTTCACTGAGGTTGGAAAGAATATTCAAAGAAATTATGCAACATTTTTGTATCATTTCAAGGGCTCTTATCAACAACCGGAAGAGTGTTGTGTATGGATGGAACGTAGACCCCTCATCAATGGTAAATATTTCTCAAATCTTAGGTTTTTATGGCTTTCACTCTTGGGATAAGGTTAAGTATTTGGGTCTTCCTTTAACCCTGGGAAAAAACAACCCTTCTCTTTGGTTGGATATTATTAGCAAATTAAAATCAAAAATTGCCTCACGGAGAATTTTTGGCTCACGAAGGCTGGGAAGCTTATTTTCATCAAGTCTATTCTCTCATCTCTCCCTCTTTATCAATCCTCTCTCCTTCTGGATCCAAAATCAATTATGGATCAGTTATCCAAGCTGATCAGAGATTTCCTCTGGCAAGGTGGTAAAGGAAATCATAACCGAATGCATTTGGTTAACTGGGAAATTGTCAAACGACCTGTTTCAAATGGTGGATTGCAAATCAAAGACACGAGTTTGTCTAATATTGCTATGGGAGGTAAGCTACTGTGGCAACTCTTCTCTAACAAAAAGCACTCGATCAATAAAATTTTCTTGAAAAAATACCTCAATGGAAGAACTCTTAGGAATTTACAGGTCATAAGTATTCCTAAAGGCATTATTACTTGAATTTATGCAGAAGAGGACTAGATCTTGTTGCCCAGCATCTTTACCGCATTCCTGGAAATGGCAGGAAAACATTTTTGTGGGATGATAAAATAAAAGGTAATGCACCATTAAAATTCAATTCAACGCTAACAGAGATCAAGGCTTGGTTGGTTAATAAAGGACTCTTTCGGCTCTCTGATATCTCTTCTTAGGACAGCAACGATAATTGGTCAGCGTCGATACTTCCAACAATGACATATCGTGGACATCCTATGCTCTCTATTCAAAGCAATGCGTTGCTAGTTAAACTATTTGGTTTAGCACCGATCCATTCCACTAGCAAGGATGCATGGGGCTGGGGTCCTTCTAGAATATACATTGCAGCTCTCGGATATAATTCCTTCCAACCCAAATCATGTTCTATTCACAGCGTCTCCTTTTGGAAATCAGTCAAGAAATCACCCAGCGTTCCTAAAGTCAATTTTTTATCTGGACTCTTATGCATCAGATAGTATTGACAAGTGAAAATTTGATAAAAAGAGGATTTTATGGACCTTACAGGTGTTTTTTTTGCAAACAAGCTGAAGAATATTCAAAGCACGTTTTTGTTGGCTATGAGTTTGCTTAGAAAGCTTGGGCACACCTCTTGAGTGGGTTGTCGGCCTCAGTTCCTTCTAATTCTGAACATGTTAGTCATTTTGCAAACTGGCAGTCCAAGTACCCAAGAATTCCTTCATCAAGTTATGAATGGAGAAAAATTTGGCAAGCCATTCCAAAATTCTTGTGGTGGAAAACTTGGTTAGCAAGAAATGACTTGATCTTCAATAGCATAGATACAAAACCAGAACTTGTAGCAATAAAAGCAAAGGCTCTGCTATTGGAAGTTGTTGGAAAAAATCAAATTGATGTTACTGAATTCAAAGCTAAGCATAGGTGGATTGGAATGTTACAGGTGGAAAAAATTTAGATGGGAATTGGAAGGCCTGTTATTAAACCTTTTTGGCAGGTAAGACTTTCAGAAAATGATTTTTCAGACTGGTGGAAAAGGAAAAATAAAGTCTCAATCTTCTTTTGATGGTGCGTCAAATAGAAATCCAGGGAATGCTGGAGCAGGTGATGTGATTTTCTATCAGGGAGGAGGGTTACAAAACAGTTTCAGTTGGGGACTAGGGCATCTTTCCAATAATCAACCATAATTATTTGTTCTTCTAAAAGCCTGTCAATTCGCCAAAGAAGCTAGACATAACAACCTTCAAATTTTCGGTGATTCATAAATCATAATAAAAGCTTTAAATCCTGCCACTAAGTTCAATAATCTCAGTTTGAACGTGACTATGCAAAGGCTGCATTTTATTTTGATAGGATGTGTCTCGGTCTCCTCTTATCACATTCTTCGTGAATAGAATAAGCTGGCAGATTTCAAAGCAAATCAGGGTTGTCTTCTTCCTCAAGGAATGTTGAGCTTGAATGGCGAACCTTGCAGGATGCATCATATTCCATAATACTAAATTGAGAAGCATTGGAGAAAAGGAATTGTATATTTTTTAACAGATGTAATTGGGTTAAGTCCCATCAAAAAAATTATTTATCAATAAAAAAAAAACATATTCATTTTTGTGAAAAAAAATATATATATATATAAAATGTTCTTAAAAAAGTTTTAAAAATTTACACTCGCTTTAAAATTATAATAAAACATTTAAAAATAATAATTTAAAAAAATACCACAACAAACACAAAACAATATTAAAACAAACAAATGATAATAAAAAAATAACAAACTATTTAATATATATATAATTAATGTAAAACAATATAAATTATAAAATATAAAACTTAAACTATAAAACAACGTATTGTTGAAACAATATTAAAAAACCAACTAATATGTAACTAAAACAAAATATTTTGAAAACCAAAGAAAAAAAAAAACAAAACAAAACAAAATCTTAAAAGGTTTATGGCTTTTGTATAAGCAATATATATAAGGGAAGTTCTTAAAGGGACATTATTGGAATCACTCTTTACACTATTTAAACTTTTTTTAGTTATTTTGTTAAAATGTGTTTGTTTAAAACTTATTTATATTTTTTACATCGTTTATTTAAAAGTTACATATTTTTTCATATGTTTTTTTTTTAATTTATGTTTTTATTATTATTATATATTTGTTTTATTTTTTATGAGGTTTAAATGATTTGACATGGTTTTTTCAACTCATTATAAATTAAAAAAAAATGTAAGTATATTGATTGTTAAAAAGAAGCTTTGTTATTAATGATTACATATTTTTGTAATATTTTAAAAATATAAATAATGTAAAACAATATAAAGGAAGTTTTTAAAGGGGATGATTCTCCGAATCACACCACCCCTTTATACAATTTAATTTTTTTTAATTATTTTGTTAATATGCATTTTTTTAAAACTTATATATATTTTTCACATGGTTTTGGTTTTGTTTAAAAGTTATATATTTTTTCATATGTTTTTTTTGTTTTTTAACTTATGTTTTTATTATTATTATATATTTGCTTTATCATTTTTATGATGTTTAAATGTTTTCACATGGTTTTTTCAACTTAGTGTAAATTAATAAACAAAATGTAAGTATATGGATTGTTAAAAAATGGTTTTTGATATTCTTGATTAGTTTTATGTTGTTGAGGAAAATGTCAAATTTCATAAAAAAAAAAAATTACAAAAGCAATCAATGAGCTTTTATATAAAATGAGAAAACATATATTACAGAGTTCTGAACACATACCGCTCCCAAAAGAGGCCACTTCCATGACTCCTTGTTCATCATTTACCAATCTATATTTATCGTGATATTTTCCTATTCTATGGATACTATATCTCCTTACAAACTGCCAATGCAGGAAGAAAATGAAGTACACCATTATGGTATCAAGTTTCTCTTGTAGACCTTTTGCTCACAAACTAAGACACCGCAATCGAGACCAACTCCCTTATTAGCCATAGTGTATGCTTGCTTGTTATTTGCTCTCAGCACATGTCGGAAGTTGATAACTTTGTATTCATTTACAATGCCTTTTAGGAGATAATATGTCTTGGTAGTTGGGTTCTTACGATTCTTCGTCAGTTTCCTCACTTCCCTTATGACCATATTTGAATCACCAAAGACCACCAATTCCTCAATGTCGAAATTCCTTGTTAACTCTAGACCTTTAATTAATGTTAGCCATTATGCACCATTATTTGTCTTCCCACCAATTCCCCAAGCGTACTCTTTCAACTTGTTTCCCTCTGATTCGAAGAAGACTCCCCCTACACCTGCCAGCCCAGGGTTGCCTTTCGAGGCTCCGTCAAAGAAAAAACAACTGTAGTCAAGTTTCTTCCACCATATTTTGAAATCTTCAGAGCTCATTCTTAATTGTCAATTTTGTGATATTGGTCTTTTTGTGGGCTGGATCCAAGGGAGAGATGATAGGAGGACCACAAAATCGAAATCCCATGCTATTTCTTCTGCTGTCAAGGGTTCCTTGTTGATGTTGAGAATTCCCCTAGTGGATAAAGCCTCTGCTTAGAGTGCCTTTGTAGAGACTAAAACTTTGCCCTGACTATTTTTTTCCCATCGAATATCTCTGTATTTCTTATTGTCCATATCTTCTAGCGGATGTATTTTGGGAGAGCTTCCCATGCCCTTACAAAATCTAGTTTGTTAGAAAGGGATCCACGGTAGTAGTCCTTCCAGCAAGCAAATAGATCATTCCAATTTGTTGGCAGAGTCAATTCAAAATGCAAATCTTTATAAGCCTGATGCCATACCTCTTGGGAAAACTTACACTCTATGA
Organism: Pseudotsuga menziesii; assembly: GCA_001517045.1. Classification (NCBI taxonomy): domain Eukaryota; kingdom Viridiplantae; phylum Streptophyta; class Pinopsida; order Pinales; family Pinaceae; genus Pseudotsuga; species Pseudotsuga menziesii. The sequence continues at coordinate 336,120 of LPNX011164292.1, forward strand.
AGAGATGTTCCAGAGATTCCTCTAATTCTTTGCAAAGAATACATCTCAAGGGAATTTCAATACCTCTTTTCCTCAGGTTCTCTGCTGTTAGCATTTTTCGATGAGAAAGAGTCCAAAAGAACACGTTAATTTTTGGCAGCTTGTCCTTACACCAAAATTTACTCCATTTCATGTCAATGTTGTTATTGTTATGGAGGTCATCCACTGCTCGATATCCCTCTTTCACCAACTATGAGCCTGATTTTCCCCAGCCTCTTCTATCAGTCAAGTTGCGGTGAACTGGGGCTGACCCGTGAAGCATAGAGAGAAGAGCGTTTTAGTCTGGCTGAAGGTGATCTGAAATATCCATATCAATCCATCTGGCCCATATTCCACGGTTAGTCCATACTGAGAGGTCGTGTAAGGTATATATTTTTAAATGATCCATTTGATGCATGAGTTTTGAAAACTCTTGTAAGAAATTGGTAGGGGAAGTGGGTCCTAGGTTGTCTTTCCAAATATTTATATGTTTTCCGCTTCCTGGTATCGAGTAGAGATGATCATGTAAGATAAGTGTTTCCCTCTTACATAAATCCCATATTGGAGTTCCTTTTCTATCCTGGTCTACCTTATCCACGCATCTTTTTATGGAACCATTCAAATACATTTTTTTAAGAATCTCCTTCCACCGCGCTTTTTTTCAGATACAATTCTCCAAAGGATTTTGGCTCTAAGTGATAAATTCATTTTATTTGGATCTCTTACTCCAGCGCCTCCACAAATTTTTGGCCTACAAACTGTTTCCCAATTCACTAATTGAAATTTTTTTGAATAACTTGATTTGCCTCCTTGCCATAAAAATCTTTTGATTTCTCTAGTAACATCTTTCATTATTATTTTCAGAGATAAAGAGATCAAACATGCATAAATCATTGTAGGCAAAGAGAATGGAGTTAATGAGAATTAGCTTTCCAGCAGGATTAAACCACCTTGTCCCCCAAGAGGTGATTTTATTTTTGATCTTGTTGACCAACCCTTAACAGTCTGCAACCCCTTTTTTCCTTTGAAGATTGGGATCCCTAGGTAATTGAAAGAGTTACATGTTATGTTTCCCTAAAATCCGAGGGTCCTTGCTATCCTTTCCAAAGTCCCAGGGGGGCAGTTCCAGCCGTAAACTTTTGACTTGGTTGAATTCACTTTGTCGTCAGAGGATTTAGGAAGGTAGATAAAGCACACTTGAATCTCTTTGCAATTGTAGAAGATGTACCCCCAAGCATAATGGTTTTGTTAGCAAACTACGCATGATTGACATCTTTGACTCCTCTAACTATCCTCAATCCTTTTAAATCACCAGACTCTTGCAAATGTTGAAGCTTCCTACTCATTGATTCAACCACCAAGAGGTAAAGGAAGGGGGACATAGGGAAACCTTGTCGAAGACCCCTGGTTGCTTGGAAGAACTTAGTAGGTATGCCATTTACTAATGGAGCAATCCACAGACCGCTGATATAAGATTTGACCCATCTAACAAATCTTTTAGAAAAAACAAATTCGGACATGATTTCAAAGAGAGAAAAAATGATTTACTCTGTTAAATGCATTAGCCATGTCATGCTTAATAGCCATACCGTGTTGCTTTCTTTCCATGCTGAAATGGATAGCTTCCTAAATGATAATAATATTGTTGAGTATCTGACGCCCAGCTACAAAACCTCCTTGTGAATCTTAGATGAGACGGCGCATGATGCTTTTCATTCTAGTGGCCAAGATTTTCAAAAAGATCTTATATGAGATGCTGCATAAGGAAATTGGCTTAAATCGGTCAAGTGATAGAGGGATCTTTTCTTTTGGAATTAAAGCTAGGAAGGATGAGGTAGTGGCCCCACCGATCTTGTCTCTTTTCCTTGTCCAATTTAACATTATTTTCAGGTCTTCTTTTATAATGTTTCATACTTCTCTGTAGAAGTTTATGGTAAAACCGTATGGTCCAGGTGCTTTATCAACATGGAGGGACCATATTGCATTTCTTATCTCATATTCCATAATAGGTTTTGATAGCTCTTTGTTCTCTATACCCTTGATGAGCGAGGGTATTTTAGAAAGGAGTTTAGCTTGTGCTTTCGGATCAGTCTCATCATTTTCAAAATAGAGCTCTCGAATATGGTTGAAGGCATGTTCTTTTATTTCTTCTTGCCCTGCAATTGTATTCCCATTTTTATCTTTTAGGTCCTTGATGGCACTGAAACTATGCCGAACCTTAGTTTGCTTATGGAAATACTTTGTGTTAATATCTCCTCCTTTTAGCCACAACTTCCTAGACTTTAATCTCCAAACCTCTTCATCATGCCTTGCATCATTTAACATTTTCATGTTCAGCTCTTTTTCCTAGCTCAGAAACGTGGAAGTCACCTCATCAATTTCCATACGAGAATGTAGAGCGGAAATATTGGTTTGAAATTTGATTTTGAGGTGACTTGGATTCTTAAAAACTGCTTTGACCCAGCTCTTAAGAGTAGAGCACATAGATCTGAGTTTTGATTCCCAAGTAAAGCTAGGTGATCCGAAGCAATGAAGGTTCCACACCTTTTGAATTAAATCAAGAATTGTTTCATCTTGCAACTAGATCGGATTGAATCGAAAAGGAATGGCCTGAATATTTACTGGTGGGGATAAAATCAAGGACATAGGATTGTGATCGAAGACTGCTGAATGGAGGGCAACAGAGGCTGGGAGGAGATCTCTTTGTAGAAAGGTAGAACTTACCAGGAATCTATCCAATCTTGTCGCTACATGACCAATTCTAGTTCTTATGTTTCTCCATGTGTACTTTACATTCTTCAAAGGAATATCCAGCAAGTCCATATCTAAAATCAAATCCTCCATATTCTCAACAAATAGATCCCTGACCTTTGTTCCTCCATGTTTCTCCTGCTGCGACTTAGTGGTATTGAAGTCCCCGGCAATAATAAGATCTTTTCCTCGTAGATCATCTTTTAGTTTAGATAGATCTTCCCAAAAGATTATCTTGTCCCTATAATGTGTTGTCCCATATACATTACATATGTATAGTGAAGTTAAATCATCCTTTTCCTAGATTTCTATTAGGATCCAATGATTGCTTTCCCTAGTTGATTTTATCAAAAATATGCTTTAAATTATGGTGGATATTCCCCCAAACTCTCCTCTGGAGCGTATGGCTTTACCTTGGCAATTTTTCAAGAAAAGACATGAGAGTGCCATAACCTCCACATCCGGCAATTTTGTCTCTTGGATTAGCAGTATGTCTGGCCTCTCAAATTTTATTATATCTTTTATTTCTTCTACTTTGCTTGATCCTCCCAAACCCTTGCAGTTCCAAGAGATAAATTTCATTATTTCTTTAGCGATTGAGATCCTGCTCGAGATCTTCCATCTATTTTTGTCCCTCCTGGGTTTTAGGCTACCGGAGAAGTTTTGTTTCCTCGAGGCTTCATTGTCTTCCTGGTTCGAGCTCTTTTTATGCTTCCTATTATCTATGGTACCTTTGCGACTTTCTTCCTCTGGTGTTCGGTTGCAGAACTACATCATGCAATTCCTGAGAACCTTGTGAAGGTGATTGTTCTAGGGAGAAACCCTGCGGTGTGACTTTGCTGTGTTTTACCATCTCTGCCTAGGATCCCCCTGGAATTGTAGACCCTTCAAGTGATTTTTCATCCCTTTCATTTATGGGGGATAGGGGAGGAATACTAGTAGATGCAGGGATATCTTCTTCTTATGTTTCTGCTGATATGGTTTCCGAGGATGGGATTTCTCCCTCTTCCATATGTAGTGCCTTAAATTGATTGCTAGTCGAAGCTTCTTTTCCTTCCTTAGGCTTATCCTTGCTTTTCTTTGGCTGCAACTCACTTGATAATGGACTGGTGGAGGCGATTTTCTTCCCCTTTTTGCTTGCTGCCATCCTTCCTCTTAACTTTTTTCTGGAATTTCTTGAGCTGCTTTTGGGCAATTTTTGACAAAATGACCATATTCATGACACTTCTTGCACTTGAAATGTAGTTGTCCCTAATATACCTTTTGCATGTGCTCCCATCCATCCATGTAAAAATTTATAGCATCTGGTGGTCCTTTTTCCAGATCTACTTCCACGCAAATCCTTGCACAGGAGAACAAAGGACCATTTGGTTCCACTTTATCGATATATTTGCCAAGAGAGTTCCCTATTGCTTGTAGAGTTTCATCATTCCAAAAGCGCTGAAGGCACATATTTTTCTGAATCAAAAGATAAGCTCCAATGATTTAGATATAAACCAAAAGGCCCCATGAAGTAAGATTCGCTCCTGAAGATGAGATCTCTATCAGCTATGTTTTCAAACAAGAAGGTTAAAAAACCCTTTTCTCAAAAACAATGTTGCAGGACCCCAAAGATCAAGGGCATCCAATTCTTATTTATCCATGCATCCATAGTTTTTGGTGAGGGCCAAATTCCTGTAAACTGACCTATCAGACCTTTCTCACTCAGAGTAAGGGCTTTCAATCTTGAAGCTACATACATGATCTAGATTCGAGGAGCACCTGCTTGCTTAACAAAATTTGCATCGTTGGAATCCAGAGTAGACAAAGGTGGGGGCGATATGGCAGCCACCAAATCCCTAAAGGCTTCATCTAAAACACGTCGACGTTCCTATGGTCTCGAAAAAGGGGGGGTCCATTCGTGAAGCTTCCCTCGAAGAGGCCGAGATCGTCAAACACTAGCTCAGTAGTTCTCGTACTCGGTCATTGCTACAAATCTCAATATGTCAGGCTTACGTAGATCTTGGTTTATTGCTGTTATCGAGGTCGAGCCTGTGCTGCGCTCATCGGTGCTTGATGGGTTCTCGCGATCACTGCAAACTCTTGTGATAGTAGCCACAGTGTTCCAAATTTTATGCCAAATTTCAGAAATTTTTTTATACGATATTTTTTGTAATATCTTAGAAAAATATATAAAATGTAAAACAATATAAATTATAAAATATAAAACTTAAACTATAAAACAACATAAAAAATAAGATAATATTAAAAATACAAAATAATATGTTAGTATAACGAAATATTTTAAAAACTAAAGAAAAAAATAAAAAACAAAATCTTAAAAGGTTTTGTGGCTTTTGTATAAGCAATATATATATAAGGGGTGAGGAAGTTCTTAACGAAGCGATTCTCGGAATCGTGCCACCCCTTTATACTATTTAAACTTATTTTATGATTTTGTTAATATGTATTTGTTTAAAACTTATATATATTTTTCACATGGTTTTGTTTAAAGTTATATATTTTTTCATATGTTTTTTTTTTAACTTATTTTATTATTATTTTATATATTTGCTTTATTCTTTTTATAATTTTCAACTTATTGTAAATTAAAAAACAAAATGTAAGTATATGGATTGTTAAAAAGGAGTTTTTGATATTTTTTTATGTTGTTGAGGAAAATGCCAAATGTAACAATTTTTTGATGCAATATTTTTTGTAATATTTTAAAAATATTTATAAAATGTAAAACAATATAAATTATAAAACATAAAACTTAAATTATAAAACAACATAAATATGAAAGAATATTAAAAAAAACAAACAATATGTTAGTATAACAAAATATTTTAAAACCCAAAGAAAAAAATGAAAAAAAAAAACAAAATCTTAAAAGGTTTTGTGGATTTTATATAGACAATATATATAAAGGGTGAGGAAGTTCTTAAGGGGGTGATTCTCGGAATCACCCCACTCCTTTATACTATTTAAACTTTCTTTATTATTTTGTTAATTTTTCTTTTTTAAACTTATAAATATTTTTCACATTGTTTTGTTTAAAAATTATATATTTTTTCATATGTTTTTTTTAAATTATGTTTTTATTATTATTATATATTTTCTTTATTATTTTTATGAAGTTTAAATGTTTTCACATGGTTTTTTCAACATAAGTATATCGATTGTTGAAAATGAGTTTTTGATATTCTTGATTAATTTTATGTTGTTGAGGAAAATGTAAAATTTCACAATTTTTTGATACGGTATTTTTTTTTAATCTTTAATATTTTGTTTTGAGATTAAATATTATGTTTTTAATATGTTAATTACAAATGTATGGTATACTTTTTTTTAAGTTTATGAGAATCATCACTTTATGAAAAATAATGTTAATTACTATCATTTTTGTGATGAGGATGATGATTAATGTCCACTGAGACTAACTTTGCTCTATCGGACCTTAAGAAGGAAAATACTTGGTTTACTTTAAAATCTTGTTTCTGTGCTCAAAAGGCTTGCCAAGAAGCTTTCCAAGCTCACTACAATTTTGGCAAGTTAGGAGGTTATAAAGGTTTGTATTGTAGCAAATACTATGAAACTCAGATTTAATGTGGGTGTAACCAGTGCACTCTAAGAGAAAGTGATTTTCATCCTCAACACTTATAGACTCACACAGATGGAAAACTCTTTCTGCCCATGGAGTTTTAGGAATAGACCAACGCCTTGTTTCTCTATGGAGTTCATGAGAGTTTGTTCTAATCTTGTCTATATTAATTTTCTTCCGTGAGCTAGTTACTACCAAGGGATACTTTTCATCCTCCAAGTTATGGTTAATGACCTCCTTAGAGTATCTTAATTTTCTCTTAACTGCTAAAATTTTCTCACAGCAGGATTTCTATTTAAACTTAGAAGTAATAATATTTTTGGCATTGTCAATGTTCTGCAAAATGTCGTTTTCATTAATGCCCCAATGGTTTAACCAAGCCATGGTATCTTTACATCAACACCACTTGAGGCGTAGTTGGTTTTGACTTGAGTTTAAAGCAATTTTAGGAAGTCTCTCCTTTCTCGTGTTATTTATCTTATGCTTGTATATCAAGTACCTAGTCATAGCAATTATCTCGATGGGGGAAAGACCCACTTCTATGAGGAGAATATGATAAGGCATATTGCTTTTAATTTTGAGGTTATAAGTTATAAATTGCTTTTGGATTTGCTAAATATTCCTCCAAGATTCTCTAGAAATGTTGCACCCCCATACTTCACAACAACAGAAGATAAGAAAAGATATGTTTTCGTCTGCTAGGGTTTGCTGCAGCTAGGGTTTGCGACTGCTTGGGCACTCCCACTGTGCAGGCTATCTCAGCCTACTTCGACCATGGATCCCCCAGATCCAGACTTAGCAAGTTTTGATGCTCATTTTCTGAACATTGTCGCCTCTCTTGCACTCCCCTCGTCAAGTGCCTCTCCTCTGTCTCGTTTCGTTAAATGTTCAGAAATCCCTGAGGTCAAGCTCTCTTCAACAGCTTCAAAGAGGTAAGCAGTCACACTATCATAGAAAGGACTTATTGGTTTGTGGACTAGCCTCTAGCCATCACCCAGATCGGTGGAAATTTGGCTCAATAAAAATTGGAGATCTCTCATCCAAGGAGAAGTTCAACAAATCTTCTGTGGGAAGGGCTACTTTGTATTCATATTCGAGAAAAAAGAAGATCGGGACCTCATCTTCAGAAACGAGCCATATTTTATGGGACCAAGAGGAATGTATCTTAACAAATGGGATCTATCCTTCGACCCTGAAAAAGATATCCCTAAGGCAGTGCCATTTTGGGTCAAGCTTCCCCATCTCCCCCTCCACTATTGGAATGATGAAAACTTTCGGGCAATAGGTAATACCCTGTGTAAATATATTAACAAATCAGAACCAAAAGCTCCTATGTTATCATGTGCTAGAATATGTGTTGAAGTCGATCTGGAGAAAGGTCTTCCTAAAGATATCAATCTATCTATTGAAGGATGGAATCATCTCCAGACAGTTGATTATGAGAAAATCCCCTTCAAATGCAAATATTGTCATGAGTACGGGAATTTCGCCAAATCCTGTAAAAAAAAAAAACAGACAAATATAATCCAGAAGACCTACAAGAAGAAATTTGGAACGTGGCAATCATGAAAAGGAGTGCTAAATCTTCCTTGGCACTGCAACCCCATGACCCACCAAATAATGCACCCAGAAACAAGTTTGAAGCCCTCGCCAATGAAGAACCAAAGATAGACACCCCAGAGGAAAATGGGGAAGAGGTCATTCCCCAAGAACAAGAGACTCCAGTAGAAGCACCATCTCAAAATCAAAGCGACTCTAGGGTGGAGGACTTCTCTCACCCAGTCGCTAGAAAGGAAGGAACAGCAAACTCTGAAGGCTCAGACACTTGTTCTAGGGCTAAAGCAAGTTCTGAAGAAACCTCAGAAAATTCCACTAAAGAGCAGGAAACTCAATCCAAAAAGGGCAGAAGATCAAACAAGACTCTAAGGGACCAGGAAGTTGCAAGAGAAAAAGAAGCTGGGAACTAATCCAATCTTGACTTCCTGGTAAAAAATTCACAAGCAAGCAAATATCTTCTCAACGTCGAAGAATAAAAAAAGGAAAGGGAAAAGGCGCTCCATCAACTTAAGAAATAATAAAGCTAGTCTCCTGGAAATGTTGATGATTAGGAGGTTCCTAGAAAACAGAAGTGATTAATAGATTCAATTCAATGGAATTCAGCTCCGTCCTCCTTATCCAAGAGACTAAAAAGACTACGGAAGACAGTATTTTCACTATGAAAAAATTGTGGCCCAAAGGAGAAGGTTTTGCTATCAGTGCGAGTGGAGCCTCTGGAGGCCTTCTTACTTGGTAGGATAATGAGAAGTTCTCCCTGCAAATAGCCATTGAAAACAAAAAAATGGTTGTTTGTGAAACTTGAAAATAAGGAAAACAAGGAAGCATTTTGGGTAGGGGATATCTATGGACCTACGATACAAGCTCAGAAAGAAAATTTCTGGAACTCCTTGGAGGAACAATGCGAAGGGAAAAAGCAGACCCTTTGCTTCATTGCTGGCGACTTTAATGTTACTATTTCTGCAGTCGAGCATAGAGGAGGAGTGAAAGTGAGGGATCCCTTTGGAGAAAGGTTGGAGGATTTGGCTATGCACTAGGGTTTAACGGATATCAAACCAAAGAATGGGGTTTATAGCTGGAGCAACAAAAGAATCGGACTAGGACATATAGTTGCTAGGTTGGATCATGTGCTAGTAAGCACCCACCTTCTCAAGAATCTTTCCTTTCCCGAATCCAAGCTCCTGTGTTCGGTGGTATCTGACCACAAGCCTTTATGTATTTTCTTTCTGCCCATGGAGAATTTGGGGCCCGCCCGTGGAGAATTTGGGGCCCCTCCCCTTTAAGTTTAACCATCTATGGCTAGAATCGAAAGGGGTTCGGGATATCATCTATAAAGCCTCGCTCTGCTTCATTCCAGGATCGTCAGCTTTCATATGGGAGCAAAAGCTCAAAAGGGTAAAGTCTGCTCTCAAGCTTTGGGCCACGCACCACTATCAGGATCCATTTTTTAAGAAAATTGAAATTGTCAAAGAGATGGAAACTCTCCAAGAGGATATGGAAAAAACTGAGATAACCAGAGAGCTCCTTCTCCGGGAAATAAAGCTGGAAAAAGGCCTACAAACCATCCTCAGGCAAGAGGAAGAAGGCTAGAGGTTACGGTCTAGAGTCCTTTGGCTCAACGGGGGCAATCAAAACACAAAATTCTTTCAAAATCAGTGAAGAGAGATACAGAGAAGGAATACCATGAGGGAGATGAAAACAGAAATAGTTATATCGGGGCAAGCGGCAGTCAACACTGAGGTAAGATGTTTCTTTGAAAATCTTTATAATAATGAAGAGGATGTTTCTCAAGAAAATATGGAGGAAATGATTAGAGATATCCCCGCCCTGATCAGCCCAGAGGATAGCCAGTTCCTCAAATCCCCTATATCTGAAGAAGAAATTAAGAAGGCTATTTGGACCGTCCATCCTGATGAAGCTCACGAGCCTGATGGTTTCCCCATTCGATTCTATAGGATGTTCTGGTATTTAATAAAAAAGGATCTCCTGTGTCTTATTTCCTGGATGTCTAAAGGAAAAATGGGAGGAGCCACCAATTCCACTTTCTTAACTCTGATCCCAAAAGAGCCTAACCCTTCCTCAATTAAAAGATATAGGCCTATCTCCCTCTATAACGCCTCCTACAAAATCTTTTCCAAAGTTTTATCCCTTAGACTCAAGGCAATTATCCCTTCCCTAATTTCCCCCAATCAAGGGGGTTTCATCTCAGGTCCTTATATCAGTGATAACATCCTTCTAGTGCAGGAAGTGATCCACTCCACTTCAAAGAAGGGTGAAGCAAGTATGGCCGTTAAGCTTGACTTAGCCAACGCCTTTGACCACTTAAGCACGCCTTCATTCTGCTGGTGCTTAAAAATTTTGGTTTCCCTTCCATCTTCATAAATCAAGTTCAAGCATGTATTATCTCTCCTTGGATAGCTCCTCTAATCAATGGCAGACCCACTCAATTCTTCAAAGACAGTTGAGGGATCAGGCAGGGTTGCCCAGTCTCTCCTTTTCTTTATATTATAGTAGTTGATTCCCTGAGCAGAAGGCTTAATAGACTCCAAGAAGAAGGATTTCTCACAGGCCTCTCCTTTAAAACCGGATTCCAACCTATTAATCATGCTCTTTTTGTCGATGATACTATCCTTTTGGGTAGTGTCTCCCCTCAAATTGCTAGAAATTTCTTAAGGCCTCCTGAACTCTTCCTTCGTTCCTTTGGCAGTTCTACAAATTTGGATAAATGTCAGCTCTATGGATGGAATAGCAATGTGACTACTCTTTGAGACATATCCGAAATCCTTCACATTCAAGTCAATCATGATTGGACTCATTTTATCTATTTGGGCATCCCCATAGCTAAAAAAACCTTTGCTTCTTTCATGTGGGCTCCTGTCATTCAAAAAATCAAAAACAAGATTCATTCGTTGGGATCCAAGTGGTTAAACTTGGCAGGAAAAGTAACGCTCATTCATTCAATCCTCTCTTTGTATCCCATATATTCCAGCTCGGTGATCTTGGCCCCTAAGACCGTCATAACTAGTATCTGCATGGAAATCAGAAAATTCCTTTAGCAGGGAGGAAAGGTGCAGAACAAAAAATTTCATCTGGTAAAATGGACCATCGTCAAATCCCCAAAACACAAAGAAGGTTTGGGCATAAGAGATTAAGAACAAATGAATAAAGCGATTGGTGCAAAACTGGTCTAGATATTGGCTACTAGTAAAAAAGAATGGTGGAAAGAAGTATTAAGGAAATAATACATCAAGAGGTCAAGATCCAAAATCTTAAATTGCACTTGGGATGGCAAGGGCACCTCCCTCTATCTTTTGTGTAACTATTCTCTCAATCTAATTCAATCTAACTAATACTAGATCCCAGGAAATGGAAAAAAGATTAAGATATGGGAGCATAGGATATTGGGGCATCCATCACTATCCTTGTTCCTAGAACTGGGAGAGTTAACTAAATGGGCACATGACAATGGTATCATTTCCCTCTTCGACCTCTCCTCCTGGAATCTGAATGGCAGTTGGATTGGATGGAGATCGATTCATCCACCTAAGCATTTGGAGGTTGCAAAGAATTTCCTCTTCACCACTCTGCAAGGAAAGGATCCGATAAGTAAATCCTCAAAGGACACTCTTGGCTGGGGCAAAAATGGCATGCACACGGTTAAAGAAGGATATAAGAAGTTGTCTTCCAAATCATCGGTAGCTGAAAGTATATGGAAAAAGGTCTAGCAATCGGATTGTATCCCTAAGGTAAACTATTTCATTTGGTTATTGATGCACAACAAATTGCTTACGGCTGAAAACCTCAAGAAAAGGGGGGTTGCAGGCCCCTCTAGATGTGCTCTTTGCAACTCTGATTCAGAAACAACGGTTCACATTTTTCTTCAATGCAGCATCTCTTTGAAAGTATGGATGTCCATTCTCCTTCCCCTTGGCTGTCTGTTCAGGCCTCCAGATTCCCTTAACCAGCTCCTTGTTAATTGGAATAAGCAATTCCCTAGCAATCTCAGTAAGAAACCCATTCTTAAGCGGCTTTGGAATACCATTCCAAAGAATCTTTGCTTGCAGCTATGGTTGGCCAGAAACAAAGCAATTTTTAAAGAAGAGAAAGTAGTTCCAACCCGAATAGTTTCTAAAATGGTGGGCATGATATAAGAAAAAATTGCCTCGAAAGGGATTAGCTACCCAGACTCAGAAGATCTATCGGAGCCAGTTTCTTCTTGGTGCAACACTTTTCTCAAAAGGAGCTCCCCTCATACAAACTTTATTATCTCTCAGCCTAAACCCATCAATAGCTATCTACCTTGGGAGATAAGGAAAACTCCTATTGAGTTTTCGAAATGGCTTCAGGAAAGGAATTCCTTTGCCTTATTTTTTGATGGTGCCTCAAAAGGCAATCCAGGGGTGGTAGGTGCGGGGGGGATCTTACTGGATCCCAGAGGACAAACGAAAAAAAATTTCGCTTGGGGGTTGGGCCACAAGATGAATAATGAAGCTGAGTGGATGGCTCTCTTGTAGGGAATAGAACTCTTAGACACGACAGCTACACCCAAGCTAGCAGTCTTTGGAGACTCGAGGAAATTCATATACAAAATGATCAATGGATACTCCACATGATACATCAAGTGCAGAAGGTTATATGACAAAATCACTCCCCTCCTCTCAAATAAAGTTATGTTTTTCCATATTCTCCGAGCAAATAATGCTCTCACGGACGCTCTAGCTAATTCAGGGGCCTCCCTTCCCCAAGGTCACATTCGCATTAATGACTTAGAAATTGGTTTCAAACCAATTCCCTAATGCTTAGAAAGAACCCTCTCCTAATATCCTACCCTATCCTAAGTCTCGCCATAATAATTTTTATGGATTATGGTTTAAATTTCATTTTTTCCTATGGCAACGTGTGGCCTCCACCCATCTTCAGCCCCTCCATGAATCCTCCTGCATTAACTTGCCATCCCTTCAGGCTTAAATTCATGTTCATAAGGCACGCTCCATGCCAACCCTCGTTGTGTACCATGGCTTCATCTCGAGGCTTCATCTGCCCCTTCGCTCCTTTTGATAGCCACAACTGCATTGAACCTCAAGCTATTTATCTGGATGAAGCTATGCTCGCAGATAGGTCTGGATTTGATGAAGGCTTTGCTCAGGCGATCCCTTGGGAGGCCTTGCCTCTGCTAAGGAGTTTTGTGAAGGAGATACTTGTGCTTGTTACGTTCCTGAACTATCTTTTCCCATCCCGCAGTGCTCTTGGTCCATCTTGGCGCTCAGCTTCAGTCCCTGCGACCACTAAAATTCTCTTCGAAAGCCTCCTTCCCAAAGCTAATATTCTGACCCTTGGTTTTAATTGCTCTATTTGGTAGGAAGGCACGATAGGTACTCTCTCTTGTCGTAGTAGAAAGGATTGTGACACCCTACAGCAAGAACTTTTCATTTGCAGTTCTGTTTACAACAATTTTTCCTCTAGAAGTTGGTGTCGCAATCTCTACAGTGGTCAGGTTCTTCGATTTCTTAGGCTCTGTGCTTAATAGGATGTCAAGTTTAAGTCTTAACAGCCACAGCTCTGGCCAAGACCTTCTCTGAAACCAGGGAATAGACCGCGCAGGGGAAAATGCTAGCCTCGCAGACTTGAAGGCAAACCTACGGCGTTTATACAAAATGGTGGCAATAGGAATTATGGACATCAGGGAGACAACCAAAGAGGTAAAAAAAGCTTGTTGATGTGGTTGGATATACATCTTACCAGATTAGCAATCATGATGCTATGATAGATGATAATGAAATGAATCTGAAGGAAATCATGGGGAAAGTAGACCGCATTCAAGAGGATCTCCAATGCCTGGTGCAAATGAACCAGAGAATCCAAGCCCATGAAAATATACCAAGAGCGGGTCAGCACATGGAGGAGGAATCTGTCACTCAGCCCGTGGGGAATCCAAGCATCCCATAATGTGTTTTTTTTAAAATTCTATGTTTTTTTGCATCTTACTTAACCAGCAGTACATTCGAGTATATACTACGTCTGTAATTAATCGTAATTTAAGAACTCTTTGCTGCATACTAAGGTCTATCCTATGGCCTAGTTTTTTTTCCTCTTTCTCTAATCAGCAAGAATTCTTCAGATGTTGTTTTTTGTAATGAATGGTTGTGCACAGTCTGTTTAATATTACTCTTTTTTAGTTTCTATTAAAAAATAACAACACAAGATAACCGGGATGACAAGAGTTTCAAATAGGAACTTCTTTTTATCCCACATGACTAGATTGGTTGATTTACAGTTATTTTCAAGACCAAAATAAGCTTTCCACCCTCCATTAATCATTTTCTCAATGCTATAGTTCCACTTGAGCTTGTGATGAATATCAATTATGAGATACCTGTAAGAAGTCACTTCCTCTATAAATTTATTTACTTGGACTCTTATGCACCAGAAACTATTAACCAGAGAAAATTTGTTAAAAATAGGCTTCTCAGGACCATACATATGTCGTTTCTGTCTTCAAGTTGCTGAGACTTCAGCCCATATTTTTGTTGGATGCGTTTTTGCTCAAAAAGTTTGGGCATGTTTCTTGTGTGGGTTGACTTATACTTGTATTCCTCTAAATTCTGAACTTGTCATTCTTTTCAAAAACTAGCAGTCAAGGTATCTTGGTGCTCTCCCTACCAATCATGAATGGAGGAAGATCTGACAAGCTATTCCAAAATTTATTTGGTGGAAAATTTGGCTGGCTAGAAATGATTTGATTTTTAACAACAAAGCTTCGAAACCTGAAATAGTAGCATCAAAAGCTAAGGCATTTATTTTGGAAACAATTGGACACTTTCAAATGGACGAAAATAAATTAGAAGCTGAGCATAAATGGCTTGGTTCGTTGAAAGTGGAAAAAATTTAGTTGGGACCAAGAAGGTCAGTTATTAAGTCGTTTTGGCAGATTAGAATTTCAGAAAAGGAATTTTCAGAATGGTGGCAAATGAAGAATAAAGTATCAATCTTCTTTGATGGAGCGTCAAAAGGAAACCCGGGAAAAGTTGGGGCAGGGGGATTGATTTTATATCCAGGAGGAAACTTAGAAATAAGCTTCAGCTGGGGAATAGGACAAACTACAAACAGTCAAGCAGAATTATATGCACTTCTAAAAGCATGTCAACTTGCAAAGGCAGCGGGACATAGAAACATTCAAATATTTGGAGATTCTGAAATCATCATAAAAGTTTTAAATTATGATTCATTGTTCAATAATCTCAATCTAAATGTGACCATGCAAAGACTGCACTTCATTTTGATAGATTGTGTATCAGTCACCTTATATCACATTCTTCGTGACTTGAATAAGCTGGCAAATTTCAAAGTAAATCAAGGATGTCTTCTTCCTTCAGGAATGATAAGTCTGAATGAAGGTCCTTGTTTATTGCATCCCATAAGTCTGAATGAAGGTTCCTCAATGGTGGAAGTTTTTGTGACAAATGAGAGTGATGATAGGAATAAACACAATTGAACAAATGAAAAAATATGTGAACCACAATAGATGCAAAATGGTGCAAAGTGAGTGATATGTGTTATGTCATTTAGTGCAAGTGATCTCACATGGAGGCTCTTTTTAATTATGAGTTATGTGAATCTTCTAAAAAATTAATAAATGTAAATTCCCTAAAATACCTAACGCCCTTCCTTTCAAATGTAATTGGGCATTCCAAAAGCACAATCATTGGTGGTAATGGGATCCTCCCAACGATTGATTAGTGAAAGTAACAAAGAGTCAGTTACAAAGGTGATGGGGCTATGTTCCTTAAGGTATAGCAACATTTCCCAGTGGCAATATTTCATTTCATGAGTCAATTGCACTCACAATTTCACCTTGGTGGTATCCTAAGTTTGGCCACTAAGATACCCATGTCAAGTGTGGATAAGTGGTTTGGCCAAGCATTATAGTGTTGTCTCTCCATAAAAAGTTGAGTGACTCTTGTGGGGAGCATGACAACTATAACTTAGCTTCCACTTTCTTAGGAACCATGCCTTCTTATTCGAGTTGTCCTTTGTGCTTGTTGATAGAATGAAATGAAATTACCCTATAAGTCAACAATCTATTGTTTCATACAAAGTGTAGAAGATTGGTGGGAATTATTTGGATGCCTAGCCCAACCAATCCTAACTAAACTATAAATTTTCTTGTGACTTTCTATGGAGGAATTCAGTTGGTTGAGAATTACAAGTGTTTTTTTAAGGGTCCAAATTTGATTAAGGAATGTAAGAGAGGTATTTCACAATCCTACTTCTTTATGATCCATCCAGGTCAAAAAAGGTGTAGGATGGAGAGCATAGTCAAAGCAAGAGAACCTTTAGGTCTCTTAGTGTGTGCTAGTGGAAACACGTGTGTAATAAGCAAGTGGAATTGATTGTCTCAATTAACCAAAGAGCTTAAACTAAATGCACATGTAGTTTGAACTTCAACTCAAAATATAGTAAAGGTGCTTGCAACTAACAATTTTGATCAATAATGCTTATGAATTAAATAGTGTGCAATGGAGGTATTTCACTCTTCTGCTTTTTTTTATTCACCAAGTTCACAAGGAGTGTGAGGTGATGAGCATACTTTGGTATATTGGAGTCTTTATGTCCTTGATTGTGTGCAATAGTGAGCTACACTACCTTGCCTAAAACATGAGAAGTAAGGAAATATCATAAGATTTCTATATTAACAAATTCTATGCAATGGAAAGCATGATCTCTTGAGCACTAGTAACAACTATAAGTCTTGTTGAAAGCCCCAGAGTATTTTACCTAAGTAGCTTTCTAAGGAATATCCCTTTACTTCCTAATCTTTGGCTAAGTGAGCTACTTACTAGAGAAAAATACAAGTATTGCAAGTTAATTTAATTCAAGTTCATTATGGAGCAGGCATTGAGAGTGAAAGACTTATGCAGAAAAGAGATAAAAAGAAAAATAAAATATAGTAGTGCAGGTATTCCAAATATAAACAGGATATAGCGCAATTACAACACGACAAGGTCGCGCGACAAGAGAGAAAATTACCGCACAGGAAGAGGTTCAATAAACTATGTGATTAGCGTGACTATCGAAAGAAAATACACACAAGTAGCATGCACGGGGAACTAGGATCCGAGAAACTATGTAAACAACAAATTCAGCCCAAAGGAGGTCGATTTATTGGAATGGAGGGTATGAATCTAATATCCAGAATAGCACAAGAACCCAAAATTAGTTATTTAGCATATAACAACCTAATCAATAAGAAATGAACAAAAATGAAGTGGATTTTCCATATACTATTGTGGGAAAAATAGCACAGATGTGTGTATCTCTTCCCACTTGAGGGTGAAAGCCTTAGAGGTTGCTACTAAGACCTAGTATTGTGTTATTAAAGCAAAATACATAACTCCAAATTGATCCTAATAGTTCTTGTTAGAAAACAAACAAAATCAAATCAAATAACATAAAATAAACAAAGAAAGTGAAGATATGCAAACCACGACAACAAGAATATGCTAGAACCAAGTTAGATTGTCCAATGGTCAAGCTTATTACATGTAGTGTCACCTAAGAATTGAAAGATTCAGGGGAAACCAACAATCTCCCTTAGGGAGATCCTCTTTGTCCACATTAAATGATAAATAACTTAAATAATAATGAGAGAAACACTTGCCCCTTGGAGGAAGGTGGAAAGGGAGCTTGGGGAATGCCAATAGGTGCAGGAAGAGGTGCACAATAAGGAATTCTAAACACAATTCCAACAACATAACCTTTATTTGATTGTCTGTTATTATATGCATTCCCAAGGATTCCTTTTATAGGCCAAGAGGTGTCCAAGAAACATCTAGATCCAAGTGTGAACTCCTTCACTTCATGAACTAGCTTCAAAGTACACAAGGGGAAATATACAATGCTCCCAAGCATGTGAAGAACAAGATTCAAATTTTTGTTGGTGAGGGAAATTTCATGAGCCTCCAATGCTTGATAGTAGCATGGATTTAGAAGGAAAATCCATGCAACGACTGCATGAGTACAAAACTGATAAGTCACACTGTAACATAGGTGAACAGGGATTTAATTGCATGACCTCTTCTTTTGATTTTTTTTTTGCATTTATGGACTCGTACTACTTTTCTAATGCGGATGTCTTCGGTTAGATTCACCGTATATGTTGATAACACCTTACTGCAAGATTAGTCGAAATGTCGCATATGTGCAAATTTTAAGCATTAATAGGCCCCTAGAAAATATATTTGTTAACATGCATTCCTAGTTATCTTACAAGCTAATGAAAATCCCATCCATGACATATTTAAATCCTTCCCTTCCTCCTTAACCTAATAGGCTAGAGGTACCAACTTATTATGCTTTTTGTATGCCTAAAAATGTTGTTTGTACTAAGGAAAAAGTGAAATTCATTACCTTGACTAAGGAGAGAAGAAAGGAAGTGTTGGAGGACAACTTTAACAAGAAGAAGATGGGAGCATGCTAGAGGATGAGGGTGTTCCTTGGTGTTGTAAATTTCCCTTATGGAAAAATTCCTTACGATGATAAATTCTCCAATACATATGATGAATCCCAAGAAAGGATGAGGGAGATGAGGTGGACAAGGACAAGGGTCAAAGAAGTTGCAAATGAAATTCCCATGATGTGGTACAATCAAAGGGTAGAGGGAAAACATGAATGTTTAATAGTAACAATCGCACAACCTATTCTAGGATATGGCTAGAAGTATGATAAATCCATGCCCATATAAAAATCTATGGTATTCAAGGGAAATAGAGGGATAAACAAATATGAGTAAGGTTAGACTGAGTACATCATTATGGAGAAGAGACCTAAGGGTTTAGGGCTAGAATTTGATCTTAGTTTCCCTATTACTAAAAATGGGATTTGCAGTTAACCTTTATCCCATAAGCAGATAAAATAACAAGATTTGAGAATATGATGGGGGTTTTAACTTAAGGGATCCCTCCTGAAAACCCCACACCGCCAACTTTTCCTTAACAACGACAACTAGAAATAAAGAAGAAGGAAAATATGATCCAACTCAAACATGTTATGGAGAAAATAAAGTAAAGGAGGAAGAGATGAAAATATAAGAGAAAGCAAAGGTGGAAGACATAATCACAAAAGAGTAGAGAAAAGTAGAGCTAGAGACAAAAAAAAGGTAGAAGAAAAAAAAAGTAGAGATGAAGGCCCAAAAAGAGAAGAAAAGAGAAGTGCATACCAAGAGGAAATAAATGATACAGAAGAAACATCAATCAATGAAGATGACCAAGACACAAAGGAAACAAAAGTACAGAAGAGGAAAGGAAATCCAGGGAAGAAAATGTAGTCAATGAGGCCACCCAAGAAGATTAACATAAGTTAAGAAATAAATATAATCAATGCAAAAAGAAGAAAAGTGAGAATGTGAAATATGAAGAGAATGCTACGACTAAGAAATAAATAAGAGAGCTATCAAGAGTCTAAGAAAAGGGTGATGGTGTAAAAAATCATGTCAAAATCAAGGGTGCCTCAACAAATTGGAGGACTTCCACCTTCAATCACAGTTTCCCCTTCACCATCCAATTTTTCAAATATTATTTCTCCAACTATAATAGGAGGGTTCCTAGTACACTTAGTGCTAGAACCTCACATAAACTAGTCAACAACCCTCATAGTTTGATATTGTTTATCCGTTAGAGTCTTGTGACCCCTTGGATATAGTTAGGGAGGAAAAGGAAAGGAAGAGAACCAATAAATACACTCTAGATACCTTAGATCCTGATGATTGTATTGCATATCCCATATTCATTCATATATATAATTACAAGATGGGTCAATACAACATAAACACCTTAAATCCCCTAGTTAAGAAGCCATGTTTAGAAATGAGGCTTCAAGACTGGAGGGTTGCCAACTTTAAGTTTGAAAATGTTAACTTGCCTCTTGTTTATGATATTCAAAAAGGAAAGAGCTCTAGTAATATGGTATATGAAAATTATGTAAGAGATTCACATCCAATCGGCACCTTCAAGAATAAGTTTGAGTCCACCATCACCAAAAACCATTTTTTATTTATCAAGCTAAAATATATAGAGATGGAAAAAGGGTAGCTAGAGAACATGTTGGTCTTCTTAGGAATGGATTCACGGGAAGTTGTTGAAGTTGGATCCATCCTCGAAGACATAAAATATGAGATTAAAGCATTAAAGAGTAGTAAAAAGGTGCTAGTGTTATCTTTGACTTGGCAAATTCAAAAATAAAAGCTTAAAGTGACTATTAAGTCAATTATATGAGAAATATAAAAGTTATCTCTAATGCAAAAAACAATTCTTGGAGCATAGGGTGTTTATTTTGGAAGCTGAGCATAAAAAGGTAATAGAAATATCCATGCAATTTAATGACTCCAATGAAAATATCATTTTTTCTCTCCTAGGACTGTAGATGACAACATGTTGCAAATTCAACAAAACATGGAGAAACATCGATGAAGTTAAGGATTGGAAAGAAAAACACCAAGATAGTTTAGTCCAAGCCACCATCACCGAAATTTCGGTTGATAAGAGAAAAGAAGAGTTAAAGAAGAAAGGGGAAAATCTAGAATAATCACAAAAGAAGTGGATCAAGGAGAAGAAAGGTAACAACATTGGAAGAGGAGAGAGATATGTACAAGACCAGGTATGACGAAACCTTGGTAGAGCCTATATTGTAGGTGACTATCAAACATATCAAGAGAACAATTTTGGATTATGTCTTTAATGACACTTCCAAACTTAAAAGAAGCCTAGATCTTGATAGTCTCCATAAACAAGTAACAAAATACCTGAATAAAACTACAAAGGAAGTTGAGCACAAGGTTTCAATGCCAATTACAGTTAACCGAGTCCTCAACAAGATCCCAACTTGAGCCCTAAAACCACTAGGAATTAGGAATCAAATATCTGCATCTATGGGTGTTGATACATGTGTTTCCAAATTGAAAAGTTGGTGGATTACTGACTCGAGAGCTTATGCAATAGAAAACCCCATCAAATATTTCATGGGAAACTATGATAAAGCATTGTCTTCCATGCCCATGGAATTATCAATTGAGGGTGCACTATCCAAACATGTGCAATGGGTTTTTAAATGTGGTCAAGAGTGGATTATGAAATGTAACAAACAAAGGGACCATTCCCCCACCCGCGGAGGTTTTGCATCAAATAAACCCACATATTTCAAGTTGAACCCTCACAAAGCACCTTGTTCACTTTGTAGGCCCCATAAATCACACAAAGGAGACAAATTTGGACGATTCATGCATGATTTATAGTTAGCGAGGAGGGGTGGAATTGACTCAAAATTGTATATAACTTCACCACAAGGATGCCCAACAAGTAATACCTCAAATAATACCCTATCTTGCTTAGATATTATCTATATAGTAGGCACCTTTCTAATTTTCCATAGCCACAATTTTGGTTAAGTTTTCTATAATTTCATAGCTTAAGTCCTAACTTGATTAGCATTTGATACATTTTCACAATAACAACATAAAGAGGATCATTGAAAGAAACACAATCACAAGGTACACGACAATTTACCCTGGGAAAACCCTAAAGGGAAAAACACAATAAAAACTTCCTCAATATAGATTACCATAATGGAATGACCAAATAACCAGGTCTCATAGAGAGAGAGAGAGAGAGTGCGAGACCAAACCCCAAGCGTAAGAGCCAAAACACCAAAGACACTAGTCCTCCTCCTTCTATGTCCCTCCTTTCTCTCTCTTGCGCAATACAAGTGTGAGTGAGTGTGTATAAATGAGAGAGGGCACCTCCCTATTTATACTAGTTTCCCAACTATCATGTTACCTAATTGGGATGACCTATCTAACTGATAGGGCCTACCTACCTATGTAAACTTCACAATAATAATTATATTCTTTTTTTGTGTGTTATTGACACGACTTACAATGGAGGGTTTATCTCATGAATTTTACATGACCTTTTACATCAGTAACATCTCCCGAATGAGGAATAATAATAATGTGAAGTACAAGTAGAATATTCTTCAAAGTTACATTATTTCAGCACTCCCCTTTAACAAGAAGGGTATTCTACTTACAACAACAACAATTGGTCTGGATCTACACAACATCATCGGAAGGGGAGAGAAGGCATCATCAACATCATATTTTGGAACATTGTCTGGTACATCTATATATCATCAAAAAATTTGAACAACGTCGTCATCTTCAGCATGGATCTAGAGTAACATTATCTCCAGCATGGAACTGGGGCATCATCATCTCCAGCATGGAACTGGAACATCATTAGCAGCATGGAGTTGGAGCATCGTCATATGCAGCATGGAACTAGAGCATCACCTGCAGTATAGAGTTGGAGCATCATCATCATATGTAGCATGGAGTTGGAGCATCATAATCTGCAGCATGGAACTGGAGTTTCACATGCAGTATGGAGCCGGAGCATCATCATCATTTGCATCAACATAGAACTATTGGAACATCATCATCATCTTCAGTATAAAAAAGGATACATCACTAAAAACAACAACAAGAGGCTAGCTAATCAACATAAGGTTGGAATAATAACAAAAATAGCACAAGTTTGGCTCATCAGCATAAAGTTGGAATGACAACAACAACATGTGACAGGTATAACAACATCATAATCAACATCCAACTTGATCCTTCCTTTCAAAATTACGAGATCATGGACAACACATTTGTGGTACTCAAACAATCCTTCCTTTTGGAATTACGGGGTCAAGTCTTTTTGGGGCTACCAATACCGATCACACATACATTTGTGGTACGCAGACAATCCTTCCTTTCGTAATTAACGAAATAAGTCTTTGTGTAGCTACCAATACTGATCACACATACATCGGTGGTACTCAGATGATCCTTCCTCTTGGAATTATGGGATCAGGTCTTTGTGGAGATACCAATACTAATCACACATAAATTTGTGGTACTCAAATGATCCTTCCTTTCAGAACTACGGAATCTTCTTTGCAGAGCTACCAATATTGATCACACATACATCTGTGGTACTTAGAAGATCCTTCCTTTAATAATAACGGGATCAACTCTTTGCAGAGATACCAATACTAATCACAGCTACCACATACATACACAAGACAATCCTTTCTTTTGGAATTACAGGAGCAACTCCACTACTAACATCCTAGACAATCCTTCCTTTCAAAATTACGAGATCAAGTCCACTACTAACATACTATACGATCATTCCTTTCAGAATTACGAGATCAAGTCCACCACTAAAATCCTGTACTATCCTTCCTTTCAAAATTATGGGATCAAGTCCACTACTAACATCCTGGATGATCTTTCCTTTCAGAATTACAAGGTCAAGTCCACTACTAACATCTTGGATGATCCTTCATTTCGGAATTAGGGGATCATGTCCACTCATATTAATATTTAAGATGATCCTTCCTTTCGGAATTACGGGATCAAGTCTAAGGATGATTAGTATCAACATCTTGGACAATCCTTCCTTTCGGGATTATGGGATCAAGTCCATCCACATCAACATTTAAGATGGTCCTTCCTTTTGGAATTATGGGATCAAGTCTAAGGAGGATTAGTCCCAACATATTGAACGATCCTTCCCTTTGGAATTACAGGATCAAATCCATCCACATCAACATTTAAGATGGTCCTTTATTTCAAAATTACGAGGTCAATTCTAAGGAAAATTAGTCCCAACATCTTGGATGGTCCTTCCTTTTAGAATTACTGGATCAATTCCATCAAGATAAACATTTAAGATGATCCTTCCTTTCAGAATTATGGGATGAAGTCTAAGGATGATCAATCCCAACAAAGCTACCTGTTGTGATCAGGATACCATAGTATCATCAATAATACTCCCCCTTTCGAGGGAATTCCTTATGAATAACACCAAGCTTGTCTTGGAAGTGTTCAAACTTCACACAAGACAGAGGATTAGTCAACACATCTACAACCTGTTCATTTATGCTAACATATTGGAGTTTTATAGATCCCTTCTACACCATATCACAAATGTAGAAGTACCATATTTCTATGTGCTTGGTCTTATCATGGAACACGGGGTTCTCTTTCATCTTCATGCATCTTTGGTTATCACATAGAATCACAGTAGCATCCATATCCATATCGAATATATCTAACAAAAACTTCCGAAGCCATATGGCTTCACAACTAGCAGAACAAGATACAATATATTTCACTTTTGTAGTGCTGAGAGAACCACTGGATTGCTTCCTGCTTAGCCATGAGATCATGGTTGAACCCAGACCGAAACAGCCTCCTAAAGTTCTCTTTCTAACTTAGACACTCCATGCCCAATATGAATTTCTATAACTATACTGTTTGAAGTCATGATCTCTAGTGTAACTGAGACCATAGTCTACCGTACCTTTTAGGTACCTCATCACATGCTTTGCAACTACCAGGTGAACATGTTTGGGCCCAACCAAATACTTACTCAAGGTGTTCACAGCAAAGCATATATCTAGTCGGGTATTTGTTAAATACATCAATGAACCAATGATATTTTGTATAGTGTCACATCCACTAATTATGACAAAGCATCATCCAACAACTTCAACTGTGTATCCATGGGTGTGGCCATGGCTTTACACTCCAACATGACAAAACTTTTCAGGATTTCTACTACATACATCATTTGGTTAAGGAAGATTCCTTCTGGGATCTACCATACTTCATTTGGTTAAGTAAGATTCCTTGTGGGCTCTGCCATACTTCAAGACCTATAAAATAATGCATCAAGCCAAGTTTTTTCATCTCAAATTCTGAAGCGAGATTCTTCTTACACTCTGATATTTGCTTCTCATTACCTGGCAGGAATAAATCATCCATATACAACAATAATATGGCAAGTTCATCATCCATAACCTTAAAGTAAAGGTTAGGATCAGCCTTACTTTTGGTAAAGCCCAAGCTTGTCAGAAAAAACTATCGATTCTTCCATGCCAAGCTCTTGGAGCTTGCTTCAATCCATACATATCCTTCTTCAGTTTACAAACATGTGTCATGTCTTCGACTTCAAAACCTCGTGGATGTTCTATGTACACTTCTTCTTCAATAACACCATTTAGGAAGGTTGTTTTCACATCCATCTAGTGTAACATCCATTCTATCTTGGTTGCTAGTGTCATGATGGTTCTGATAGAAGTGTAGCTTGCTACATGAGAAAAATTCTCTTCATAATTGATTGCTTCCTTTTGAGAGAATCCACGAGCCACAAATCCGGCTTTGTACTTCTCGATACTTCCATTTGTTGTATGTTTTATCTTGTAGATCCATTTGGAAGATACCACAATTTTACCTTATGGTTTAGGAACTACTTCCAATACATCATTCTTCATTATGATTGGTATTCTTTCATCATGGATTCTACCCATTCTCTCTTTTGACCCCCATGCTTTAAAACAAGTAGGTTATTTGTCTACAAGATCACACATCAAAGCCACATAGGTATGAAATGGCTTTGGCTTCTTGCTCTACATTGTGGATCCTTCTGGAGCACCATACCTTTTGGATTCTTGAATAATATCACAAGCCCAAGCTGACTTTCTATTGTGGGAGATATTCATCTGTGGAGGTTATTGGGGCTCCAACATATCATGTTCTTCCAGAATCTCATCATCAGGAGAAGTTGCAACTTCCTTCATCGGTTATGCAGCTCTGTGAGCTGCAACTTCTTTAAATGTTTCTTCAAGTTGGAACTTTCTTGATTTCTTAAGAGTTGTATCTTAATCAAGGTTATATCCTTTACATATTCCTTCATGATCAATATTTAGGTGTGGTATACTTATGAATACCTTGCTCACATGTGGCACAGATTTGTAGTTTTATATGAGCAAGCCTTCTATGGACTTATAGTATCATGAATCAAGGTTGCTTCTGATTGACCTTTCAGTTTATACAGGCCACCCTCTAGTGATAGATTCATCTTCTAGAGAACATATTCTTCAACTTATTCTTTTGCTAGCTTCCTGGGAGGTTATTCTTCTTCTTCTTATTCTAAGTGAGCATGATGTATTTTGTTATTCTTCCTCTTATATTCTTCTTTCTTTGTTGGACAATTTATCACAATATGTCCTATCTTATCACAATGGTAACACTGATAAGAGGAGAAATCTTTATGTTGGTAATATCCCTTTTTATTCTTTTGAAACTTCTTAGGAGGATAAGACCCCTTATGAGTTTCCTTCTTGAAATGATGTTTTCCTTTTCTTCTTATAGTATGAGTATCTAGAGCATGTTCATCATCTCTAAGTAGTGCTTCTAGGTTAGATACTCTAGCTTCCTCTTCAACACATTCTTCC
Organism: Pseudotsuga menziesii; assembly: GCA_001517045.1. Taxonomy (NCBI): domain Eukaryota; kingdom Viridiplantae; phylum Streptophyta; class Pinopsida; order Pinales; family Pinaceae; genus Pseudotsuga; species Pseudotsuga menziesii. The sequence goes on from LPNX011164292.1 coordinate 362,368, forward strand.
CATAGGACGTCAAATTTTATGATTTCCTTCCTTGCATAGATTGTCTGGATGAAGGAGTCCCATGGTCTAGTAAGACCAATGAGAGCGGTAATTGCTAGTTCAATTTAATCAATCTTGTCTTCAATTTCTTTTAGTTGTTCTTTGAATTGAGAGACCCTTGTGAAATATTCCTAGATAGATTCACCCTTGTTCATCTTTGTACTTTTGAGTTGGGCTCTCAAGTTCATCTTTCGGTTGACATTTATTCCTTCATATATTCTTGATAGGGCATAAAACATCTTCTTAGGTGCATACTTACAGGATACTTGAGGAATCAAGTGATCCTTGATAGAATCTGCTATGATCATGTTGGGTATATGTTATATTCTTTGCATGTGTGTGTCGAGGGGAGGTGCGCATGTCAACGTTGCATCTGACGATCCATGTCGACAACTTCATGGAAATAGGTCGAGAGGCATGTTTTCGTTCATTATTAGGCCATTTCCGATGTCAGAAATGTGGAAATGGCCATTAGGCCATTTTCGACGCGAGTGCAGCGAGCTCAAATTTTTGGTTGTCTTTTTTTATTTTTGGGGAATTTTCTAAAAATATGTAATTTAATCCTGGTTAAGGGATTGCGGCCTATTTTTCTAATCTGGGTTAACGGATTAGGATATTGGAGGCTATGAAATACCTATATTGTATTGTGAGGGATTCATAATGATAATGAGAAAACAGGAGGTGTGGCTCAAAGGTTTGTTGGTTTTCCTAGTTAAGGGTTTATAGGGTAAATCTATGTGTTTATTTGTGAATGTTGTGTTGTAATCTCTGTTTTGCTTAAAATAATATGTAATATTTGCTTCTCTGCACAAGTTTATAACTTACATATCCTCTTGGCTCTAATCATGTATTTCTTGTACTTTTCATTTGCTTCATCTTCTTCGGGCTCTGGCACAACTTCCTTGATAAACTTTGCAAGATAATTCTCTTCTAGAATGAGACATGTTCTATAATTCCAAGCACGAAAGTTTGATATGTCTTCTAACTTGTCATCAAGCTTAGTGCTTGGAGACATCTTTTCCCGGAGATCATAACATGACAAAAAATGAAAAATTCTCAGAAATGAAAACTGTACTCACCAAAATATGCGCTTGACTGAGGCAAGTATGATGGTATAGTCAGTTTATGAAGAATCCAAATTCTAACCCTTGAAGCTAGACTTACAAGATTCTTGACTATAGTTTATGGTTATGTTTCTGGTTCCATTCCAAACTAAGGCTTGTTTTTCCGAAGGATCTGCCCACTGACAAACTTTGATCTTGGTGCCAAAATATGTGCCTAGGAGGGGTGCACTTCCCTATGTCACTTGCACTCAAAGATTTCACTTTAGTAGAAAATCCTAACTTTCTTGTCAAGAGAAGGAGAGAGATAGTTACCTCATGAAAGCTGCTCTTTTCAAGATAGCTCTGATACCATGTTAAGTTCTCTATGCTATCATAGCTTAAGTCCTAAATTAATTAGCATTTGATACATTTTCATAATAACAACATAAAGAGGATCACTGAAAGATACACAATAACAAGGTACACAAAAATTTACCCTGGGAAAACCTTAAAGGGAAAAACCTAGCAAAAACTTCCTCAATATAGATTACCATAATGCAGTGAACAAAGAACAAGGTCCCATATAGAGAGAGACCAAATCCCAAGCATAAGAAGCAAAACACCAAATACACTAGTCCTCCTCCTTCTTTGTCCCTCCTTCTTTCTCTCTCTTGTGCAATACAAGTGTGAGTGAGTGTGCATAAATGAGGGAGGGTGCCTCCCTATTTATACTGGTTTCCCAACTGACATTTTACCTAACTAGGGCAACCTATCTAACTGACAAGGCTGACCTACCTAGGTAAAATTCACAATAATAATTATATTCTTCTTTTTTGGGTGTTATTGACCCGACTTACAACAAAGGTTTTACCTCATGACTTTTACATCAGTAACATCTCCTGAAGGAGGAATAGTAATAATGTGAAGTACAAGTAGAATATTCTTCGAAGTTACATTATTTCAACAACTTCATCATAGATGAGACCACCTTCCAAATCTAAAAAGGGGAGTTGTTTTAGAAAGGGAAAGAGGAAAAATACTAAGCAACCATTTTTTGTTGCAATTTTCATGTGTTTCCCTAATTTTTATTGGAATATTTAACCCATATAGACATTAGGCATAATCATTTATTTGATTTCGTAGTGCTTAGACTATTATCAATTCACCACCTAGTGTATAGTCCTTATAGTCCTAAGTATCATGACAACTCCGGACTATGATTTTGTCGTTATTATCCTCAGATGTGCCCTCTTCCTTGTTTCTAGGAGTTAATGCACCCTCATGCATCATTTTAGGCCCACTTTAGTCAGTTCCTATAATTTATGATCCTACCTTTAGTTAACTAGCCTTGATTTCATCACGTGAGTTAGTATGAGCTCTTATGACCACTAACACTCAACTAAACACCTCTTATGTGCCCTCCATCATTAGTTATCATCAGTTAACTAGATAATGTGCTTTCTTGGTCCACCTACTGTCAGTTACACATAGTTAACTGATCTGTTTTAGGAGTTATGACTGGAAATTATGTCTAGGAATGGTTTTGATGCTATCTAAGCATGTCAAATGTGTGGAGTTCCAATACCTCTTTAGGCTCATTAATTTCTCCCTTGTATATGTATTATAAATGTAATCTTATTGGAGAATAATAATTAGATGGAGTTTATACCAATTGAGTTTTATCTCTTATGTTTTTGCTTCATTATTTTGTCTCTATTATTATGCTTATATCTATTATAATTCTTGTGAGGTTACATTTGATTCAATATCTTCCTATGAAAATTCTTATATGGTATCAGAGATGTCAGGTTAAGCATAGCCCATTTAGAATCAATTAACCTCCATTTCTGATCTTCACAATGTTTGTTTTGTAGGAATGCTAGCTCCAAAATTTGAAAATCACAACCAACTTTGAAGAGGTGCCACGACATCTACAGATCGTCTTATGGGTCCTACCATATCTTTTTTTAAAGGTCTTTTCGTGATCTTTTTTCCTTTTGTAGAATTCAATTTAACTTTCTAGTTTGAGAGATATGTTTAGTTGAATATCAGACGTTTTCAACAGATCGCGTTCATTTTTAGCCTCTATTTTGGCTAGATATTTCGCACTCCACATAATGAGATATTTCAAACTCCATATGATTTGAAGTATCTCTTCGATAACTCAAATGGGTCTTCGATAGAATTTGATTATGTTTCTTCTAGCATAAGTTGTGATTGAATTAGCAACAAGACATGAGTGACGTTTTTGAATTTTTATTTGAGCTTACATACATGATTTGATTTACATTTACAACTTCTTGAATTCAAAATTGTTCTTGAATTTGAAGAAGAAATTATGGAATAAATATCAACAAGTTATATATTTTGAATTGTTGAAATTCTCCTTGTAGTGAATCCTTCTTCCTCTATGGAGAGTCTCATGAAGAAGACATTCAGACTACTCTTGTTGATGAAGAAATTATCTTAGAAGTAATATCAACACAATTTCTAATTGTTGAAAGTCTCCTTTTAGTGACTCCTTCTTCCATGGCTTCTCATGAAGCTAATATACATGAAGAATACATTCGGATTTCTCTTGTTGATGAAGAACTCATCTTGGTTGTGATCTCAACGTAGTTTAGAACTGTTGAAAGTCTCCTTGTAGTGACTCCTTTATTTGTTGCTTCCATGAAGGTGATATACATGAAGAAAACATTTGAACTGCTTTTGTTGATGAAGAACTTGACTATGTCCATCTCCCTTTGTTCTCAAACCATTATTCTAATTTGAATCTTGAAGGTAATAAGTCAGTTTTTTTTAATCATGTGAATACTTCATTGGATGATGGAGTAGTATTTGATCAATTAAATGTTTTGGAGGCTAGATCAAAGTTTGTAGTTGTTGATTGCACCCTCACTCTCACTATAGTATTACTTCCTATGTATTCCTCTATGTTGATTGGCTTAGTTCATTCATGATATACTGAAGATGGAGGACAAAACCATTCGCTTGGAGCTGATTTTAATTTATTTGGATCACATCTTGGTTCAAATTTCATGGCTCTAGCATCTCAAGTCTCATTTGGACATGATCTCAGGAAGTTCCAAGTCTAGTGAGCACCTTCATTTGCATCCAGACTATGTAGAGATCCAGCACATGATCCAGACATGGGAGAAACAACTTCTTCTGAAGAAGAAGAATATCCCTCCAGACATCTAATCAAGTTCACACCTACTTGGACTTGGTGCAGTTTATTTTTTGTGTATCTCGTGTCCATTTTTTAGGAAGGATTTTCCCCATGTGGTTTTGCCTTTTTCCTCAGTTTACATGGATGAATAATGTAAAGGGTGACCCTAGACTTTGTTGTTGGACCCTATTTTTTCTTTTTCCTCACATAAGTTAGGCTTGAGGGGGGGTGTTGGAATATTTAACCCATCTAGACATTAGCCTTAATCATTTATTTGATTTCCTAATACTTAGACCATTATCAGTTGACCACCTAGTGTATAGTCCAAAGTATCCTATTCACTCTCAACTATTATTTTGTCATTATTAGCTTCATTATCCTCATATGAAACCTATTCCTTGTTTCTAGGAGTTAATACGCCCTCATGCATGATTTTAGGCCCACTTGAATCAGTTCCTAGAATTTAGGAGCCTACCTTTAGTTAACTGGCCTTGATTTCATCACCTAAGTTAGTATGAGCTCCGATGACCACTAGCAATCAATTGAACACCTCTTATGTTCCCTCCATCATTATTTATCAGCAGTTAACTAGATAATGTGCTTTCTTGGTACACCTACTATCAGTTACAGTCAGTTAACTGATCTACTTCAGGAGTTATGACTGGAAATTATGTCTAGTGATGGTTTATATGCTATTTAATCCTGCCACATTTGTGGAGTTCAACTTACTCTTTAGCATCATGAATTTCTCCCTTGGATATGTATTATAAATGTAACCTTATTGGTGAATAACAATCAGATGGAGTTTATACCAATTGAGTTTTCTCTCTTATGTTTTTGCTTCATTATTTTCTCTCCATTGTTCTGCTTACCTTTGTTGTAACTCTTGTGAGGTTACATTTGATTCAAGATCTTCCGGTGCAAATTCTTATAAGTTTGTGAGATTAAAAGTAAGAAGAAACCCATAATTTAGGTTTAAGTCCTGAGAAAGAAAGGATTAAGTAGTAACAACAACAGTCCATTCAAAGTCTATATAAGCAGTACTGCTCAATATCAACAGAGCATTAGAAATTTGGGTACCGTTAGGTTTTGAAATTTTGAGAGAGTCGGTTATTTTCATTGTGTATTATTTTATTGCTTTCATGCTAGGATCATTTGTCATGTTGGTATAGTATTATTTCTACTCTCATCCTCTTCTATGTAAACATGGTTGTAAGTTTCTAATTATGGTAAGGGAGAAATAGAGGTATATGGTTAAGATTTTATAGTACCCATTTGGCGCCTTGATTGTAATTCAAACAACAAATGATTTTACTATGTAATTAGGACTAACACATATTTCCACTATTGAAATAACAAAAAATATCAAGTAATCTATGCATGTGTTCTTTTGTTTTTTGTTGAATGAATCAATGGATGTATGCTTGTCTTTCCCATTTGATTTCCAATTTAATGAACTTGCTAAATGAGATATATCTTGTGATGCATGTTCATTTTTCTTTTGTTCTATAACTTATGAACATGGAATCATGATTGGGGAACCTTTATGTATTGTGTTAATGATATTTACTTTCAACAGTCTCTACTAATATTCTCCCTTTCACCATTTATAAAGCAAACATAAATCATCATAGGTTTAGGGATTGATTTCATGCATTGTTTTGTCTCTGCAATAAATCTAGTCAAGTCTTCATAGAAAATGTTTTGTAGTGTGACATTATACGATGATAAATTTAGGATCATTCAGGATACCCCCATTCTCTCCCTAGGACTAGCTCAAAGGCCTTAAGTGACATAACAAGGTTCTATTGTAGATGATGCCTAGTAATTGAGTCCCTAGTGAGAGAGGGTGACAACTTGGGGGACAAAAAACCTCACTAAGAAAGATTATTTCATTGGTTCACTATGAACCACAAAATTTTAAGAGTCTCAAAGAAACCTTTTCTTCAACACCTATCATTACTAACCTTGATTTTACTCCTTCATTCTGTGTTGACTATGACTTGTATGGGATTGGTTTAGGTGAAATACAACCACAAGATGGTTGACCCATTTCCTTTTAGTGCTTCAAGTTGAATGATAGAATGAACTATGTGTCCACAAAAACCAAATAAATGTTGGCCATGCTTCATACAATGGCTAGGTGGTGTCAATTCCTTTTAGGTTCCAAAATATTCATTAAAATTAAGCATCTTATCCCCAAGCACTTGTTGGCATAGGGTACTTTAATAGAGGAGAAACATAAGTGGTTTTCATGGATCCAAGTTTATAACTTTGAGATCATCTATAAAAATGGTATGGAGAATATTGTTGTTGATGCCTTATCTCAACATGTTGAGCTGCCTATATCTAACTCGATGATGGTTAGCTAGCCTACTTGAGTATATGATCTCCTTACAAACCACATACATGATCCCCTTATAGTTCAACTTCAACATGGCATTCTTTATGGAAAGAAGGGATAAACATGTACTATCATGATCAATAATATCTTTGTAAAAATTGAATTTGTTTTCATCCTTGATATCCCCTTATTACACAAGTTCTTCATCATGGACATGCCTCCCTTTCACCTAGTCATGTGGATTTCCACAAACTTATTTGAAAATCTACTCTATCTTTATTGGCCAAAACTAAATTTAGATGTTGAGAAATTTATGGTTGAATGTGATACTTGTCAGTGAAACAAGGTGAAGTTGTTCCTTATATATTGATACTTTAGCCTAAAATCTCCAAGCATAAGTGGAAAGATGTATCCATGGACTAGATTATTGTCCTACCATTTTATGAACGTAAGGATGATATCTTTGTGGCAGTTGATTGTTTATCCAAGTATACTCTTTTCAATCCCTTGAATACAAATTTTACAATTTTGGGGGTTGTTCACATGTTCTTTATGAATGCTTATAAGCCCATGGAATCCCCCATCATATGGTCATCAATGATAGACAACCCAATTTTGTTGGTAAATTGGAAAGAACTTTTCAAAATGGTAGTGATCCCCTTTAATATGAGTACTAGATGTCACCCTCATACATATGGGAATATTTGGGTTGTTAACAAGTGCCAATAAGAATACCTTGATTTAAAATTATATATGTGGTAAGCAAGGGAAATGGTAAGCAAACATATGAGTACTAGATGTCACCCTCAAACATATGGGAATATTTGGGTTGTTAACAAGTGCCAATAAGAATACCTTGATTTAAAATTATATATGTGGTAAGCAAGGGAAATGGTTTGTGATGTGGTTACATCTTGTAAAATACTTGTATAATACTACTTATCGTTCTTATGCAAAAATGACCCTCTTCAAGGAACTATATGGCTATGGATTGGGTATTTAAAATGATTAAAGTTCATACAATTATTGACACTCTACAAAATATGCAAAATATACTTAATATCTTAACGGATAAATTATTTATGGAAGTGAATCATATGAAGCAACATGTAATCAACATTGCTCATAACACAAATTTGTAGTCAACAATATTGTCTTTAGATTGTCTATGGAATTGAATCATATGAAGCAATAGGTAAATCAACATTGTTCAAAACACCAATTTGTAGTCAACAATCTGGTATTTTTTTTGTTGTAACCATGTAAGCAAAGCACTCTACGACAATAAAGAAATAAGAACTTATAGATTCCATTGTATGGATCATATCAAATGCATTTGAAAATTGGGGAGGTACCTTATGCATTGGACATCCATATGAAGGGCACACTACATGGACTATTCTATATTTTGTTCTTAAAGATGAAGCTTGGTGACAAAATGGTTACTCAAAATAAGATTCCATTGGCTAACAAGGAAGAGAAATTGGTATTGGAACTTAGAGGAATTTTAAAGGAATGGGTTTGTAACCTCTAGTGACATCAATTCTAGAATATAGGAGCAAGTGGAAAGGCTAGTAAAAGAGGAGTAAATCTAGGAGACACATAAGCATTTATGGATAAGCACCTAAATTGGCGTCCTTGGAATGAATCTCAAGAAGCAATAGACCAAAGAAAAAAAATTGTGTTTTCTTACTTTAGATATTATTGTTTTCCAAAATAAGTGGTATTGCATTCAAATGTTTCTCTCTATTTTTCAAGTGACTATATTGTAAATTTCATGTCACTTAAGTCACAAAGTGGAAAACGGTTTCCACTTAAGTTATAAAGTGCAAAATGGATGCCTTAGGTTATAAAGTGCAAAATGGATGCCACTTAGGTTATAAAATTCCTTATATTGTAAAAGTGACTTATTTGAAATATTTGAGGGGAAATCTTTTTATGACGGGGATGGCATGTTGTGTACCTAACAAAAACATGCATATTTGGTATTTTATTCTTTTAAAAGAAACATATTTCTTCAATTATTAACAAAAGATCACATTGTTAGTTGTCCTTTTATCCTGCACATATTAATACATTTCAATCATCAATGCTTTACAACTAAAATTTAATGTATTTATCTATTCCAACTGGTCTTTACAAGTTTTCTATCATCTCAATAATTTTGATCATTAATCATGTACTATAAAATATAATTTAGAGTATATTTCTAAAAGTATTGGATCTATTCAAAAGATACTCATGGGTGATTCATTTGATTATCCTTTAGGATTGTTGAAGCGCAGAGATAGTGTGTCCAATACCAACTATATCATTAGTTTTTTCGCATGCACCTTCCATGATATTGACTTCCCTATATGTATGAGTAAAGGTGAAGGACCTAAACCTGAAAGTGGTCTCTTAATTCTCTGAAAGGCTAGTGAAGAGATGAATGTTTGCAATCATGATTGTGCCATTGATCCACCCCACTATCCTCTTAGATTCTCCATACATATATATTTCATTAATGTATTTTTATTTTGCTAGGGAGATTAAATGTATGCAACATTTAACTTTGATTTATTATTTGAACTCTAACCTAAACCCCAAGTTGAAAGATAAGGACAACCAGGCTTGAAAATAAATATATCCACTAAATTTGCTTGGCCCAAGTTTCCCATGGTTATCCCATCACCCTTGAACCTATTCTAGAGAGAGCTATCATTGTCCTTGATACCTTTTTCTTTTTCTTTTTTTCCTTTAATCTTAGGATTGTCTTCCGTTTAAGGAATAAGATACCTACTTTGGTTTCTTTTCCTTAGGAAATTATATTGTTCCTTGATGTTTATATAGACCAATTAATAGTGATAGGTATATAAATATAATCCTTTGTGGATTTCTTCCCCCTTTATTTCAAAGATATGTGTAAAGAAGGTTATTCCCAATAAATTTGAGTGTGTTAGGAAGCTCTCAACAAGACTCTCTAGTGTTTTTTTCAAAAGGGAAAAGTAGGAAGAGGTGTTGAAAAGTTTATTGTTTTTTCTGATGTAAAGAACACCTATTAGGTCCACTACTTCCCCTTCTAAATAACTTATCCTATGTGAGAGCATACTTTTCCATTTCCATCCAACCTAATGTATTTGTATTTGGTAGTGATTGTTGTCGTTAGATCCATTCTCGCCACCACTTTCCATCCTTTTTCCTAACTTCTATATTAAGTATTTGGATGTATGTACATGTCCGATTTTGTTTATAAGCTCGTGATTTTGTAAGAGTGTTATTTTTATAAAAAATACTACATTTCTATAATAAGGGGCTAATGAATTATTTAGTGACTTAAGCCTTTAGTTAGGGATTTGTTAGTTTTTTTCCTATTTATGGATGTAAATTGGGGTCCCTTAACTCTCTTATGCATACCTATCATTTTAAGAATACAAACAATCCAATCTCTAGGGTTTCTTGGAGATGTGATTCTTCAATAATTAGATTTAGCAGTCAATTCATCAATGGATGTGTATATTCCTTGAGTGTTTATTACTTATTTTAAGATATAATTGTTCATTTTTATTTATTTATTTTGTAGTACCAACCACATTTAGTTAAAGTTGCATTGCATGGGACTACCTCTAGAATCATGTAGAGATAATGTCCCAAAGGATTCAATGAAACTGCAAGGCATAGAGTAGCAAACAATCTGACACTAAACAACATGACAATTCACATATATGTTTGTCATATTTGTGTCTCATCATGGAGGAGGAAGACTTATTTTATTATTTTGAAGAAGGGGAGGGGAAGCTAATGAAGTTTATTTTTAAATTGAAGGAAATGGAAATCAAGATGGGGACTAAAAAATAATGTCAAATGTTAGATTTTTTCCAAAATCCCTTTCTAGTGCTTAAATATTGTGATCAAGGGAAAACGGTGATGGGAATTCAGACAACCTACAAGGAAATGGGAAAGGATAAAGGTGGATGGGACAAAGAGAGAAACGAATTCTAGGGAAATTACATAGATCAAAGAACAACAAGAAATTAAGGAAACTTTGGTAGTGTCAGAAAAGGTAATGGGGATTTTAGATAACATGTCTATAAAATACAAATAGTATGCCTTAGTATTGACAAAAGAAGGTATATTTCCATATCAAAGACTCTTTCAAGGATAAGGACATCAAAGTTTCATAAAGTGAGGATATTATCTACGAGGAGATGCACCAAACATTGAAACTGCACTCAAAAGGTATGGAATAAATTGCTAATCCATCCTCTCATTTATCAAACAATAATGAAATCTTGAAGGGAAAAATGGAAATATATCAAATAAAGGATCAAAAGGGCCAATAAAATATACATCCTCTTGTTCCCCACATCAGATCAGGAAGATAAAGTCTATCCTAATTACAAGCCCTTACTCTATTAGAATGTACTTTGGACTCTATTAATTAGGATGGTGAAACTATTTTAATGGAGAGAAGATATTTTGGAGCTAGCCGATCCTCTTCCAGCTTAGAAACGTGCAAAGAAGCCAAAAACCTTATAATTGGTTTAAAACCTAGAAAAAGAGTGCAATATTTGAGAGATTGAGGAATAGAAAGTGGGATGGCCCTATATCCATTTCGATAAGATGTAGTAGGTAGGAAATAAGTTTTATATTTAACAAAAAATATTAAAAAAAATTTATTTAGAAGGAAAACAACACACCATTAAGGGAGGCCCTAGAGCATGAGGAAATTTAAAATAATGATCAGCATGTCTATAAAGGAAAGCGTGGTGGTGGAATATCACAAAATAATAACCCTTAACAAATTGATTACTTGGTTAAAGATGAAGATTATTTTATTACAAGAGATTATGTGTGATGGGGATAAAGCATAACAAGTCTTATTAACCTTCTTAAGAGATTGAGAATTTGTATCCTTGAATACTAGTGGGAAAGCGGGGTCACTGATATTTTGTAATACTCTTACTCTTAATGCAAGTTTGGTGACTAAGTTATGGTCTATGGAATTAGGGAAATAATTCTCCATTATCAACCTATATGGGACATATGAGGATATAAAAGTGTTATGGGCCAACATGTTCACACAAGGAACACTAAAATGAGAAAATTTAATCTTAGGAGGGGATATCAATCTAACCATTAGAGAAGGAAAATTATGGGGCTTTAATGCAAGGGTTGGCCCTTTGGAAGATTGTTTTATATATATGTCTGAATAAATAAGACTAAGTGATACCATCCATTAATCTAGTCTCAACTTAAAGAAACCTCATGGTTGGAGAAGAAGGGGATTTCCTGGATAGATTTATGGTAGGAAAAAGGGTTATGAAGGAGGCATAACGAATAAAAGTTTAGGTTAGTGCAGGCGGTTCCTTTGATCATTTTCTAATATTTCTACAAATAGAGAAGGACGACAAAAAAACATTGAGGTCCTTTCAAATTTAACCCAAATTTGATGAAGAATGAAGAAATTAGGAATTTGGTCATAAATAATTGAAATATGTATAATATAAAAGATGAGATTTCTACTCAGTTTCAATTTGTAGAAAGTTTAAATAGATTTAAGAAGTTTATCAGTGATTGGGGAAAAAAACTTTTAAAAATTCTCAAAAGGACTTAGACACGGTATAGGTCTAATTAGCACATTTATGTAATCAAACATAGTGAAAATGGATGCTAAAGGAATTGGAGGGAAAGAAGAAGAATTATCAGAGTGGGATGAATTAAAATGGAGAATATAAAGTAGAGCAACCTAGTCAGCATAAGAGGATGAGAACATAAAGTTGTTTCAAAACTATGAAAAGCATTGGAAAAATATAAATACAAGGTAGTAAACAAGAAAAGATGATGGATCTAAGGTCAATTGGTTTTAGGAGATTATAGATATGCCACAAATATGCTAGCACATTTCAAGATACTTTACCAAGAGAAACCCAGGAAAAACATTGGGGATATAATTAAAATGATCTCCTTTTTTCCAAGATCCTTGGATTAGGAAAAAATGAGGAAATGAAAGTAGAATGTAAGAAGGAAGAATTGAAAGTTGTATTAATATATTTTGAGAAGTAAAAAATTCTAGGCCCGTATGGATGGAAATTGGATTTTTTGGGGTTTCTATAAAATGATGGAGGACAATATCCTGAGGATGCGGGAGGAATAAAGACATCCATGTTGATGTATTTTTAACTTCGGAATGTATTCACTTGTATATCTTATGTATCGTACCCCGATGTTCCTATCGGGAAGTATCTGTAATGTAATTGAGTCATGTCATACCCCGATGCTCCTATCAGGAGAATCAATAATGTAAGCAAGTCATGTAAATTCATAGAGGGTAACCCTCCTTATTGATCAAGGGTTAAAGTCCCCACATTTGTGCGGCACGAGGGCTGTTAGACTCTCCTAGAGAAGTCGGCCCTGGTGAGTTAATGTAATTTGGGTCATTAGTACCCTAGTCGTGGTTACTCGAGCCTACATAACTGAGTTAGGATTACTCGAGCCTACATAACAAAGTCAAATATTAAGTGAATGAAAGAATATAAATAGAGAATGAACCTCTCTATTTATTACACACACACACACTCACTCAACTGGTGCGCATGAGTGAGAGAGGAGAAGCTCTCTCAAGTGAGAGAGAGAGAACAAATTTTGGAGATCATCTTTTCTGTCTTTGGGTTTTAATGCTGCCATTGGTGCTCATTCTATCTCTGAGGAAGTTGCGGACTTTTCTCCTTTATGGTTTCCCGGAGGAAAATTCTTTTTGTCTCTTGGCTCTTGTGATTATTGATGTGCATGTTATTCTCTCAGATAAGATTCTAAGATCATATTGTCAAATTGATAAAAATCTAACATGGTCTTAGAGCTAACCTGACGAGAAGACACTCTGCAGCTGTAGAAGCTAAGGCTTCTTAATTTTTCGGTCTCTCTCCACAATCCATTAGCAAAAGGAGGCTAGGCTAACTCTCCATTGAAGGGTGCATCTTTATGTCGAAGCAAAATTTGATTCCAAGCATTTTCAATTTTTGCTGCGAGAAATTAGCGCTTTTCACAGTAGAGGAATTTTTGAGTGAGCCCAGCATAGGATTTCTCTCCTCATCAAAATCAAAATTTTTAGACCAAGGTCAAGATTTTTGGTTGGGTAAAACTCTGGGAAAGTCAAACCCTAGTTTGAACACGGGCGTAAAAAACCCTAAAATACTAAAACGGGTAGTTTTGGACATTCTCTATATCTCGGGATTAAAGAATTCTCATGGGCCGAAATTTTCACAGGATGAAGATAAAATCCTGATGTACCCTGTGTAAAAATTTCAGCCTCCTATTCACTATATTCTGGGAGATATGTTTCCTCCAAATCAAGGTTCCAGCCTCTTCCAGGATTCATCCCTAAACAGGACACCTAGGGATAGTTGCTATATCTCAGGCTACAAATATCCAAATGAAATTTCAAAAGATGTTCTAGATAGGGTATGGAATATACTTTCTGTGGTAAAATTTTCAGGCCCTGATGATGAAACGGGGAAACATGGAAGTCCGTACAAGTTCGTTATGCTGAACAGTCCTAAAATAAGTCACCTTGGGAAAGCTCTCATAAGTCCTGATTGTTGAAACCAATTCTGGTAAAACATATGGTGTTGGAAATAGGACAAACGAGGTTACCTTAGTACAAAATTTTAGACATATAGGAGTAATACATTCATAGATACCGCAGAAACAGTATCATCCATTTCTGCAGAAGAAATTGGTAAACTAGGGCTTTTTGTTCTGGGAGCTTCCCTCCATTGTTTTCAGAAAAGGAGTACATTGGACAGCTTGCCTTGAAGAAGCACATCTTTCTATCCAATCAGATCTGAAATATTCCAAGTTTTGAAAATTAGGGTTTCTCTGATAAACCCTAGATCAGCCAGATCCAGAAGCAGGACTGACACCTCAAATCGGTAAGATCTAATCTTTTAGTATTTACATTTGAGGTTCTTATTTGAAAACGACCTATCACACCGGCTTGATGAAAAGCTTAGTGAAGCTAACAACTTCCAAGCATGGAAGTATAGGATTTCACTAGTTCTTGAAGAAAATGAATTGGACACCTACATAAGTGGACAGGTTCCATTTCCAGAGGGAGATGACGCTAAAAACCTTACACAAGAAGAGCTTGGTCAAGGCCAAGAAGATCATTGTTGATTCAATTAAGGATCGCCTTATACCACAATTGTCTTCCCTAAAGACACCTAAAGAGATGTTTGATTCCTTGACCAAGCTATTTGAAGGGAAGAACATAAATCGGAAAATGACTTTAACAAACCAGTTGAAGAATGTGAAGATCCAGAATGTAGAGACCATACAGTCATACTTTACAAGGGTCTCTCAAATCAAAGAAAAACTTGAAGCAGTGGATGAAGAAGTAGAGAATGCAAACGTTGTGATAACCACCTTGAATGGCCTCCTAGGATCATGGGATTCATTCATTCGAGGAATGTGTGCCCGAAGGAAGTGATTACTTGCAGCAGACTCTGGGAAGAGCACACATAAGAAGAAGCTCGACTCATAATAAGAGAAAAGAAGATGGGAGCAACTGAAGATCAATATTTCATGATTCAAAGAAGATACCTCAAGCGATGAGGAATATAAAGAACTCAATTCTTGAAGAACCTCTTATCCATCTTAATCATTTGGATAAGAAATGATGTTGTTATGAATGAAGAAGATGATGAAGCTAAAAGAAGGAGTCTAGCCATGAAACAAATAAAGATAAGTATTCAATTTTCATTTCATGATATTGTTTTGTTATGAATTTGTTCAGTTGATGTATTATGCATGATAGAATGTTTGCATTAATGCATGTGATGGGTAAGTAGCTCATGGTGCTATACAACTCTCCATTGCTACTTATCTAGAATGAAACCTCTTTGTTGACATATTGGATTAGTGCACAATCTCAATGTTGTCCTGGTAGAGATGGAAGGCATCTAGAAAGTTTCCGTGAGATATGGATGAATGTTGTATTGGCTAAAATAGTTGCATGATCATATATTTATGCATAAGAATTCTCCATTATGAATATGCCTTATGAAAAGTTTCTAACCATACAAATGCATTTGACTTGTAGGAAAGATCGTGTACAATCACCTACAAGAAAAGAAGGATGAGACTTGTTCCGAAGAACAAGTGATGATAGTTCAAGAAATAATCCAAGATAAAGAAGAATATGATGATACTTTCAAAGAATTCAAGAGGCCTTAAACACAGTGCAGTTATGTGACATTGTTGAGTGACATCATTGATGCAGAGCCTTCCAGCTATGAAGAAGTATCCAAGAAGAAAGGGAAGGAGAGTATCAGTTCAAGAAGAATGATGTCTAGGATGCAGTATCGAGACCTGAAGGGAAGTTCGTAATGTCTTCCATATGGATCTACAAGATCTAGCATGCAGTAGATGGCAACATCGTGGGATACAAGGAAATATTCATAACACGAGGCTTCCCACGAAAAGAAGGCGTAAACTACGAAGAGACATTTGCAGCCATTGGAAGTTAAGACACATGACAGGTTTTACTCATGTGTGCAAATTAAAGAAGGCCTTGTACGAGCTTAGAAGACACCCATGGGATAACACATACATGAGGAGCTTGAATATCACCTAGAGCGATGAAGATATTAACCTTTGCTACAAGGTTGAAGATGAAAGCCTATAGAGGATGACAAGCTCACAGATGGGTGTGAGAAGAACTTTTGAAAAGGTTCAAGATAGAGGACCTTGGTATCCAGTGACCTTAGATGGATACATAGAATATTAGTAGAAGAGGAAGCTACTTGTCACTCCGGTACAAAATATTTCAGTGCATAGAGTAGAAAAGACAGAGGGAGAATGATGCTCTGCTTCAGAGGGAGTGACTACAAATGATCCTGAGGTTCGACATGGTACGATAGGATGGACATCTTAATGATGACTCTAGGATTTACCTTTGCTTCAAGGTTGAATGCGGAAGACTAGTGTTACTCTTGTTACATGTCGATGACTTCTTCCTAACAGGAAAAGAGGAACTCATTAAAGTTGCAAGAAGGAGACTTGCTGCCAAGTTCGAGATGAAGGACTTGGATATGATGCACTAGTTTCTAGGCATAGAGGTGTGGCATAATGCGGATGGAATATCCCTGGGACAAGGGAATTATGTAGTAGAGATCATGAATAGGTTTAGGATGATGGACTACAAGGCCATGACCACACCTATGGCATCGAACCCAAATCTATTGAGTGTTTCTTCACCAGAGTCGGTTGATGCCATGATGTATTGTTAGATGATTTGTTCCTTGATGTACCTGACAAATACGAGACCAGATATTTGCTTTGCTGTGAACACATTGAGACATGTTCACCTGATGGTTGTAAAGCATGCAGTGAGGTACCTGAAGGGTACAACTGAGTATGGGCTCAAGTATGATACGAATAAGAAGATTAACCTAGAGGGTTATATGGATTCATATTGGGTAGATAGTTCCATTGATAGGAAGAGCACTTCAGGGTATTGCTTCAGTATGAGATCAGTTATGATCTCTTGGTTTAGCAGGAAGGAGTCCTGCATGGTGCTGAGAATAGCCGAGAAAGGAGCAATGAAGCTCCAATATGTGATCCAGGTCAAGATCTCTAGAAAGAGGGAGTTCTAGCATAGTCGGTGAGACAAGTTGTCTGAGCATAAAATCCTAGTGAAGCTTGTAGGTGGCTCAGACGCAAACGGTCTTGTAGGTTGTCCTCATATGTAATAGGTCTTGGCGAAGCTCGCAGGTTATCCTTGGACGTAATCATCCCTGATGTGATTCTATGCTAGAAATGGCCAAAGTGAATTTTGAGTACTTCAGGTAGAAGCTTGGTGTTCTCCAGATCGAGGTTCCTTCCAAGAGGAAGTGATGAGTCTATGAGCCCTTCTGACATGGTGGTAGGCAGGGCCTCCCATGGTCAGATGTAAGTGTTATGCCCTTCTTACATAGTGAGAGGATTGGTTCCTTCCATGGTCAGATGTAAGTGTTGTTCCCTTCTGACATGGTGAGGGGATTGGTTCCTTCCATGGTCAGATGTAAGAGCTGTGGCTTTCTGACATGATGACAAGATTGGTTCCTTCCATGGTCTGATGTAGGTGTTGTGACCTTATGACATGGTGAGAGGATTGGTTCCTTCCATGGTCAGATGTAAGTGTTGTGCCCTTCTGACATGGTGAGAGGATTGGTTCCTTCCATGGTCAGATGTAAGAGCTGTGTCTTTCTGACATGATGATAGGATTGGTTCCTTCCATGGTCAAATATATATGATGATGACACATCCAGTATGAAAAAGGACTCGCTCTATGTAGATGCCACATCTGGTATGAAAAAGGTCTGGTTTTGTGTAGATGCCACATCCAGTATGAAAAAAGACTAGCTTTGTGATGGCACATCCAATATGAAAAAGGATTGGCTCTGTGTAGATGCCACATCCAATATGAAAAAGGACTGGCTCTGTGATGACACATCTAGTATGAAAAAGGATTGGCTCTATGTAGATGCCACATCTTGTACGAAAAAGGACTAGCTCTGTGATGAAACATCCAGTATGAAAAAGGACTAGCTCTATGTTGGTGCCACATCCAGCATGAAAAAGGGCTGGCTCTATGATGATACATCCGGCATGAAAAAGGGTTGGCTCTGTAGAGGACTACATCCAGTATGAAAAAGGATTGGCTCTGTAGATGTGCATCGAGCATGAAAAAGGGCTGGCTCTGTCGATGAAGACTTACATGGAGGCTAGGCCTACACCTAGCATGAAAAAGGGCCGGCTCTATAGAACTTTCTGTGATAAATAGAATTGAGAGATAGCACAATTTGATCGAGATGGTGGAAGCAGTGATGATACAGCTTTGATGATGATCTAGTGATGATCCAATTTCGATGATGATCCAGTGATGATCTAGCTTTGATGATGATCCAGTGATGATCCAGACTTGATCCAGAGAAGAAGACTTGTGCTGATGAATTGTGTCGAGAAAATACCTTCCTAGTTAAGAGGGAGTGTTGATGTATTTGTAACTTAAGAATGTATTCACTTGTATATATTATGTATTGTACCTCGATGTTCCTATCGGGAAATATCTGTAATGTAATTGAGTCATGTCAAACCCCGATGCTCCTATCAGGAGAATCAATAATGTAAACAAGTCATGTAAAGTCATAGAGGGTAACCTTCCTTACTGATCAAGGGTTGAAGTCCCTGCAGTTGTGGGGCACTAGGGTTGTTAGACTCTCCTAGAGAAGTCAACCCTGGTGATTTAATGTAAGTTGGGTCATTAGTACCCTAGTCGTCGTTACTCGAGCCTACATAACCAAGTTAGGATTACTCGAGCCTACATAATAGAGTCAAATATTAAGTGAATGAAAGAATATAAATAGAGAGTGAGACTCTCTATTTATTACAAACACACACACACACTCAATTGGTCCGCATGAGTGAGAGAGGAGAAGCTCTCTCAAGTGAGAGAGAGAGAACAGCTGTTGGGGATCATCTTTTATATCTTTGGGTTTTACTGCTGCCATTGGTGCTCATTCTATCTCCGAGGAAGTTGCAGGGTTTTCTCCTTTATGGTTTCCCCAAGGAAAATTCTTTATGTCTCTTGTCTCTTGTGATTATTGTTGTGCATGTTATTCTCTCAGATAAGATCCTAAGGTCATATTGTCAAATTGATAAAAATCTAACAATTAAAGCAAGGTGATAGGCTCAATGAAACCAACTATTATATGAATACCTAAGAAGAATATCTCAGATACCTTTGAGGATTACAAGATCATAGCATCAAGATTAAAGTAATAATAAAGATCATAGCATCAAGGCTAATGAAGGTATCCTTAGACTCTATTTCACATGAATGATTTATCTTCAAATCCAACATGAATATTGATGATGTATTATGGGTAGCACAAGATGACTTGAATAACATAAAAAAGTAGACACTTATAAAAAATGGTATTTAAATTATCTCCCTCCAAGGCCTATGTAAGAGTAAGCTAGTTGTACTTGAGATTGACATTGACTCACATTTGAACAAATCTTCAAATGGTATATTGGATAACGTGGTACTTGAACTTAGTGTCCTTTATTTTTTTAATAGATGGGTCAACAACACATTTATTTTATTCAAATAAAGGATTCATACAAGGAATTCCAGTGTCACCTTTTATTTTTCTTTTGTTATGAGCTTGCATCACACCAACTCGAAAACCCTATCCATGAACTCCTCCTATCTAGTACATCAAATCCTCCTAGCTATGTTTTAATCAAAGTAGGTTGCTCCACTTAATATCCACAACAAGATAGCATACACATCGACAATTCCTCTTTGGCACCTACACTTGTATCACATAAGTGTACATGATAAAACAAGATAATCATCCACTATCTTCTTCACATATAAGACATTAAGTAGCCATAAGGTTTCCAATGCCACAAACCCTAGTCTTCTTCTCTCACAAGAACCACCAAAACAAGTGCTCCCTTTTCTCCTCTAAGGCTTCTCTCAAATCCTATATCTCCTTGTTTTCCTAGGGAAAACCCTAACCCTAACACCTTATTAACATCAACACAAGAACCTTAGTGTAATAAATACAAGTGCATAAAAAAACGAATAAAATATACATATGAAAGATACAATTTTTCTCAAGTTCGCATCTCTTGAACTTGATGTGATTGATTAATGTGATCAATGCAAAATAAATACTCTCTCCTCTTTTTATATAGAATAGGTGAAGGAGGAAAACAATAGTTAAGTGGAAAAGGTCCACGAAAAACTATTTGAAATGACCTAACTAATCACTAGATAGATCCACATGTAAAGTGCTCCAACTCTAAGGTGACACACGTCGATCTCCAAGGTAAGGATGTTCATCAAGGGTCCAAAGGTGAGTGCTCTAGAAGAAAAGGTCCAATACTCCACTCCAAAGGGATCTGATTCCCCAATAGTACCTTCTAAACAATGCTCTCCTCCAAATCCATGACCACACCTCCATGAATGTACCTCAACCCAAGCATCCTCAAGTCAAACACAAGCTTCCATTTAAGAAACCAAATGATACCATGCTTTTTAGGGATCAATTTTGTCCTCATAAATACCCTAACACTCATCAAAATAGTTTATCCTCCCAAGCAAGAAACCAAGTTCTCCATGTGCACCTAATAAAAAATGCCACCATGCTACATAGGATTTGAATCTTCTAAGGAATTGTGCCACATAAGCATACATTAAGGTACAATAATGCATGATTAAACACATCAATCAAGCAAGGGTAACAAGGCGATAGATTGAAAATAAAATTTCCAACACTCCCCTCCAAATGTTTCCAATTCTCAATTCTACCTTAGGTCATTTACTCCTTCAAATCCACCACATCTTCATGGATGCTCCTCAACTCAAGCACGCCCAATTTAAGCCGAAGCCTACATGTAAGAAACCAAGTGATCTCGTGCCACCTAGGGATCAACGTTCTCCTCCTAAATTCCCCTACGCTCCTCCTCCAAATAGTTTATCCTCCCAAGTATGCTATGAATATCTCCATGTGCACCTCTTGAACAATGTTGTAATACCACATATGATTCCAACCTCCTAAGGAAGTGAACCATATCAGCATCAAGTCAAGGTATGAAAATTCACATATGAATGAATCTTCATATGGTAAATATGATAATGGGGTGTGTGTCCACAATGTCCTTTGTTGTTCTAATAAATGGTTTGGCATCATGTTTCTTCTATCCAACTCGAGGTCTTAGACAAGGAATCGTAATGCCGCCTTTTGATTTTCTTCTATTACAAGCTAACATAATACCAATTGTCAAACCGTAGACACTAACTCCTGATAGCTATGAACCACTTCCAACAAAGTTGGTTACTCCACCAAAGATCCATAATGAGATACCATGCACATTGATAAGTCCTCTTTGGAACCTACACTTCCATCACACAAGTGTGCAAGAAAAAAAATAACATTCTTCCACTATTTTCTCCACATCTAGCACTAGAGTAGTTATAGGGTTTCCAATACCACAAACCCTAGTCTTATTCTCTCATATGAACCACAAGAAAAATTTCTCACTTTGATCCTTTGAGTTTGTCCCAAACCCTATATTTACTTATATTCTTAGGGAAAATCCTAACACTAATACCACCAACAAGAATACCACCACCCTAAACAAGAGTTCAAAGAACAATGAAGAATATATATATATGAATATACAAGTTCGATCAAGTTCACATCTCTAAGAAATTATGTGAACGCTCAAAGTAGTGAATGGAAAATAAAGACTCTCCCCCTTTATATAGAAAATATGCAGGATTCCAACAATACTAAAGTGGACAAGGTCCACAAACAACTATCTTAAGAAACCTAACTAATCACTAGATAGTTCCACATGTTAAGAGCTCCAAATTTAAGGAAGCACATAAATTCAAGATATAACAATCCATGAGTAAGCATGTCCATCGAGCAAGGGTCCTAATGTGAGTTCTCCACAAGACAAGGTTTGAAACTACACTCCAAAGGTCTCCAATATTCCAATGCTACCATCTTTGGGTCCACCACACCTTCATGAATGGTTCTCAACCCAAGCATTCTCAAGCCAAACACAAGCCTCCATGTAAGCAACCAAGTGATTCCATGCTACCTATGGTTCACTGCTCTCCTCCTAAATTCCCTAATTCTCCTCATCTAAATAAGTTATCCTCCAAAGAAATCAACAAATCTCTCCTTATGCACCTCATGATGAATGTCACCATGCTATATATGATTCCAGCCTCCTAAGGAAGTGCACCACATAAGCATCAAGTTAAGGTATAGAATTCCATGAGTAATATGTCTCTAATGTGTATGTCCACTAAGATACAACCAAGGGTAGGCACCACACTATGAACTCCACGTCACATGAGAACCCCCAAGCATGGTGTAACCACTTCCAGAGTGGCCACTAAAATATAATAGGAATGACATGATATTTCAAAATGAAGAAAGGATTCCCCTTCAAGTGTATCAACAAATAAGGTATGCATGCAAAGGAGACTACAAACAAAGTAGAAACAAAATCCAAGGGTGATCACTAATTTGAATATTGATAAAAGCATACGCATGGGGATACTTTGAAAAGGAAAGTTAGGATAATTCTAGCCTAAGTGGGGATGGAGGTCTCTTGTTCTTAAATGAAGAGCATAAAGTTTCGTTTAAAGCAATGTTAGGAACTAGACAAAACAACTAGGCAAATCCACATGCACCCTGGATGTTGTTGACACTATTTGCTAAAAAATGAATGGTTCATATCTAAATCATGGGTTCCTCGAAGGTGATCATATATTATATTAATAGTAAAAACAATATGAAAAACATGACCCTTCTTCTAACTATGAAAATAATTTAAAAACTTAAAGAAATTTTCAAAAAATTATTGTAAACACATATATTGAGAATTGAATGCATAAGTAGATAATCTATTTAAATAACCCTTGTGTCATGGAACCAAGGATTCAATCTAGGATCGAGGCTACGTTCCCTTCCTTAGGCATTTCACACTACTTGAACACAATCACTGGTGGATAAAACAACCTAGAAGCGTGCCCACCAAATCACGCCTAACTCACACACCTTAACATTTGACTTGTTATGTTTAGTTGTCCTCAACCACTGTTTATACTTAACACTTAGCCGAAATAACACACACACAAGAAAAATAAAAGTGTTCGACACCTCAATGGAGCATTCCTAAAATATCAATATAACGATAGAGAGAGTACAATATCATGAGAGCAGTTGTACGATGATTCTCTTGGAGTGCACCCAAAACAACAACGACTCCTCTTACATAAGGAACCTCAAGAATTCACCCTTGCCACTTCTTGTCGAAGTACTTTTGTCAGCAACTTCCCTAAAGTTCCTTCGACACCTATGTTGTACTCCCACTTAGACTACCATGCACCCGAGCTATTCATAGACTGCCTTCTACCTGACCTACACCCAGTTCCTATGCTTGGTGCAGTCGTCTCTCTATTATGTGCTTTCCACTTCACACTTCAATGATGTCTCTCATATCCTTATAAATTTTCCTTTAAAATTCAAACTAGTGTTGAACAACATATTTAATTTTTTACTAATAACCACACATTAATTTATTTTAGTAGTATTGCAATGGAAAGTAAATACTGAGAAACATCAACAACAATCACATAAATATAGACACAATGTTTTGGGTATGGAAACCCCCAGATAAAACCCAAGATGGGAAAATTGGTGCAGTAGTCAAATATGAAATTTTTATTAAGAAGATATGGAACACTTACAATCCAACAGATAATACACCCAACTTGGAAAATATGAACCTCTGCAAAATCACTGGACAAACCCAACAAAACTATACGACTCATGCACAGTTGTACGATACCTACGTCAGCAGTACGACCCTCTAGAGTCAGTTGTACGGATACATACAGTTCTTATGTCGACTGTAAGGAATATGTACGATGCTTGTACGCCAGATGTACGAAACTCCTCTTTTGTGGACGGGCCTCCCTCTATGTGATCTGTATGATCTAATGCTCTGCCTGGTAATTCTGTGAATCTCCCGAATGAGTGTTCCTCCGTCTTCTAAGCAAAATTCTCCCTCTAACTTGTCTCTCTGTCTGCATCTCTCATGTATGTGTCCTCTCCACCAAATCTTATTTTAACTCAATCGTTAAGCAAAAACCCTAACCCTCACTATGGATCAATGGATGTGATCCTCTGGTGAGATCAATGGCCAATATTAGCTTATCGATCACTTAAATTATTTCACTTTTCACTTTATAAAAGTGATTCCATTAAGTCAAAATCAAATTAGAATAATTAATGTATTTTCCTAAGTCTAAACTTAGGAAAATCACATTAATACATTTGGATTCATGTTTAATGTCTTCCGAGCATGCAATGACACATGCAATGCTAGAAGACCTTCCTTGTCGCCACTTTCCAACACTCCCTCTCAACGAGGAAGGGATTCGGTAGCAACTCCAACTTGTCTCTGAACGTCACAAAACTGTGCCTGCAAAGTGCCTTGGTGAAAATGTCTACTACCTGCTCATCTACCTGAATGTACTCCAACCGAATGGTTCCTCTCTGCACACAGTCTCTCAAGAAGCGGTACCAAATGCCTTTGTATTTTATCTGGTCATCGAACACTCGATTTTCAAATAGCCTGATGCCACTATGATTATCACAGTGAACTACTGTAGCCTCTAGATCACACTCGAACAACCCTGAAAGAAACTTCCTCAACCACATTCCCTCACAAGTAGCCAAACTGGCTGCCATGTACTCAGCCTTTACCGAGGTCAATTCAACTAAATTATGCTTCCTGCTGAACCAAGAGATAACCCCTGATCCAATGCCCAAGCAACAACCTTTTGCTGTTGCAACCACTCCCCAAAATTTTGATGATTTTAGGGCCCCTACTTAGAATTATAGCTTTTGATTTCTTTGCCCCTCAGTTCTAGTTTTCATGGCATAATTTTTATTCTGGACAAGGTTTTGAAAATTTTTGCTTCAAGTTAAAACTTATTCTTTTCCCAGTGTGTCGAAAGAAATTTTGGATTTTTGCTGACACAACGAAAAAAAACATGACTTTCGGCCCAACACTTTCTAGCCGATTTCACATTGTGTCGAAAAAAAATTTGAGTTCCATCCGACGGTTGCAGAGAGTTTTGAGTTTCGGAGCCGATACGATCGACGGATTTCTGCCTTTGAAGTCGACGGTTCTTCGGCAGGCCGTTTCACCATAGTTTGGCCGACCATTGCGGCTAGATATTCCTTTCATCACCGAAGTGTCGGCTCGGCTTAGGATTTCATTGCTAATCTAGAATCTATTTGTGAGTTTACTGACAAGCCTTTGGTCAGTCATTCCTAGTACTTTTCTACGATAATGTCAGTAGGCATTTGATTTTCTTTTCGATGAAGGCGACAAAGTTTGCAACTTATCGTCGGTCCTTCGCTGCCGCAACATCAGATGAGCCATGTCGATGCCTTTTTCAACTTGTTTTTTATGAATCAAGCCGACAGTTGCGGTTAGATATTTGGTTTTGAGCCAACACTGCCAGAAGGTGCTCGCTTTGCCCTGCCAAGGTAGTGGGGTGTCGATCAGTTTTGAACTTGGGCGCCAAATGGCGTTTTCTGCTCGTGTGTCTTAATGCCCCAACCACTGATTTAAATGTGTGTTCTTTTGTCTTTCTATATATAGCCTTGGGGGGTTTTTGTTACGGTTGTTACAATTTGTTATGGTTTGCTAAGGACAACCTGTTTTGAGGCCGCCTTACGGAAATCTGCCACTTGGAGTCTACGCAGCGTCTGAGCCAGACATTTCACCAACCTTCGAGCCACCTTTTGCCAAGTAGGCTTCATTCCTTGTTGTGATTTCGATTTTGGTAAAACAAAGTGCGGAGGTTTACTTTTTATGGGGTTTGGTATTTAGCGTTATGGGATCTCTTCATGTACAGTTTAGGTTTTCTATCCCTGTCGTGGTTAAAATGTGTCTTTCAGCCTCTTTAGGTATTGGTTTGCTTTGAGTTAAATGAACCAGCCCCCATTTTTCATTTGACCTAGTTTTCCACAGGTTGTGGTTGTTCGACTGCTCCAAGCCGTTTTCTCCTCTACCACTCTAGCCCCAGCCATGGATAGCTCAGACCCTTGGTATGTTGAGGATAAGACTAGGTCGAGTCGAGATTTTCATCGGCTTTTCCTCGCCTTGTTCATAGTCATTTACGATGATAGGGGGATTAACGAGATCAGAAGGTCATCATTGGCTTTTGGGTTTCAACCTAGGGTTTTTGTTAAAAAGCATTTTTTTCCCTCTATGGTTGTCGCCTTTTTTTTAGCAGTTTTGAAGTCGACCTAGATGGTTGGGGTTATCACTATTCCCCTATATTGGTTTTTCTCGCGATTAATAAGGTTAATGAGGGGAAGTTTTGCGTTGGTTTTAAAGTCATTTTTTGGTGATTCTTATAACACCAGATGATTTAGGGTTGGAGCTCCCAAAGCCGCAGATAGAACCTGCACTTGAACTGATCGTTTCTTTTTTATCTTAACCTTGCTTCGAAGTTTTTTTATGATGGATGAATTGGTAAAAATGATATTATTTATCTCTCCATGAATGCAGGGAAAATATGACTCGTTAAAGCTTTCTTATATATCTTATGATTTTACAGTAGTTTTTCATTTTCTTCAATACATGGGTTTAACCACAGGGCCACTAAGCTATGCGTTGATGTTTTTTTGTCACAGCCACAACCCCGTAAAGTACCATGCCAAAGAAAGGAAAGAAGAAATCCAAGGCTGTAGAGGAGGAGTCAGATTTGGAAATTATGCCGAGAATATAGATAATATATGAAGATACCAAGGCTATAAGAGGAGCTGAACAAGAGTTCAAATGGGGACAAATATACCCCATGATCAAGGATCAGAAGGTCCCTGATGCAGGATTGGAAAATATTACCCTATATGAAAACATATTAAGGTTTGGGATCACAAAGGTATCAACACGACCCGAACTATTTCCCTGTGCCGAGGAGATTGGCTGGATTTTACCTAAAGCAGGCATTAATGATATGATCATATACAACGTCAGAGGGAAGGGTTTTGCTTCTTTCACTTCTGCTTACATATCCAAAGCATGCAATCTACCAGTTTCGGAAATCAACATGACAGAGGACTGGATAGATAGTCTGATTTTAGACTATATTGAATGCAAAAAGCTAATGATGATAGCAGGCAAGCCATTTTGACAAAGAGCCTCCGACAAATATGAAACTGCCAGCTTGCGCACTCCTTATAGACTTGTAGCACTGATGCTCAATAGAATCTTTGGCAGGGCCAATGGAAAGTTCTATAAGATAGGCTGGATCCCACTAATGTATCATGTGACTATGCACAACACTATCTTCAATTGGGCAGACATTATTGCCATCAGCTTGTCTTCTTACATAAGTGCTGCACTAAGAGGACTACTCGAGAGAAAATCTGAATTCTATTTGGGATCCCACCTAATTGATTGCATCTTGTGCCGTTACCCATTCCTAAAACTGAACTGCAATTGGAATAATGCCAGGACTCCCATTTACGCAACATATCAAATATTATGGGCCCATAAGTATCACAGTTTCTATAAGCTTATTTGTGAGGGGCTTTTGATGCCAATTAACTAGTTAATATTTCTTGAAGAATGCAAGTGTATGTCTAAGGGAGCACTTGAGGTGATAAGTGAACATGCAGACTATTTCTTCTCCGAAGAAGGAACCTATCGGAGTATGTATGGGGGGGCTAGAGCCCCATCATTGCTTCCTAAGTATGTCATGTATTACATCATGCATAAGGAATTCGTAAGATAGTTGTTTTTGGATGAATTCAAGAATTTTCTGCTTGGCATAAAGAAATCAATCTACCCACCCATGCCTTTCTATGTCGGAAGCTACAGGTTTTCAAAAGTCAAAAGCGCACCGGATTTTGTGAAGGACCTAGAATATTTTCACTTCGACGAGAAAACTTTTCATAGGAACGATTCACGGGGAAAAGTTGTTGCACACTATGCACTGGTGAAGACAAATTTTGAACACTCTGACTACTTGGATAAGGATGAAGAAATTTTCAAGAATGCATGTAATATGACTACTTTAAATAAGCGGTCCAGACAAAAAAGTATAACAACAGGGGGAAAAGGTAGTAGTAGTAGCACTACCGAGCAGCATAAATTAAAAGAAGAAGCTTCCAGGAAGAAGGAAGAAGAGACACGAAGACTAGTGGAGGAAGCAGAGAAATTAGCAACTGAGGAGGCCCAAAGGAAAAGGGAAGACGAAGAACAAAGTGAAAGAGAAGAAGAACAAAGGCAAAGAGAAGCAGAGGAGAGGATGAAAAAAGAATCAGTTGGCAAAGAGAGAGAGGCAGAGAATGCAGCAAAAGAACTGAGGAGAAAAGAGAAAGAGGAGAAAGATAGATATAATCAGGAAAGGGATGCTTCCCAAGACAATCTTGAAGATCCTCCTTCTACCTCAGGAGACATAATAACAGGAAGTTATCTCCCTTTTGCAAATTTAGGGCTAGTACCTTTCACCCCATCCAAGAAAAATGTGGTTGCATCCCTAGATAAGGTTGTTTTTTACCCTAAAAGGAAAGTCATTGTTTGGAGAGTCGAAAAGAAGTTAAAGGTAGGCACCCATCCTGAGGTGACTATAGTTACAGAAAGACCAGCCACGAAACGTACCGATCAAGATCCACAACTGATGGCCTCATTTGGTGTAGCAGTTGCTCAAGCAAATGCTTATAATGTGGATAAATTGAAAGGAACTGTAGATCAGTACAAGGAGAAGATGGTGAGATTCAAGGACACTTTGAAGAAAGAAATGGGGGAAGGCCGAGAAATGAAGAGAAAACATGAGGCTACCCTTTCAGAGTTCGAGAGGCTCCAGGAGGCTTACTAGGTCTTAGAATCAGAAAAGGAGGCCTTGGTACTATCAAACACCATTGTTGATGGAGAAAAGAAAGACCTACAGGGTAAGATTTCAGGTCTAGAGGCACAAAGGGTCAGATTTGATAAACAAGCAGAGGAGTTAAAGGCCCGAGTTGCAGAGCTGGAGGCATAAAATAGTTCTTTGGAGATTCAGCTTAAGATAGCAAATGAGTGGCAAATTGATATCACCCCTCTCCGAGAGCACGCTCTCCTGATCAAAAGAAAAATATATCAAGTGCAATTAAAGCTTGCAGATGAGGTTCACAGAATTAAATAGGTAGAAACCAGACTGTAATAGATGCCAGTGATATCAACCGATTTCAGGACAAGAACACTAGAGATTGCATAAATTATTCGGGGGAAATTGACTTGGACAAAAAATAATGTAGCATGACCAACGCATTTGCCACAAAAGACTCGTGAGAACCTAAAGATCGAGTTCGAACTTATGGATTTCAACAGCAAGGCTGCTGCAATATTAATTGCCGGTGTCGAAAAAATGTTGGAGAAATGTGTGTATTTTTATAAGAGGGTGCTCACAACACACAATAGATGCCAACCCTCCATGGAAAAATGAATCCAGGAGTTTCCTAGACAGGAGGAACACTTGAAATACCTGCAAGACAGGTTGCGGGAGGATGAGCTTAGGATACAACAAGTTAAAGGCATTACTGAGAGAGAGGTAAAGAGTTTGGTTGCATAAGTTGTGGTCAAAAATTGCCTGCTTGAATATTAGCTCAGAGTAATTCCCCCCAGAGCAGCAGGGATAAAGTCGTAGCTGGCCATACATGAAGTAATAGTCAGATTGTTAGAGCCAATGGACTTCAAGACCATTGCTGCAGAAGTTGTTGTATGGATGGATTTCATTGGAGGGTCAGCAGGGCCCTCCTAGGTTTTTTCTTATGTGCATGTGGCTTTTTTTGTAGATTATCTCTTTTTATTTGTATTTTCTTAGTGCAAGTCACTAGAGGCCAAAATTTTGTAATCGAAGAGTCAACGAAGCCTAAAAGGTTGGGGTAACTCAAAAGTCACTTGTAAAATGTATAAATAGGGGGTCGAATAGTAGAATAGAGGAATTTTTCTAGCGCACATATGCTGAAGCTATTTGTATGAAAATTACTTCTTTAATGAATACAAAGAACCAAATTTTGTTGGAGAAAGGACTGTACGAGTTTCCAAATGTATTATGTGGATTGTTGAATGTCAAACTATTTTTGTTTCCGCTTGCTACATAAATGTGAGATCGTTCCAACATGTTGAATTATTTCTGCAGTTTATGAATGATGTTATTTTTTCTGTTAGAAATCTTGTGCAAATGAATGAGTAATGAATGTGTTACTAAAACAAAGCTATGTTTGTTTATCTTTTCTTGCTGTAATTATGATTAGTAGAATGTGAATAGCTACGTGGAGGATTCCACTATCCCTTTTACAGTACATTACTCAATTAATTAATCTTTTCTCCCCTGGGGATAGGTTAGTTAGAGCAAATTAGAATAGATTAAATGTTTCTTTTGCTTTCATAGAAGTGATTGTGAGGCAAGAGCGGTAAGACAGGAGGTAAGAACTTGCGCATCTCTAGTGAGGCTCTTATTCACTGGTCACTTGAATTTAGTTTAGGCACTTGTATTTCATCCCTAAATATAAAATTACATAAACAATGGATCGGGCCGCAACTGGTAAAACAAACTTAAAGTGTTATTTTAATTTTACGGTAGTCAGGCGTCTAATAGGATAGATTCCCCATTCCAAATAGTAAATGATATAATTGGGAACGATTATTGGGGAGAATCCCTACTGTCGGTACCTAGGATTTTTCCAGGCATCAACACAACCTGAAGTTCTCTTTCAGTCCTCTACACATATTACCCAGTCATCATTTGTGAACCTTGTTAATTGTACACTCCCCCTGCGCTCATAAACCAACCCATACTCCAATGTACCTCTAATGTAGCGAAGCACGTGCTTTGCAGCTGTCCAATGTACTCTTCGAGGGTCCACCATGAACTCCCTCAAAGAGTTGAATACAAAGCTAATGTCTGGTCGTGTGTTGACCAGATACATGAGTGATTCGATAAGATGGCGATACAAGGTAGGATCAAATCTGTCTGACACCTATGTAGGATTTCAATACACCATCCTTAATCTCTTCAATATTTCCACTACATAATTCCCCTATCCAATGAAGAAGCTCCCGTCTCTCTGCTAAACCTCCAAGCCTAGGAAGTAATGCATCAACCCAAGGTATTTCATCTCAAAATCAGCTGCAATTATTCAACCTCTCATCTCCTGTAAGAAAGAGATCATCCACATATAAGACCAGTATGAGAGGAACCTCACCTGTCAAGAAGTACAAGTTGTGGTCCGCCTCTCTCCGTTGGAATCCCATATCCCATAGATAGTTGTCCATTTTTTAGTACAATGCTTGAGGTGCCTGCTTGAGACCATAAAGACCTCTCTGCAACCTGCATACAGTGTCTCCTTGTTCTCCACATCAAACCCTTCTGGCTGCTCAATTAATACCTCCTCCTCTATAACTTCATTGAAGAAGGAAGTATTGACGTCCATATGATGGACATCCCAACCCATCTCAGCTTCTACTGAGATAATGGTTTGAATAGAATAATACCTGGAAAAAGGGGCGAAGGTCTCCTCATAGTAAATACCTTCCTTCTATGAAAACCCCTTTGCCACAACACATGCTTTGTAATTATCCATGCTTTCGTCTGTTGCATGCTTCACCTTGTAGATCCTTCTGGATCCCACCACCCTTTTACCTTCTGGCCTCAACACAAACTCCCATACCTAATTCTTCATGATTGAGTCACACTCCTCAACCATGGCTTCCTACCACACATCATGCTATGCATCCTCCTCAAAATTGGAAGGTTCATAGTTAATTAACTCTATCATCAGTGCCATATAACTAAGTCTCTTTGGTGGTTTTATCTACCTCATGGAGATTTGTGGAGGATTCACCTTTCTGGAATCCTGAACTATGGACCTAAACCACTTAGGCCTTGGCCTAGTGTCTACCTACTATGACTACTGGATATCCATCTCCTCATCCTCCAAGTCAATGACTAAAGGATCCTGTCCACCTGACTCCCTCTGACTACCAGAACCTGTGCTCTATTTCTATACTTGTACCTGTACCTGTGCCTCCTCCATATTGACCCCCGAGTCTTGTGTTGGTTACTCTTTTGTTGGTAAGTCCATAATATATCTTCGCAATTAGGCTTTGTCCTCATCAAACTAGACATCCATGCTCACAATAATCCTCTTGCGAGTAAGAATGTATACTCTGTACTCCTTTGAAGTCTCGTTGTAACCAAAAAGTAACCCCTTCTCTCCAGGAGGGTCTAACTTCTTCCTAGTGTCAGCATGAATGTGACAATAGCAAACACTCCCAAATATGCGCAAGTGGCTCACATCTGGTCTAATTCCTATAAAGAACTCCTTGTGTGTCTTCCTCCCCAAAGCTGTGTGGGGACACTTGTTCTGAATGTAAAATGTGGTCCTGTATGGATCGTCCCAAAGGAATAATGGCAATCCCTAATAAAATAGCATGGCCTTGGCTGCTCCTACCAATGCCTTGTTCTTTCTCTCCACCACTCCATTTTGTTGCAGGGTATGAGGTATGGTGTACTCCTTCTTGATACCCTCTAATGAACAATAATCCAAGAACTCATTGGAGGTATACTCATGCAATATACCTAATCTGATATACATATCATAATACTAGCTTGTTGTAGATTTAATTAAAATTATGAATGAATATATGCACTCAATTAGTCAACTTTTGAAACCAGGAAAATAAGTGAATGTTGTTGATACTTGGGAAAAAAGGGCAGCGGGCTGATGGGAGAAACCAAATACAATTTTAGGATAGAGAAATTAACTTCTCTAACACATTTTAAATCAGGGACCATTTAGGTTTCGGAATCAGCCCCGCTGAAACCTACTTCCACGCTTTTGGGTCACCCAACCGTGCAACTAGGAAGAAATTTCAGATCCTTTCAACCAGAGGGCTGTGCAATGTTCAGAAATGTTATCAGATAGGTAAAATGCATCCAGTTAGGTTTCATATAGTTAAGAAATTTTTTTGAATGATTTGGTTTTGTTTGAAATAAATTGGGCAAAACTAGTTGTTTTGGCCCAAGGAGACCCTACACAAAGATGGCTTCCCAAATAGAGTATGCCCTCAAAAAAATATCTGTTTGAAAGATTTAATGGGTAGTGGGGTGATTTAAATACCTATATCAACTTACAGAATGATATTTGGATGCATAGATCTCTCGGAATGAAGAAACATGTAAGACTAACAAAATTTAACTAGTCAACTAGCAGGGGTGTGTATTAATTGATGAATTTCATACCATATTACATTCAGGCCTGATAATGATGGATTACAAAGACTAATATATAATTATCTAATACATCATATCATTTAAGACATATTCTATGGACATTACTTCATTCTCATTGCAAAATACTGATAAAAAAACCTCATATAATGGGAAAATAAAGGCTCACTCATGAAAAATTAACATGAGAGCTCATTGGAAATAAATACTACGGTATTACAGAATTCATAATAATTTTTTTTGGGCTGATCATATCAAGAAGAGGTTTGGAGGACCGATCTCTCCAAAAATGGGATCCAAAACTGAGGGCAGGAGGCTAAGGGCAGGAGGCCCAAATCTAACACCAAGCTAGGGATTGGAGCATAGGTGAAGTTCCCTTCATTGGAGCTCAATTTCAATGGAGGGATTAGTTGTTTTAGATGTTTGGTCTGAAGCTCAGGGTTTTGATCATTAGCTTTCCATCACCTGCAATGAAAATGGAAGGGGAGAAAGAAGAGAAGGAAAGGGACTTGGGGCGCATCTCCCAAGAGACTGAGGCACAACACTTAGTATGAAGTTGGGATTCACTCATCACAATCCATTCAACAAAAAAATGTGTAATGGAGCTCAAAATATCATTAAATAGACCATTGGTGACGTTTTGGGAAAGTCAATCACCTGTTGAGCAAGTTTCCCTTGCTAAAATCCTAACCCTAGCCAAGTGGTGCACCCTATTTGAGAAATTGGCAAGTATGTATCATGTGAGATGTTTTGATGTCCATGTCATTCATCCAAATTAGAAACTGTGCCCTCCTTAGGTCTAGAGATTCCTACTTTTCCTTATGACATTTTTTTGTCCTGCTTGCTTTTGTAACTGAACCTCGGAATGGAAACTGCGCCCTCCTTTGGCCCAGAGTTGCTTGATTTTCCTTATGACAAATTTTATGGCCTTCCTACTTTTGTAATTGAACCTTAAAATGGAAACTGCACCCTCCTTTGGCCCATAGTTGCCTCTTTTGTGTCTAACTCCTTTTTCTTGGCTTTTGGTACTTTCCCCTTTTCTCTATCTGCTTGCTTTTGTCAGTCCTATGACAATTTCTAATTTTCCTCTTTGGCAAGTTGGCCTACCCAAGTACGCCCTCCTAACATGGAAACTTATTTTCCACGTATTTAATTGCACAATAATTAATAATGATAATAAATAAAACCAAGTACACGCCTCTAAAATAACAATTTAACACAATTCCTATGTTAATTATTTAATGCGTCTTTTGACCCCTTAGGTGTTAAGCAAGGTCAACACTTTTGATGTCCCTTCAAGGGAGGGACATGGCATTCCTCCCCCCCCACGTCTACTTGTCCTCAAGCACAAGCACTCTAGAGTGCTACAAAAT
This sequence comes from Pseudotsuga menziesii, assembly GCA_001517045.1. NCBI lineage: Eukaryota > Viridiplantae > Streptophyta > Pinopsida > Pinales > Pinaceae > Pseudotsuga > Pseudotsuga menziesii. Next base: position 397,193 of record LPNX011164292.1, read on the forward strand.
TTGTCCACCATGTTTCTGTTGCACCACTCTAATCATAGTCATTTCTTTAATGACCCCTTCTTTTAACAAAATTGTTAACCGAGTTAAGGTAATTGAGTAGAATTCATGGATCCCATTGCCTCCTCTGCAAGGATCCAAATTTTATTCCCCCTTTTGGAAATATTTCATTCCCAAGAATTCCAGGATCCCACGGTATTATCTGCCTCCTTCAAAACATCAGTAACAACAACAAAATGTTATCATCATGGAGGATGAAAATGAGGATGTGAAAATCATACCACCAAACTGACAATTGATCACTCCCCATGACAAACTGAATATCTTTGAGACTCTGCCACCTAGCATGGAACTTCTTAGTGTGGGGCCACATCATCTTGAGCCTCTTTAAAGTATGAAAATCCAGGTGCAAGATAGCACTGAAACTCACATCACTGCTGCTATGAAGGCACATGTGGTTATCCCATGCCCCTCCATGTATACTGAGAGCATCATATAGCAGTCATACATGCTCATGCCATTGCTCATACATTTTTTCTAATGTGTCTAATGTCCTCCATTGATGCAAGCAAAATATTTACCCTCTAGGGTACACATCTCAATCATGTGTCTAGCCACCAATCAATGGACAAACATACTTGCATGTTGAATGATTCAAGTGGGAATAATTCAACTACCATTGATGCACTTGTCAAACCACATGGCTTGACCATCAATCCCTCAACTAGAAGAGTTGGAGTATCATTCCCCTCTTGTGGCGTCAACAGAAAAAATCCTTTCACCCAATTTCCATCCCCACCTGGTATGGTTGAAAAAGAAGTGTGGGTAGAACTATGAATCACCTCTTTGCTATACTTATCCAACCAATTTATGGTTGCATATTCTTCATCACTAGCTGGTCCAAATGAGGTGAGCTCATCTGAATCTTCCATGGAGAAGAGACTCTCTCCAGAAAACAACTCCAATTTTCTCTGGAAAACATCAAGTGCTTGGTTCTCATCAAGGTTGTTTGCACAGTCCTGAAGCACATGCAAAACCAAATGCATCTCATGATCCACCATCTCATGAGATTCCTCCATATGATCAAGAATGCAATCAGCCTTGTGAAGATGGTTGAATGGTGTGTAGGAGGGTAGGTAAGATCTTTGCAACTTCTCATGAAGTTTCTCTATCTCTATATTGGACTCTTAGAGTGCACATTGAGTACTCTTCAAGGAATCTTGGGTGGTCAAAAATTCTTGTGTGATATTGAAAATATCTTATTATTCCTTCAAGGATGCTCCATATAACAACTCAACAAGCTCAAGCAAACTGTCTCTATCATAAAGCAATTGCAGAAAATTACCTTTGGTGCTTGTCATGGCCTTCTGAAATTTCTCTATGTCTTCCATGGAAGATTTACCCGCCAACTTCCAACAGAGATTTGTCATCAATGCATGGGTTCCATGGAGAGTGTGTAGGGACTCTTTGATTTTGCACTCACTCATCTTCAAATACCCTGCAAGAAAATGAGGTTCTTGCAGATGAACCTCTTCTTCTTCCCTCTCTCTTGGATCAACTTCATGAAACTCCAGTGGTGATGTGGAAGTTGATCTTGGGACCTTTTCTTCAAGTGAAATATCCATGTCAGCAACATAGATAGGTGGACATCCCTCATTAGATATCTCAGTGAAACTTGAGCACCCATCAGTAGGTACTCTTTCAACTATGTCCAGAGTGTTTCTTATCTCTCTGGATTTTTCTTCTACAACACTGATGGTAGGGTCAAGTGAATGGACACCCTACTCTTTTGTTGCACAATCCCCTAAAATAAGGATGTCATTTATGTCTTCCATTACTGCAACACCTTTCTCTTTATGCTCATGGGAAACTTCTCTTTCTCCTTCTACTTCACTGCAAATATTTTGCAGTAACTTGCACTTCTCTTCATGAATCTTTGTTTATGCTTCCCACTTGCAAGACTAGATAGTTCATAGCTCTCCTCAATAATGATAGTGTGATTTGGTTTCCCACTGATGTCAATCCTCTCCTCCGATGTGTCTGCAACTTCACCATGCTACAAGAGAGTACAAAAATATGAACTATGTGCATCCTTTTGCATCATATTTTTCTCCTTCAAATTTCCTAATTCACACCCAGCTGGTGGGGGCTTGTCTTCCACTTCATTAGGAAGTTCAAATGATGATTTCAGATATGATATATGTTCTTCTTTTGGATCTGATCCAAAATATCCCTTATCACCATTGACAACATCACCCTTCTTTGCATTGATTTTGTGATCACCAACAGAGAAACTATGAGTGAATTTGTCTCCCTCACAATTGTCCTTCATTTTGCAGTCCTCATCGACAAGTGGTGTTTTCCTCCTCCCATGGATCATGTGGTTGTAAGTAAACATGGATTCTACAAAAATCAGAACCCTTATCATCCATGTTCTTCATATTAGCCTCTTCATGTAGGGAACTATAGTGGCATGCTCCTCCACCAAATTCTCTGGTTCACACCCAAGTGGTGTGGCCTTGTTTTCTTCTTCATTATGTGGCTCAAGAGGTGTCTATAAATATGATTTATGAACTTCTTTTGGATCTAATCCAAAATATGTCTCATCACCCATACATGAACCAACATCCCTACCAGTGATATGTAGATCACCCACAAATAATTTGGTAGTGCATTCATCTTCCCTTTCTTCTATGCAACCACCTTGTGGTGACTTGCACTTCACCTCATGGATCTCTATATCTACTTCATTTCTCTTCTTCTTCAAGGAACTTGAGGCTTCTTCATCTTGAGAGGTACTCAAATCACAACTTTTAGAAGCTTTGTTTGAAGAGAAACCAAACATTCTCCTACTATTTGGACCAGCATATGACTTTGATGAATCTTCCCTTTTTGCTCCTCTTTTGGCTCTAGGTGGCAACCATCTAGTCCCCACTTTCTTGCACACTTCATCAACCATGTGTGCAATAATTTTCATGTTTTCCCCACAGTATGTATCTCTGAATAACTTTTGTATCTCAAGAGTATAGTAATATTGGAAAGATAAGACCTCCCTTATCTCTTCTTTTAAAGTACAATATTCCATGAAATACTCGAAAGATTGCTTAGAGTTCTTTCCATTGAACATTTGACCACCAAAATTGGTAGATTTTTGCCAAATAGATTCATCATAATATGGAAGCAATAAATCATCAACATAATCCCTACTGAATCTACCTGAGGTACTCCATGAGGGCTCTTCTTAGTCTTCTTCTTCATATTGCTCAAGTTCTTCACCGATCACTGGCAGGAGCCTCATAGTTGCAACTTGATTTAGTGATTTGACAACTTATTTAACAAGAGACTTCTTTCCACAGGATGAGCCAAGGAAAGAGATTTGATACCACTCTAATATCCCTGATCTGATATACATATCAGAATACTAACTTGCTGCAAATTTAATTAAAATTCTGAATGAATACATGCACTCAATCAATCAACTTTTGAAACTAGGCAAATAAGTGAATGTTGTTGATACTTGGGTAAACATGGATGTGGAATGATGGGAGAAACCAAAGGTAATTTTATGATAGAGAAAGTACCGTCCCTAACACATTTAAATGAAGGACCATTTAGGTTTCAGAATCAGATCCGCTGAAACCTACTCCCACGCTTCTGGGTCACCCAATCGTGCAACTAGGAAGAACTTTCAGGTCCTTTCAGCCAGGGGTCTATGCAATGTTTAGAGATGTTGTTAGAAATGTAAAAGGAATCCAATGAGGTTTCAGATAGTCAATAATAGTTCTGGAATGATTTTGGGTTGTTTAGAATAAATTGGGAAAAACTAGTTGTTTTGGCCCGAGGAGACCCTACACAAAGATGGCTTCCCAAACAGGGTATGACCTCAACAGAATATTTGTCTCAAAGAAATAATGGATATTGGGGTGATTTAACTACCTACAAAAACTTACATAATGATATTTGGATGCATAGATGTCTCGTAATGAAGAAAATTGTAAGACTAGCAAAATTTAACTAGTCAACTAGCATGGGTGTGCATTAATTGATGAATTTCATATCAGATTACATTTAGAACTGCTAATGATGTATTATAGAGACTGATATATCATTATATAATACATCCAATCATTTAATACATCTTCTATGGACATTACTTCATCCTCATTTCAAAATACTGATAAAAAAACCTCATCTAATGGGCAAATAAAGGCTCGGTCATGAAAAATTAACATGTTAGCTCATTGGAATGAAATCTTACAATATTATAGAATTCATAATAAGTGATTTTCTACTGAGTATATCAAGAATAATTTTGGAGTATCGATCTCTCAAAAAATGGGATCCAAAACTAAGGGAAAGAGGCCCAAATCTAACACCAAGCTGGGGATTGGAGCGTAGGTGAAGTTACCTTCACTGGAGATCAATTTCAGTGGAAGGATTAGCTGATGTAGATGTCTGATCTGAATATTAGGGTGATGATCATTATCTCTCCATCACCTGTAATGAAAATGGAGGGGAGAAAGAAGAGAGGGGAAGGGACTTGGGGCACATCTCCCAAGATACTAAAGCACACAAATCAGTATGAAGTTGGGTTTCACTCAACACAAATCATTCAACAACCAAAATGTGTAATGGATCTCGAAATATCATTAAATAAACCACTGGTGACTTGTTGGGCAAGTCAATCACCTGCTGAGCAAGTTTCCCTTGCTAAAACCCTAACCCTAGCCAAGTGGTGCGCCCTCTTTGAGAAATTGGAAAGTAGGTGTCATGTGAGATGTTTCCTTGTCCATATCATTGATCCAACTTAGAAACTACGCCCTCCTTAGGCCCAGATTTTCTTGCTTTTCCTTATTACAACTTTTTTGGCCTACGTGCTTTTGTAACTGAACCTCGAAATGGAAATTGTGCTTTCCTTTGGCCCAGCGTTACCTAATTGTCCTTATGACAACTTTTATGGCCTTCCTGCTTTTGTAACTGAACCTTAGAATGGAAATTGTGCCCTCCTTTGGCCCAGAGTTTCCTCTTTTGTGTCTGACTGCTTTTTCTTAGATTTTGATACTTTTCCCTTTTCTCCGTCTGCTTGCTTTTGTCAGTCCTATGACAGTTTCTAATTTTCCTATGTGGCAAGTTGGCTTGCCTAAGTGCGCCCTCCTGACATGGCAACTTATTTTCCACATATTTAATTGCACAATAATTTATAATGATAATAAATAAAACCAAGTGCATTCCTCCAAAATAACAATTTAATACAATTCCCTAGGTTAATTATTTAATGCATCTTTTGACCCCCTAGGTGTTGGGAAATGTCAACAATTTTGATGCCCCTTCAAGGGAGGGACATGACAACTCACCACATTGTTCGTCTTCAACACTTGGACCTTCCTTCCTGTCTAGTTTTCTACGAGAGTCTTGAACTCTCGAAACTGCTCAAAGACCTCTGAGTTGGCCTTCATGAAATAGATCCAGTTCTTCTTGGAATAGTCATGAATGAAAGTGATGCAGTAACTGTAGCCGCTAAAATATTGGACACTCATAGGTCTGTAAACATCTGTATGCACTAATTCCAAGGGCTCCTTAGACTTGTGCTCACTCTGTGGGAAATACTTCTCGGTGTTCTTCTCCAATGCACAACCCTTGTGGTGGTTATGCTTCTCCTCCTGTACCTGAGGAAATCCAGTGACATCATATCTCAAATGCCTCAGTGCTCCATGGTGTAAGTGTGCCATCCTCCTATGCCACAGATCACCCTGACTGATGTTTCTGCTGACTAGAGCCTTTGCAGGCTCAAAGCGTAGTCTATACACCTTCCCACTGCGGATCCCAATCATTCGATCCAAACTCCTATTTGACTCCTTGGGCCTGATATACACTCTATGGTCTTGAAACTTCACCTAAAAACCCTTTTTCTCTAGAGTGGAAACATATATGAGGTTCTTAGTCAACCCCAGAACATACAATACGTCAACAAAGTTGAGGGGTTTTCCATATTCCCTATGAAATGAAACAATGCTAACTCCTTGCGCGTGATACCACGCATCATCACCCAACTCAAGGTGGATATTTATTCCACCCTCCTACAAGTTCTTGAAGAACCTTTTATGTCTTGTCATATGACTAGATGCTCCAGTGCCGATTTCCCGAATATTGTTGCATGTGGTGCTTACCATGCAAGCTATCAAACAAAACTCCTCATCGAAGTTTCTGTTGAACTCCTCCACCTCGGCAAAACCTACCATCTGGGTATTGTTCTTATTCTTCCTGTCTCGACACTGGAAGAAAAAGTGTCCTTCCTGTCTCGACACTGGAAGAAAAAGTGTCCTTCCTTGTGGCAGATAAAACACTTGAATTTGGACATGTCAAGGTTCTTCTTACCACCCTTACTTTTCTTTTCCTTACCCTTTCTCTTCCCCGCCAAGGCTAGAGCCTCTTCATCCACAATATGTGGGGCATTGCCGGATGAACCTGAACCTTGACCCATGCGGGTCTCCTCCTGCACAAAATATTCCCATAGTATCCTCCAATCAGGGAGCTTCTCCCTATCCATAAAACCTTTGACAAATGTGTCCCATGGCCTAGAAAAGACATTGAGGGCTATCTGAACTAGCTCCTCATCCTAAGTCTTAGTGTCAACAGCTCCAAGCTCTTCTTTGATCTGTGCAAGCCTTGTGAGATAAGGCACCACCCCTTCACCCTTGGCCATCTTGCTATTGCACATCCTCTCTTGCAACACCATCTTCTAGTTTTCATTCTTGCTTTGGTAAAGTCCTTCCAAAGCCTTCCAAAATTCCAATGTGGTCTTCTTCTTGGAAAGGTGAGGGACAATGTGGTCCTTCATCCCATCCAAGATGATCAACATAGCTCTAGATTCTAACTTATTCCTTCTCACCAACTTTGTTGGATCTGTGGGCACAACCTTCATGGATTCAATGTGCTCCTCTGCATCACTGACATCCAAGATCCTTGAGATCGTTTCTTTCCAAGTAGGAAAGTTCTGAGCCCCTTGGAATCCGTCCTTAACTCTCAATTGAACGACTATATTGAAGTGTACCTGTCAAGCCCTAGATATGAATTCTAGATTTGTGTCTTCAATAGATCTACCCTTTGTCTAGCAATACTGCTGCAGTTTCTCAAATTTAGCTCAACTGAGCTCTGATACCATGTGAATTTTCCTTTAAAATTCAAGCTAGGGCTAAACAATATAATTAATTTTTATTGATAACCGCACATGAATTTATTTTACTAGTATTGCAGCGGAAAGTAAATACCGAGAAACATCAACAACAATCACATAAATATAGACACAGTGTTTTGGGTATGGAAACCCCCGGAGAAAACCCAAGATGGGAAAACTAGTGCAACAGTCAGATATGAAATTTTTATTAAGAAGATATGGAACAATTACAATCCAACAGATAATACACCCAACCTGGAAAATATGAACCTCTACAAAATCACTGGATAAACCCAGCAACACTATATGGTCCCATGCGCAGTTGTACGACCCCTACGTCGGCAGTACAACCCTCATGCGTTAGTTGTACAGGTTTGTACAATTATGACGTTATTTGTACGGAATCTGTACAAAAGTTGTATGGAACTCCTCTGTTGTGTACGATCCTCCTTCTGCGTGATTTGTACGGTTTGATGCTCTACCTGGAACTCTGCGGATCTCTCAGATGAGTGTTCCTCCATCATCTCAGCAAACTTCTCCTTCTGACTTCTCTATGTCTGTATCTCTCTTGTATGTTTCCTCTCCAACAAATATTCTTTTAACTCAATGGCCAAGCAAAAATCCTAACCCTTACTATGGATCAATCGATGTGATCCTCCAGTGAGTTCAATGGCCAAGATTAGATTAGCCATCACTTAAATTATTTCACTTTTCACTTTATAAAAGTGGTTCCATTAAGTAAAAATCAAATTAGAATAATTAATGTAATTTCCTAAGTCTAAACTTAAGAAAATCACAATAATACATTTGGCTTCATGTTTAATGTCTTCCTATCATGTAAGGACGCATGCAATTCTAGAAGACCTTCCTTGTTGCCACTTTCTAGCACTCCCATCACTTGCCTTTATTTATACAAGTGTGAAGGCATGTTCCCAAGGGTTACATCCCTTGTTGGCTCCCCTACATGCAATTAGGTTGAACTTCCTTTGGGTGCAAATCACTGTGCCAACTCTTTGTCAATGCCACTCCAGCCTTACTTGATGGGAACTTCATCATCACCAATTTGTCTTAGTTTCCAATGGATTCTAACCCATGCCTACTGAAGGGGATCCCAACTCATCTCTATGGGACTACTTGTCATTGAGAAAGTCCATGGGATGCCATCTCTCGACATCCTAGTACACTTTCCTTATGACACCCCATGCAATACATTGGCATGGGTGCTTCACCATCAGATGCCCATCTCTTGGGGCCACTTGCCAATGGTTAAGTCCTTGGGATCCCAACCTATAATGTTGGGTCCGCTTATACTTCGTTGGCTACCCTTACAAAGTAATACTTCATCACATGTTTTCTCAAGAGCGCCCATCCAAGATGTGGGCACCTTACACCCATCCCACATTAGGAGTTCCTCATCCACTACACTATCTATCACCTCGCCAAGTCTACCAAAGCTATCTCGTGAGTAGGGGTGATGCCCAAAGTGTCTGTCCTGCCAAGTACATGACATCCTCCCCCACTAAAAGTTATTGTCATCCTCAACAATGTCTCGACTCTCCAACCATGCCTACTCATCTCAAAAACTATCTACCAATGATAACATAGTCTTGCTACTACAACAACCAAGTCTTTTGAAGAAGTCTCCAACCTATTTAGTTGTTGCACCTATTCAACCTATATTTTCTTCAATACTTACCCAACTTGGTCATGCCTCTATCTGTTAAGCCTTCCCATGTGTCGATTTTGGTGGGTATCTAATCCAATTGTCTTGCTCAACACCATGAGAACAAATTCCTCATGCCAAAACTACCATCCACAATCTGAACATCTCATACAACTTAGTTGAACCTAGGCAAATTTATCATCTTTGTCCAATTGCCATTCAACTACCTTATGTTGACCAACTTACATCCATGGCACCAATTCATGGTCTCATCTCATGCCCTCTGCATATCCTTGGCTGAATTTTCTAAGGGACCTACAACCTCACTGCCTGCGCCAAAGGTAATGATCCAATCTACTCACTTTCATCCTAAGCATAATGGTAAGTGGTGACTAAGGTCACTACCTCCAAATATTTTGGTATTCCACCCATCCAACTTGTGTCCATTGCTTAAGTATTCCAAGGCTACCTATGTTGTCAAAGGGATACAGCCTAATTATTTTAGTCGGGTTATAGTTAGCTAAAATGCATGAATCCCAAAATCCAACTTATATAAATCCACATCTTCAGCCACATGGTTCACATGATAGCTCGCAAAGGTCCCAATACCTCCTCCAAATAAGAGTCTAGTGTCTATGTCCTTACCAAAGGTGCCCCATCCACTTTGGATCGTTGTTGTCTCTTCTTAGATCGATGCCTTGCTAACTTGCTCATCCCCTCAAAATATGGCCGAGTCCTTCCAACATCCCCCTTAAGGTGTGGTGATATCTCTAAAACATGCATCTCATCTTGTCAATCGTCGTAATGTCGAAGGGTTCCAAAGGTGGTCTTTGGATCCTTGGCCTTCCCTCGACCCGACTCATTGTGTTCTAAGTGATATTTCTTCTTTAAGAACTCAAGGACTACCTCCATCTCTATCGGATTGCAAACCACTTCCCTTAGTCGATCGGGCTTCAGTTGGGACTTAAGTATCCTGATGGCCAATCTACAAAAGGCCACGATGTCTATAATATCACTCTTTTGGAAGTCTTCTCCTCCACTCTTGTCTTAATCCACCGTCACAAACTCCAAAGGCACCTCAATCACCTTAGCTTTCTTCATATCTGCCACCAAGTCCTTTACTAATTGTTTGCAGCATCGGGAAAGTGCATCATCACATTGCCCTTCCTTAAGGATTTGGTCACCTTCTTGCCTAGGAGAGGCCACTTCTTGGGATGCTTCATCTTCACGGTTGTCCCTCGGTTCACAAGCTGTCCTATAGAGCGTGCCTTATTCCATGACCTTTGTTTCCTCTATTGGTGCAAGCTCTACCTTGTCTCCAACATGCTGGGTATGGTCACTTGAAAGATACAACTATTTGGTCTTCTTCGCAAGCGATTTTGCTCAAAATTCTAACGTTGCCAACATGTTTACCAAGTGACCAAAACTATCTGCTACACCGAAGATCTCTTTACCTGAACCCTCTACTTTCAGTTGTTATGTAATGGTGTAAGGCCTATCTACGAGAAACTCTATTGTCTCAATCAACTGCATGGATGACATCCTAGGATGGCGCCCCAACTTCCTTCTTGTCATCATCAGCAAGCTCCAGGTCTTGTTTCATCCAAGAACACCAAACTATTCCTATAAGGAACTAATATAACAACTTTAGGAAGTATTTCTCCAATACAATCGAATGGTCATCCAACAAAGCCACTATCAAGTTCAATTTGTCTTACTAGTCTCCCACCTTCATCGACATTGCATGAACCACACCTTCTACCAACTTCATCGCCGAGTTCACCACTTTGAATGTGGTCTTGTTGCCCTTAGTTTTACTATGAAGTGTTGTCACGATTCTTTTACTCATGAAATTGTCTGTGGAACTAGTGTCAACCAACATGATAAGCTTCAACCCATCGATCACCACATTTATAAAACAAAGTCCCGATTGGTCTCCATCTTGAAATCGTCTTGACCTTTTGGCAACTTGCCCAGACCTATTGTCAAGGCTTCAGTCGCTTCCAACACTACCTTTAAAGGTCGCTGCACTTGGGATTCTCCCACAACTACTAGCTTCATATTGGCTAGTCACCCTTGGCCTTCTTCCAAGTGTGCTTCCAACTCTACCTGCAATGGACAAGTGACTGCAAAGTGGTTTCCATTGCAAAGAAAACAATTTGTTTTCTTACCTCTCTTCACGAATGGTCTTGGATGTGATGTTGTGCTCCTTCGAGAGTCGTTCACCACACTTAGAGGCCCCAACATAGGCACCTTCCAAGACTTCACTTGGTTTGCCAAAGGTTGCAACTGTTGAACCTGAGCTCTACTTTGCAAGACAGTATGTTCAAGCTACACTATATGTGCCTAGAACAACTACCGAAACTTGTAGTCCCACTATTCTAAGCTCTTTGTCATGGTTTCCATATTGTATTCCCATGAATTTTCCTCTTCTTGCACTTCATGTCACAACCCTTATTGATTTTGACCTTTGCACATCAAGGAATTGTCCACCATGCCACATGAAAACCCAAGAAACTTATCATGCGATTAGATGCAAAAAAAATTGCCTGCTTTCCTATTGCACCAAGTTTGCTTCATTCAAAGTTTGTCAAGTGTCAAAAGCACTTATTTTGGGTGTTAGGCACACTTCTTCTATGTCCCAGGCACACTGTTTTGGGTGCCTCCTGAAGAATTGTGCCTTAATCGTACTTTCCTAGGCACCTACCAACATTTCTCTCAATGGTTCTTCCCATAACTTCATTGTGCATTTGGGAGAACTTTTGCCAAGTGCCATGTCTATCCTAGGTGATCCCCTTCCTAGGTGCCTTTACTAGCTCACAATGTTTCACTGACACCTTGTTGCAATGTCCTAGGCACACTATTGTACACCACCACTTCTTCCGATGAGCTGCTCTCTTGGTGCTCTTCCGAAATTTGTGGCTACGCTCTGATACCACTTGTCATGGAACTAAGGATCTGACTCAGGACCGAGGTCACGTTCCCTTCCTTGGGAGTACAACAATTCCTAAACACGACCCTTGGTGGCTAAACCAACCTAGAAGTGTGTCTGTCAAACTATGCCTAACCCACATACCTTAACAATTAACTTGTTATGTTTAGTTATCTTTAACCATTGTTTATACTTAACACTTAGTTGGAATAACACATACACAAGAACAACCGAAGTGTTTGGCACCTTAATGGAGCATGCCCAAAATATAAATATAAATATAGAGAGAGTGCAATAGAGGGAAAGTGCTCGTAGGATGCTTCTCCCGGAGTGCACCCAAAACGACAGAGAATCCTCTTACACAAGGAAACCTAAGAATTTACCCTCACCACTTCTTGGTGAAGTACTTATGTCCATGTCTCCCCTGAAGATCTCACAGATCATCCTCCAACAACACCTGTTTTGTACTCCCACTAAGAGAATTATGCACCCAAACTATGCCCAGACTGCCTTCTGCTTGACTTGTGCCTGATTCTTGTGCTTAGTGTGACCATTTTTGTCTTGTATGCTTTCCACTTCACATTTCGATGATCCTTTTGATATTCCATCACTTTCCTTTATTTATATAAGTGTGGAGGCGTGCACCCAAGGGTTGCGCCCCTTGTTGATGCCCATACACACAATTGGGTCAACTTGCCTTTGGGTGCACATCACCAAGCCAACTCTTTGTCGATGTCGCTCCAACCTATCTTGTTGGGTATTTCATCTACACACTACACCAAGCCAGCCTAGTTGTCGATGGCTTCCAACCCAAGCCTACAAAGGGGCTCCAACTCATACTTTATGAGATTGCTTACCATTGGGCAAGTCCACAGGCTACCATCTCCCAACATCCCAACACATGGCCTGCCTTCTGATGCTTCTCACAATACCTTGGTGTGGGTGCTTCGCCACCACATGGACATCTCTTAGGGTCACTTGCTAACAGGCAAGTCCGCGGACTCCCAACCTGTGCTACTGGGTTTGCTTACACTTTATTGGATTCCCTTGCCCTGTAAGCCTTCACCATATGTTTTCTCAAGAGTACCCATCCTAGATGTGGGTGCTTTGCACCCATCCCACACTGAGGAGTGCCTCGTCCGCTACACGATTGATCACCTTTCCAAGTCCACAAAGCTATCTTGTGGGCAGGGGTGATGCCCAAAGTGCTTGTCCCACCAAGATTGTGACACTTTGCTTTGCTTTTAGGTTCCTTCAAATCTAATGAAGAGAAAGAAGGCTACAACCCTACAACCATATGTAGATCCATTTATGATTACAAATTCTCTATTAAAAGAAAATAGAAATTGAAATGGTAAGGGTGAAAAAAAGAAGATAATGAAGTTTATGTTTATATTGTGCTTGTTTTTTGGTTTCAAATAATATAAAACATTTCAAGCAAAACCTTTAGGCTAGTTCGTTCCTTTTGCTTTTCAAGGAGGACAATACTAAATAGACCATGGGGAATAATATTAGAAAAAACACTAAAGAATAAATTTTGTGTGTTAATAAGTACATTTTCTTAAATGCTTATATTACTCACCAAAAATTATATTTCTCACTAAAATTATAAATATAGTTTTTTTTTAAATTTATGGAAAAAAGGTTTAATATAAAACACAAACTTTAACTTAGATAATATTACACAATATTTCATCTTGAAGGGCTTGATACTTTTGGTTGCAAGATGAATATACTTGGTTGGGCTCCCCGCTTTATAGATAACGAGACATTCAAATCAAACAATCGAATCATTATCATGTTTATGGCCATATAATACTTTATACTAAAATATCTTAATACAAAATGTTCTTATAACATCATTAAATTAAATATCATAATTATCTTGATTGGCCTTTTTATTTTGGAATTGGATTTGGGGTGTGACTTTTTTATTATCACAACTTGAAAATATGTGGCTATGATTCATTAAATGTGAATATACTTTGTTGTATGCACAAGATGGAGGGCTACATTAATCGTTTATCTTCATTGCAATTCCTAATTATGACATTACTGGTTAGTTTTTAATGGTGGCGTTAATAGTATCCAATGAACTGTTTGGATAGCCATGTTGCATACGTTTCACATTCAAGCACTTATTCTGTAGCGTGTTAACTAAATTTCAAGTGAGCCATGTATTTAGCGAAGATGTGTGTATTATGTGCCACATTGCTATTCCTATTTGGCATGTTGTTTCCATTCCAACTCAACCATGTATTCTCTACTTGTGACATTTCTGATTCTGGTGTTTATTTCTCTTTTTGTCAATAGTTTCTATTTACAACCAAACCTAGACAAAGAGTTCAAAAGAGTAGCAATGCACGATTTTGTTGCATATTGAGTCCAACGTAAAATTTATAACATCAATGTATCCATTGCTATAGATGACATGACGTAGATGTAGTTGCAGAACTAGACAAGCAAGTTCATTGTAATAATCTTGATCGATCCACCAAATTAAATCCCGTGGCAATCCATTTCAAACCTAACAATAATACTCTCAATACATACATTTGAGAGCTAGGATTACAATTGGATCGCATATCGCCTATTTGGTAAAAATTATATGCATAAGGATTTCAAAGAAATACTCGTATTCAACCTAAGAACTCCATTTTGATATTCGTATTTTGTACTTAATTACACTTTGGAGACAATAACACAAAAATCATAGAGGAAGGACACAAGTTGCCATTCAACCATTTACATGAGAATTAGGTATCCTTCACAGTCCAAAGGTTTTTACATTCAGGGATTTCTTTTTTCTTTGATTTGTACAACCAAATCCTTTAATAATGTTCTATATTAGTATAACTAAGCATTTATATGCATTTAATGTTACTAATAATGGATGCTTGTCCAGATTTGAGGATATGCTATTGATCCCAAAAGTAAACCTTTCGTCGAAGAAATTGGTGGAAAATAGTTTCTCCTTCAAATTTGGCATCAATGAAATCTATGATGACACTATGGATGCTTGAAGACGAGTTTAATTAGTTCACATCATTAACAATGTTTATTTGAAGATGAAAGGAATGTTTGTTTAATTAGTTCACATCACTAAGGGTTTGCATGTTATAATTTATTGTGGTTGTTTCTTCGACTTTATCATGGATTTAGCAATAACAGGAGCCTCTCTCCATTATGACATGCACCAACTTGCACAAATCCATTATAATGACTATAACATGTCCACATCCTAATTGTACTTATTATCTTATGCTTTAGAATAATTTGATGGAGATCACACTTTTGTATTTGCTTTATATAAGAAGTTTGTGCCAATAATTGTTACTGCACATATAATCTTAATTTTGGAATATATTTTTGTATGACATTCCAATATCGTGTATAACCATAAAGGGTGATTGCTAATTTTTCTACTTTAAATTTCATTTCACATACATAATAATAAAAAATATGTAGCAAGTGTTAATTTACTGACTTTAAATCTTATTTCAAACACATAATAACCAAAAATAGACCATAAAGGAAATATATTATAAAGCATTAACTATATTAGGAAAATTAAGGTTATAAATTCTATGGCTCTCTAAATTTTTAGGCATGTTGTTGTATTGATATGCACTCTTGAGAGACATTAAAGCTTTCTTAGTATGTAAAAACTCATATAAACTTCTTTCTACTAAATTTTTTATTATGGCATGACAATAAAATAAATGAATATAATTATGATTTAGAATGGATGGTATTCTTATGACATATTAACATTATTGTTGTAATTAATTAATAGCTTAAATAAATAATAATTTAAATATAATGTTGTGGTTGTTTTAATTTTTTGTTTTTTAAAATATTTAAATATAATATTATCATTATAATTATTTAAATATAATATTATATATGTTAAGATTATAGTTTTTCTTCATAATATAATACTTAAATATTAGATAAATTTTATAAATAAATTTTTAAAAATATTTGATTTAATTTTTTTTTAAAAATTATATAAATTTATATATATCAATCACTTTGGGTTATACTTATCTATACTATATTGAAATTGCTACTATATAAATACCTAATTAATAAATACATAATATTTGAAATATTGAACCATAAATACCTCAACCTTAAAATACCTAATTAATAAATACATAATATTTGAAACATAAAGGCATAAATACCTGAATCAAAAATACCTAATTAATAAATACATAATATTTGAAATATAGAGACATAAATACCTCGATCTTTTAAAATATACATGTGACAATAGTTCCTACATAAATAAGTCCAAACTTAGATGCTCACATTTTGTCCTCATCGCCTCATCGCCAAGTGGATTTCTGGACTTAAACAACCATTTCCATTTACTTTGCGGACCATGCCTTTATTTTCCTGAACCAGAAGAGGTTTAGGATTGAATTGAACTACCGGTACCATGGCCTTCTCTCGATACAGCACCCCTACTGCTCCTGCTCCTGCTCTGTCTTCTTACTCGCCGAAGCTGCTTCAAACCTCCACTACATGGCACAATGTCAGAAATGAGAGATTAATATTCGGTACTGACATCCTAAATTGCTTACGTTTACGAGGTATGTATGCATGTTTCTCGATCTAATTCCAAGCTGCTAGGCGCAATTTAGTAGGATGAAGGAAGAAATCCATAGTTTGTTAAATTTTCCAAAAGCTTTGCCAGAAGCTGGCTTTTGGTTTAAGTTCTCTGCACTGTTAGTGTGGTTTAGGGTGTGCTTGCAAGTTATCCTACAACGGCATATATCTATGTTGGAATTTCTTTTCACATAAATACTCATTCTAGAATGAGACGGGTCATTGATTTTGCAGGCGGGCGTGGTCGTCGCGCTTGTCAGCTTCATGTGGTGGAGTCTAAGTCACGTTTAAGGGCGAGGGCCGTTTTAGATAAGGACACCGATGGTATATCTTCTCAGACTAACGCGGTATGTGGCTTCTATTCTTCATCTAACAGCTGATATATCTTTTCACGATATCATAATTCTACCGTGATTCACATATATTGTATTCTTGCAAAACTTCCCGATAAAATCGCATTCCCTTGCTCGTCGCACGAACATTAATCTAATCTATACCTTCAGTGTTTTTTAAACTTAAAAGTTTTTAATTGTTTTAGTCCGGATGGAAGCTGTTCCATTCACCAATTGCACTAGACTTTTGTGTCTGACCAGTTTCCTCTTGTTATTCAAACTTCAAAGTCATACACGGTGTTATACTTTTGTCCTGAGATGGAAATATAGGATTGCTCATATTTGGGAAAGGTTGTCAAAGGATGCAGGAGTGCTTGCCTATGAGTGTGAGACAATAATGCCTTTGTTTTTTTTTTCCTAAATGTTCTTAACAATAATAGATGTCTATTGATCTCCTTGCAGTTGGATCAAGTGGGTTCGATCTTAGAGCTGAGGTAATTTTAGCTCACTAAGTTAACTAGGTGCTTGTTCTTTTGTACCGTTGGCTATTTTTCTATTTCTTGTGCGTTTCCATATAGAAATAATATACAAAAGCCTGTCAAAGGCACATAAGCGATCTTGAGACTTCGTTACAAGGAGACTCCTCTCCTCAATGTTTTCTAGACAGAATGCGGTGGGGGTTATGGTGACCATCAATAAGTCTGATCTGACCTGGAATGGCTCCCTGACAACTGTTGACTTCAATGTAAGCTTTCTTGTGTAACGTGCCTGTCACCAGTGTTGTCAAAATTCTATTTTGTTTAGGTCTGGGCCTCGCTTAGAAGTTAGAAGTATACGTGAACCCTTCAATTTGCTCAGGTTTTCCGATTCTTGGGTTTTAGGTAGGCTTTTTGAGGTCCAATCAACCACAAGTTGCGATTCAATACTAAGAAAAATGTTGAAGTTTGGGATTCATCCGCCTTGAGTTTTTGGGTAAGCATTTGGAATGATTTCTAAGGGACAATTTCTAGAGATTGTGACACTTTGCCATATTCAAGTCTTCTAGGATTTCATCTTTTAGGCTTATAAGAGTCTTTCCAGGGTTGATTCATTGTGGACCAATTGCCCTAGACCTCAACTCTCAAGCAAGTTTTCCTATTGGTTAGATTCAGATGTTCTTGACATTTGGGGTCTCTCATTTGTAGATGAATTCTTTGAGGGACATCTTCCACTGCCTTGGGTACTTAATTGTCTTTCGTCATTTTCATTTCTTTCTTTGTGGCTCATGTCTAGTGGTTGGAGTTGAAGTTTGGCGTAGGATAGAACTTTTAGTGATGCTTCTCCTTCAATCCAGTTTTCTTTTCAATTGACAAGCACCTTGTCACCAATCGAGCTTTAGGTGCTTCATTTTGCTCTGCTTGCCCTCACATTCTTGAAGCTTACTTTCATTTGTGTCCTTGTTTGCTTGATTATCCTTCTCTTTGGGGACAACATATTCAAAACCAAACTTTTATACTAGTTCTACCACCGCCTTTGTCTCTTTGGCTAGATAGTTGGATGGTCTTTGGGGTCTTTACCCATAATGGCTTGCCTATTCCTCCTCTTCTCGTCAAAGTCGAAGGTTATAGCTTATTTGGCCTTATCTAGCAATGGCTGTTGGTTCTTGGAGCCTTTGCAGGAGTGATTGTCACATCACTTGACTAAACTCCTTTTGGAAAGGTAGGTTAGGTCATTCATTAAATGTGAGAGTTGTTGATGCCCTTTGTCTACTAAACTCCCCACCCACACTTTGTTTAAAATGTTCATTATCAACACTTTGTCTGTAGTCCTTGGTTTCTAGCAATGGGTATTGTTACCGCTCAAATTAGCACCCTTGATTGAGGTCATGGATCCCAGTCCGACGAGGGGTAAGCACGGGAGAAGCTATTGTCCAATGTCACCACATCCTAGCTTCTCAACACTTTAGGTCAACTCCTAAGACCAAGGGGGAGTCCTTAATATCAGTGAATAATATCCCCAATCACTCAAACAACACAAATACCCTTCACAAGCAACCTCTTGGCTAAGACCAGTGCCTTACGGAATCAAAACAATGAAACATACATTGACACTAAGTGAGAGGGAGGAGTTATAACACTTTATTATGAATTCCAAGATAGATAGACTCAATATATTATTGCTGTTATGAAATTACAACAGTCAATAACACTTAAGAAAATGGATGAAAACCAACCAAAACAATGGCACCTTACCGCATAAGATATACCTTGAGGGTTAGGGCAAGTAACATGCCTCAAGAAAATGAAAGGAAGCCCTAAAACAGATCTGAAAGTGCTTAAGCAGATCTAGTTTAAGCCCTAACCAACCCTATGCCACCTTACCACATAAGATATACCTTGAGGGTTAAGGCAAGTAACATGCCTCAAGAAAATGAAAGGAAGCCCTAAAACAGATCTGAAAGTGCTTAACCAGATCTAGTTTAAGCCCTAACCAACCTTCAAATAGATGGTGGAATCGCTGAAAACTTTCCAATAGATGTCCAACACTCCAGGGGTCAATCTTAGGCCCTTTCCTTGCTTTTTTAGACCTTCAAAACTTGCTGATTAAACTGATGTACCTGCTACACCAGACCTCAAAAATGCCCTAGATAACACAAAACACGTTATAATTTTCAATCCAACCACATGAAAGGGATGCCCTTGAGTTTCCACCAGGAAAATTGTTAGGGCGCACTTTTCTAATGGAGCACAATTCCAAAATTTACGATATTTTTTGAGATATGAATTTTCTATATTTTTAGGGTTTTTCAAATATTATATATTTTTTGTATTTTTGTAATAGATACAACATAAATTTGATAAAAAAGGTTGAAGAAGAGAAGGAGTTAGGCCTTAGTCCTTAATCCTAGGGAAATAAGAGATCAAGGTTAATGTCCCTTCTCAATTTGGCTATTCAAGATTTACAATTAGGGCAAAGACTAGTGACACTAGATAGGTCAAAGTAGCCTTAGCCTAATTAGGGCAAACACTGAATTCCAAGGCCCAACTATGGAGAGCTCCTTCAAGAGGAAAGTCTCCTCAGACAAGATTGACAAGATGCAAGCAAAACTCTAACTTGCCTTTCTTAAGGTGCACAAGAGCAATGCCAAACAAGAAAATTAAAAGCTCTTACCTGTTGAAATTTAAGGGTTAGTGATGTTGTAATACAAGTAATAAACATAAGTGCATGAACATATAAATTCAGATTCAAAATAGTGCTCCTAATAAACTTTAACTTGCAATAAAGCAAAAACATAATTTTCATCTCTTTCAACTTAATGCTCTGCTGGTCACTGCGTTGAAGTTGGTCATTGAGATGTTTCACCAAATGTCATGTACAGAAAATAAATAGATACAACATTAACAAATCGTAACCATTATTGGATCCGCCTTATACTCAGATAATTCTGAGTTTGATCTTGTCACCGAAGGGACAAGTCAAACTAGGTAAACCATATATGTACCTTGAGAGAGAAAGTTCAAGTAGAAGTAAACAGACCTCATATTCTTCAATCAACTTTGCAGTGCGGTCATACTGACAAGAGACACACAGTCATGCTGTTGTTATATTCATGTCAAGGCAGGTAATAGGTCACGCTGGTGTACACACAACCAAGATGGGATAGAGATCGCAGATAAACAAAGTAGCCACACAGATGTAGATAAACCACACTAGGATAGATACCACGGGAAAGGGAAAAACGCGCAGGTAAATTCACGCTCTGCAAGTAAGAGACATCACACTCATGTGATGCCCTCAGTCCCGTGGAGTAGTACACACGTAGAGCAAAAGAAAACACTTGTAGTAGCAGGACTCAGTAAGAGAATCACGCGGGAGAGGACAGCCTGCAGAGGGCAAGACGAAATGCTGACAGTCATGCAAAAATTAGAGAGTCATGTGAAAGAGGTGAGACTGCGGAGGAAAGTGCCGATAGTCAGACTGTGGAGGGGAGTGCCGGTAGTCTCGCAGAAGACTCAGTCAAAGAAACGCGCAGGAGAGAAAACCCACGGAAGGAGGTGTTGGTAGTCACTCGAACAGTGGAGTGTCGATAGACTGGGCAGAGGTAATGGATCTGACAGTAGAGATCAAAATCGAGAGGTAAGTTTGTGAGAAGAAATCACGCCGAGGTAAATCGCAGAGATCACCAAACTAGCACGTGAGGGAAATCACGGAGACAAGTTGAGAGGTAATCCCGTAAGCAATTTCACAGAGGTAAATAAAACCGTGAGGGTAAAGCCGTGGCAGAAAAACGCGGAGGCAAACTCGTGAGGATAAACACTGTGAGGAAACCGGCGAGAGCAGAGATCACTGTGGAGTAAAATCGCAGAGGAAAGGCACGTGAAGGAACCAGTGAGATAATCACCATGAGAGAAATCGCGTAGTTAAGAAAAGTATATTTCTTTTCTCTATATAGGTTAGGGTAGATGAATAACATAAGTCAAACACTTAGTTTTACTTAGGAACATGATAAAAAATAAAGTGGTCCAAAGATATTAAAATCATAAAATAATCATAAGGTAAAGTATCCAAGGTCCTTTAACAATATCATAAATTAATGAATTTAAAATAAGGTCAAAAGTGAAAAGGTTCTACATAAAGTAATCATAACAATAAATGGTCCAATGGTCCTATAATAAAACCATAAGGTAAATACACTTAGGATAAAATCCATAAGTCATCATAATCAAAGGTACACCCAAGTAAGAGTGTCAGGATCAAGTAAGGTAAAGGACCAAGAGTCAACAAGGGGACCACAACCCACACAACCATAAGATTAAGGTGAACCATAAGGGTGGACAAGCATTTACCAATAGGACCAAAGACTTTGATCTTTTCTCTCTCTCAAGGTACAATGTTATATATATATTTTGTCATCACTGTATAAGGGGAAGATCCAAACGGATGGTACGATCCTTTTGTCCTTAACACTGCTCCTAAGGGTTAGGTACTAGGGACATCGTTAAGGGGTGGCCAGTCCCTAGAGGAGCAACTTATCAATAACCAATTAGGAGGGAGGACATCATTATCTTCCATTCTTGACGAATAACTTTCAGCCCTAGGTTGAGTTTCAGTCTCACATTGAATCATGTTGATCAACCTAGGACCCTAACCGGGTCCTCCACTCTCTCGGAGAATGGTTCTCAATACTAAGATGAGTTTCAGTATCACACTGAAAGTTGATCAACTATCTGTAGGACTTTCTTGGACATTGTGTCCCTGGTCCCAAACCAGAATGTCTTTGCCTCTATCTGCAGGATCTGCTTGGACATTGCGTCCCTGGTCCCAAACCATAATACCCTAGAGGCACATACGGGCCCTAGCCACATGCTAGGGGCTTTGCCATGACATCAACTTGCTTGGTCTTAGAGCAAGAATCCCGGGAGACTACTGGGGGCCCTAGGGTACCTTCTAGGGTCTTACTCTGTCCTAGTCAACTGACTAGGGTACCATCCTCTCTGAGAATGGGTCTCGCAGTTGCACAAACTTCAACATTACCACATCCACCAAGAAAAGAGCAAGAGAGAGGTCAAATATGTTTTGTATTTTTGTAATATATACAACATAAATTTTATAAAAAAAGGTTGAAGAAGAGAAAGGGGTTAGACCTTAGTCCTTAATCTTAGGGCAATAAGAGATCAAGGTTAATGTCCCTTCTCAATTTGGCTATTCAAGATTTACCAATTAGGGAAAAGACTAGTGACCCTATATAGGTCAAAGTAGCCTTAGCCTAATTAGGGCAAACAATGAATTCCAAGGCCCAACTATGGAGAGCTCCTTCAAGAGGAAAGTCTCCACATACAAGATTGACAAGATGCAAACAAAACCATAACTTGCCTTTCTTAAGGTGCACAAGAGCAATGTCAAACAAGAAAATTAAAAGCTCTTACCACATCCACCAAGAAAAGAGTAAGAGAGAGGTCTTAGGTCTTCCCTTAGCCTTGAGCTATAACAACCATTCAATGGATCAACCTTGAGAGATAGCAAAACCCAAGAAATTTCATCATCCAACCTTCATCACAAGAAAATTATGCCAAAGAGAGAGGTGAGCATGCCTTGGAATCTCCAATATTCCAAGAGAAAAAGTAATAAGATCATATTTAAACCCTTGTCTTTTTACAAAATGAGAGTAGGAGCACCTTATTTATATGAGGTATCCTAGTCTTTTTTGAGTTTTAGTGCCTACCTTACTAAAAGATAAAATAACTTAAAATTAAGGTTTGTCACCCACAAGCCGGGGACTAAATCTCAAAATGACATAAAATAGCACTAAAGTGAGATGTCAAACCTAAAGGAAGACGTGATGCCCCAACTAACCCCAATGATGCTTGTCCCTCAACGCCCTCCTTTTTAGCAAGGTAAGGTTTTCTTCAAGGATGACATCATCATCATTTTTTCTCTAGGAGACCAAGAGGAGGGATAATACATTAAAAGAGAGCTCCAAGTGGGAATAGATGAGGTGTGCAAAAGTAGGTATGATAACCCTTACAAGCACAAGCACCTCTGAATAGCATAAACACAAGTGTGTCTAGGAGCCCTTGAGCCATGTGTTCAAAATTCCAAATGGTTTCATCCCAAGGTGCACCAGACACCTACCTAGGGCATAAATGCCCAACATGATGAGGGACTTTTACCCACCAAGGGGTGTCCACTAGAGCCACTAGGCCAACACTCCTTGAAATGAGAACCAAGAGGATTTGCCATGACCAGGCCAAGGGTCTTGAGCCCTGCTAGACCAACACTTTTACATAAGAAAGCCTAGACTTGACCTTTTACAATGGGAAAAAACCCCAGACAATTTGGGGCGTAACAGGTATTAATCCTTTGACTCATAGTCATTTGAATCTTCTCAATCAGTAAAAGAACAAGCAATTTATGCCTCTTGATGATGACTCTCCTTAAAGGGTCTTCCATTATTTATTCCTCAACTCTCCTCAATATATCTTAGGTAATATCACATAGATAACATTCATGCATTGCTAAACTAAACAAGAACTAGAACTTGCAACACAAGATTAAATTTTGACACAAGCTCTTTTATTTATCTGCATCAAAGAAATATGCAACCTTCAAATGATTTCATAGGTATGATTCACCACCCAGCCACAATCATCCAGAGTCGAATGATCGCTTGAGTTGGGTCTCTAACTTCACAAGCTAGATATATGCTTAACAAATTACTTTACAGGGTGGGGCTTTTACAATTTTATAGGGTGTACTCGGTGTCTAACACACCCATTTCATAGTTAGGTTCAATAGTATCGTATCTATATAGGGTAAACACCACTATTGCAATCAAATTTTCTAGCCTTCGCATATGATTCTAGGTTCAACCCTTCACACAGTTTCATGCCTTATATAAGCTAGGTCCTTCATACATAGTTCCAAGTACAATCCTTCACACAGTTTCAGGTTCCTTTACTCATACAACATGTCACACACAAATATAGGCTATCATAAACATTTAGGAATTCACATATAGTTTTGGGCTGAAACCTTGATCTGTAGTACCAAGTCAATAATTTTATGACCTGAGAGAGGCATATATGGGGATAAGTGTATATGATATGACCCCAAGGGAGGGGATATATGGGATTAAATATATGTGTAATGAGGTAAATGTCTATGTGATAGTGGTCGGCCCAATGAAGAGCTCACATGTGCAATGAATGAATAGGTTTATATGGAGGTCATGTAGTCATTATTGAAAAAACATATGATTTGGATATGTGAATGTATTGGGGTATCTGTAGCAGGTTTTCCTATTCTTTAATGAGTTGTTGTGTAACTCATATCTCTTATCTATTTTGGAGTTGTGCTTCACCTTCACATTGGCTGTACATTGTGTGTACTCTGGTTTATTAGGTTATTTTAAGGATTTGTTACATATCATTTGGTACTAGAGCTTATAGTTCTTAGTTTGGTTCCTTCAAATGAGTTATCTTAAGGATTTTTACTATAACTTCTTTTTCTTGGAAGTTTAAAACAAAATTTTTAGGACATTGCACAAACATATTGAAGTGCTTGTGGTAAAAGTTTCAGGTTCCGATTTGCTATAAATACAAAGTTATAAGTTGTGGAATTTAGGGTTTTTGACTAGTTCAAAAAGTTAAAACTAGTCCCAAATAGGTGTTCTGGGTAAAACTATTATATCTAAAACTCGCAAGCGTCAAATTGTATGCCCACCAGTTTCATTAGAAATAAGACAAACAATATTGTTTCAAGTCCAAATTTTAGAAACAAATTTCGAAAATTGGACATGTGGCGGGTTGTACAATTTCGCTCACTTGAAAGGGGGCTAAAGTCAACAAGTTTTGGGAAAGTTACCATAACTTTTTGTTGGAATATCAAAATTTATTCAAGCTTGTGGCATTGCAAAGAAGACATATTAAAATACAAGTAAAAGTTTCATACTCAGAGGTGCCAAAATTTCAGAGTTACACATTGGATGCAAGGTTTGGCCAATATGACAATCTCCAAATTAGGGTTTTAAAGGTACATTAACTTAAAGCTATCATAGATTTTGACTGGAATGTCCAATTGAGGTGATTCAAAAACCATTGGAAAGAGAAAAAACAAGATAAGATAAGATAAGATAATTTTAGTAATGTCCACAAATGACCACAAAGTAGGTCAACGGGACTGTCGGTTACAATGATAATTTATGCATGTGGGAGGATCAAACGATCTCCCTTAAAGGAAAAGGGAATACAATATAAGAGTTCCAATCATGTAGTCCTGCACAGGGGCGAAGGAGCTCAAGTGGACAAGGTCCAGGAGCCAAAAAGACCAAGGAGGGTTTGGTACTCCTAACATCCGAGGCTGAACGAAGAAAACTGAGAGAACTATAAAAGTGTCTGTTGTCCCGAATGGGGGCCGGTAGGCGCGGGTCGCCCTCTAGACTGGTGTCGGTGGGGTCTGGATGGTTTTGGACGCCTCTTGGAGTGAGGTCTGGTACGAATCTGTTGCTGAGATATCGTGGGTTGATACCCTCCAGCCTTTGCTGATCTGGGAGTTGGGTCGATATCAGGATCAGTAGATCTCTTGGTGCCCCTGGATGACTGTAGCATGTTGAAGAACGCTGTGATCCGCTGTGTGGTGTCTGGTCTAGTGGGAGGTTGGAGGATCTGGGCTCGAAACCCGAGAGCCTCCTAATATAAAGCGCTAGACATCTCTGATCGGTGTATCTGAAGAAAGCGGCTAGAGTTTGGGCCCCCTAAACAAGCAATCTGAAAACTGTCTCGAGGCGGAAGGGCTGGGCTCCAAATTCAGCAAGGATGATGTGCTGTGGCACTGTCTGCTTGCACCTGATGATACGTCGGAGAAGGAAGATTTGGACTCTTTCAACCGATGCCCAATCTGACTAGAGTAAGGAGGGCCCTCTAGATTTCTGATCCATATAAAACAATGGGATGGATCAAAGTATTTAGCAGTCCATTTTGGGTGAGATATCGTGGAAGTGGTGACGAAAGCACTGTCTCTCAAGGAGGGTTAGAAACCAATACCCCTTGTTGATTCGAGGTTGGAGGGTTGGTTGTAGACTGAAGCGGGGCCCAAAAAACTGCACTCCTAAATAAGTATAAGTACTGGTGATCTCAACTTCCTCTCCTTTGAATAGGAAACGAAAGTCTGAGGTTTTCTTTGTCCCATTGAAGATCATGACCTTTGTTTTGCCTAGATTCACTGTTAGCTTTCGGAGTTCACAGAACAGGGCTAGAGCATCAAGTTGTCTTTGCAGGCCTTCCAAGGAGGAAGAAAAGAGTACAATGTCATCAACGAAAAGCAGGATAGAGATCAAGACCTGGTGGAGGAGGCATCCATATGTTTCCTGTGTGTGCTCCTGGAGGAAGGTCTCCAACTTGTCAATATAGATTCCAAACAGGGTGGGGGAAAGCGGGAAACCTTGTTTCACCCCAATGGTGTTGCGGATGAACTCGGATAACCCTCGTGCAGTGCGAAGGCGGCCCCGAACGAACTCGTAAAGACGCATAATGGCTGTCAATAGGATCGACGAGACGCCAATGTCTTTGAGTTGCTGCAATAAGTCCTCTCTCGGGACTGAGTCGAATGCTTTCTGGAAGTCTACAAAGCAGCAGTAGACTTTCGAGGAGCGATGACGTGTCTCCTCAATCACGGCTCAGATTGTGAAGATGGGGTTGATAGTCTGATGTGCTGGTCTGAACCCTGCCTAACCCAGAGCTCTAAGATGCTAAATGGAGTCTAATGGGATATGGGATATGTTGGCCGCCTTTCACGCACCTGGGGGGAATTAGCGCAACAGAGATCTTCAAGTTGCTAAATTCGTCTTTGGGGGCAAGTCTCGAGTCAGGTGCTGTCACCTGATCCTGACTCCTCCATTTAGGCCACTCCTAACGGAGCCAAGGGGGGTAGTCCTTATGAAAGAGTTGCTAAGGCTCTTACTTTTGTTAGTTATGAATGAATTGTTTTTGTTAGGAGTTTTGATAAATCAATACTGAAACAAGTTACTTACAAGTAAAATTAATTTAACAGCAACATGAAAAATAGATATGGCAATTATAACATAAATGACCTGAAAGCAAAATATGAAATTGAAGATAGTGCCAGTGCTGAATGGAGTCTAATGCTGCTGAAAATTGTAGATGTGTCACAAGTGGAGTCTTGGTCAGTTTTAAAGTTATTAAGGATGAATTAAGTTATGGGGAAGGGGATTCTCGATATACCGTGAAGTACTGAGAATATGTCTGGATTCTGAGAAGAGTGTCTCCGCATGGGAAAATGTGGGCTAGGTGGAGTCATGGGGGGGTGTTCAACACTACACCTATAAGGATGTAGCCTAACGAGACCCCATGGTTTCTTTCTAGTTGTTCCCGCTCTCCCTGAAGAATTTGCCCACTATTTCTTAGGCTCGTTACGCCGGATTTCCGTAATGTTTTGGGGAAGTTGCTTTTATTAATGTGAGTTTGATTAATTAAATGTGAGGAATTAATTATGCTCATTCCTGTTTTTGATTATCCCAAAGCTCAGGGTGAACCTGCGATGGGCAAGAGCATACACCAGAATGGCCAATTGTTTATTCCAAATTGGTATTGTAAGACGAGAAAGGTAAAAGCGGTGAGACTAATTACTACGCCAAGAAATATCTTTTCCTTAAACGAGCAAGCTCTTTGGGTAATTTGGTAGATCAATGTCGGGTTAGTATTACTTTCCAAAGGAAAAATAGAATAATGATGCCTCAAAGAAAAAGAATAAAAAAGACTACACTACTTCCTACGACAAAGAGTATCGTTTCCCCAATCAAATGGATTCTCTTGGGTAATTCGGTAAAGTAATGCTGGGTTAGTTCTACAATGAAGTAAAAATAAAGTTTTATTGCGCCATAATCAAACTAAAACTAAACTCAATCTAAAGACTTGCAAAAAGGTAAATAATCACACAATTGTCAGATACAGGTTTACCCCAAATGGGGGAAGGGGTTTGTGGGAGCTGTAATCCCACCTGCTTTTTATTAACCTTATTACAATTCGATCTTTATGAATGGGGTTGACTCTTTGATCCTGGAAAGTGATAAAAAAAGGCTTACAAAGCTTTCCAGAGAAGGGGAATGAAGAAGGGGGGATTTTGGATGCTTCGGATTACCAAAAATATGAAAATTCGGCAATAACTCCTCTTTTTCCTCCGACCTGCTAAAAACCAGCAAGCTAATGATTGATAAATTAGTAGGTTAGTCAATAAAATACACTAAAAATGTACACTTGGTACTTGTGCAAAGATAGAACTATTATGCTACTTCAAGTACTAACTAGATCCAAGCTTTTAAATGTAAAATTGAAACACTTCCTAGGTCTAGAAATGAAAGCAAGTAAAACGAGAATGATTAGCCTTATAGATATGATTTTAACTTGCAAAAATAAAGTAACTGAGAAAGAGTTGTAGGTTTTTTTGTAGAAAGGAGCGGAAACATCTACTCAAGCTTGAATCTCTTGGAAAACTTGGAAGTTTGAAGGTGAAACCATAAGTGTTTTGATCTAGACCCAAGAAAAGGAGATGCAACTTAGCTCAACCTTTTACTCGGGATTATGATCTGCAAACAAAAGCTATCACACTTGCAACAAATACATTAGATTTGGTACTTTTCACGGTTAGAAATAAAAAAAAGCATGAGCTACAACTTAATAAAACATGCCTTCTTAAATCGCTAAGAGTAAAAGAGTAAGTAAATAAATTGACAACTGCAAATATTTACTGTACGTGTTTTAAGATAACCTTCTAAGCCATATCGATTATGAAAAATAAAGCATGACAAAAATGTAGCAATATCACCTCATCCACCAAAAGTATGCACCCATAAGCCTCCAAGGCCTTCAACTTTATTCAAATGATAACAATAAACAAATTACATGAGCAGAGGTTCCTTGCTTCCCGCTAGAATGAGGAAGAAGGCCTCGCTTAAATAGCCAAGAGAGACCTAGGGGGGGTGCTACCTACACTTGAGTTGAAGAGTCGGTGAACTTTGAGTTGATCTAAGTTAAACGGGAGTGGAACTGGAGAGGCAAATGCCACCTCTCCTCCTACCAACTCCACCAACCCACTCGATTCTTCCACCTCACACACCTACCACTCGCTACGTTTCATGAAGTTGGCATCTTTTATTTACTCACGTGCGAGTTTATTTCCATCCCATTCGCTTGCTTTGAAAGTAATACACCATAACTTGTAAAAAGTTTATAATCAAAGTTTTTTTTTAAAACTTAATATAACGAGGGGGGTCCACCCTCATCCTATTCGCTACCTCAAATGGTGGTTGCGTGAGTCCCCTATGTTGAAGTCATCCCCTCATTCTAAACCATTCACTACCTTTTATTTTAAACAAAGTTTAGAAGTGTATTCAAGTAGGAGAGGGGCGCTAACCCATTGTGCCCACATGCCAAGTCACTTCACCCTTTAAAATATCGATTTTTGACTTCTTTAAAATTTTTGACTTTGGTGCACTTCATCAAAATTTAGCAATTTTTTGCCATTTCATCGCATTGGTAGAGAAATGCCATATGGGACAATTTAGTCACTCGCAGCATACAGAAAGTGGCCTCTGGTGTAAAGGAGGTGCTCTAAGCTTGAGAGCGAGCCCATACACGCCAAAAAAGGACTCCATATCACACTTTTTTTACATTTTGAAGTTTTTCAATTAAACCATTAAAAATGGCTTAAAACGGAAAAAAATTTATTTTTCTCGGAATCAGACGAACCTTTAGGGGGACCTAGTACATGTTCATACGACTCAATACCGATACCTAACACGCTTATATACATCAACGCATGAACTTTATTAACCTCCTAAGGCCTAACCACTAAGACAAACATTCCAGCTTTGGAGGAGTGGTGAAAAACTTGAAAATTATACATCGCTTTGGAGGAGCACCTTGAAGTGATTGGATTTGTTAATGTAATTGTAACTTTGGAAGATATTCACTTTTATATTTCATATTGTATTTTATTGTACCCCGACAGAGATGTTTATTCCTCCGATCAGGAGAGTCATTAATGTATGTAAGTCATGTAAAGTCATTGAGGTTAACCCTCCATTGTATGTCAGGGCATTAGACCCTAGAGTTAAGCTGTATTAGGGTTATTAGACTCTCCTAGAGGAGTCGACCCTGTTGAGGGAAAACGTCAAGTCAGGATAAAGTATAAATAGAGAGTGTGACTCTCTATTTTAACACACGCTTGCTCATCAAGTACACATGAGAGAGAGAGGACTAGCTCGGATAAGTGAGAGAGAGAGCAGCTTGTTATCACTTTCCTTGTAGTTGCCTGTGTGAGGTAGATCCAGGATGGATGGTAGAGGGGTAAGCAACTAAGGGGTGGAACCACGACTGCCTAGACTCCCAAATGGATGGTTGTCATGTCAATCAAGGTAGCCTTCACTTTGTGTTATCCTAGTCCAAGACAACAATGGGGGAGACCCGGATCTGCTCCCGATAGGAGAGATCGGACCTAGACACCAAAATAAGATCAGATGGGGCTTCAGGGTACTTAAGGTGCAAGGTAAATGGAAACCCTAGCTTTAGGGTTTAGGTACTAGCAACTGGTGGGGATGACCACTGTCTTGGAAAACGTAACTGTGATAGGGTGAGCAAGAACAAAGTTGGTATTGCCTAGTACCAAGGGGACAAAATCAGTGAAGGATAGGTGACTTGAGTTATCAGCAGGTGTTGGAAAAAGGAGTAAAATGAGGTCAAGACGAGGCTAGCGCTAGCTAGGAGATCAGTGCCTTGTGTGCATTGGGCAATGGAGTCAGCAGTAAGCCAACATTTCAGAAAACCCACCTGGGATACACCTTGATCTACAAACCCAAAAAAGTAATTTATTCGGAGAAGCTAAGGTACGGGAAAACCAACTCAATGGAAGGCTAGTGCTAGGGCTTAGAAGGGCAGATCTGCAGTTCTAGGGTCACCTGGAGGCTAATGGCTCAGCGTTGAAGGAGAAAAGAGGCCAGGATGACTTGATCTACAAGCCCAAGTGAAGAAACCAGCAGAAAAATCAGATCTAGAAAAGTCAAAATCTGATGATGGGGCTAGGAGGCGGAAAACTGATTTTTCAGATCTAGGGCAAACCGGAAAGAACTAACTCAGCGTTGGGGGTGTTTTGGAGTGCTTGGGCCCTGATCTATCAGCCTATCTTGTTAGATTTCAGAAAAAATCACTTCCGGAAAAGTCCAGTTTTCAATGAGGGCGCTAGGGCTGTTTCAGTCAATTTTTCAGATCTAGTTCCAATGGTCAAGCAATTGGACAGCGTTGGGGTTGATTTAGGCTGTGTGGGACTTGATCTATCCGTCTGTGAAGTCAGAATTCATAAAAACTCAAAACCCTAGCAGGTCAAATTTTCAGTGGGGGTTAATGCAGTTTTCTGCTTAAAATTCAGATCTAGGTCAAACTGTGAGGAATTTGACTAGCGTTTCAGTTGATTTGATGAAGGGGAGGCCCGATCTATGAAACCTAGAAATGGTTTGGCAAAAGATCGGACTATTCCCAAGTTTATTGATTTTTTAAGGTTTTTAGTGCTTTAGGAGTTTTCAGAAAAAAAAGTTGAAGAAAAGCAAGGTACAATGGAATAAGATCTGAAAGAAGAGACTTACCTGTTGGATCTTACCTGGAAATGCTTGTAGAAGTCTGTAACAGTGACGATCTTTGCTATCCTGATTAATTCTGGAAGATCCCCATGATTTCTATGGCATATGCAAGCTCCAAGCCACCAATGCGCCCCCTACCCTGCATGAGCAAACGTCAACAATATCAGATTTGCTAACACAAGATAAAGAAACTGAATGCTACAAGACAGTAAAATGAATTAATCATAGATCACAATGAAACTAATGAAAACCCCTTGATTCAAAACGAAGAGAACCGAGCGAGTTGAGGTCACCCTACAAAAACGCCCTCCTATAGACAAAACAATGTTAGCCACGAAAAATATAGATCTCACGAGAATTTCCACAATGCTAGGAAGCTGAAGACTAGCTAATCACCATTTGAGCACATTAGATGCAAAGCAGATCCAAAAAAATTTCCACAAAAAAGTCTTTCTATTATTCAGATCCAAGAGCCAAAGACCCCTTACAAATGAGAAGCTCTCTCCTTTAAATAGAAATGAGAGAACCACAATCATAACCGAATCCTAACCACTATAAAAACGAGTGGCTAAGATTAAAAGATGAAATGTTCTAATCAATGGTTGAGATGAGCGCAACATACAACACATGGATCAATATAACCATAATTTACCAAAGTGGACTAAACCACCCAAATAAAGGTAACCCACTCAACAAGAAATAATGAAAGCACATGGTGGGTCCAAGGAGTGTTTGACTAACTCCCTTTGGGTGTCCCCATGGCACAATAAATAATATAACAATTTAATTGTTTGACTTTTGTGCCTCCTTGAGGAAATCGTGAGCCTCCCAAAAAGAGCTCCAGAAAATAATATAAAAATGCCCAAAAATAGATGTGGGCCCAATCAGGAGTTGCAACTGCTGGAGAAGGTGTGGAGGACATCACTCTCATCATCATGACTCATCCCATGTCATTTCCTTGCCTTAGTAGCCCAAATCGATTTCTTCAATAGCCATTTAATCATTTTTTAATCTGCCTTGGGAAACGTGATCCTGCCAAAACAGCCTCCTAGGGCGCCTGCGTTGTCAAACTGAGCCCACCAAGCTCTTTGGGATGGGGGTACTATTGTACAAACAAGTGGCTGCACCCCCCTATGCCCATACAACGCCCTAGGAGATCCAACTGAAACATCTCCTTGCTCAAAAATATCAATCTGTGAAGAAAAACTGCATCAGAAACGCAGAATGAGCTTGATCACATCTGTAAGTGCCCGGAACTAGAAATAAACTGTCTCATTAGGCTCAGAGAGTCCAAATCCATCTAAGGTGTATATTCATACCCCTCATAGGCCTCTATCTGATCATCAATCATATCCAATAAACAATAAAACCATCTGAGACTGATCAGACACCAATAATAACTCAGACTATCATCCATCTGCTGCAAGTGTAAAAGGCTAAGACATGCTCTACAACTCATTCAAGTAACAATCACAACAAGTAGCATTTATTTCATTGGCGGTACATCAACCAATACATATATAAGGCTTTATTTATTATTACTCAGACTTAGACTTTCAAGACTATACTCACTTCATAGTTGTAGCCAATTTGCTAGTGAAGGGTGAAGGGTGGAAATGACAAGGCTAAGGCAAATGATGACTTCCTACTCAACATCATGACACTTTGGACAAGGAAAGGGAATACTCGCTATAATCAATGCCAGACAAACAACAACACAAGGAATGGCAGTGCCTCACAAATGGGTGAGTTGTTTAGAGAATGCTTATTCAACTTAGGCATCATGTCTACATCAAGCTTGATCCAAGTTCATTAGGATCATCATTTTTATTCCATGGCCTTTTTGGCCTATATGATCCTTTTGGGACTTCACCAGTGCTTAAAAGCACAACTAATCGCAGCTTTCATCCGGGACATATTTTATTTTATAAGGTCAGCCTATTTTTAACCATTGCTTTTTTGGACCTTTTCTTATACTCTTTAAGGAGTATTTTAGCATTTTATTGCTCTTGCCCTCTTTACATATGTTAAGAAACACAGTTTTATAATTTTCATTTTTCATGGGCGCATATTCAATATTTTCCATATAGGTAGTACATGAGCTTTCAGTTTTAGCCAACAACATTTCAAGTGACTAGTGGGAGTTCTGCACAGTGCCAAACATCGGGACAACCGACCAGAATGATTTAGGCATACTATCCAACTTTCCAAAGCCGAGTTTTGTCACCAACTCAGAGCCGAGACACAATGGAGACAGGGAGGTTTGTCCAACAAAAGTTCTAGCGAGGAGAAAGATCCTCCATGCCATAAGTCAAGAAGTCAGTCAGGTTGAAAACTAAACTGGAAGGTAATGGATGGGTGAAGACAATGAATGATGGAGCCAACACTAGCAAGCCAAAACAATGGTGGGAATGACTACCTCTATTCTCCCTAAGGAGGGTAAAACCAATGAGTATAGATCAAGAACTTCCAAGTCTAAGTAGGGACATCAATACATAGTACAAGATACAACCAAGTCCATATAAATATGACCGCCAGATCATGATACCACAAGTTAATTCATGTCACAAGAATCGGTATAAGAGCAATAATAACCATAACATAATATAAAATGCTGAGTCATAACCATGCAATATAATCCATCTGAGACACCATTTGTCCAATGAGAAAGAACTAACATAAAACTGGGCATCAATGACTGCTCTGAAAATGACATAAATGGCTACATTGGTTCTCAAATATGAGTGTCCTGAGACTTAGTCCTGACATGGGAGAGTACAATAGTCCACTAATATAATAATGATCCATCAAAACTGCTCATCTCAACATCTCATATGTAAGAGATATGGCTGAAAAAAGTATTGTGTCTGAAAAATAGAATATGGTAGCCTGGCTACTATATATGTGATAACACAGCTGTCGAAGATCATTTATATACTTATGGGTTTTACTTTTGCTACTGGTGCTCTTTTTATCTCTAAGGAACTTACGAGGTTTCTCCTTTATGGTTTCCTCGAGGAAAATCTTTGTCTCTTATCTCTTGTGATTATTGCCGTGCATGCTATTCTCTTAGGTAAGATCCTAGATCATATTGAATAAACTGTAAAAATCTAACATGGTATCAGAGCCAAACTGAGAAGAAGGCATAATGGAACTGCAGAAGCTAGGGCTGCTTAATTTTTTGAGTTTCTCTCCATAGATCATCAAGGAAAGGAGGCTAGGCTAACTCGCCTTAGGAGGGCGCATCTTCTTGTCGAAGAAGAATCTGATTCCGGGCATTTTCATTTTTTGGCCTGTCACTGCTGCGGGAAATTAGGGCTTTTCACAGAAATGGAATTTTGGAGTGCAATCAGCATAGGATTGTTCTCCTCCTCAAAATCGAAATTTTGAGACCAAGATCGAAGTTTCTGGTTGGGTAAAACTCCAGGAAAGTCAAACCCTAATTTGACTCTGGACCAGAAAACTAGAACTGCAGAAGACCAACTCCAGATCCAGCCTGAGCATCTCAAATTGGTAAGATCTAAATATTTTGTATTTCCATTTGAGGCTCTCTTTAAAGATGTCTCACCACACCAAGCTTGAGGATAAGCTTGAAGGAGCTGATAACTTTTGAGCATGGAAGTATAGGATTTCACTAGTCCTTGAAGAGAATGAACTAGACACCTACATAAATGAAGAAGTTCTAGTTCCAGAGGGAGATGAGGCTAAAGCCTTACACACGAAGAACTTGGTCAACGCTAAGAGGATTATTGCTGATTCCATCAAGGATCACCTTATACCACATGTGTCTTCCTTAAAGACACTTAAAGAGATGTTTGATTCCTTGACCAAGCTATTTGAAGGAAAGAATATAAATCGGAAGAGGACCTTGTGAAATTAGTTGAAGTATGTGAAGATCCAGAATGCAGAGACCATACAGTCATACTTTACAAGGGTCTCTCAAATCAGGGAACAACTTGAAGCTGTGGGAGAAGACATAGAGAATGGAGAAGTTGTGATGACCACCTTGAATGGTCTCCTTAGGTCATGGGACTCCTTTATTCAAGGAATTTGTTCTAGAAGAAAGTTAATCACTTTCAGTAGGCTGTGGGAAATGAAGATCAAGCTCTCACAACACACACCAAGAACAACAAAAGGGTGCACTCTCATCACAAGAAAGAAAAACATCACCACCAGAATTAGAAGGATAACCTTAGAAGGCCCAGGAGAGATCTATCTAATATCAGATGCTATACTTGTGACGAGAAGGGATATTTTTCCAGAGATTGTCCCAAGAACAAAAGAAGAAGAGCAACAAGAAAAGACATCATGGTCACATTGCAGAGGATGATTAACCTCCCAGGAAGAGAACCAGAGGAGATAGTGAAGATTCTTCAAACGATGAAGAATATGTTCTGATTTCAGCTCTCACAGGTACTATTTCACTATCTAATATTAGATGCTATACTTGTGACGAGAAGGGATATTTTTCCAGAGATTGTCCCAAGAACAAAAGAAGAAGAGCAACAAGAAAAGACATCATGGTCACATTGCAGAGGATGATGAACCTCCCAGGAAGAGAACCAGAGGAGATAGTGAAGATTCTTCAAACGATGAAGAATATGTTCTGATTTCAGCTCTCACAGGTACTATTTCACATGGGAGCAATGATTGGCTTGTAGATAGTGGGGCTTCCAAGCATATGACAGGATTTAAGGAATCCTTTGTAAATGCATCTGAACATGAGTCACCTCTCAAGGTGAAACTTGGGGATGACTACCAATACCCTATAAAAGGAAAGGGTGAAGCCTCTTACAAGCTAAACTCTGGAAAATCTTTGAAGATGAAGGATGTTCTATATGTACCAGGACTCAAGAAGAATCTTCTCTCCATATCTGTGTTGGATGCAAAAGGTATGAGGGTTGCATTTATTGATGGCCAAGTTCTTATGTGGCCAAAAGGAAAGACCATAGATGATGCAGTAGTGATTGGAGAACAAGAGGGAGGCTTATACAAACTGAAGAGCCAACCTGAACAAGCCTTGGTCCATGACTCCATGGAGCCAAGTGAATTATGGCATAGAAGGCTTGCACATGTGCACTATAGAGCACTATCACTTGCAAGCAAAGCAGTTAACGGTCTTCCTGAAATCCAGACAAAGCATGAAGGCATCTGCAAAGGATGTGTGAAGGGAAATAACATAAAGAAGACATTTCCAAGTAGCGAGAGCAAAGCAAAAGGAATCTTGGAAGTTATCCACTCTGATGTATGTGGTCCAATGTCATCCCGTTCATTGAGTGGGTATGTATATTACGTTTCTTTCATTGATGATTTTTCTAGGAAGACATGGATATATTTCTTGAAGAACAAAGATGAAGTATTCAACAAATTTAAGGAACTTAAAGTCTTGATAGAGAATCGCACGGAAAAGAAAATCAAGACCTTTCGATCATACAATGGCGGAGAATTCACATAAGTAGAATTCAAGGAATTATGCAGAGATTCAGGGATTAAGAGGGAGTTGACCACTCCATACAATCCACAACAAAAAGGAGTTGCAGAAATGAAGAATAGAATGATTATGGAAGCAACAAGAGCAATGCTTCATGATCAAGATCTTCCTATGCATATGGGCAGAAGCTGCAAGAACAACAATGTATGTACAAAATCGTACTCCACATAGAATACTGGACAACAAGACACCAGAAGAAGCTTTCTTTGGTGAGAGACTAGAAGTTAGCCACCTCAGAATATTTGGCTGCCCGGTGTACATACAGATTCCGAATGAGAAAAGAACGAAGTTAGACCTTTTAGGAAAGAAGGGTATATTTGTGGGATATAGTGAAAACTTGAAGGCTTACAAAATATACTTTCCAGGGTACAAGAAGATCGATATCAGCAGGTATGTGACATTTGACGAAGACTTAGCATACAACAAATCCAAAAAACTACCTATTGAAAACATTGAAGAACCATAAGTACCTAGGATCCAATATACAACAATGAATGAAGCAACTCCAGAAGAAGATCGAGAAATGGAAGAACCTCAAGAACCTGTAGATCCACCCCGTAAGAAGAATTCTCACAAGAGGAAACCAACATGGGTATGAGAGGCAATTCTAGATGCAGAGAGATATGGAGCTCTAGAAGGAATGCACAGAGAAAGCAAGAGACCTATGCCATACTCCAGTTATGTAGCCTTGTTATGCGACATCATTGACAAGGAACCTTCCAACAATGAAGAAGCGGCAGAAAAGAAAGAATGGAAGGATGCCATGATTGAGGAGTACCAATCGATCATGAAGAATGATGTCTGGGATGTGGTCCCGAGACCAGAAGGGAAGTCTGTTGTAACTTCCAAGTGGATCTAAAAGATCAAGCATGCTACAGATGACGGCATAGAAAAATATAAAGCGAGATTTATGGAACGTGGCTTCCCCCAGAAGGAAGGGGTAGATTATGAGGAGACTTTTGTACCTGTAGCCAGAGACACTTCCATCAGAACAATACTTGCTCTGGCTACAGTGATGAAATGGAAGATACACTAGATGGATGTCAAGACAACATTCTTGAATGGTGTAGTGGAAGAGGCAGTGTATGTGGAGCAGCCACTCGGATTTGAGACACATGACAGGCAGACTCATGTGTGCAAATTGAAGAAAGTTTTGTATGGATTGAAGCAGGCGCCTAGGACATAGTACGGCAGGATGGACGACTTCTTGACTAGTTTGGGATTTACCAAGAGTAAAGCAGACTCCAACCTTTACTACAAGGTTGAGAAAGGGAACCCAATAATACTCCTACTGTATGTAGATGACCTGTTTGTGACAGGTGAAGATGGGTTGATTACAGATACAAAGAGGAAGCTTGCTGCCGAGTTCGAAATGAAGGACTTGGGCATAATGCATTATTTTCTAGGTATGGAGGTGTGGCAGAGTACAAATGGAGTATTCCTTGGTCAAGGGAAGTATATAGTAGAAATCCTGAAGAGGTTTGGGATGATGGATTGCAAGGAAATAGCCACACCCATGGCATCGAACTTGAAGCTACTTTGTGATGCTTCATCAAAGTCAGTTGATGCCAAGATATATCGTTAGATGATTGGGTCATTGATGTACCTGATGAACACGAGACCAGACATATGCTTTGCTGTGAACACTTTGAGCCAGTTTCTAACGGATCCGAGACAAGTTCACTTGGTTGCTGCAAAGCATATATTGAGGTACTTGAAGGGTACAATTGATTATGGGCTTAGATATGACGCGAATCAAAAGGTTAACCTGCAGGGTTATGTTGATTCGGACTGGGCTGGCAGTGCCTTAGATAGCAACAGCACTTCGGGGTGCTGCTTCAATATGGGATCAGGTGTGATCTCTTGGTTTAGCAGAAAGTAGTCCTGCGTGGAACTGAGTACAACCAAAGTAGAATATGTCGCAACTTGTTCAGCTAGTTGTGAGGCAGTATGGCTTAGGAAGCTACTGTCTGATTTGTTTGATCTCCAGTTAGAGGCGACTTGTATCTTCTGTGACAACCAGAGTTGTGTGAAGTTGTCCGAGAACCCAGTGTTCCATGACAAGTGGAAGCACATTGAGATCAAGTACCACTATATCAGGTATATGGTGCAGAGAGGAGCAGTGAAGCTCCAGTATGTTGCGACGGACGAACAAATAGGTGATGTGTTGACCAAGCCATTAGCCAGATTGAAGTTTGAATACTTTAGAGAGAAGCTTGGTGTACTTCAGATCGAGGTTCCTCCCAAGGGGAGGTGATGGGTCTGGAAGACGCAGATGCACGAGAGCCATTCTCACATGGTGGTAGGCGTGTCCTCCCATGGTGCAGATGTAAGGGTTGTTATCGAGATGTGTGCATCTGGGCTGTGCTCCGAGTGACGATGAGATGATCTGAAGATGATAAGGTGATAGTAGGGCTTCAGGTTTTGCAGAGGCATATAATCAGTCCTGGGAGATCCTTCAGGTTTTGCAGAGGCATATAATCAGTCCTAGGATGCTCCTTCAGGTTTTGTAGAGGCATATAATCAGTCCTAGGAGATCCTTCAGGTTTTGCAGAGGCATATAATCAGTCCTGGGATGCTCCTTCAGGTTTTGCATAAGCATATAATTAGTCCTGGGAGATCCTTCAAGTTTTGCAGAGGCATATAATCAGTCTTGGGATGCTCCTTCAGGTTTTACGGAGGCATATAATTAGTCTTGGGAGATCCTTCAGGTTTTGGAAGGTAATAAGTCCTGGGCTATACCTACTTGATGATTTGAAGACCTACATGGAGGCTAGGCCTACATCCAACATGAAAAAGGGCTGGCTCTGTAGAACTTCCTATGACGAGTAGATTCGATAGATAGCACCATTTGATCGGGATGATGGGGACAACAACAATAGTGACGATGATGATCCAACGTTGAAGACTTGTGCCTATATGTATTGATGTTTGTGTCAAGAGAATACCTTCCTAGTTAAGAGGGAGTGTTAATGTAATTGTAACTTTGGAAGATATTCACTTGTATATTTCATATTGTATTTTATTGTACCCCGACGGAGATGTTTATTCCTCTGATCGGGAGAGTCATTCATGTATTTAAGTCATGTAAAGTCATTGAGGTTAACCCTTCATTGTATGTTGGGGCATTCGACCCCAGAGTTAAGTTGTATTAGGGTTATTAGACTCTCCTAGAGAAGTCGGCCATGTTGAGGGAAAAAGCCAAGTCAGGATAAAGTATAAATAGAGTGTGACTCTCTATTTTAACACACACACTCACTCTTCAAGTTCGCATGAGAGAGAGAGAGGACTAGCTTGCACAAGTGAGAGAGAGAGCAGCTGTTGAAGATCATCTATATAATTTTGGGTTTTACTTTTGCTACTGGTGCTCTTTCTATCTCTGAGGAAGTTACGGGGTTTTCTCCTTTATGGTTTCTCCGAGGAAAATCTTTTGTGTCTCTTGTCTCTTGTGATTATTGTTGTGCATGTTATTTTCTCAGATAAGATCCTAGATCATATTGAATAAATTGTAAAAATCTAACAGGATCGATGGCCAAGTCCCAAGAAGCCAAGTCCTTTACAAAAAGTTTGCCGTGTTAGAGCATTTATTACAACGCCCCCAAGGGGTATGGACATGCATTTTATTAAAACAAAAGGGACCATAACTGGTCCTGATGTAGCCATGGCACTTCTGAGCATTGATAATGAACAACGAGATTGTTCATGGGAAATCCACTAAGTGCAAAATT
Organism: Pseudotsuga menziesii; assembly: GCA_001517045.1. Lineage (NCBI taxonomy): Eukaryota > Viridiplantae > Streptophyta > Pinopsida > Pinales > Pinaceae > Pseudotsuga > Pseudotsuga menziesii. The sequence continues at coordinate 438,251 of LPNX011164292.1, forward strand.
AGTGGATAACAGGATAAATACTGAAGGTTTTGGAGTTAGAATCCAAGGGTTTTGGGATAGACCTCAAACTAGAACCAATGGAAATGCTTATATTTACAAGAGTTGAAGATAAAAATGAATTAAAACCCACGGAATGGTGAGGATGGTCAAGAAAATTTGTGTGAGTCCTATTGGGGCAAGTGTTTGTTTTCAGCGTGAAGGTATCAAGTAGTGGAAATTTTTGATGAAGATACTAGATAAAACACCGCCTAGGAAGTATTTGAATAATTGTTCTAAAAAAATGGATCAAGGACTCAAAAAGGGAAGCGATGAATGCAAATCAAGATGAATTGAAAGAAACAAAAGAACTCAAGAAGAAGGGTGATGAGTTGTCCAAGATACAATCCCCTTATTAAGGAGGTTCACAAATAAAAAAAAGAAAAGTTTGGCAAAGGAAAGTGGGAAAAAATGAGTCAAGGGAAGAATTGAAAAAGAAAGATGAATAAATCAAAATGTTGAGTAAACATAATCAAGAGTCAAGACCTTCTTAACGATATTAAGAAGATGAAAAAGCATCTACAAGATTTTGAATCAAAGAATGAAGATGAAGATACTACCAGAACCATTGAAGAGAATACTATGAAAATACTTGAAGAGGAAATTTGCAAAAAGGTTGAAGAAGTCCTAAATAAGATGAGGTAAAATCAGAAATGAAATCTAGAATTGAATAAGGGCATAAGAATTTAATGGATGGCATCACATGTAGCTTCAAAAGGAGAAGGAATACAAGATTGAAGAAGGTCACGGGAAAATACTTGAAGACGTTTAGTTCTAGATTGAGGATGTGCATGTTGAATGTTAGGGTATTATCTCAAACGCTAGAGTAATCAAAGGCCAAGCACAAAGGATAGAGGATTCCATTGTCTATGAAAATAATATTTATGATATGGGTGTGAGGAATGAAGGGAAACCATCAAAGGTGAAACCATATTGACACCTTCATTACCAAGAAAGTTTTCAAGAAAGACCGATATCAAACATCATCAAGAAAGAAGATTGAATACTCAACAATATTCATTAAATAGGGCATCGCAAAACAATTATTCAACAAGATATTTTCAGAGACCAGAAAACTACAACAAATAGGAGAAGTCACAACAACACACATGGAATCAAAATAAATAAAATTATGCAACAACCAACTATTAAGGATTAAGACAAAAAATAATTGAGTTTGGATGGATGGATCATCATCAATGGCAACAAAAAAATAGGTATATAAGGAAATCCTATTACATCGTTTTATCACATGTAAAGCCCTTATTTTTGAAGCTTTGAGGACAATGCTTTTTGAAGCAGGGTACTATGTTATGATCCAAGGGGGGCGTATATGGGGATAAATGTATATGATATGAACCAAAGGGGGGAATGTACGGGGTTAAATGTATATGTAATGAGGTAAATATATATGTAATAGTGGTTGGCCTAATAAAGGGCCCTCATGTGCAATAAGTCAATAGGTATAGATAGAGGTCATGTAGTTACTGTTGAGAAAACATGCGATTTGGATATATGAATGTATTGGGGTATTTGGAGGAGTTTCTCTTGTTATTTAATGAGTTATTATGTAACTATTCTTTCTTATTTATTTTGGAGTTGTGCTCCATGTTCACATTGGTTGTACATTGTGCATACTCTGGTTTATAATGCTATCTTAAGGATTTGTTGCATAACAAATATTCCATCCTATAGCAGCAAGTTCCCACATTATTTGTTATTTCCATCATGTCGATTTCATAATAGCAAGGTGGTTACCCTACCAAGGTCTTTATTTCTCAAAAGAAAGTTAAGAAGCATCACACCCTTCCTCATTCAAAGTAAGTAATGATGCTTTGACTACTTATCAACTCACTCCAATAGAGTCTCTCCACAACACATTTAACACTCATATAGTGTGTACACTTTTTTGCCAATATAGGTATTTATAGGGATTGTTGGGTCAGAAATGTGTTAGGTAACTATCTAAGCATTGGATTGAGTGTAAGTGGCACGAGGATGTGTTACTCATGCAAGGTACTAGCTTTATGTAATTTTGGGTCAGCTATAATAGTGGTAGGAAATTATATGCATGTCACTTGGCCAACTTGTTTAGTCAATCAACCTCTCATTTCTATCTAAATTTGTTGCACTTTTGTTCATTACATATGATATCAAAATGTTGGTCCCTTCCAAATGTAAATTTTAGTAAGAGGGATACATATCTCGTGATTGGGTCCATGGCCTCGAGCTCCCATCAAGGTACATTTTATTACGTGGAATTTTACATATGACCTTGGTAGTTACAATATCGAGGTTAGGGGTATTACATTCCTCCCCAGAAAATGCACTAGCCTCAATGTAGCTCAAGATGGGAATAATAGAAGGTATCACTCCTTTAGTGCATCCTCCATCTCTTAGGTGGTCTCATCGAGTCCATAAAGTCTCCTTTGGAATTTAACTTACATGATTGCCCGTCATCATAGTATCATTGCTTTTGGTCCAAGATTTGGATAGGTTTCGATGGTACTTTTCCATCGGGGTCAACCTAGACTGTAGATGACTAAAGAATATGATTAGGATCATATATATACTTGTTAAGCTATAAGACATGGAACACATTATGTGCTTTGTGCCCCTTAATGTTCGGTATCATGCAAGTCTATAAGCTATGGGGCCAATTGTATTTAAAAATTCAAAAGGTCGATAATGCCTTGGTGCTAGCTTGTCACAACTTTCCAATCTCAACAGGGTGTTCTTGGGTATGATCTGAAGGAACATATGATCCCCTACTTTAAATTTCCTTTGAATCCCCTATGGATTAGCATAACGCTTTTGGTGATTCTATACTACTTTGAACTTCATTTTTACCTCCATATAGTGTACTGATTCTAGCCCAAGCAAAATTCGGTATACAATGCCACTATAGGTGATAGAAGTGTTGCATTTTCTTCCATACAATGTTTCAAATGGATTCAAACCTATTGATGCTTGGTATCCATTGCTGTAGGCAAGTTCAACCACACAAAGATAGTCTTTCCAATTTGTTAACTTATGTATAGCATACATTTGCAACATGTCATCTATTGCTTGATTCAACCGTCTAGTATAGTCATTGGTTTGCAGGTGACATGCCATCCTTGAATTAAGTTGGTTCCATACAACATGGAATGGTTTTTCCAAAAATTTAAACTTCAAATTAAACTTTGGATCTCTATTTGAAACAATTTCCATGGTACTCCCTACAGCCTCACAATTTCTTTTAGGAATATATCGCAATATTAAAAGCCTTATGGGTTGATCAAATTAGGTATGAAGTGCATTACCGTTCTTAGCTTGTCCACTATTACCATTATAAAATTATGTTGTCTTTGAGTCCAAGGAAGTTGATATGTGCACAAAGAGGGAAACAATGAACACTGATATGATAAGAGAGAATGCAAGAAGGAGACTGTCAATTTGTACACATCTTAGAGTTTATACACTCTATATTCATTAGGGTTTTTTTGAAGTACATGTTATCCAAAAAGGGAATGGAATCAATCATAAGAGTTATTGATGGAGTGGTGATCGATGGAGTGACGAGTGGAGCGATCAATGTGTGTTTTGTCTCCATAACTCAAGAGTTGCAATTAGATGTTTAAGATTACACTATGATACATTCCCACTTATCACTTGTCACCTGCTAATATTCTCACCATTTCCTCCCTAAGTTGAAATTGTCTCCAGTTTCAGATGTAGATGACAGAAGTGTTTCTGAAAAGTATATTATGATAGTCACTTAACTTGACTAGGTAGGCTGCCCTTTCATTCACCAAATAAGTGGTTCTCTGCTGTTGTCGAGTAGATCTAGTGTAGACATCAAGCAAATTGTACTTAGTCAAAGGAGGTTGAAAATCTGGAAGAGTGGCCTCTAGATGGGTAATTGAAACTTTGTCCTCCAAGTGAGATGGTTCATAGATATTAAGTTGGCTATTTTCATAACATATTTATACCAAGTTGACGTGGGAGATCCAATAGGCCATACCGAATTTGTTTGGACTTTGACCTTTTGATGTTGTTTATTCTTAAACCTGTGCTTGTCCAAGTTTAATCAAGCTTGGTCACCAACTTGGACTGTGAAGGTACTTGACGCCTATCATGCAGTACCTTGTACTTGGTATGAGTTTGCTAGACTATGTTATGTACTCTAGCATGATTTTTTTCCAAGTTTTGAAAAAACGAAGAAGCTTTTTCCTTCTATTGATGAGATGTGGTAGAGGATGGAAGAACAACTAGAATCTCATAAGGTGCCAAGAGCTGGAAGCAATAACAAACTTTGGAAGGAGAATGCTTTGTGGAGATTTGAATGGATCTGTTGTACCTATGTTGCAAAGTGTGTAGATGGTTTTCCTGCGATTTGTTTTGTTGATGGTATCTGTCAAGAGCATGGACTAAGTTTCTGTTAACAACCTCAACTGAAACATCAGTTTGAGGGTGGAATGAAGTAGAGAACCTCAACTGACAACCTGAGACTTTCCACAAAGGCTGACGAAAGTGACTAAAGAATCAGAGTCTTGGTATGAAATGATGACGAGGGGTAACCCATATTGACTCTATACATGCTTGAACAAGTTTGCACCCTGTGCAACATCTGTGGATTTGCTACAAGGACTAAATATTTTCATCTTAGAAAACCTGTAAACTATGACAAAAATGTAGTTATGTTTCTTCTACATAGTAGGCATGTCGCTTATGAAATTCATTCACATAGATTTGCAAGGTCTGGATGATACAGTTCAAGCTTCAATTGGGAAGACTAAGATTTGCTGTGAAAAGAGTATCCTTTGATGTAGTATAATTTTGCTTCCACATGGAAGGTCAATGCACTGTAGATTCACGGCTGAAAACAATATGGACTGAGTAATGATTAATATTTTAATTTTATTAATTGAATTTCCGATGATGCTTAATGTACAATAGAAATCTTGCATATATAAGTTTTACAGGGTATGAATATGACTTTTTATAAAGTCACGCTTTTTCGTGGCTAATTACAATTATATGATTTTTAGTTTGAAACATGATTATATTTTTATTTATTATTTACTTTTTTTCTTTATATATATATCTAATTATATACTAAGTAATAGGACACTTCCAAATAGAGCCCGTGTCTCGTATTCCATGTGTCGGACACGACACTTGCTCTAATACGTGTCCGACACCAAAATTTGTGTGTCCCAAAATATGGACACTTTCCAGCATGTGTCGGACACGTGCCAGGAATGTGTCATAATTTCTAGACATGTGTCCTATCAAAAAGGGTATAGAGGAGGAGGAGGAGGATAGAGGAAAGAGCTACGACAGTAATGCTAATTTTGACATGGAGGAACAAGAGGACAATTGACAGTGGCTAGTACCATTGATGAGCTATGATATTCTTCCCCGTGGTTATTTAGTATTTTCATTTTGTATCTAGTAGTATTGTAGATACTAGACTTAGTACTAAGTAGTATCTACTCTATTCTGTATTTGCCGGTGGCATTCTCTCGATATCTACGTAATACATTTTGATTTTTGTGGTTTAATAAAAAATATCAAGTATGCAGTTTATGGTTCAAAGTTCATGATTCATGATAATTTTATTATTGTTTCATCATTGTCAAATTTCAATTGAATGATATTATGATTGATGTACATTGTATATACTTCTAGTTTTTAAAAAATGTAGATCTTTATGTATTTTTTTAATATATATATATATATATACATATAATTTTTTAACATATATATAAAACATGTCCCCCGTGTCCTATTTCCGGGGTCGTCGTGTCTCGTGTCGAATACTCGTATTTTCGTGTCCTCCATATCACGTGTCCTTGTGTCATGTGACTTAGATTATATATATATAACATTGACCTCTTCTTTTAAGATGCTTTGTCCTCAAAGCAAGGTAATGACGGGTGTTGCTGAATGAACTTCTCTTTTTCCCAGGAAGTGTCTTCTTCTGGATAATTCTTCCATTTAATAAGGTATTCTTTGATGATGCAAAAACATAGTCTTCTTTCTTTGGTGTTGAAGATGGCTTCTGGTTCTAATACAAGTTTCCCTTCTTCATCCAGCGCAGGAAGTGTCGTGAGCAGTTTGATGTTGACCCAACTGTCTTTTGAGATTTGAAACATGAAAAACATTATGAATTCAACTCTTGTCTGGTAACCTCAATTCATATGCAACTGAGCTATTTTTTCGGATAATTTGGTATGGCCCATAAAACTTGGGAGCTAATTTATTTTTTCCTTATTGCTTGAGTGACAATTGTTTGTATGGATGAAGTTTTACAAATACCCAATCTACTACTTCAAACTCTCATTCTGTCCTATGTTGATTTGCTTGCTGTTTCATATGATTTTGTGCCATAGTTAAATTATCCCTGAGTACTTGCATTACCTTTTGATTTTCTTCAAGTTGACTTTTTATTGCAGGTACTTTTGCATCCCCTTGAACGAGTTCCTTCCATCGAGGAGGCGCATAACCATACAATGCTTGAAAATGTGTCGTTTTGGCTGACGTATGATAGGTGGAGTTATACCACCATTCTGCAAGATGTAACCACTGTAACCATCTATTCTGCTTGTCAGTGACGAAACTACGGATATAGGCTTCCACACATTTGTTAACAACTTCCGTTTGTCCATCTGTTTGGGCCCTGGGGGTGATAGGTTGAGCTCATGTTAAGAGTGATCCCAACTTGTTTGTAGAATTCCTTCCAAAAATTGCTTGTGAATTTGGCATCTCTGTCACTAATGATGATTTTTGGAAGTCCATGTAATTTGTAAATATTTTTACAAAATACTTCAGCAATTTTTTTGGTGGAGTCAGTTTTCTTCATTCCCATGAAATGGGCGTATTTTGTTAATCGGTCCACTAGAACGAAGATTTTGTCCTTGCCTTCTGATAAAGGTAACCATTCAATAAAGTCCATGGAGATCTCCTCCCACTTTTGGGTTGGTATGTGAAGCGGGTGGAGTAGCCCTGGATTCGTGACATTTTCACTTTTGTTTCTTTGACAGGTATCACACTCGGCTGCATACTTTTGAATGTCCTTATACATCCCCTTCCAGTAGAAGGATTGCCTGACATTGTAGTAAGTTTTGAAAAAACCTACATGGCCTGCAGCTGGGGAATCATGGGATTCTATCAACACCTTGGTTTTAAATCGAGATGTAGGGCTTAAGTAGATCCTTTCTTTATACTAGAGGATGTCATTCCTCCATTCAAACCTTGAACCTTGATTAGGGTCATTGATTAGGGCACAAGTGTCTAGGTCCTTGGCATATTCTCCTCGGATTTCTTCTAACCAATCTGAAACTGCAATTGAAATTGCGTAAGCCTTGACTCCATCTTTTCGGGAAAGGGAATCAACAACTACATTGTCCTTTCCTCACTTATGTAGTATCTCCTTGTCAAATGTAGCAATTGTTTCTATCCATTTCTGTTGTTCAGTCGACCGTGTTTGTTGTTGAAGGAGATATTGAAGGCTATTGTGGTCTGTTCTTATCAAGATTTTGCTCCCTAGGATGTATTGTCACCATTTTGTTAGAGCATGTATAATGGCAAGCATTTCCTTAACATACGTGGATTTCAAAGTCTCTCTCTTATTGAGCTTCCTGCTTTCAAAAGATATTGGATGACCTTGCATCAAGACTGCTCCTATCCCGAATCCTGAAGCATCGCATTCAACGATAAAAGGTTTTATGAAATCTGGGGTTGCTAATACTGGTGTTGATGACATATTGTTCTTTAATGCTTCAAAGCATTTTTTTGCCTCATCATTCCATCAAAATGAATTTTTCTTCAATAAGTTTGTTAGGGGGGCCGTCTTATGGGCGTAATTTTTCACATATCTTCGATAGTACCCTGTTAAGCTTAGAAACCCTCATAATTTTGAAGTATTATCTGGCTGGGGCCACTCAGTGATTGCCTTGATCTTACAAGGATCGAGTTTGTCTCCTTTTGATATTATATGGCCAAGATAGTCCACTTCTCTCCCAAAAGTGCATTTTGACATTTTTTCAAAAAACTGATGCTCTTCCAAGATGGTTAGTACTTGATCTAAGTGTCGAACATGCTCTCTCCATGTTTTGCTATATATGAGGATATCATAAAAAAATACTAATACGAACTTTCGTAAATATGGCTACGTCTTCTAATCTAATACAAAAAACAGTTTTGACTACGTCTTCTAATCTAACCTTGATTTGGTAATATCCTGATCTCAGGTCTAATTTCGAGAAGTACTTGGCTCCATGAAGTTCATCCATCATCTCTTCGATGAATTAAATAGGGAATGTATTCTTAATTGTGACCTTGTTGAGTCCTCTATAATCTATGCACAACCTGAAGGACTGTTCCTTCTTTCGAACTAGCACTACTGGAGTGGCATAAGGGCTTCTGCTCTTTGATGTAACTCCACATTTTAACAAATCTTGGGTCAACCTCTCAATCTCTGTTTTGTGATGATGGGATATTTATATGGTCTGATATTTACAGGCTTTGCCCTTCGCTCTAGCTCAGTTAAGTGCTCTGTCTTTCTGTTTGGTGGGAGCTCCATCGAAAGCTCTTGGATCACCTTGTGATGTTTTTGGATTAGCTCTTGTATCTCCGGAGGGTTGTAGTCAACTCCTTCACATGTTAGTAGCTCCATCTCTTGACATTGGATTACGTAAGCAGGTGCTCCTTTTCGAATTAGCCTTTCTATCGGATGTGATGTAACCAATTGAGTTTGGGGTGGTTGGAAACCGTACAACTTGTACTCTTTCCTTAGCCAATAGAACTGGATGAAGTGTTCTTGATGGATAGCGGAGTAACTACCCAATGTTTGCAACCATTGGATTCCCAACACAACGTCTACTCCTCCAGGAGGTACAACAAAGAAGTCGGATTCTAGATTATACTCCTGCATTTGTAATTTAACCTTGTGATATTTTCCCACATTTTCAATCTTCTTGCCGTCTGCTGCCATAACCTTCATGTTAGGCATTGGATAAACGAATAAGTTGAATACTTTAGCAAGATTAATATTAATAAAGTTATGTGTACTGCCACTATCTATGAAAATCAAAACATTGTTGTTTTTGATATGTCCTTTTAGCTTTAGTGTTTGTGGTTGGGATATCCCTGTAATGGCGGCTAATGAGATCTTTGGTGTATCATCTTCTAGTTTTGAGTGGCAATCATGCTGGGTTCTTGTATCTTCCTCACTTGACTCTTCACATTCTGAGATTTTTTCTTCTTATTTAGCTTGACACGCATACAAGTTTTGGGGGTTGCTTCTTTGCAAACACTTATGCTTAGGATCCCATTTTTCTCCACAATATTTGCACTTTCCTTCCCTCATCCTTTGGGCTTCTAAACTGGGTTTTGCCCCTTCCCTTAGATGCGGTGGCGTATACCTTGAAGTTCTTGTATTCGCTGATTAGGGAGGATTATTCTTGGAGTAGTTTTTGTCGAAGCTACCTTGAGAGGATCGTTTAAACTTGTTCTCAATGATCTTGGCCTTATGTCTTGCCTCCCCCATGGTAGAAGTGTTGTGTAATTCTAACTCTTCCCGAATGTGCTGTTTAGTCCATGTATGTATGATTGCAGATGTTGGCCATCGGTTAGTTCTGGAACTTGAGTTGCCAAAGCTTCCCATTCACATATGTACTCATCTATACTGCCTTTTTGCTGCAACCTGGTGATCTTGGCAAAGAAGTCCTTCTCGGTTACGCCTTGAAACCTTTTAAGAAGATCATTTTTAAAGGTCTTCCAATTAAAGGAACAAACTCGAGTTGTCGTCTTCCACCACATGTACCAATTGTACGCATTTCCCTCTAACTGCATGGCGACATACTTAATCTTCTCACTGCCGTAGGCTATGTTATGGATATCAAAGTATTCCTCGGCCTTATTGATCCATGCGATGCATTGCTTCTCATCTCCATCAAATTCGGGTAACTCTAGTTTTACCCTTATCTGGTATTCGTGTGCTTGGGGAATTGATATTGACGGAATATTAAAGAGGGGAACTTCGTGTGGTGGCGTTGTGTCGGGTTGGCCCGATGATTTAGGTGTATTTGGAGGAGGTGTATTGAAAGGGCCTAGGTTATATCTAGGTGGGGGAATTGAGGTGTGTGACGGTAGTCTGGCCAAGATAATGTTGAGAGTTTCTTGCGTCTTCTTTTGCTCTGCTTGCAATATACTGATGCCTTGATCTAGTCTTGCCTTGAGCCCTGTTAGATTATTATTGTTTTTGTCGATGTCTGCCTTGAGTTTTGCATACCTCTTGTTGATTTTTTCGTCCAATTGGTCTAGTCGGGCATTGACATCTTCCCATTCTGACGATTACTGGGATTTTTTCTGCAGTGAACCTTGATTTATTTTTATTGGCTATTTGAAGCCAGCTCGCCACGATTTTTTTTAATTTTTATGTTTATTTTTTATATTATAATATAATTTTTATTTTTAGATAATTATAATAACAATACTATTATTATAATATAATATTTTTAAAAAAATAGTTATAATAATATTGATATTATTATATACTTTTTTTTTTTGATATATATATATGTACTTTTGTTTTGTGTGTAGGTCAACGGAAGGGTGGCGGCAGCGGTGGTGGAAGGGATTTGGAGCATGGGGTAGCACGAAATGGAGTGGGTGGAAATGCGGGTAGGAAGAAGTGGACGAGGGAGGTGGCCAGGGGTAGGACGCAGGGAATAGGGTTGGGGGCGAGCAGTGGAGGCCGAGGTGGTGAAGCTGCGGGGAAAATGACGTGTGGGAGCTGCGGAAGGGAAGGGCGGCGGGAGTGGAGCATACTGCGGTGAAGGGAAACGAGACACGGAAAGAAACGATCGGAAGAGAGGAGGGCGAGTTTGGGAGCAGCGGTGTGGAAAAAAGGGAATGTGGAGGTGCCAGAAGGTGGAGGCTGGCGTGGGAGCAGTTGAGAAACGAGACACAAAAGTGGAGATGCGGTCGGGCGTGGACAACGACGTTAGGATCCTTGACGGTGGCTGCAGGTGCGACGACGTCATGCTAGCTCTGATACCACTACACTGTAGATTCATGGCTGAAAACAATATGGACCGAGTAATGATTAATATTTTATTAATTGAATTTCTGATGATGCTTAATGTACAATAGAAATCCCATATATATAAGTTTTACGGGGTATGAATATGACTTACCATAAAGTCATGCTTTTTCGTGGCTAATTACAATTATATGATTTTTAGTTTGAACCATTAGAATATTTATATTTATTATTTACATTTTTTCTTTATATATGTATATGTATATATATATATGTGTATATATATATATATATGTGTGTGTGTGTGTGTGTGTGTGTGTGTATGTATATATGTGTATATATATACATATACGTATATATACATATACATATACGTGTATATATATATATATATATATACATAACAGTCAATAGACATATTGCATAAATGGATGTAAAAGTTTTTGTCACAGGAAGAAGAGCAAGCTTTCTGCAAAATGTCTAGGCATGTTGGTCTTGCTAGCACACAAAACTGCTTGAGTTTGAATAGCAAGCCATCTCTGACTGTGCAATTTAAAAATGGGTCACAACTGTGGATTGATGTCGAGTTATGAGTGTCAGACCAAAATGAGGACAAGTTGGATATAGATCCTTCCAATTGTCATAAGCAACACATCTGGCATCGAGTATGTTGAGGACCTTGGAGGGTGGTTTGATGAGAAAATCAACAACCTTATTGGATGATCCTTTCTTGTATTTGATCACCAAACGCAATTGTTGGATGTATGAGGTCCACCAAATAGTGTTGTTCTTTAAGCTTTAACTGTGAGTTCAAGAACTGAAGTAGTTGATTATCAGCGTTCAAGATTGTCTCTTTGCTCAGGATGTAATGGCACCACTGCTTAAGTGCTTGAACCGATGTATACAATTCCTTGTCATATGTATTGTAATTCAACTTTCTTGAGACAAGGTTTAAGAGTGATATGCCACTGGGTGTCCTCCCTACTTGAGTATGGCTTGAATAGTTAACTTGAGGCATTTGTATCTATTGCAAAAGATTGTTGCAAGTCAAGCTGGTCAAATACAAGGGTTGTGCAAATTGCATCTTTAAGCCATTGAGAGGTTTAACGCTTTGTACTCTTCTGGGTTCTAACTAAGAGTTTTCGATTTTTCAGTGGATGCAAATGGTGAGTGATATGTGAGTAGTGGTGGAATGAATTTCTTGTAGAAGTTCATGCCACCCAAAAAACTTTTAAGGTCTTATATGGTGGTAGGGCAAGCCAATCTTTGAGCACTTTCACCTTTCCTGGGTTTGCATGCACACCAAACTCATTAGTAAGGAGACCCAAGTACTTGGCAATTTTTTGTTCAAATTTTTTTTTTTTTAGTCTAGCTTGAATTATCTTGCCTAAGAAAGTCCATGAGAACATGACCATGTTTTAGTTGTCCTCCTAGGGGTAGTTGTAGATGAGGATATCACTGAGGTACATAACAATAGTGGGGCCAGAAGATGTCATTGCTAAGTCACATGAAGGTGGCATGTGCATTGATGAGACCAATGGGCATGGATAGCCATCCATGCAACCCAAACTTGGGTTTAAACACTGTCTTCACATGTACTGAGGCTCCATGCGAACTTGGTGGTAATTAGAATCCAAGTCAAGTTTAGTGAAGTACTTGGCTTCTTTTAGTTGATTGAGTGAATCATTGATCTTGGGTAGGGAATAATGTTTCTTGACCATGATGTTTCTGAGAGCCTTGTAATATGTGCATAATCTACATTAATTATGCTCTTTCGTGGCAACAATGAGAGTAGGTGACCCATAGGGAGAGGCACTAGGTCTAATCTTTCTTTTCACCGACAATTGTTGGATTCAATGCTCTATCTTGACACTTTCAACAAGTGTAGTATTGTAAGGAGGGTAATTAGGCGAAGAAGAACCTAGGACCAAATCAATAGAATGCTGGATGTCTTGAGGGGGAGAAAGAGTCTTAGGTTCTACAAAGCCATCAACGTAGAAATCTACAAGGGCTTGGATATTAGAAGAAAGTTTTCCTTTATTGTCTTAGTTCATTTGGTGAATGATTCAAAGTGTATTAAACTTATTCAAGTTAAATGTTTGACAACTTATCTCCCAATAAATAAGAAGTGGTAGAATAGGAGGGAAGCTTATAGATCTTGCTATCCTTATGCAACCTATAGAACTTATGATAAGCCATTGAGTAGTGTGTTGTGATCAAATTGGTATGTGATGCCAAGGAGCAAGTCACAACAATCAAGTGGGGTCATCTCACACTCAATGGCATCCTAATAAGTCTTGATAGAAAAAGTTACAGAACATCTATGTGTAATCTTGATAGGTTGCTTGGCATCTTCGTTGAATCCCAACTAGTAAGGCTTGGGATGGGGGGTAGTAGCCATCTTCAATTTATCAACAAGCTTCTTAGAAACAAGATTCTTTTAGCTATTGCTATTGATGGTAGTATGCCAACTTGTGTTTGAGATAGCAATTATGGGTCTAGAGAGCCTCTTTATTGTAGGAAGAGTATTTTTTTGCAATAAGGACGAATTGTGGATTGAAAGGGTTATCAACAAGGACCTCAAATCCTTCATCTTTTTGTTGCTTCTCAACAAGAAGAGCCTTGGCCATCTTAGCCTGCAATGTTCGACGTTCTTCATTGCAGTGACTTGGCCTCTTGTGGAATGCATTGTATTTCTTCTTCCTATTGCGAACAAAAGGTTGTGTACTAGTTGCTCCTTTAGATTGATCACCATTGGTGGATGAAGGTTTGGTAATTGAAGGAGGAGTGGAGGAAGAAGAAGAGGAACCCTTTCTTCGAGAGAGTTGAGAAATCTTAGACAACTCTGCCTCTATTTTGGAAGCCAGCTGGAAAGATTTTCCTAAGGAAGTGATGAGGAGGAGTTCTAATTCTTGAAGGCATAAATGAATTAGTTTTAGAGTGTCCTTCAAGCTTTGTACTTTGATTGATAGGCCATTGAACTACTGGATTTCCTAGCTAGAATTTTGTACAACCTATGTTGTTAAGGTCACTCCATCGAGTGATAGGCTATTGGTTTGAAGATGGAAACTACTAAGTGTATTTCTGCCATACAGTGAGAGCTTGATCCTCTATGTGAACCTTGTTAACCATCATATTATATGATGGTTACACTTGTTGTTTCCAAAGAGGATGATTGTGAAGACTTCCTTTAGATTTTGGATCTTAACACACCATGATTAGTTGCACATGGATTAGAGTTCCTTGAAGCACCTTAATTAAGATATATTTTTCATGCTTTTCGAAGGAGGACACCACCATGTAAATCATGCAATCACATTAATGAAGACTTGTTTGATAAAAATTTAATTTATGAATGGAGTGCCTCTTCACCTCCTTAAACAATGGTGGGCACACTTCACTCTCACACATATAGAACATGATCCCTAAATTAATCGTGGGTGCACCCTCTCTCACACGTGGAATCTCCATCCCTACAAAAATGATGGGCGCACCTCCCTAAATTAATGGCGGGCACACTTCCATAGGATTAAGGGGGGAGTTGATCCCTAAATTATGGTGGGTGTACCCTCTTTCACACATGTGGCATCTCCCTTGCATGGGTGCACTTCCTCTTCACACATGTGGCACCTCTTGCATGTTCATACACTTGGCTAAGGTGCATTTCCCCATGCAAATGTAGTTGTTGGGTTTTGTATTATAAAACATGGTTGGTTTCGTGAGAGAACTCTTTTGAGGCTTATTGAATGTCTTTTGGAAGGCTAATTGAAAGTTAAGGTTTCCTTATGTGTGGTTGTCCATCTTTTCATATCTTGTTGGTTTATGTTGCTAGAACACTAATTAAATTCTGCTACGATAATGGTTTTGAGCACGTGGTAGTCTTGTCTATCAGATAAGAGTTTTGGATGAGGCAAGTAACCTACAAAATTCTTGTTGATTTTACTTCCTAGTTGATGCTTCTATGTTAATCCATTTCGATTAAGGGTTTCATTTCGATCTTTAGCTAGTGGGTAGGATCACATCTTATTGATTTGCATGTGCAGACAAGGTCGTCTTTGGAAGAGATCTTTCTCATATTTTTCTAGACTTACAATCAACCTTCACTTTCCGTTTTATGCATGTTTATAACAACATTAAGCAGATCCATTTACCACTCACTTGCAACCCACATTATGCACCCTCCAACCTATCTTCATACCTTAAATTTGCTGTGGCCATCTCCAAAAACTGCTGCTTGGATCTGCTTCTTAGATTTCTACTTGTTGCTCGGATTTTCTGCCCGATGTCAGACCCCTGCCTAAGGCTGCTTGGGGTTTGTTTGGCATTGCTCAAACCTCTCAGCTCGTTGCCCAGTTGTTGTGAATATTTAATTAAATATTATTAATTATAATTAATTAGATTATTAGGTTACTAGTGAAAGGGCGTAACCCTTCACTATGCTGGATCAAGCCGTATAAAAGGCGAGCTTATTGTACATTGTATTCATCATCTAATATAATATTCTTATTTATCATTCAATATGACAGTCGGATTCGACTATTAGCTGTCCAATCGTATACAGTTGCTTCAAGTGGTATCAGAGCGAATTCGCTCCTTTGGCCTGAGCTCAGATTCGGCTCATCCTCTACGCAATCTCCTCTCATCTTAAACTCCTGCCACCCCCATTTTTCATTTCCGCTGCCTTCACTCTCCCACCTGCTCTTGCTGCTCTCCACCCTCCTTGCTCCACACGTGCATCCTCTTCTCCACCGTCGCGTCAGCTCCACCATCTCCCACGTGCTTGCTCCTTCCCTCTTCCATCTCCCATCTCCCGTCTCCCACGCGCCTGCTCCTCCCCTCTTTCATCTCCCACACACCCAACTCCTTCCCTCCCCATCTACTGTTGGTCTCCTCCACGCAGCCCTGCGATCACCTCCACAGCTTCACACCCACTCCAGCCTGCGCGCTCCTCTTCCCATTTTCGCCCTCGTCCACACCCTCCCTTGCTCACGTCCCCTCTACCCCACGACGCCTGCTCTCGCCCCCACGCCAGCCCTGCTCACGTCCCTCTACCCCGCGATAGTTGCTTCGCTGACTTCTCTCTCCTTTGCTGCATCCACATCTCCTTCGGCTCTGCCTCCCGATCTCCTCACCATCGCCATCCTGCGTCTGCCCTGCCTTCACACGCCTTCTCTCCCTCCACCTCCACGACCTGCAACCAAAAAAACCAAAACAATATATTAAAATATATTATAATATAATAAAATATATTATAATATAATATAAGATATTATATTATTTCAAATATATTGTGATATAATATATTTATAATAATATATTTAATAAAAATCAAATATTATATATTATTATTATAATATTTGTTTTTTAAACTTAAAAAAAAATTAATTAATTAATTAATATTTATTATTATTCAAAAAAATAAAAAATCCACCTCTCACAAGCCAAAATAACATCGAAGTACACTCCTCCGCATACAAGGTCCAAGACCATGGCGGACTGAAAGAGTAAATCGAAAAAATGGAGAAGGACATCAAGTCCCTTGTCGCTAACCAAAAAAGCTTGAAGGAAGAGATGAAAATTAACAAGATAGTACTCAAAGACGAGCTTATTTTGGTACTAGAAAGAAGGTTGGATGAAAAATTTGACATCCCGAACGAAAAACAAAAAGACTTGGATGACAAAATGAGTACCATGACTCAAAACATAAACACCTTAACACAGAACTTGAGCACCATGACGCAAAACCATAACACATTAATCGAGGTGTTACAAAGACTCATACCTAGTCTGGACCAAGTCAGCAGTCTAGACATGTTAGATGCCTCATTTCATGTTGCCACCCAGGAAACACTTGCAAAGAATCAGGAAGAATTGCAAAAAGAAATAAAGATTAACAATGCGACGCTTAAGCAAGAGATAGAAACAAAAGTACTGCCAGATATGGAGGCACGATTAAACAACAAAATAGATGCTATCAGTAAGATAGTAGAGAATAAAAAGGCTAAAAATCACCGCCAACAACGAAGCAGTTCAAATATGTCACTTGCATCGTCCAGTAGTTCCGAGCCACCATCAAACCGTAAGGCAAAAGGAAATCAATATCGTCCTTACATAGCGTACCCACCTAAGGCAAAAATAGAGTTGTCGAAATACAATGGGAGTGAAGACCAATGCGTTGCTTGGCTAAACAAAGCAGAAGAATACTTTGAAATTTACAATATTCAATCTGACGAGAAGGTGAAATATGCGTCAATGCATATGGAAGGGTACGCCTATAATTGGTACTTATGGTGGAGGAGAGATAATTTTACCTACACCTAGAACTTGTTCAAAAATGATTTTTTAATCGATTTCAAGGAATCAAAGAAGATGAATTTTTCAATAAACTTACTAGATTACAACAGGTTGGAAGCGTTGAGGAATTCACACATCAGTGGGAATCCTTATCAACACGAGTATTTGGGTTGTCTGACAAGCAAAGACTCTAAACCTATTTAGGAGGTCTTAAACCATACCTCCAAAAAGAGTTAAAGTTACATGAAATACCTAATTTAGAAGTAGCAAGATATAAAGCCAAAGCCACAGAACGCAAATTGGAAGGAATAAGAACAAGAGGTGATAACCATTATCGACTAGAAAAAGAGACACAATGTAGGTACTGTGAAGATACTTGGTCACCTGACCATCAATGTCACAAACCTCAATCCCATGCCTCTGAAATGGAAAATAGGTCGAAGTCATCTAACAGTTACTCTGATTATAGAAAAAAGAAGAAAAACATATGTCGTCGATGCGGTGATGACTGGACGCCTAGCCATAAATGTAGGAACAATTAGACAATACATTGCAGAATCATCAATGGAAAGGAAGTGGAAGTCTCTACACCAGAAATCTCGTCTGATTCTAATACCGACACCGAATCAGAATGAAGGATGACATTAGGAAAATACTCAAGCTTTGAGGACAAAGCGTTTCCTAAGGGGAAGGAAATGTTGTGAATATTTAATTAAATATTATTAATTATAATTAATTAGATTATTAGGTTACTAGTGAAAGGGCGTAACCCTTCACTATGCTGACTCAAGCCGTATAAAAAGCGAGCTTATTGTACATTGTATTCATCATCTAATATAATATTCTTATTTATCATTTAATATGACAGTCGGATTCAACTATTAGCTGTCCAACCAGATATGGTTGCTTCACCAGTTGCTTTTTCGGGGTTGCCCAAAATTTTATGGGCGCTTCTCGTGGCTGTTTTGGGCTGCCCAGTGGCTGTTCTAGGTTGCTCGATTTTATAGGCCTATCCACAATTGCCCGAAGTCTACCTTGCTACCTTGGGTTGACCCTGCTGGTGGTGGCTTGTCTGCACCTTTGACTCTCTTACTTCTCTGCTTGAGCCTCCCCTTGCGTCTCCTTGCATCTCTCGTTGTTGCCTGCAATCTTCTTGGCCTTGCCTTCCTTGACTCAAACTCCCTACACGGCTTGATGACTTTCTCTTAGTGGTTCCTTGCACCTTGCCATCCTGCTCCTCCCGTGTGACCCTGCCTTCATAGGTAGATCTCATGCCAAATCTATCCGCTACTAGTGCAACTATCCACTACATCGATCCGATCCTTCACCTGCTTAATCTCCACGTCCCCTATCACGAGCCACGGTGCTGCAGCTTCGTGGCTCATCTCACAGGCCTGCTTCCCTACTCCATGCACCTTGCAGCTCGACTACCTCCCTGTCGGTTGTTGCTGCTCACACTTAGAGGCCCGCAGACCCTACTTGCTACGTCATCACCTGACCATGCCCGCTGCCTATTGCTGTGTCTAGTTCCACTTGGGGACTTGCTGTAGCTCGTAGACCACCACCTCAACCGTCCTGTGGATGTAGGTTGTACGGTTACTGTACGAATGTTTTTTTTGTTTCTTGTAAACCCCTGGCCAAATCAATTTCCTTCTTAGAGATCTAGGGATGCTGTAATACCATGTTAATTTCTGATTACTAGATCCGATCTTTGTTCTCAATAATTTACTGGTTAAATTATAAACTAAAGTACATTAGTGTTCCATGGGGACGCATCCCCCTTGGTGGGGAACGTGCCCCCTCGCTCCCCCATGCTTTTGGGACGGGGAAATGTCTCCCACATTCGCGTTAACCCACCATGGGAGGCTTTTGGTCACCCCCCCACAAGGTGGGACGCCTAGAAGCCTCCTGTAGGGGGACGCCCAGAAGGCCCCCCCCATGTTGGTGTACGCCTAGTAACCTCCCCTAGGGGACACCCAGAAACCTCCCCTGGGGGGACACCCAGAAACCGCCCCAATTTTCATCTTTTACAATAAATATAAACACAAATTAAAATATTAAAAAGTGTTAAAAAATTTAAACATAATTAAACCAAAATTAAATTAAATCCTAGGCTAACCTAAGAGTCTAACACCTTCCTAAAAGCTACGCTCTCACACCAGTCAATGGAGCACACTCCTTGATGCTTATTTGATCACGATGTTGATTCATTTCAACTACTTTTCATTCTTTCAATTTTGACTCTAGATAGTAGATACCGATGATAGTCCTTGATTCTTTATTATTTAGTATTTTTTGAGAAATTTTAATCTACTATTAGACTTTTCACTTTTGTCTATTTCACTATTCTAACTTCTCTGTGTTCATTATTTTGTATCTATCTGACTATTTCAAACTTCAAAATCTGTTGCATTATCCATTACAAATTTGAAATTTGAAATTTAGATATACACTGCACAATGATAATTGTTTTAGTTTTTATGTGGTAATAGTAACATAGTTTCGGTATCATTTACAAATTTGAAATTTTGTATGGTAATAACTAATAGATGTACATTCCATAACGATGAATTTAGTTTTCAGTTTTACTTTTTTCATGGTAATAGTTATTGCTGGGATTTATCAATTTTATATTTTAAATTAATTTTTATGACATCGACGCCCTTTGTTTCCCTGAAATTTCCCTAAAATTTGGGGTGGCTTCCACACGTCCCCCTTGTGCGTTTCCCCGCTCCCGCGCTCCCTCATCCTGAAAACTCTGTGGAACATTGAAATACATTGATAATCTTAATTAATTAAGCAACGAAAAACAAGAAATCATTCACTCATTTGACACACTTGTTTACCTTGAAAAACCCCAATGGGGAAAAACAACAAACGGTAATTTTATTAAGATAAAATCTCGGGCTCCAGTCTTGGGATAATGGCTCACCTGAGGATATTACAAATCAACAAATAGCCAAGCCTTACAAACCTCAAGACCAATCCTTTGTTCTTGATGGTTGGCTGCTATCTCCCTTATTGCCCCTTTGCTCCTTTCCTCTGACCTTGTCCCTGCACTCTTGGCTAAAAGTCCTTCTCCGGCTAATCAATGAGATATTACTCACTTTGTGGGGTTGTTGTGTCTTCTCCTTTCCTTAGGATTCCTTTTATAATCCTCAATCTCCAAAGTGATCAATCGTTGAGATTAGATCTCAAGTCTCACTTAAGATCAACGACTGTGAATTGATTTTAAGTTCACTTTTGGTCATTAGCCAACATTAAGTTAATTAATGTGTTTTTTCTAAGTTAGACTTAGGAAAGAGATACAAAGGTCACTTGCTCTCTCAAGCAAGTACTTAGAGAGGTAATTGTTGATGATTGTAGCTCAAACATGTACTTTTGCACATGCCAGGTGTTAGGCATGCGTGAGTCGTCCACATTAACTCTCTAGGTACTTGCTTGAGAGAGAAAGTGACTTTTGTATCACTTTCCTAAGTCTAACTTAGGAAAAACACATTAATTAACTAAATGTTGGCTAATGACTAAAAGTGAACTTAAGATTAAGTCACAACCGTTGATCCTAAGTGAGGCTTGAGATCTAATCTCAACCATTGATCACTTTGGAGATTGAGGGTTAGGGTTTTGGTCATTGAGATGTTATTAAATGAATCCTAAGGAAAGGAGAAGACACAACAACGACACAAAGTGAGTGAGATCTCATTGATTGGATGGAGAAGGGCTTTTAGCCAAGTGTGCAGGGGCAAGGTTAGAGGAAAGGAGCAAAGGGGCAATAAGGGAGATAGCAGCCAACCATCAAAATCAAAGGAATGATCTTGAGGTCTATAAGGCTTGGCTATTCGTTGATTCGTATTATTCCTCAGTGGGCCATTATCCTAGGATGGGTGCCCAAGATTTTATCTTAATAAAATCATCAGTTTGCTGGTTTTTCCCCTTTGGGGTTTTCTATGGTAAATTCATGTGTCAAATGTGTGAATGGTATTTGGTTTAAATTTTGCTGTGTAATGAGTAAAAAATCAATGTATTTTCATTATAATTATTCAAATAATTATTGAGAATGAGAATCAGATCTGGTTTTTGAAAATTAACAATAATTTGGACAAGTCCTGCATGCTAAACACTTAGCCTATGTAGAAGTACCTAATCAAGCTACAATTGTCAACATATATGATATCCATTGTATATACTCTTCCACTTTTTGCATTGTTGTTTGTAAATATAAGGTGTATTTAGAAAAAAATCCCATGGGGTGACTTTGTTTTGCTGCCTTTCTTTGACTTAATTTTTTGTGTGCCAAACTTCTTGCTCACTTTCCTATGATTATGTGGCCACGATGTTTTTGTTTGCATCATGCCTTCGAGATGCTAATATTGTGTGATGCCCCCCTCTAATTAAGCATCCAAAAACACCCGCTAACCTACTTAATTCCCATAGGTTTGAGCGGGTACTGCATGAGAGGGAATTGACTGAGGGCATTTGATACTTAGAGTAGAACAGGACATTCATTTAGTGTCAAGTCATCAGTCGGATAAAAGAAGCCTTGTTTCTTTAGGCTTAAAAAGTCAACATCAAAATAGAATTGCATGCATGCAAAAGTGAAGCGAAAACCCTAAAAGTGACATGCAAACCCAAAAAGTACATGAGACTCTATTTAAGAGGGTTATGACACTAAAGGAGTTATCTATTATTATTTTTGATTGATTTTGGAGTTTGGAGTAGCAGCACAGCGTGCAACCGCGACAGTTGGTGTTGGAGATGGTGTCTTCAGCTAGCGAGGGTTTGGCAGTGAGATATCTGCCCTAGTCTCTTATTGGGATAGATCATCCAGGTTTATCCACAACATCCATCATATACTTCAGTATTCAGAGATCCAACACATTCCGAAGGGTTATTAGTAGATCCACGTTTTGCAGCCAGAAGTACCGGGAAAACCATAGAAGGATTCGCTGGGACCACAAAACCCAGTCTTTCCTCCGTATGTCAGCTTCCTCTTTCTCAACAGGCTTATCCTATAGCATACAGTGATTATTAGCCATCAGTTTGCTCACCTGGGGTAGCTATCATCCAAACAGAGCAGTTGGGGGCGTGAGCAACAGAACTGCCAATCAATTCGCTAGGGCACTTAGAGGCAGCCAAACCTCCGCATGTGCCAATCCATCTCTTCGGCATCAACAAACAGACAAGCTCAGAAAGTTTCAGCCCAATCTGACCTCTACTCCTACAAAAACGTCACCTTCAGTCTGGAGGGTGCTTACGGTACTGCGGGGCGGTAACACCGGAGGAAAGGAGCACTACTAGACCACCTATTTGGATCTTTATGCATGCAGCTATCTCTGGAGTCATTATCAGCCGGGATATCAGTGGTAAGTGTTAATTTCTCTCTGCAAACCCTAACCCTAATTTAGCTACATTTTATGGCATTTTTGCATGCCCAGTTATTTCGTATTTTTGTATGAGATTGAATGTGCGAGTCAGCACTACAATAGAACATTAGAGAATATCAGTATTTGGGATATTACAGTGGTGTCGGAGCATGTTCCTTGCTAGTTGTGGGCTTGAACATGAGAAGTAGATGAATACAGAAGATGACACTTTTGAAACCTATAGGAAAAGAAGGAGTAGGTACACGGAGGAATTTGAGGATATCCAACTAGAAGATACCAACTCGGACATGGACCCAACAAGTATACAATCTGACAAGGGAGAAGGAACGCGAGAAGATGAGGACAGAATGGAGTTTCGTAACCTAGTAAGCGCATTGCAAGACTTAGCTAAAGGGCAAAAGGACGTACTTAATGCAATCGACAGATTATCGGCGAAACCAGAACCAGGTAATAGCAGTACACCTCTCTCACCGGTAGATAGAGGGTCTACAAGCAATAGTGGGAAACATGCATACACCAATATGCAGAACACACCCCACATATATAACAGATCTTCTAGTAGGCCTACTATGCCTCACTTCTTGGCAAATGCAGTAGCGCGTCCAGTCATGCAGGTAGAGCCTAGTGAACCCTTTGGGGCCTATTTGCAGGAATACAAGGACTTAGGGGATGAGTCAATCCATGTCTTTTTCGGATTTTTGCAACATGAAGAGTAGGAACAGGCCCAGGAATTTCAACAAGGGATTTAATCATAACTATGAGTTGCAGAAAACCTTGGGGAGGTTGACCATCCCAAACTTTGATGGGGCTCACGGAGGTTCAGCGAGGATATGGGTTCAGAAGCTGGATACCTATTTCCAACTCAATCTTATGACAGAGACAGATGCCATTAAATTGGCTACACTCCACCTGGACGGAGAGGCTCATGAGTGGTGGTACCATGGATTAGTGACATTGGGTCACAACACCATCCACTCCTATAGTGAGTTCACTCAGAAACTCATGGAGCGGTTCGGCAGGAAAGATCCAAAGATACATTTCAGAGAGTTGGCTCAACTCAAACAGACAGGTAGCGTTGAGTCCTTCATCTTAGAGTTCCAGAGGGTAGCTGTTATGGTGACAAATGTGTTAGAGAGCAGGTTGACTATGTTGTTTATTGAGGCCTTGACAGAGCCACTGCGGGGGTGGGTGAAAGCCTACAAACCCTCCACTCTACAAGATGCCATCAGTCGAGCCAGAGATGTCCAAGACTCAGTCCCGAAGAACAGGTTCCCACTCAAGACCAACTTTCCAATTAGGGACAAGGACAAGAAACCTTTCCAGCAGGACTTACCGAAGAAAACATGGTTAGACGATGACACTAGGAAAGTCTTGAGACGAAAGAAATTGTGTTTTACTTGTCAGGAACCATGGGTTCCAGGACACAGGGAAGGCCAAAGCCCACTACATAGAGGTATATTCAGACAGTGAAGGGGAGGACTACGAGCAGGAAACAACAGAAGAATTGTGAGCAACAGAGGAGGAGTCACTCCAAGGTGATACACCAGAGGGAGTTATTGCTACGCTATCTGGAGTACCTAGATTCCATACTCTCAGGGTCCGGGGGATAGTACAGGGCCACATAGTGGGAGTATTGATTGATGGGGGAGAAACCCACAATTTCATTGATGCAGCTTGGGTGGCCAAGAGGGGTATTTCGACAGAGAAGTTTGAGGGATTTACTGTAGCAGTAGCCGGAAACTCTAGCATGGAGTGCAATTATTGGATTCCAAAACTGAATGTCACATTAGGCAAATACTAGATGACAGATTCATTTTATGTAGTGGATGTGGCAGATACACATGTAGTATTAGGCGTTCAATGGCTTTATTCAATAGGGAAATATACTATAGACTATCGAGTAATGGAAATGGAATTCTAGAGACCAGATGGGAAACAGGTAGTTTTGAGGGGCATGAACACTTATCCTCCAAAACCAGTCTCTTCATAGAGAATGGAGGCAGTGCTTAGGCATGATGACATAGAATGGTCAGCAGAATGTTTAGTCACCTTTAGGAAACCTCCAGAGAACAACACCCAACACCCAACAGATGTTCAGGCCTTATTGCAGAAGCACGAAAAGGTATTTTGGGATCTTCCAGCAGGTAGACCGCCAGACAGGGGATTTGAGCACATCATTGAGCTGGAGGAGGGGACACAGGCAGTCATCACCACTCCTTACTGGCATCCCAAAAGAAATAAGGATGAGATCGAGAAGACGATCAAGGAATTACTAGAACTAAGATATATTTGGCCCAGTTCTAGTCCCTTTGCATCATCAGTGGTCTTAGTTAAGAAGAAGGATGGCACCTTGCGAATGTGCATCGATTACAAAGAACTCAACAAAAAGACCATCAAAAATAGGTATCCCATTCCCAGGATTGATGAACTCATGGACGAGCTGCGGGGTGCCAAATACTTTTCAAAGATTGATCTTCGCTCAGGGTACCACCAGATCTGAGTAAGGGATCAAGACATTTCCAAAACAACTTTCCGTTGCCACCATGGTCACTATGAGTTCTTGGTCATGTCTTTTGGACTCACCAATGCTCCAACCACCTTCCAGTCGTGCATGAACCATACTTTCAGAGCTTAGTTACGTAAGTATTTGCTAGTATTCTTTGATGATATTTTGATTTACAGCAAAACGTGGGAGGAGCATCTGAAACATTTAGACGAAGTATTGAGCATTCTAGAAGAGCACTTGCTTTATGCGAAGATGTATAAGTGTGAATTTGGCATGAAGGAGATGTTGTATCTAGGGCACATCATCAGTGCAGAAGGGGTACATGTTCATATGGAGAAAATCCAAGCTATCAGGGATTGGCCCATGCCAAAATAGTCACGGAACTAAAAGGCTTCTTAGGCCTTTGCACATATTACCGGAGGTATGTTAAGGGGTTCTCCCAATTTGCCGCACCACTCACTGATCTCACAAAGAAGGGGGCCTTCACCTGGACAGAATTAACAAAGAAAACCTTTGAGGAGATGAAGGTCATCATGAGTTCTTGCCTGGTTTTGGCACTACCGGACTTCTCACAGCCATTTGTAGTAGAATGTGATGCATCAGGGGAAGGGCTAGGGGCAATACTGATGCAAAACCATCACCCAATTGCATTCGAGAGCAGGAAACTGAAAAACTATGAGCGCCACTACTCCATATATGACAAGGAGATGCTAGCCATCTTACATGCTCTCACTAAATTCAGATAGTACCTGGTGGGTAACATGTTCAAAATCAAGATAGATCATAACAGCCTCAAGTACTTCTTGGAGCAGATTGAGCTGAATGAGCGCCCACAGAAATGAGTCAGCAAGGTGCAAGCCTACGATTTCGAGATAGAGTATGTGAAGGGTAAGAACAATATAGTAGCTGATCCATTATCCAGACGACCCGCTTCATTATCTCTCATGAGTATATCCACAGATTGGAGGTCTCTTCTCTTAGTAGAGTACTCCAAAAATAAATTTGCTTGCGAATTATTGGATGGACAGATTCAGGATGACAGGTACAGAATTATTGATGACATCAACTATTACAAGAGCAGGATATACCTCGTCCCAGAATCAGCCTTAAAAAAGAAGATCATATAGGCATCACATGACTCCCCATTATCAGGAAATCAGGGTTTCTTGAAAACCTACAGGTAGATCCGACAGAGGTTCTCATGGAAGGGTCTCAAGGGGGAAGTTATGCAGCACGTGTGGGAATGCAGCATTTGTCAGCAGAACAAGGTCGAGCACATCCATTCAGCAGGGTTACTTCAGCCACTACCAATTCCGGAACAGAAGTGGGAAAGTATCTCCATGGACTTCATTACAGGGTTGCCCAAGGTCCAAGGGCGAGATTGCTTATATGTCGTGGTTGATCGATTGACCAAATTCGCCCATTTCTTTGCTATCTCATCCGATTACTTCGCAGCCCAGGTAGCCGAGTTATTTTTCAGAGAGGTCTTCAGATTACAAGGGCTACCCAAGACCATTGTTAGTGATCGGGACAGTAAATTCACCAGTGCTTTCTGGAAGGAGCTATTCAGATTGGTAGGGATAGAATTCGCTACAAGTACGAGCTATCACCCGCAAAGCGACAGATAGACAGATAGAGATTGTCAACAAGTGGGTTGAAGGGTATCTGCGCAATTATGTAGCAGTTCAACAGAGGACATGGATTAAGTGGCTACACTTAGGGGAATATTGCTACAATACCACCTACCATATGTCTATCCGAATGACACCTTTTAAAGCATTGTATCGCTATGAGGCACTGAGCTTCGCAGATCTAGCTTTTGGAGACAACAGAGCACCCAAGGCCAAAGATTTGATACAAGACAGTCAGGATATCCTTAAGATCCTGAGAGAGAACTTACAGGCAGCACAGAATCAACAGAGACTATACGCAGACAGACACAGGGTTGAGAGGAGCTTCGAGGTAGGAGATCTGGTATACTTACGGCTACAACCATACAAGCAATCTTCCCTCAAGAAGAAAGGAGCGAAAAAGCTAAAACCTCGTGTCTATGGTCCTTACAAGGTAATTCGGAAGGTTGGAGAGGTGGCTTATGAGCTAGAAATCCCGGAGGAAAGAAAGATTTACAATGTATTTCATGTGTCCAGTCTCAAGAAAATATTAGGACAACACATTACTCCATCCACTGAGTTACCTCCCTTAGATTATGAAGGGCTACTGGTACTGATTCTAGAGCAAATCCTATAGATGCGAGAAAGGAAGCTTTGAAACAGGGTCGTTCGAGAGTATCTGGTGAAATGGAATGAATTACCTATGGAGGATGCCACATGGGAAGGAGAGCAGGTATTGTAGCATCTTAGTCTGTAGTTGCTTGAGGACAAGCGATTTCAAGTGGGGAGGACTGTGATGTCCCCCTCTAATTAAACATCCAAAAACACCCGCTAACCTACTTAATTCCCATAGGTTCGAGCGGGTATTGCATGAGAGGGAATTGACTGAGGGCATTTGATACTTAGAGCAAAACATGACATTTATTTAGTGTCAAGTCATCAGTCGGATAAAAGAAGCCTTGTTTCTTTAGGCTTAAAAAGTCGACATCAAAATAGAATTTCATGCATGCAAAAGTGAAGCGGAAACCCTAAAAGTGACATGCAAACCGTAAAAGTACATGAGACTCTATTTAAGAGGGTTATGAGACTAAAGGAGTTATCTATTATTATTGTTGATTGATTTTGGAGTTTCGAGCAGCAACAAAGCGTGCAATCGCGACAGTTGGGGTTGGAGATGGTGTCTTCAACTAGCGAGGGTTCGGTAGTGAGATATCTGCCCTAGTCTCTTATTGGGATAGATCATCCAGGTTTATCCACAACTACATGGTCGCTAACCAAGTTATAGGTGCTTAAGTTTGCTATGCTTTCCTTCATATTCTTGAAGCTTAGTTCTATGTGCCTCTTTCCTACTGAATTCTCCTTTTCTATTTGGGACATGATATCAAAATTTAAAACTTTATACTAGTCTTTTCACTCCTCTTTATCTCTTTAGCTAGACAATTGGACGATGAATGAGGCCTCTTCCAATAATCAGCCATTCTTCCTCCCCTTTTGGTTGAAATTGGAGGTTGAAACTTATTTGGTTTTATCTAGCGATGGTCATTGAATCCTAATGCCTTTGTAGGAGTATATCTCAAATTAGTGAACAAGAATACTAGAGTCCTTTCTAAAAAGAAAATATGGTTAGTTGTCAAGTGCGAGAGTTGTCCACACCCTTTGTCTACTAAAATATCTATTGACACTTTGTCTAAGGCTTCTAAGTGCCGAGCATAATTATTGAATGGTGAAAGGATCTGACCACCCTAATTTGATCTTTTGTAGCACTATGTGTTTATAGGGTTTCCAAGATGAACATTTATTTTGATACCCAATTGTACCAGCGTTCATATTCTTCGGAATGTAGGTCAACTTCTTTTGTTCATAGTGATATAACTATTCAGTTGAAGTATCGACTCATGTTATTTGGATGTTGATAAGGTGTCATTGTAGCATGTTTTTTCCTTATGATACTTGTAATGTTCTATTGATTCACTTTTGGTATCATGTCTTCTTCACGCCCTTGTGTCACCTTGTTGATCACTGAATATTTATGAGTAAGGATGCTTGGATTTTCCATTGTTTGGACTTTGACATCTGAAGATATCCTTAATTCAATTGGATTTGCATCTTTTTGAGTTGTGTTGTTGATTGGATCTGTATTGGTTTCTTTCTCCACGACTTTGATTTTGATGTATGGAGACTTCTCTAATGCCATAGGTTTGGTCATTACCTCTTTATTAATTGATGCTTCTTTCTTAGTAAGTTTCTCTAACTTGTTATGTTAATATGTTGTGATTTTTTCTATCATTCTCTAGCTTCTCAATTTATGTATTTAAGGTTTGGTTATGATTCCTTTTGTGTGAAAGTTCTTCCTCATTTTCTGATTTGTCGACTTATTTTTTAATATGTTGATTTTCTAGCTTTTCATCTTTTAACTTTTTTATTTGTTCAAGAAACCTCTGGTTAAGGTTCTTTAGGAAATAACTTTCTTTGTCTTTTATTTATTTATTTAATTCATTCTCAAGATCTTGATTCTTTTGTTCCAACTTCTAAATGCATTGCTTCTTATCCTTTGACTTCTCGATTTTTGCAAGTAATTTTTGACTCTAATATTTTAGTGGAGAAATTTCCTCATTTTTTTTCCAATAATTCCTCATATTTTTCTAATAATTCATCACTAACTATATGCTTGAGATCTTTATTTTTTTCTTCTTGTTTAGCTAGTTCGTCATCTAATTTTTTAAATGGCAACTGCATTTGTGTGTCACTTTCACAATCTGTTCAAATCAAAACTCTGTGACAATATGGGCAAACACCATTTTGATTTTGCAAAAGCCTCAAACATTTGGGATCCTTTGAACAAAAAGGACATTTCACCTAGAAGGTAGAATTATTTGTAGAGTTCGTGGTTCATTGTTTCTTTGATAATTAGTAGGTACACAAATGCAAAGATCCCACGAAAATGATGTGCTTCAATGACTTTCTTTAGAATTTTAAAACTTCCTTGATATACCTTAATATTTCACTTAGTCTTTGGCATTTTTTATGTACTATACCTTTATTATTGTTATTATTAAGAACTTAAAATAACCTTTTAAGTAATTCTCTTTCTAAAAATTAAAATATTCTTTTACTTAAATTTCCGATAATACTTATCACCTTAATAAAAATTTACTTTCCAATATTTGAATATAATATCTGTAAAAGGGTATCATGATACATATAATCACTTATATATATATATATATTTCAAGGAATAACCTCATGGAAAATCCTTCAAGTAACTTCCCCAGATTCATGGATGGTAAATGTGGTAAACTATTGCTCTTGATTACAGAGCCTAACCCCGAGGAGGTCAAGAGATTCAAACTCGTGATCTCCCCAACTTCAGATGGGAGAGATCTCACGTTTGGTTGATGACCGCTTGAGCTAACCCTTGAGGCTAAAAAAATTTGGGCATTGAGGTCTGCCAAGGAAATACAAATTTCCCCACTCTTGAGCTCGTAAGTGAGAATGAGGTTGTTGGTACCTTGCTAGCCCCACACAATAATCCACAAACAACAACTTGCTTAAACATGTATAGACTCTACTCCCTGTTACCAACTAAGTTGGACTTCTAAGTGAGCCGCCAAAGACGAACAATTACTTGTTCAATTTTTAAGTTTAGAAGTCCATGTAGGCCTTCTTAGGCCCTTATTTATTTATTTTTTAACGTGTTCATACCCCATGGGGAAATGTAATAAAATGAGTTAGCATGATGACTTTATGTAAAAGGTTTGGTTTCCTAGGACTTAGTTATCAATGCATTATTCCAGGGTGTTTTTTCCTTGTTAATTATCTATCGTTTTTAAACAATAAATAATTTTGGAGTTTTTCACTCAAGCTTCCAAATCTGGAATAATTGCCTTGGTGGCTAGGCCTTGGGAGGTTATTAAAACCTATGTGTCAATGTATATTACCATGCTAATCGTTATTTTGAGTCATTATGAACATGTCCCAAGTCAAAAATAGTTTGTTTTTATTTTCTGGAAATATATATATATATATATATATATATTTCCGTTTTTATAGGCTTATTTTTAATAAGTCAATTATAAAAGTTTGTAAAGTCATAAAAGTGTGGCTAGAAGGTTGTTTTTTCCGTGGGGGCACTCATTTTCTAACTCAGAGCATCCACTTAACCCCTAAACCCACTTTCCTAAGTTTTCGAGTAATTATTTATCTCCAAAATTAAATATTACTCAAAAAACCCAAAAAAGACCAAAAAAATGAGTTAGTTAAAAAATTCGGCAATTAAAAAAATAAAAGAATCTTGCCGAAATCAGTTTATGTGACTTGGCAAAGTAAAGTGGCAAGTACCCGAGCAATACTGGAAAGTCAAAACTTGCCGTTTCGAAGGGTTTTTAAGTTTCGTAAGTTTCCTCTCCAAGAGGGGTGCATCTCTCCAAGTGGGGGCGCAAGTTGGATGGAAAAGCTCTTTGGTTTAGAAAAAAGTATTAGTTTTAGGAAGTGCTACCTCTGCATTGTGATGTTGCCACATTCTAACTATTGTTCCAAGCTCAATACAACTCATTTCCCACTCATTCAACCCTAGTGCATCATTGAGGAAATGCGGCCCCTTTGGCTTGTGTGTTTTTCTATTTAAGCAGGCACTCATTCTTTGATTTAGATCAGGAAGTGTGGAACCTTTGCTTGTATACTGTTGTAATTTTTTCATCATTGTTAATAAAAGGCTTTGGAGGTTTATGCGAGTGTGGTCTATGGTGTTCGAATGTGCTTTGTTTTATGCAATATTGAGGTAATCTGTATCTTTTTTGCAAGCTTGTATATGTTCGGGATTGCTGGCTTTTGAAGGGAACTGTGTTCTAGTAAGATAGGTAGTAATACTTTCATGTTTACTTGTTATTGTTATTTGTAATAGAATGCTTCAATGCTTATGAATTTATGATTATTCTTGTTTGAATTCATATTTTCTTTAGGTATTTGTTATTGGGTAACACCGACGTTTGATCCCCTTTGCAAGTTTTGTAGAGTTTTACAGGTTGCCTAAGCTGGAGGCCTAAATGAGCGTGTTAGCTGTACTTCTCCTTCAGTAGTTCTTGAAGAAAGGGCTTCATCCCTCCGACAACACTTTGTGGACATCTTCATTCCTTTCTTTGCTTACGATTCAACATTGGTGATGTTGATGAAATTGTCATTGATGCCAACATGGACTTGCAGTGGCCCCACGGGATGTCATTGATGCCACCAAGTCCCACCTGCAGTGCCTTGATCCCTTACAGAGTGGGTTTGTGCCTTCAAGCACCTTGTACACAGTTGACAAGGTTCCTGTACCCACAAGCTTGGATCTTGAAGCCACCACCCTGCTGATAGTGTTGAAGACCCTGGAGATGGTCTTAAAGCCTTGATGGATGATGGAGAAACCCTAGATGGGTTGGAGAAGCATTAATGACCCATTTTGTGGTCATTCATGCTATGATGATGTCATGGTACCCCAGAAGAAGACCTAGCATCCCCACAGAAGATATCTTAACTCCTGGAGGTCCTCTTTGTGATTAGATGGCTTGAGAGGTTATATCTTTGTGATCATGGAGGTGGAACCCATGAACAACATGCCTTTGGTATGTTGAAGAAACATTGAAGCCATAACTTGGTCCTTAAGCCCACAAGTTGGTTGAAGAAGTCTTAGTTGACATAATGAAGCTCTTGACATATTATGGAGCTCTTGAAGTGTGTGTGGGACTCTTGCACTCATGCCCACAAGCTTGATGAAGACTTTGATGCATTGGTTGGTGTTGTAGCTCTTGATGCCATAAAAGTACGCGAAGAAGCCATCAAGAAGAATTCAAGTCATTTCATGAAGGTCTGCACAAATTGAAGAAAATATGAGTGAAAGACCTTGTCAATGCAAGTAAGACCCTCATAAGATGATAGCCCTCCTCATAAGATGATAGCCCTCGTCATGCCCTTTCCAATGGTAGGTGGTACGTCACGTGGTTCCTCATGGTTGATGAGATATTAATTTTTGAAGATGACAAGGCAAATTTAAACCATCTTTTAGGGGCAGCGGACCAAACAAAAGAATTTTTTTTTAATTAAAATTAAAATTTTTTTTTGACATGTCGGCCCAATTACAATTCATGAAAAATGCATATAAATAGGCCAACACCCTCACTCATTTGTAGTGAAAAATTTGGACTAGCTCTGCAATTTCGGAGGTCAGACTGCTGCAATTTCGGAGGTTAGTTTGAGGCAAATTCGGAGGTCTGTGGCAGCCGCAGTAGGGAGAAGTCCACTGAGGAAAACGCAGGAGCAGTTTTTTTTTTTTTTGGAGTTCTTTTTCTCTGTGTTTTTTGGATGGTTGACTGAGGCAGCATGCACGGTAAATTTCGGAAGTTGCTTTGCAATTTCGTGGACTGAGGCAGCCGCAGTAGTGAGCAGTCCAATGTGGAAAAACACAAAAAAACATAACTCTGAAATTCGTCCATTGAGGCAACCGGAGTGAAAGATGAAAGCCTTTTTTCTTGCTCTAAATTTTGGGTATCTCCCTGAGGCAGCGAACTCTGAGATGCATGAAGGTCTAAGGAGCAGGAACAGGAGGTCAATGTATGAATCACTAAGAGCAGCCTTGAGAGCAGCGAAGGTGTAGAAAGGTCTGAGACAACAAAAGTTCAAGGAGCCTTTAGTGCAGAAGCTATGAGTTCATCTTATGATGCTCAAGGTTTATTTCTCGAATGATGGTATGATCTAAGGCATGTGATGATTTTGGCCTATGTCTGTTCATAGTCTTATCTTGTAAGGAAAAATTCATTGTGATCAAGGGTTTGTTGCATGATAAAGATTTTGACCTATGTTATCTGATGACTCTATTTTGAATGGCAAAATCTTTGAGATCCAAGAAATTCAGTCTTGAATTCATCGTATGTACATGACAGAAAATCAGCCTATGATTGCATGACCTTATGACAGAATTCAACTCATATACTTGACAGAAATTCAGCCCATACAGAGACAGAAAATCAGCCCATGCTATATGATGCTATGCTCACGGTTATGACAGAAATTTGTGCTAGTTTGACAAAGTCGTAAGCTTGTTTAAGGACATCTCAAGGTAAGTTGTAGCAACAGAAAAAGAACTGATGGTACAACAGAGTTTGTATGGCATAAAGTATGATCATGGGTTTGTGACAATATTGATAATGCTACAGCAGTGACAGTGTGTGATAGTGACAGTATCTCTGAAGTTTGGTTATGACACAACAATATGGATGGTGTGAAGTTGGAGCTCTGAATTCGGACTGAGGCAAGAGGATAGTTGCAGCAAAGGACCTGATTTTTTGATGACTAGCAGACAGTGACTTGTGGAGATTTTCGGTAGTCAACTGAGACCCACAGAGATGGTTTGGTTTGAATTCTTTACCAGCCCATGCAAACTGTCCACATGTACAGCAACAGACATATACAAGCTTTGACATATAAGGTATGATAAAAACACTGTTCAATGTTGGTACAATGAGTGGCACATATAGTGGTAAATGTTAAGTTATGATAGGATGATATGATGATAACCCTAGCAATAATACAGTGATGTTTATATCTATGATGAAGTTTGTATCTACAGTGATGGTGAGATGATGTTCAGCAAGTGAATACAGTGATAGGTTGGCTTATACAATAGTTCTTTGACAGTCCACGCTTGAAGTCCTTGACAGTCCAAAATTGAAGAATTGATAGACTGAGTTGTATCTTACATCAAAAGAAGTGTTAAGTAACACGTGATATAACAGTCACTTGTGTGAATTGTGATTGAGAGTGATGAAGTGACAGTTGACAGTGTAAATTGACATGATTGACATCTCTTTGAAGACTTTGACAGTCTCTTTTGTGAAAAATATTGAAGTATACAGTGGTATACAGTACAATTAGGTTGAAGATGACATGATACTGATACAAGTGGCATATACGAAGTAATGATGATATGTAAGTGAAGTTAATGATGCAGTGCATACAGTGGTAACGTATAAACAGTGACATAGGTGCTTGAGTACATACGGTGGTGTACTAATAAAGATGATGATGCCTTATATTTTATGATGCAAATTCTGTAATGAAGATGCAAGCTTGATGATGATTGCTTGCTGACACTCTAAGGATGATGGTAATAGATGAAGTACAATTGTATGAACAAGTGAAGCATGCAGGTGCTTACCTTTTGATTATGATTGACACCTTGATGACAAGTTGTATTGCAGAAGTTTGACCGGTAGAATGATACACCTACAGCTATGGAGACCTTGATGATTGATGACTTGATAAGCAGTGTTGGTGAGCAGACCATGCAGAGTTCCATGATGAGCAGTGAAGAGGAAGAGCAGCAGTATTGATGAGAGTGTTGAGCAGATGATCAACAGTATTGACCAGCAGCAGAACAGATTGAAGAAACAAATGATGTTGATGTGACAGTGAGCTTTAATTGTAAATGCAAGCTTGACTTGCATTTGAGGTTAGGATACCTCAAACCCTTTTTAGCAGGGTCTAAGAAAACCAGGCAGGGTCCTGGATGAAGAGTAGGTGCTCTTTGTATTAGTAGGTGCTGATTTTACCTTACGGTTGTAGCGGGACCAAAACTAATACAAAAAGATTACAAAATTATATGGTGTTGTGTTCTTTTGTGTTATGGTTCTTGATGATTCAAATGCTTATGATATTTGAATGATGAAGTGAAAGATGTTTACGAAATGATTATGAGATTGGTAGAATAATGGAATGATGAATTGGTAGTTAATTGTGACAAGTTAAGAAAAGTTGTAAAATTGGCTTTACACTGATTCACCCCCCCTCTCAGTGTCTAACAATTAGTATCGGAGGCGGCCTTCGTCACAAGCCTAGCAAGCTTGAAGGAGACCCTTAGACACAATGGAGGAAAAGAAAGAGTCATCAAGCAATGACGTGCCTATACTTGATATTACAGATTATTTCAGTTGGAGGAGCAAAATGAAGGCTTATCTGAAGAAGTTTGGTATTTGGGAAATTGTTATCAATCCACCCGCTCCATCAAACAAGAAAGGAAAATCAACTGCATAGAAGGAAGCAAAGAAGGACAACACTACAGCCTTGAAGTTCCTTTTGGATGGACTTCCCAGCTCAGTGAAGGAAAGAGTAGGAGAGTACACTTCAGCAAAAGACCTATGGTTCAAGTTGGAGAGTGAGTATCAGAAGGCAAGACCAGAACTCGAAAAAACAGATCAGGAATCAGAAGACAAGCCCCCAGAAGAGCTCAATTAAGAAGAAGACAAACAAGAAGAGGACTCTAGTAAAGGTATGGACTCTTGTGATTATAATGATAGCTTGTGTGATGAAATTGAGAAGGTTCTTGCAGAAGATGATGAAGGGCTATCAAAGACTGCACATGAGATACATCTCACGTTGCTAAATATTGATCTCAGAGCCAATTGGTTCTTAAGCACAGTAAATCTGAACCAAAGTGATTTCACGAAGTTCAAAAAGAAAATCTTGGACTCCTTGAATGAATATCAGCAGAAGACCATGTCAGTGAAAGTGTTGCTTGTAAAGCTCAAAGACAAGGACAAAGAGTTGCGGGATCAAATGAAAGACAAGGATGCTGAAGTTGAACAATTAAAGACTGAATTGATCAGTCAAAAGGAAGAATTAGAAAAGCCTGCTCAAGAGATTGAAGAAACTAGAGAGGTCAATCATGATCTGAAGACTCAGTTGGAGGAAGCCAAGAGGACAGAAGAAATCCTGAAGAGTCAGCTGGAAGAAAAGGAGGAGACAGTCCAGAAGTTGGAAATGGAGGTAGTTGGTCTCAGGAAGAAAGGTAAGAAGAACGAAGCCTTGGTCAAGTTCCATGACAGTTCAATTGTCCTAGATAAGATCTTAGATTGCCAAAGATCTCCATTCGACAAAACTGGTCTTGGTTACAAGAAGAACAAAGAAAAATCTAAAGATGACTCTTGGTCTCCGAAGACTCCAGAAGCAGGTCCATCAACGTCCAAAGTTGCTCCCCATGCACCTGCACATGACAACAAGGATTTTGGAAGTTCAAAGATGAAACAAGGAGTTAGGTTTATTCCTCAAAGCATCTTCATAAAAGAAACAAGTCCAAGACCCAGGTATGAAAGTGGCTTCAATGGTTATTATTATTTTTGTTCTAACTTTGGTCATAAGGCTATGGATTGTAGTTTCTTTGGAAGAAGAGGGTTGGAAGCCCCAATGACTCAGTTAGATGTTGGACATGCAATCAAGTCGGACATGTTGCTGCCACATGTCACACATTGAGATGCTACACCTGCAGTGGGTTTGGACACAAAGCCCATGAATGTGCCAGTCAAAGAAGTCAACCAAGAAGGAGTACTCCATACACATCGGCAAGAAGATTTGAAGATCAGAAGACAAATGTCTACAGTCAGGGACACTCTCAAGCATGGAGAAATGAAGTTGATCAAAGAAGTGTTGGAAGTTCGAACAACTCATTCAGATGTTGGTCATGCAACAATGTTGGTCACATTGCTGCACATTGTCGTACGATGAGGTGTTATAGTTGCAGTGGCCTTGGGCACAAAGATCAAGATTGTTGGAATACACGAAAACAATCCTTGAGAAGTTACCTAGACAACTCATCAAGGAAAGCCAGTACAAATGAAGGAACAAATGCTCAAAGGACAGATGCCAAGAAGCAAGTGTGGATGAGGAAGACAGAGCAGTTGCAGATAGGAGAGGTTGATCAGAGCAGGGAGGATGGCTGCCATACGGCAAGCCAAGTGTAAGGTCTCTCAAAGACCTTAACACACCTTGAGTTCATGAGGCTGGAGAATGAACTCAAAGGAGAAAGGATGGTTACTGCAGGCATACAAACAGGTCCTAGGATCGTGCATATCGACAGGGGGAGCAAATACCAGTGAGTAGTGATTAGAGATTTGAGACACAAGTATGTGGACACCCTTTGCCATTGATGCCAAAGGGGGAGAGATGAAGACAAAGGGAGAGATGCAGACAAAAGGGGAGCATGCTCATAGGGGGAGCATGAGTTGTTGTCATCAATGACAAAGGGGGAGATTGTTGATGAAATTGTCATTGATGCCAACATGGACTTGCAGTGGCCCCACGAGATGTCATTGATGCCACCAAGTCCCACCTGCAGTGCCTTGATCCCTTACAGAGTGGGTTTGTGCCTTGAAGCACCTTGTACCTAGTTGACAAGGTTCATGTACCCACAAGCTTGGATCTTGAAGCCACCACCCTGCTGATAGTGTTGAAGACCCTGGAGATGGTCTTAAAGCCTTGATGGATGATGGAGAAACCCTAGATGGGTTGGAGAAGCATTAATGACCCATTTTGTGGTCATTCATGCTATGATGATGTCATGGTACCCCAGAAGAAGACGTAGCATCGCCATAGAAGATATCTTAACTCCTGGAGGTCCTCTTTGTGATTAGATGGCTTGAGAGGTTATATCTTTGTGATCATGGAGGTGGAACCCATGAACAACATGCCTTTGGTATGTTGAAGAAACATTGAAGCCATAACTTGGTCCTTAAGCCCACAAGTTGGTTGAAGAAGTCTTAGTTGACATGATGAAGCTCTTGACATATTATGGAGCTCTTGAAGTGTGTGTGGGACTCTTGCACTCATGCCCACAAGCTTGATGAAGACTTTGATGCATTGGTTGGTGATGTAGTTCTTGATGCCATAAAAGTACGTGAAGAAGCCATCAAGAAGAATTTAAGTCATTTCATGAAGGTCTGGACAAATTGAAGAAAATATGAGTGAAGGACCTTGTCAATGCAAGTAAGACCCTCATAAGATGATAGCTTTCGTCATGCCCTTTCCAACGGTAGGTGGCACGTCACGTGGTTCCTCATGGTTGATGAGATATTAATTTTTGAAGATGACAAGGCAAATCTAAACCATCTTGTAGGGGCAGCCGACCAAACAAAAGAAAATTTTTTAATTAAAATTTAAAAAAAAAATTGACATGTCGGCCCAATTACAATTCATGAAAAATGCATATAAATAGGCCAACGCCCTCACTCATTTGTAGTGAAAAATTTGGATTAGCTCTACAATTTCGGAGGTCAGACTGCTGCAATTTCGGAGGTCAGTCTGAGGCAAATTCAGAGGTCTGTGGCAGCCGCAGTAGGGAGCAGTCCGCTGAGGAAAACGCAGGAGCAATTTTTTTTTTGGGAGTTCTTTTTCTCTCTGTTTTTTGGATGGTTGACTGAGGCAGCATGCACGGTAAATTTCGGAAGTTGCTTTGCAATTTCGTGGACTGAGGCAGCCGCAGTAGTGAGCAGTCCAATGTCGAAAAACACAGAAAAACATAACTCTGAAATTCGTCCATTGAGGCAACCGGAGTGAAAGATGAAAGCCTTTTTTCTTGCTCTAAATTTTGGGTATCTCCCTGAGGCAGCGAACTCTGACATGCATGAAGGTCTAAGGAGCAGGAACAGGAGGTCAATGTATGAATCACTAAGAGCAGCCTTGAGAGCAGCGAAGGTGTAGGAAGGTCTGAGACAACAAAAGTTCAAGGAGCCTTTAGTGTAGAAGCTATGATTTCATCTTATGATGCTCAAGGTTTATTTCTCGAATGATGGTATGATCTAAGGCATGTGATGATTTTGGCCTATGTATGTTCATGGTCTTATCTTGTAAGGAAAAGTTCATTGTGATCAAGGGTTTGTTGCATGATAAAGATTTTGACCTATGTTATCTGATGACTCTATTTTGAATGGCAAAATCTTTGAGATCCAAGAAATTCAGTCTTGAATTCATCGTATGTACATGACAGAAAATCAGCCTATGATTGCATGACCTTATGACAGAATTCAACTCATATACTTGACAAAAATTCAGCCCATACAGAGACAGAAAATCAGCCCATGCTATATGATGCTATGCTCACGGTTATGACAGAAATTTGTGCTAGTTTGACAAAGTCCTAAGCTTGTTTAAGGACATCTCAAGGTAAGTTGTAGCAACAGAAAAAGAACTGATGGTACAGCAGAGTTTGTATGGCATAAAGTATGATCATGGGTTTGTGACAATATTGATAATGCTACAGCAGTGACAGTGTGTGATAGTAACAGTATCTCTGAAGTTTGGTTATGACACAACAATATGGATGGTGTGAAGTTGGAGCTCTGAATTCGGACTGAGGCAAGAGGATAGTTGCAGCAAAGGACCTGATTTTTTGATGACTAGCAGACAGTGACTTGTGGAGATTTTCGGTGGTCAACTGAGACCCACAGAGATGGTTTTGGTTTGAATTCTTTACCAGCCCATGCAAACTGTCCACATGTACAGCAGCAGGCATATACAAGCTTTGACATATAAGGTATGATAAAAACACTGTTCAATGTTGGTACAATGAGTGGCACATACAGTAGTAAATGTGAAGTTATGATAGGATGATATGATGATAACCCTAGCAATAGTGAATACAGTGATGTTTGTATCTACAGTGATGGTGAGATGATGATAGAATGATGATGTTCACCAAGTGAATACAGTGATAGGTTGGCTTATACAATAGTTCTTTGACAGTCCACGCTTGAAGTCCTTGACAGTCCAAAATTGAAGAATTGATAGACTGAGTTGTATCCTACATCAAAAGAAGTGTTAAGTAACAAGTGATATAACAGTCACTTGTGTGAATTGTGATTGAGAGTGATGAAGTGACAGTTGACAGTGTAAATTGACATGATTGACAGCTCTTTGAAGTCTTTGACAGTCTCTTTGTGAAAAATATTGAAGTATACAGTGGTATACAGTACAATTAGGTTGAAGATGACATGATACTGATACAAGTGGCATATACGAAGTAATGATGATATGTAAGTGAAGTTAATGATGCAGTGCTTACAGTGGTAACATATAAACAGTGACATAGGTGCTTGAGTACATACGGTGGTGTACTAATAAAGATGATGATGCCTTATATTTTATGATGCAAATTCTGTAATGAAGATGCAAGCTTGATGATGATTGCTTGCTGACACTCTAAGGATGATGGTAATAGATGAAGTACAGTTGTATGAATAAGTGAAGCATGCAGGTGCTTACCTTTTGATTATGATTGACACCTTGATGACAAGTTGTATTGCAGAAGTTTGACCGGTAGAATGATACACCTATAGCTATGGAGACCTTGATGATTGATGACTTGATAAGCAGTGTTGGTGAGCATACCATGCAGAGTTCCATGATGAGTAGTGAAGAGGA
This sequence comes from Pseudotsuga menziesii, assembly GCA_001517045.1. Classification (NCBI taxonomy): domain Eukaryota; kingdom Viridiplantae; phylum Streptophyta; class Pinopsida; order Pinales; family Pinaceae; genus Pseudotsuga; species Pseudotsuga menziesii. The sequence goes on from LPNX011164292.1 coordinate 479,336, forward strand.
AGAGTAGCAGTATTGATGAGAGTGTTGAGCAGATGATCAACAATATTGACCAGCAGCAGAACAGATTGAAGAAACAAATGATGTTGATGTGACAGTGAGCTTTAATTGTAAATGCAAGCTTGACTTGCATTTGAGGTTAGGATACCTCAAACCCTTCTTAGCAGGGTCTAAGAAAACCAGGCAGGGTCCTGGATGAAGAGTAGGTGCTCTTTGTATTGGTAGGTGCTGATTTTACCTTACGGTTGTAGCCGGATCAAAACTAATAGAAAAATATTACAAAATTATATGGTGTTGTGTTCTTTTGTTTTATGGTTCTTGATGATTCAAATGCTTATGATATTTGAATGATGAAGTGAAAGATGTTTACGAAATGATTATGAGATTATGGAATGATGAATTGGTAGTTAATTGTGACAAGTTAAGAAAAGTTGTAAAATTGGCTTTACACTGATTCACCCCCCCTCTCAGTGTCTAACAGGTGATACCTTTCAAATCTTTTTTCGGTTACTAGTTACTTCGTGCATTGTTCATCTCATTAGTGTATTAGAGAATATCACATACTAATCAGATTTACATATGCACTTAACAGTTTAGGTCTGATTTTAAAGTAATATTTTATAAGATCTAGCTTCTAACAAGCACTAATCTGGATATTAAAATTTTTGGTCTTTAAAGTACTTGAAAATTTTGTTAAATTTTTTATGCTTTTAAATGATTATCTAGCGTCTTTGGCTTATGCTTACTTGCTGTTTTGCAACAAAAAATGATTGAGTAGAGAGGGACTCTGGCCAAATTTTAAATATCTAAGCTATTCGGAGACCCCTCTTTTTTTTTTTAACAGAAACTAAAAAATGAGTATATTAAATAGGCTGTGCATAGCCATTCAGTACGAAATCACAGCAGATATAAGATTCTAGGAGTAAAGTAGAGACAGAAACAAAAAAAGCCCATAAGGAGAGTTTTCTAAAGCCGAAAGAGGTGTTGCTGTTATGAGTTTATACAGACGTAGTATAAATACAAATAAACTGCTGATTTAGTAATATGCAAAAAAACATAAGCTAAGAGAAGATAATTTCGGTTTTCCTGGATACCCCACAGGCTGGGTGACAGGTTCTTCCATTTTTTGAGTGACTGCTCCTGGATTTTCTTGAGCGTGACTTCCCTAGTTCAGCTGCACCAAATTCTGAAGGTCCTCTTGAATGCGGTCGATTTTGCCCATCATTTCTTTCAGATTCATCTTATTATCATCAATTCTTGAGTCATGACAACTAGTCTGATAGGAAACATAACGAACATCCTCTACTAACTATTTGACCTCCTTAGCAGTCTCTATTGTCGGTAATTCTGATGGCCATGAAGTCTGACAGGCGCTGGATATTTATCTTTAGGTCAATGAACCCGTCATCGACACTCCTCTCAATTGCGTCAATTCTTCTGCAGTCCATGTTCAAAACAGGAAGCGGATTTTTTCCACAATAACTCTGCCTTAAGTTGATTCTGTGAATGCTGCTGTCAGCGTAACCAAGAAAGGGTATCACTTGTTCGTAGAAGCCCCTGAACCCTGCAAGGAGACAGAGAGCCTACCCTCGGCTTCCTCCAAAAACAGTGACGAAAAGTGACTCCTTAGTTCGTTCGGGGACAAACACTGGCTACTTGTAATATTAGCGACATAAAAGATATAAGCTTGACGCATAGACGACGTGTCACCCCTAGCCTCACCAAAAACAAGAAACGCACATGATTGAGGGGAGCAAAGAGCTCGATTGTTTACCAAACCTAGAGACTGAGGAAAGTAATCAACAGGGATGAACCACCCTTCATGAGAAATCAACAGGAATGAACCACCCTTCACAAAGCTAGGGAGGCGAGGAGAGTTGCGCCTTATCGATAGAGGAGTCGTTAACAAGCAAGAGGGAGAATGACTAGTGCATGAAATGAGAAAGGCAGTTTAAGCCCCGGGGGAGAGCCATCGTACCAGAGGGGGTGTGGGCATAAGCGTGAGAACTAAGCAGGCCTTTATGCCTTGAGGGGACTGCTTTTAATGGAGCGGGAGGCGACTAAAGGATGGGGGGTGGTGGAAGCCACATGTCCCTTTGCATGCATGGGATGCCAACTATTGATAAGACCATAAACAAAACAAACTTTGCTCAATAATTTTCCCGTGCCTTTGTAAAGAGGAAATAGGTCCTTGGGTTGAGTTAGGGAATGGGTTTATGACTAGGTTTTTCATTGTTTAGTGAAATGAAACCTTGAGGGAGAGAAGCACCTGTATTTGCTAGAGTATCTGCCTGGGCGTTGTTCGCTCTTGAGATGTGGAAGTAGTCGATGCTAGTTGGGAGCGAAAGCTGCGTGATCCTGTTATACAACCTTCTGCATTTGATGGAGCCCGATGGATAGCCGGATATCATTTTGAGAATGACATGTCGCGAGTCCCCAAAGACTAGCAATCTAGAGATGGCTCTATTGTTTAGAGCTTCTAGACCTTGTAGAAGCGCCAGCCACTCAACCTCGTTGTTTGTCTTGTGGCCCAATCCCCAAGTGAAAGATTTTACTGTTTGTCCTCTAGGGTCAAGGATGACCCCCCCCCGCACCTGCCTCCCCTCGGAGATCCCTCTTCTTACTACGTCTTCTATGGCCAATTTTTTGAGGCATCAGATCTTGTAAATTTGTGTTTACTATCCTACAAAGGAACACAAATATTTTCTTTCTTGTATTCATTGTAAAAAAGAGACAAGCAGGCAACCAAGTGCCTGCACCTCATCCCCCTAGGGGAGATTTGCGCCTTTTTTCATTTTTTTCAAGTTTTTACTTTCTTGCATTAAAATTAACAAATCTGACCGTGTTCTCGGAAACGAGAGTATCGGTACTGAGATTTTAATCAATTCATATTTAAACTTTAAAACTCTTAAAATAAACAAGGCTTCTATTCCCGTATGCTCTTGTGAACACTATAGGACATTGGCTGGATCGGTGAGACAATCAGAAAGGGATTTGAGTGACTAGTAATTAGTCTGACACTCCAAACTAATTCCCAAAAGTGAAAATCCGACACTCATTTCGTTATTACGAAGTTGTGGGAAAATTCTTCAAGTGAATCGAGAACTATTAGAAAGTGACCGTGGGGATTAGGCTACATCCTTGTTGGTGGTGTAGTGTTGAACACAGCCCCACGACTCCATCTAGCCCACACGTCAATGTGAGAGCCACTTCCAAGTAAATCTAGACATATTTCTCCTACCCCTCGGGTATATCTGGAATCCCCTATTTCCTTAATAATCAGATCATTACCATCTGTAATAAAACTGATCAACAATTAACTCACTTCTTAAGTTACTCACTTAATAATTCTAAAACTGACCAACTGAGACAACTGCAATACTTCTTGAGACTTCACTAGCAATCCCCTTACACGCAAGCACTCCATCAACACTGGTATTTATTGTATTGTCTATTTATTTCTGGATATTTAAATCAATTGATGTGTTGAGTGGAATGTCATTTTTATGCTGGTGATATAATTTATTCGGAGAATATATTAGTTTCAGTATTTATATCATTACATCTCCTAGATTAACTGTTTTTCTTTCATAGAGTAACAACCTTAGATTATTTTACTAGGGACCACCCCCCTTGGCTTCTCTAGGAGAGAGCCTAGATGGAGGAGTCAAGATCAAGTGATAACACTTGACTCTTGCTTGCCCCCAAGGTTGCACCCAGTGGCTTGAAGATTTCTGCCACGTGACCTGAGGTGCGAATTAGGCGGCAACACCTCCCTCGTAAATTGAACCTATGATTTCCAAGGAGATAACACATGTTCTTAACTGTTGGATCCACTCGAGCTGTACATATAATCACTTATATATCAATGCTCCCAATTCGCTTTAATATATATGTTACTTTATAATTGCTCTCAAGGAGATAACACACGTTCTTAACCATTATGCCATTCAAGCTGTACATACTACAGATAATCACTTGTATATCAATGATCCTGATTCACTTTAATATATATGTTACTTCAAAATTGATAGGTCTTGGAACAGCGCTATTTTTATAATTAACCATATGACATCAATCTTGTATTATCCTGTACCTTTTGTATAATTTGATATGCCTTAATTTGATTGGTCGCGATCTATTCAATAAGGTTTAAGATTACCTTATCTTTATAAAAGATGCCTACCAACTAATGCTTTGAATGGAAACTATGACGGTCACAACAACGGTTTGCTTTGACTCTTTGCAAATAACAATGGCGGTGGATATGTGAGGTTATAAACCATGATATATGATGCCCACGGAAATGTATTGGTCCCATGACCTACACGATGGCTATTGGTGACAACATTTGAATTGTGTCTTTTGTACGGTGGTTAAATTAATTGTCTGACTGCTCATGAAATTACCACCCCTGCAAATTTCTAATAACCCTGACAGCCTGTAGCATGTAGAACCCTTTTGGTGGCTTTATTAATTGCTTCTGTTGGCTGCTGTTGAACTATAGGTTAGCCTGATTTTTTTCTGTTCTTGGGCATATGGAAATGCTGGCTTTTTTCTTAATCTTTAATTTTATTTTTTAATCCCTGCAATTATCTTCATAGTCAACCATTACTGTATCACCGTTTGAATTAAAAAACATGCTGGAATTGGTATTTCATCAATTTGTAGCAGGATAATTTCTTCAACAGAGTTCTGAACTTTAAATGGCCAAAGGCTTGTTGTGGTCAATAACCTGGAGATCAGAGAAACTTTGATAAAAAAAGAATGTGTGGGGCGAAAGGCCAGGTCAGACAAAGTTTGATAAAATGTATGGCCGAAGGATGGGATCAGAGGTTTCTCTGATACCAATGATATGAACAAAAATTCATTTACTAACAAATATCCAACATAAGAAGGACAATAGACAAAAATCCATATAGGACAAGTGATAAGTAATTGTATAAGAATATGATAGATGATGAACAATTACAAATACAATGCCATGGGATGATATACTCAAACACATTTACTGGTCACCATGGTTGATAGGTCATGTTCCTTCATTAGGTTTACCTTTTAGTTAGGATGTGTCATTTCAGTAATTATTATCATTATTTATTTATTTAATGCTTATATATATCATGTTAACTACAATGAACTTTGTGTTGCACTGTTCTTTTGTTGTGTTTTAATCCCCATCATACTCGTTTTTGCCACACTTGTTGACACACTCATGGACTTAGTTGCTTCAAGGATGCTCCTGCATCATGTGGTCTCTCTTATGACAAATGAAAGAATATTTGGTATCTTGACCACCACCATGTCCTCTGCCTTGCCCTCCTCTATCTTGACCTTGACCTTGACCTCTTGAAGGTTGGCCTCGTTTTTGAGGGCTTGAATCAAGAAATGGCACCATATGATAAACAAGCCAAGGAATAAGACTATCAGCCCCTAGCACTTGATTGGTGAAAGCATTGGCACACCCTTGGTTGTAGTTTCTCAACAAAGTGAAGATTGCAGAGACATCGTGTGCACTGATGAGTGCAATTCATAATTTCCTATATTTATGCATGAATAAACTTGTAACAACCCTTAAATCCAAGGAGTTAGTAATCTTGTCTGTTTCTATAGTGGACACTCTAATTACAGAGGACAGCTGAGTCTAAAACTCATTTTTCACACCTAAGGTGTAGAGCGTAGATACTAACTTAGAACACTTGTAACTCATTTTTTAAAGAAATCATTTGCATAGTGTTGGAACTTATAACACTTAGAATTGATAAACTAACAAAGGGTGTTGAAGCACCACATGACACACAAAATATTCACTTATTGTCCTTCGATCTTATCACACTTACACAAAAGACACACCATCACCATGGCTACCAAAGCTGCGAATGGCCTTGGTAATTTCTCAAATACCTAAAATTTCAGGTTACAATATGCTTATCAAGAAGATCAGGGTATGAGATGCTAGCATCTACAGCCTGATGTTGAAGTGTTTTTTTTCTTCTTCATTCCCTTCAGAAATGCTGCTCTAAATTCAGGATTTCTTATTTTTTTTTTCCCTAATGAATGCCAATGTCTTCTATCTTTCATAAAATTAGTTATTAGTTGCAGTTTGGCTTTTAAATGAGATATCTCTTCACTGTTCAACTTTATGTTATGTGTTGGTTTGACAGCTAGTTCCAAAGAAAAGTGTCTCTGTTATTCTACTAGCTGGAGGGAAAGGAAAGCGAATGGGGGTGAGTATGATACATCTTTCAGTTTCCATTAGCTTTAGATAGAATTTTAGATCCTGCATCAGGTGATGTTTAGATTTGATATATAAGTCAGTTGGATTTAATGAATTAATGTCAATAAGGAGATTTCTTTGCATACTATGTATTTTCTAGAGCCCAAGCAACTATTGTTGCTGGTGTGAAGTTTGAGAAGTAGGCATTATACCAGTTAAATCATAATATGATAATTGTGCCTTTCATATGAGTTATATATGCAGACATGCTTATGCTAATAAAACAGTTCTTACAGAAAAGCACTACTTGAGGTGTGAAGCAATTTTGCTCAAAATGATGATTTCACACATTGGAAACATGTTGTTAAACTAAATAGGGTGGCTGAGATGGCAGCAATGTGCACTTAGAGTGCTTTTACCTGAGTATGTTGTTATATGTTTACCCTTCACTCTTACATGTAAAGAGTGATGCAAGGTGCCTACTTAAATGACTGTTGGGGTTAGTCATCGTGAATATTGCAGTTAGAGTTTCCTACCAATTGTTTATGTATAAGGGTCAAGCCTAAGGGTTTAGCTCAACCTGTTGTCACCAATGCTGGTGGGCATTTAGCTAGTTCTGTGCCAGCAGGTGCCGGGTTTGAATCCCCTTATGTGAGGCACACTAGTCTATGCCAATGGGTTTACTCAGGATGCCATCCATGAATGTGGGGAAACATCCCTTGGGTTTCTTTGTGAGGTTTTCCTTGGAAAAATAAAAGAAGGAATCAATTTTTCTTGTCATCCATGTTATAGTGAAAATTTGCTGGCTGTTGGCTATCCATTGCATTTGCACTGTAATTGTAGTTACTTTTGGTGGTTGAATTAACTGGCTGAGAGGATAAAATTATAAGCAACCCAAATACACAAGAATTCATTTTTGTCTCTGAAATGTGTAAAGCCAGCCTGAAGATGTATAATTGCCTATCAATTTCATATATATGAAGACCCAACTCTTCTTTTCATTAATGTCATACTGGAAATTTGATGGCCAGTGTCCAGTGTGCAGTGATGGGAACTGCTTTCTTGTGTTTGTGGTTGAAACTTGAAATAGTTAGTTGAAAGGACAAATGGTAAAAGCACTCTCTGTGAACACATTTTGATTTGGAAAAATGTAAAGCCAGTTTCTAGATGTTTTTGACCATTTGATGTATTATCGCTGCAGGCAAACATGCCCAAACAGTATCTTCCATTATTAGGGCAGCCTATTGCACTCTATAGGTAAGGTCTATTTTGAAATTTTATTTTTTTCATCATGTATGGCATGGATTTCAGTTTTCGTAGAATTGCATAGTTGCCTATATGTGCATCACTAGAGTAATTTCGGAAGTTCTTTTCCATTATTGGTCTGGTCTACAAGCATTTATCCATGTTGGTAAATAACCATGTATTTGTAATTGATTTGGTCCTCCTTGCCCAACAGTTTCCACACTTTCTCCCTCATGTCTGAAGTGAAGGAAATCGTTGTTGTGTGTGATCCTTCATACAGAGATATATTTGAAGGTTTGTAGCGTATGTCAGTTACTTCATTATTTTATATTTGCCTTTTCATTTAATTTTTTAAGGTTTTGAAGTATTTGAAATCATTCTTTAGTTACAGTGGTATGCTAGAGAATTGTTGTACTTGTTGACATACACACCGATTATATGTTTGTTTATTCTTTTTTATGACTTGATTAGGTTCTTTCTTGTTACAAGGTTTTGTTTGAATTAATGAATTCAGCATATATAAGTAATACACTGATTAGCTGAAGATGGTAAGGGGCCACATCCACAATTTCTCTGTGGCATCAAACTTCCTTTGAAGGGGCCAAAAAGGATGCCAATTGTAAACATAAAACTACCTAGGGAACATAAGACTATTTTCCACATTATTTATCTACTTATAGACATTATGACTTAATTGACAGTGTGTTACCCAATGGCAAAATCCCAAAAGACCATATGGAAATATTTTGATTGAAGGCATGTCATGCACTATGACCACTAGTTCCCATGCAGCTTTACTCAACCATGCCATATTGTCTCTTGGTAATCGTATCCATCCCTCGATCATATATTCATCCATAGCATACAGTTAAGTATCTCATGCTAAAGCACATGATGCACTCTGAGTACTAGTCCTAACAAAGTCTTTTGTAAGTGTCTCTATGTAGTCTTGCCTATCTTGACCATCTCATTGTCAAATATTTTTATTTCATTTCCATTACAAAGTAAGCATTCAACTTCGCTGACTACAAGTGAGTTACCTACTTCCCCTACTTGGAGGGTAGGCATTATTTGGGGTAGATCATTCCATCATATGCCATCATGTCCCATACCTGTGGAAAGGCCTTTTTTTCCCTTTTATGCATCGCAATGTTTTATCACTCCAATGAATTATTTGGCTTTTGACCCGGCCCCGTCACACGATTGGTCTTTTTATACCCCAAACATTTATCTGTGATTAGACTGCTTATCCTGCGTTGGATCGTATAGCAGCCACACCTGAGTTACTAGTCAATTGCCATCATCATTATCAGTTTAATATTGCCATCTTCTAAATTATGTCCTTGCAAAATAAGCCAAGAGGAATATAAATTATCACGGCATTGAATTATCTGATTTTTGACAGATAAAGCTCTTCAAACCACAAAGATTTATCTGTGATAAGAGTACTTATCCTGTCTTGGATTCTATGACAACCACATTTGAGATGCTAGTCAATTGCCATCATTATTGTCATTTTATTAGTGGCCTTAAGCTCATCATTAGACAAGGTTGATTCTTTTAACAGCCATTTGCTTGCGGAAATAATCAAGAGATGACTAGCTGAAAATTGAACAGATTGAATTTCAGATTATTAGATTATTCTCATATAATGTTGTTTTTTGACACAATGCATAAAGTTATGAAAAAATCTAATCATTGCAGGTATACACAATTTCGTAAAATCTCATAAATGCCAGAAAAACAACAATTTAAGGCATGCTTTATGTCTCCTAGTTAATGTTATATTCTTTGGGCCAATGGGAGATCATTATCCTTGTTACCTCCAAGGGCTGCACTTCAAAGATAAGTCCAATCACCCAAGTACAAATCTTAGGGAAATTTGAGGACGCCACCCACTACCCCCTTGGTGGTCATCCTCCTAAAGACCCTTGGTGGTCATCCTCCTTTCTTTAGGCCGACTCTCCTTTGGCACATGGGGGGATTCCCTAATAAGACTACAATTTTGTCCTTGCAAAGCTTGATATAAAAACTAGATTTGTAGAATGGAGATACTTTTAGATTTAGGTAATAACGTGACGGTGGACTACCAAAACCAGTGTCTAACCATTGGGTTATGGTGTCAAGATCGGAGAGCAAGAACGTTTGAGTATGATGGAGAAGACGTAATTAACACATGCATTGATGTGCTACAATTAGTCCAAAAATTCAGATTGTGCAAGAATAAGTGAGAGGCCTTATGTAAGATGCACCATCACAACCATGAGATTACTGCCAAGCAATAATGTGCAACTGTGAACAATAGAGAAATCACCACATATGAAACCCTAGATGAAGTAGATGGTGTATGACAGTCTTCGAATTGAATGATCAGCCAACAACATATCATATCTTCAAATCTGATTTCTCCAAGTGATCAAGTAGCCATATGGCATAACGTAGTTACGTTACTACGTACCACACTTAATCTTCTTTCATAGTCACACCAGACTTCAAACTTCGAATGAACAGTTATAACCAGAAAATTCTAGTAGCATATTTCTACAATTATTCAAGGTTACATCAAGAGTTAGGGAGGGTTTTACCTCAGCTCTATTGTCCTTTTATTGGAGCAATATTACCTTTCTACAAATATTATTTCAGCAGCAACATACAATGGCAATCCTTGCAAAACCCTAGTCATCCATGCCAGAGAAAGGAGAAATGGAGAAACCTTATATTAAGCTTGATCCTTAACTTCTTCCTCCCAAGATATATTCAACTATGCTTGGAAGGGAAATCCTGTTTATCCAAGCATGTCTTTGCAAATGAGATCTCTCTTCCTTTATACAGCTTCTCCTCAAATATTTTACAATAAATATTATTAAGTAATTTCTAGATCCATGAACATTCTAGAAATAATAATGTTAAAATACATAAAGAAGGTCTAGAATCCTCCTTCAAGCTAGGTGTTTTAAACAAGAACCTCTAGTGTATACTCATTTATAGATTTAGCCATTTTGCTAGTCAAGGGTGAAGGTGAATGAAACCAGGTAAGGCTAAGGGAATGACTTGACACTCGACACAGTAAGCATCTAGGCTAAAGGACGAGGGAATCCACACAACACATAAGTTGGCCTAGGTGAACAATAGGGAATGACATTGTCTCACCAATGGGTGGACTGATGAGAAGGCTCGACTAGACTTTAAACAAGCAACTTTTAAGCAGTTTATTTGGACAACAATATACACTAGTTAACCTCTAGAGGAAGGTGCCTTGGTAAGCCTTCTAGGCTTCCAGAAAATGACAAAGACATGACCTTTTAGGGCTAGTCTCACCCTGTTGCCTTGTGGGGGAAAATGAGCTGTACATTATACAAACAATGAGTGCTCATCCTCTAGCCATCAACTTTATTTGAAAATATTTATTTTTATTAACTTGCCAGCCTCGAAAAGCAGGTGCCCTGGAAAGCTTTCTAGGCTCCAGAAAATGGCTAAGGATTAGCCTTGACAGGTTTGCCTCACCCTGATACCCTGTGGAGGTAAATGAGCCTTACACCATACAATGGATGAGTGCTCATCTCTTGGCCATTGACTTGTTTTGCTTTTATTTCCAGTAGTGTCTAAAGACACTTTTGTTTTGCTGGCAGGGCATCCATTTAGAATAACTTTAAGCTCCGATGCCTTAGCGTCTAAAGACACTTTTGGGTAAGACTACTTGTGTTCAAGGCCTATAGTAAGACCATCCTTGTGACAAACATTACATAAACCAACACCGAGACACAATTTAAACATGGAGACCTATTCCAACATAGAGGTGAAGGCGGGGGAAATCCTAGATGCCACTAGTCAAGTTATAAGTCAAGGTTAATCAACAACATGGGAAGACAACGAATGGACGGAGACAGTGAAGATGGTGCAAAGATTAGCAATATGTGTCCCTAAAGGGAAATGACCAAATCCATACTAGGGGTAGGGTAAGGCCAATGAGTATACAAAAGAATCTCTTGGACATAACAGCTAGATCATCCATACTTTAGATTTCAAGTAAAACCGAGATAAAGTATTGCCAACATATAACCAATATCAACTAAGTCTCACTGCTAAAATAGACAACAGAGCAACATCAAAATCCATATGCACAAACCATAATATCACCTGGGTCATATACCTGCACTGGATTTGAAACCAATATGAAGATCATTGAAACAACTGCTGTTGCTAAATATCATGGGCACTGTAATAATCTCTGCTCTGGGTGATGAAAGAATGGCTAACTCAGTCATCGAATCTGGGGTCATGAGGCTCAGTCATGGCATAGAACTGGTCAATCTGGATGCTCTAGATCTGCTGAAAGTGGGAGATCATCAACTGGTGGCTCATCATCAACTGATCTCATAGTAAAGGACTGGATCAAAGAACTGATCAATACTGCTCAGGAACAAAAGTAGCCCAGCTACTATATATGTGACAACAAGACCCCTTTGCAATGTCACCCCACCAATTAAACAAGTCTTTTTTGACTTTTGTGCCAATTTTTTGAATGATTAGTATTAAAATGTCGTTTTAACACACCTTTAGAGAAATAATGCTTTACGGGATGATTTGGTTGCCCGAAACATAGGAAAAGTGGCCTCTGGGGTAAAGAGGATGCTCTGAGTGTGAAAACGAGCATCCCCATGCCAAAAACGAACTCTGTCCCATCTTCTTTGCCATTTAAATTTTTTTTAATTAAACCATTAAATATGTCCTAATTTTGCAAGAAAAAATAATTTTCTCGGAATTGAACAAAAATCTAGGGGGACCTAGCACATGTTCATACGACTCATTTCGAATGCCTAGCATGTTTATAAACACTGACTTTGAGGCTCTAATAACCCCCTAAGTCCTAACCACCAAGATGACTACCCCAACTTTGGAGGTGTGAGAGAAAAATTCAGAAATTATTAGTCGTTTGTTCAACAACGAATAATTACCAATGGAAAAAACGCTTTGGGCTAGTCGGCTTGATGTCCAAGTCTAGGAAGCCAAGTCTAGCACATTTTTTACAATTTCCCCAAGGGAATTTGAACACGTGTTACCATTTTTTTGAAAAATCTCCCAGAAAAAGCGTGGCGAACTTTTGAACTCTGATCGTGAACAAGTGTGCTTGTTCAAACTTTATTGGCTCAACTGGAAGTCAAACTAGGTGCAACTTAGTTGGTAACAGGAAGTACATAGACCATTTTTCAGAAAGAGGCAAAAGCATGTAATAAGGTCAATAGGATTGCTATCAAAGTAGGTCAAATGACATATCTGCAACTAGGCCAGTGACTTTCCACCTCATAGCTCGTATCTTCTCACCAAAGCTCACTATTGGTCCAGTAGGAAGGTGAACATACATACTTCTATCTATTATTAGAGGTTAGGAAGCATCCACCTATTGTTTTCTCTTTGAAATATGCGCAATAATGTCTCTTCCAGGACTACCACTCCATGTCTCAAGTCCATGACGACATGAATGCATTGATTAATTACTCTAATGTTGACTTAAATCCAATAACTTAAATATTTAATGGCCACAGTAAGGGGCTCCCTTGCTTAAGTATGCACATCAGGTCACAATAATAGGTGTGTTTTTCAAAAGGATCTTTGGCTTGCCACTATTCATTCAAACTACTTTTCTAACATGCCTGTAGTTTGCCAAAATAATGAAATCATCTCTCATGATAAAAACTTATAATCTAATAAGGTATTACTTACTGTACAGTGCAGCGGATACCCAATAGGAGCTCACCTTGGTAGTGGATCTTAAGTGTCTATAAGTTTAAGGGGCTGAATTATGATATGGTTCCTTTTTATTTCCTTTTTGTGTCATGCATTATGACTTTTTCATAGTTGTACAACTGTAAACTACTGGAATGCATGCTGGAAGTTAGCAAATTTCAGTAATCATGTTGGTACTTCAAATAGTTTGCTTTGAATGTGGCAATTTTGCAGAAGCTCAGAATAGTACGACAGTATATCTGAAGTTTGCATCTCCAGGCAAAGAGAGACAAGATTCAGTGTTTAATGGGCTGCAGGTATCTCATTGCCTGCTCTTGAACTCATGATTAAATGGATTCAGATCTTGTTTCTCTTTAGTGTTTGATTTAACTGTTAGAGGTTACTAATACAAGCATAGAAGAATTTATCAATTTCAAAGATGCAGGAAAGGGAGCTGAACTAATGGTGTGAAGCTCCTATGAGTTGATGCTTCAAGATATTGTGTAGACAAGATTAGTTTACTTGAAGCAAGCTTACTAGGTGGCAATTTCCAGTAAGAATGAGTCTATGTTTAATCTATTTCTCTCCCTTCTGTCCCTTTCCTCTTCTAATCTACATTATTCTTGACCATTATGGATAGTACTGAACATGAGACCAGGATAAGAACTTTTAATACATGAGTGAACTTCATCTGAATCTGCTGCTGAGTACTAGATGTGAAGCATTATTTTATATTTTTAGGGCCTGGTTACAAGTTGTTTTCTCCATTCTTTGTGTCCTTATTTGTGTGAAAAATTGTAGCTGAAATATTCAATCCCATGTTGTTAGGAATCTACAGGGTGCCAATGATTGGGTGGAGAAAACAGATCCAGGACAATGTTTTTCTATTTTAAGTGATGGAAGGGTTTATTTGGTTGAAGTTTGTGGGGTTGTACAGTTGAAGCTGACAAGTGGTAAGAAGCTTATTCAAAAAAGCGTTATTTGTATCCCTGATTTAAGTAAAAATTTGCCTTTTGTCAACCAGTTTACAGAACAAAGTCTGTATGTTGAAGCCCTTTTGACAGCAGGCAAATGCCTAGTGAAGGATAAGAGGAGTGAGAAGATTATTACTTTAGGAGTGGAGAAAGATGGATTGTACAGATTTTAGGATACGGCATTGAGAAATTCCCAGGATGTGCTGGTGACATATATTCATAGGTGATGGTGTACAATGTTGATTCTAATATCTGTTTGATTTGGCTTCTTGATTCTCGATATCTCTCTTATGAGTAAGTTAAGGATGGTCATTGTTCTCCCTTCTATTTAGGAAGAGTAAGGGGTGTGTGGAACATGTTTGGAAGTAGAACAACACAAGGGGAAATTCGATATAAGAAACATTTGGATAGAAAGCATAATGTTAGAGCTCGGACATGTTGAGATTTGCAGTCGGCAGTCCAATGAATATGCTGTGATTGGAAGGTGCTAGGTATTTTCTGATTTTACATAAAATGTTTGTTGATGTTTTTCACATAATATGTGGATTTATTTTTTTAACGAAATCCCTGATACATCAGATATTTTGACAAAATATAAGGTTGCAGTTGAAAGATGAATTTGGCAGAAGGATGAGGCTTCTCTGGACAGATAACAAAGAGGAATTTGTAGCAAATGGATTTTCTGACTTTTGTAAGAAGGTGGCACAACGACAGCTCCATTATTGAGATGTATAGATATATAAAATGTTTAATGATTGATAGATGAGATGAATATTACAAGAATGTTTAATGATTAATAGATGAGATGAATGATGTTTTCATGCCTGTGTCGGCATTTTGTGAGGCACTTCTGGGATTAGACAACTACAAGCAGCATAGAAGTGTTGCCCCTTGATATGCACCTCGGTTCACGTGACAGAAATCTTCAAACCACTGAGTGCGACCTTGGAGGCAAGCCTTGAGTCAAGCACTGCCACTTGATTCTTGACTCCTCCGTTTAGGCTAACTCCTAACGAAGCCAAGGGGGGTAGTCCCTTAAAGTTACTAAGGATTTAAGCTTTTAGTTATGAATGTGAAAGTTATTTAGGAGTTTAGAAATGATCATTGAAACAAGACTTTGCAAACTATAAATTAAATCAACAACATATAAATAATATAACCATTCAACACATAGGTTCACTTAAGCAAAAGTGCAATTGTAAAATGTAGATCAGTGCCAATGGAGTTGAATGAGTGCTGCTGTGTCATGAAAGTATTGCAGTTGTCTCGTTGGTCAGTTTTAAATTATTAAGAAATGAGTGGATTAATGCATGGCTTTATTCTTGGTAAATTTTAGCCTTATAAAAATGATCTTGATTATTGGGAAAGGGAATTCCAGATATACCCAATGGATATGAGGAATAAGTCCGGATTTACCATGTGTGGTTCTACATGTGAAATGTGGGCTAGATCGGAGTTGCTGGGGTGTGTTCAACACTAACACCAAACAAGGATGTATCCTGATGGATCCCCACAGTCACTATTTAGTCGTTCTTGCTTCACTGCAGACTTTGCCGACAAGAGGTAAAAGGAAAACACCAGATTTCTTTGTTTTATTGAGATTAATTGCAAAATGTGAGACTAATTAACTGGACACTTAGCTACCTTTCTGGTTTGTCCAGCTGATCAGGCAAAGCCCATAGTGGACTAGAGCATACTGGGACACTAAGCTGGATTTGTTACTTTGATTTGAAAAACGAAAGCAAAGGTAATGTGAGCTAATCCTAAAGCTGAGAATCTCTTTTCCCTTACTCGAGCAAGCTCTTTCGGTACTTTGGGAATGCACAGTGACAAGTTCGTTACTTTGCAAAAAATGATAAAACAATAATAGTGAAAGTAACTGAAAATAAAAGATTTAGGTGAAAAAGTATACAGCCTGCAAAAGTGTGTGTATGTTAATTAAAATCCTATGTCCTAAGTGAGTTTGAGGTTCAATATTGGATCGAGTGCCTCAAACGGTTATTTTTAACTTAGCTTGATTTTAAAACAGAAAAATTAAAGAAAACTAGGAAAAAGCAAAAAGGACACAACACACTGCAAAATCCCCCAAGGGGTTGGGGTGTAGGCGTTGGCTAGCCCACTTGCTCTCTTTATTTATGGTTTTTTTACAATGAATTTAGAGAAGGCCTCTCTATCCTTATAAAGAGGTGTACAACTAAGTTGCATTGAAATGGATACGAGAATAGATACGGATACGGGGAGGGAAACGGATACGACAAATTTTGAAAAATGTCAGATACGATACGGAAAGGAAACGACAACAGGCTTATATATATATATATATCAAAAAGGCCATGAGACATACATACTTTAGATCAAGGTTACAAAAACCGAACCGGTGGACGAACCGGTTGACCCTCAGAACCGGAACCGGTAAAAAACCGGATCATAACACCGGTCCACAAAAAATACATAAAATATTCAAAATTTAATTTTTTTAAATATTCATGTGCATCCATGTGAGTTCAAACCATTATACACAAAATATGCAAAGTTTCTCATGTATATAGCATATAAGAGTTCATAGAACCAAAATAACACTTAACATCGAGTGCAATCCATGTCTGCATCAAAATACAATGTACATCAACAAAAAGGCTCTAAATGGCCTATATAAAAGACGAGTCATTTCTTGAATGTTTTTGAGAAATAAACACTGCAGCAGGTGCTACAATTTGATAGAGATATACATTCATTTTCTTCATGTCTAGATCTTGCTTTAGTAGAATGAAGCATGCGGTCTATTATTGTGATCAACAGGATGGTGCTTTACTTCTATCATTTCCTAAGCCTTGAAGATTTATGTTGTATGAATATCTTGTCTTAGGATCGGATAACGATATTGTGAGGTCTACTAGAGTCTAGAAATGTCATTTCCCTCTTGCAAAGTAGAAGAGGATCTTCACCAGAGCTTTTTGTAAATTTATGGAATGTATCTTAAAGTCAGTGTGCAAATTGTTTTTCAGCAGCCATTCAGCCTATTGTCCTGTATGGCAACTTTCGTGGCTGGCTGCAAGACTACAATTGCTTTCAGCATTTTGCTGAATCCATCCTGTCTTTTAGCTGTGGGATTGTACTGATTTCATATAACATCAATAACAAGTCTGCATTAAGTTTGCGCTGTAGTCTGAGGTTAAAAGCTGGCACTCAAATTTCTGGAGCTGATCTTGTTGCTGTTTACTAAATACAAAACTTATACCAGGAGTTTAGGTACTTCAGTTCATGTTATTTCTTATTTGATGATTCAAGTTTTTCATATGACAAAATCAGACCTATGCATGGTAGCAAAAATTGGCCATATTTGAGTTAAGGACTGTTTGTTTCCCTTTATTATCGTGTTATTGTATAAATGTTGAAAAACAAACTTTTTTTCCGTCAATTAGTGTACATTATTTGGGCAAAAAGAACTTGATAATCTTCGGTGATTGCTGGTATGGACTGGTCGTTTTTTTGAGAAAACCAATTTTGGACCGGTTCGATACCGAACCGGGCGCTTCGTGGACCAACCCGGCTGGTTCGGTATCAAACCGGCCCAAAACGGTTTGAGGGTCCGGTTCGGACCGGAAACCCACCGAAACCGGGTTGACCAGCCGTTTTTTCCGGTTCCGGTCCAGTTCTGGTAAAGTTGCTTTAGATTACCACTAATCAATTAAATTTAAAGGTAGTCATGTCATTTATACAATTAAAATTAGCAAACTCAAATATTGTCTTAAACTGCTGGCAATATTTAAACAAGAACATGTCAACTACTTCTAAACATTGATTTCAAACCCTAAAATTACTTGATGGATGTATCCAAATGTTACCATCTAACAAATATTATGCTGATCGCACCTCTATAAAAGTGTTAAAATTTGTGATTAAACACATTTTTTGATGTAAGCCAGAGACTCAACTATGTTGTATTTGGGTTGGTCCACTCACTGACGAGACAATCAACTAGGCAAGTGAGTCAATTGACCGACCGACTGGTTCAAAAAATGACTAACTGACTGGCTCATAAAGTGACTAACCGACTGGATAGGGATATGAGTGTACTAGCAATGGAGTAAATAAGGCCATAGGTCAAGGGTTCATACTAATTCAAAAAGGAAAAGAAGAAAACTGAAGTTTGTTGGAAGATTATTGGAAATATGTGTTGGTTTATGTAACCCTTCATAAATTAATACACTATTTTGTATGGCTAAAGCTACCTTTTTATCAATTTTGATATGCAAGTCATTGGGGTATATTTAAAACGAAGTTGTTAGGAATTGGCTAAAAACTGGAAAAAAAAGTCATTGTACTTCTACACTAGGTTGTGAAACTAACACTATAGTAGACAAGCATTTGATACAATAAAATGTCCACAAATCAATGATTTTTTGAACCAACGGTAAGCCTCCATCAATTTTGGAAAATTGCAATGAAACAAAATCAACGAGACATAAAATGTCAAATTACTATTCACCAATTTAGGATTAAGGTTTTGCTCTTAATTTATAAGCTTTAAGGCTTTATATTTAGGTTTTAAGGTTCAATTTACGGTTAGGGTTTTATAGTTTTCCTTTGGGGTTATTTATTTGTTTATTCTCATGTCAAAAAATCACTATTTCTAGTCAAAAACTTGCCATGTAGTAGCTGAAACGTTTTAGAAAACCAAGAAACTGTTGGAAACGTTTCAAGAAATGATTGGAAACGACCTGGAAACGTTTTTGATTTTTGGATACGGTTTGGAAACGTTTCAGTGGCGTTTCCAAGGCGTATCCCCTTAGTTTCAGTTTCCGAAACGGGGAACGGTGTTTCCCCTCCCCTTTTTAGAAGTTTCCAGTAACTTAGGTATACAATATTAGAATAAAAGATTAGAAGCAAAAAGGAGGTTCTATGGAGCCTTGGATTGCTCAAATTGCCAAAAAATCGCTAGATCCCTCTCTACCTGTCTGTAAGAAAATAAAAATCAACAAACTAATTTTAGTAGAAAAATGCCCAAAATTACTTTGAAAGATACTTGTAGAAAGTTAGGAAATTGACTAAAAACTTTCCAAGTTAAACTAGATCTAAAAAAGCAAGTAACCAAGAAAAGTAGGCTTGTGAAACCAACTCACTTGGGTTTTGACTTGCCTTTAAAGGGAAGCCAATAAGAAGCACTAGATTGCTTGATATGATCTTTAAAATACTAAAAGAAAGCCTCTTTAAACAAGCCTATAGATCTACCTTGATGTAACTTGCAAAAAAGGAAACCTTCTTGAAGCTAGATCTAGTTAAAGAAATGATTTGAATCTTTTAAGAATTCTAGATCTATGCATATAATTCTTATAAATCAGATCTGAAAATGATATACGCTTTTTAATAAACAAATCTAAAGCATAAGAAATTAGTAACCAGTAACTATAGAAAGAGATGTTTTAAATGGAGAAAGAGAAGAAGAGGTGGCTTGGTGCCTGAATAATCAACCGAGGAGTTTTTCCAGTGGAATGTCGAGGAACTATGCTTTGAAAATGTTGGTGAAAATGAAGAAGCAAACTAGATCAACGCTTTCTCCAAGCTAGGAGACCCGCAACTAATCAAAGACTTGCAAACACATTGGTGAGATCTAGTAATACATATAGAGAGACTAAAACAACATGCCAATAAACTTAGTAAACATGTAAGGTCTATATCTCTAAACATACATATATAAAAAGAATTAACCAGTAAACTTACTAACTAAACTCTTTTCCTACTGACTGATAACAGTCCTCCCAAGGCTAAATTCACAAGAGCATAAGAAACAAGACTATGAAAAAATTACAAGTTACCTCAATGGAACATGGCAATGCTCATCCACACAATAGAACATGACACCATCTAGCCTCCAAAGCTTTCTTTTATTCAAGCAAAACAAAAATAATACAGCTATTACAACTAGCAAGCCTTCTCTATCAAATTCGAACTAGCTTGAATGAGTGGAGAGGTGTTTCTTTTATAGAAGAATTGAGCCAAGACAGTTATAAAAAGGCACTTAGCTAGACCTGCCAAGAAGCGAGAATAGGCCTAGGTGAATTAATAACCGCGACAACAACAAATTAGCACTTATAAGGCACAATTATGGGCGCTAAGGCAGTCAATAGCTACCTACACCCATGAGAAATGGAGTCCTGTGCAGTAGTTGATGGTCTTCTCAACAATGAAACAACAATAGAAAGGGGCAAGTATTTTATGTAATTTAACACAAAGTTGTATGATAGAGCTTGAAGAACGATTCCATTACTAGGAAGACGAGATCAACTGAAGGTGTTATCCATTGAATTGGTTTCTTCTCCCATGTGCAATCTCTTGCAAGGGCAAAGAATGATACACTTTTGATATCTGAGATTGATGATGTGGCATAAAATCGTGACTAATGAGTCCACGTTGTTAGCAATAATGAGCTTAAGTAAAACCTTAAATCAATTGTTCACTGAGATGGATGGTTTGAGAGCCACTGAGAAATGTTTTGCTTGGAACAACAAATAGAGCAGATTGATTTGTGCAATTTTTAGAGTCTCCTCAAATTTCTTCAAAAAAGGTTGAAACTGGCAGACAAAACCTTGGTGTATGGTGTGGGCATTTGTGTATTTGTTGGGTGAAATTTCAGTGTTACGTGGAGCATCGTTGTATGGTCTCTTTTTATGTGGAACACTGTTTGGCCTTATGTTGACCCCTCATGCATCATGTAATTGACTCAAGCCGTGTTTGGAGGAGTCATTTGGTATATGGATGTCATACTCTTAATCATATATCCTTAATGTTGGGAGGCACACATCAAAGGTTCTTTCCCCTCCTTTTTTATGATTTTAATGATAACGTTGGGTTACTTTTATAATTATGGGCCCTTATTTTAATCGTTGGACTAGGCTTGGTCCACTTTCATACCCTGAAGACACCTTTTGGTTGAAACATCCACCTTTGATATTTTGAAGTTGAGTATTTGAGTTGCTATGTGGACATAATGGCCTTTCGAAGTTGCTTGAAGTGTTGGAAGCTTCTATGCAGGGGCCATTCGATTGCTTCTTGGGCATGTTGTGTTGAAGAAGTTTCTTGAAGGGGTCTTTGGAGGCCATGTGGCATCATCACCAACCATTTAATCCTTGCTTAATGGAGATTTCCCCTTCATTAAGGCCCCCCCATGTATCTTATCATTGGACAAGTGCCATTGACCACCTTATTTTATTGTATTGTTAGGAATTAGTTGCTTGCTATGAAACCGGACACGTCCAAAAGGGCCTGCGTGTCCCGTGTCCGTGTGTCGGACACGGACACGTTGACAGAGCATGTCTGACACATCTCTGCAGCGTGTCCTGTGTTCGGACACGCGTGTCCGAGGACTGTTAGTGCGTGTCCTGAAAGCAGGAACACGTTTTTCACTAAAAAAATGCCTAGAATTGCTTTAAATCAAAATTTTTCACGTTCTTTTTATCATTTGTAAGTGTGGAGAGGGATCTAAAGTGTGTTTGTTGTGTAGGTGAAGAAGATTTGAAGGATTAATGTTAAATGTGCATTGATTTTGATTTCTATTGAATATTTGTAAAAATTTGGATCTATATGTCTATATTTTTAATATATATATATATATATATAACATGTCCTACGTGTCCTGATTCTGAGGGTCACCGTGTCTGTGTCGAACACTCGAATCTCCATGTCCTTCGTGTCCCGTGTCCTTGTGTCAGGTGACTTAGGTTGCTTGTATTGGGGCTTTTGTATTATTTTACCCCATCCTAGGCTAAATCTAAGGAAACAATTGATATTTTATTGTAAAGGAAGTTTTAGCCTCTCCTATAAATAGAGAACTACTTCCTCATTTCATTTCATGGTTGGATTTTTAGAGCTCCCTCTCTTTTGGAGCTTAATCAATATATCTTTCTTTTGTGCATTTATGGTGTTAAGGGTTCTTTCTATGTGGTGAAAAGTGTTGTAAATTCTTGAAGCTTCTTCTTCTTGGTTCTATTATTGTGCTTAAAGGGTTAATGCCGAAATGTTCAAGTCTTCTACAAACTTCTCATGATTAGTCCAAAGAATAGTTGTTGATAACTCATGGAAGGAGGGCGTCTTGGCATTTTGGCTTGCACAGTCTCCTTTGCTGGTTTGGGTGAGTATTTTAGACATTGTCTTGATATGCCTTTGGCTCTGTTGCCGCCTAATTCACACTTTAAGGAACAGGAAAGTCACAACCTGCTATGTGTGTCCTTGGGGGCAAGCGAGAGCTGGGGACCACTGTCACCACAGTCCACAACTCCTCCGTTTAGGCAAGATCCCAACAGAGCCAAGGGGGAAAGTCCCTACGAAAGACTAAGTTCCAGATTTATTAACTATTAGTTAAATGGATCTTTTATTAAGATTGTGAGGCTAAGACTTTATATTATCTAAGGAATGACAAGCATCATGCAAAATGCAAAGATTTCCTTTTAATGACAAGCAGACCTTGAGATAAATGAAGATTAGTGTCTATTAACAAATGGAGTCTGAGGATAAATTACAACTTTACAAATTTACAAGTGAAATTGAAATCTAAGTTAATTAACCCACAGTTTAGGTGTTATCCCAATCAAAACAGGTTACAATATGGACAAATGAATACTTTGAACAATATAACAATAATGAATGAACAGTTAAGCAGTATTAACAATATCCACAGTTGTATCAGATGTTATGAACAGATTGAATAAATGGAACAATTATTAAGTTATTACCCAAAAAAATTGTAGAAACAAAGTGAATCAATTGTGTTACACAAGATCTACAGATTACTAAACCATGTGATTACTTAATCAAATGAATTAAAGATACCACCACAAGAGTTTGTGAAACTGAAAGGAAATACTTGTAACTGAAAAGTGAAAAGCTTGCAGTGAAGTAAAATGTGAAAGTGCTTGCAGTAAAAACCTTGAACAACAAGGCAAAGATAAATAGCAGTGATCTGTGTTTGTAGGACGTTTTGCAATGTCTCTTGTAAATTTTAATAAATTTTATTAGAGGTGAGATCTTTGATTAAGTTTTAGATCCGGTGGTGTGACTACCCCAATCTAGTGTTTCTCAAGTCAAAGAGGGAATGCTGGTGCGCTCAACAAAGTGGGAGCAAAGTCCACCCGTAGCTCCCAGGTCAAACCCCAATGCCCCAGTGCTCAACAAGGGGGACGTAGAACGCCTAGAGACCCCCCACGGTCTTCTACCCCAAGTCGCCTCCGAATCACTGTTTTTAATCAACAGGAAAAACAACTAGATGGATGCCTATTAAACTAAGACTCCTCTATCCCCTGTCGTATCTCGTGAGTACCCCGAAGGGTGATAACCGAGTAGAGGAACAGGGGCTAGTGAAGTGGTTGTTGGTTAATTTTAAGGGTAAATTTTAATCTTGGTGATTAGCATGCAAGGTTAATTTTATACTATCTACAAGATCAACCAAGCGGTATCCCTTATGGGAGGTGCTGGTACTTGATCTTGCACTGAAAAATACAGTGTGAGGGTTTGTAGCAGAAAAAAGAATGTTGTTCTAATTAAACTAAGCCCCCACTTCTCCTGCTTTTCATACCCAACTTGAAGTCCCTAAAGGGAGATGACAAATGGATAGAGGATACACCGGATAGGTGGGTTGTATGATTACCCCTTTAACAGAAAATAAAACTTGAAAGGGAAATACAACTAGCTAAAACAGTATCCTAACAACACAACAATCTCTGTGACAGAGATGGTGGTCTGTCACAGAGATAGTGGGTAAACAGAAAATAAAACTAGTTATCCTAACCTCACTTCAATCCCTTAAGGGAAGGTGGGTGAACAGAAAATAAACTTGCATAAATCTAAACAACTAGTTTCTAAGCTATCTCTACACTATTCATATACAGATTTACAGCAGAGAATACCCCAAAGAGAACTTCTCTTTTGGGGTTTACAATCCTTTAGAAGAGAAGAGAAGAAGTGGTTTTTTGGGTCCCTTTTGGACCAAAACTTTTTCTGGGTTTTTTCTAGGCAATTTTGGGTGGCATAACTCCCTCTTCTGTGCATAAACCTGCAAAAAATCAGCAACTTTACTTGCTGGAAATTACTGCAGAAAACTGAATCAGAAAGTTAGCACAGATTATTGTAAAACCCAGAAATTTTATAAAAAAAACTGAACTTAAAAATTTGGAAAAAACTGAAATTTTAGTGGTTAAAAATGAACGTTTTTGAGCTGAAAATGACATATAAACAGCAGATTTAAAGCTTTATACTAATATATATTGGGTGAGAGCCTTAAAACAAGGGTTATATTCAATATACAGTGAATAAAACCCAGTTTCAGGATAGGAAAAGAAAAATGGCCGAAATGAAATTTTGAAGAAAAGAAATCCTTGGAGGAGCCCTTCTCAGCTTTAGATCCCTGCAAAACAAATCTATTAAAGCTGCAACAAGAAAGTCAAGAGATGAGCACAAAAATAAATCCTACAAAATACTTTGTAGAATCTTATCAATCTACTCACAAATGAAGATAGAAATACTTCTACCTACAAGTCTCTCCACAAAATACTTTGTGGAGAGCTTCCAAGCTAAACAAGTGCAACAATAACTGAAAAATTTAC
The DNA here is from genome assembly GCA_001517045.1 of Pseudotsuga menziesii. Lineage (NCBI taxonomy): Eukaryota > Viridiplantae > Streptophyta > Pinopsida > Pinales > Pinaceae > Pseudotsuga > Pseudotsuga menziesii. Next base: position 504,088 of record LPNX011164292.1, read on the forward strand.
AAGGTTACCTCATTAATCCAAGCATGAAATGAGAAGATCCACACCAACAGTTTGCCTCCAAAGCTTTCTTCTATTACAGCCCAACTAGGGCAAGATTCAATACAAAAATAGCAAGAGGCTTGGGCCAAATGCTTGAGAGAATATGAGAGGAGAGTAGGGAAAGATTTCAGCAGCATAACAATAGCATGAGAGAAGTTATGAAATGAGGGAGTGAGACCCTCATTATATAGTTGAGGAGCAACCCTAACCCCTTGAAGATCAATGGCCAAGATTAGATCTCGACCACTAGATCTAGGTTTGTTGACTTTGCAAGCATCCACCAATCATAAGCAAGGGTGCCTTTTTAAATCAATGGTCAAAAAGATAGATCCATGTCACAATAAAGCTTAACCCTTAGATCTAGGGTTTCCATGACTCAAGTGGGGCCCCCTTTTGACTCAAATTTTAATTTTTATTATTTCAATTTTTTATTGTTTTTATTTTTTATCTTTTACTTTTTATATTTTATTTAATCTTTTATTTTTATCTTTTATTTTTAAAATTTCTATCTTTTTATTCTTTTATTTTTTATCTTTTATTCTTTTATTTTTTTATCTTTTATTTTATCTTTTATTTTAAATCTTTTTTTATCTTTTATTTTTTATTTTTATCTTTTTATTTTTTAATCCTTTAATCTTTTATTTTTTATTTTTATCTTTTTTAATTTTTTAATTTTTGATCTTTAATTTTTAATTTTATTTTTTATTAAGACAAGAGGAACGCCCCACTTAGGAGATCTTCAGACATTTATTTTGACCATGGGGGGTTTATTTAAATGAAATTTTGGTTATGCTTAGCCAACCCCCAAACTTAATTACCATGGCCTTATTTGATTTTTTCCTTCAAAATCAAATAATTTAATTTTTCACCCTAGGAAATTAAATTAATTTCCTGGGAAAAGAAAACCTTGTCTTAACTAAAATTGCTCTAACTTTCTAACCCCTTGTCAGAATGACATGAGACTTGATCCAATGGCTCAGGGGGTGTCATAGCATTTTCATTTGCATTCATAGCCCCTATTACAAAATGTCAAGGTTCAAGAGATTACATTATTACATCAAAACTTAATTAATTAACCACCAAATGGTAAAGTTAATTAATTAAGAAAAAATCAAAATAAAAATTAAAATTCTAACGAAATTCCGCAAGACTACAAGATATGGCTAGCATGGTCATGGACAACAACTTGAAACCTTAGCCACCTCATGGGCTTGATTATCAGAACGCCAATTCACCACTTTGGAGGATTTGTGAGTGAAAAACCCAACCAATTAAAATTGTTAATTAACAAAATTAACTGGAAGGGGAAAAAACACTCGGTGAAGAGGACTTCCCTGATAATAAAGTCCATGGTGACATCCTTAGAGGAATGACCCATGATGACATATAAAGTTACATTAATTATCCCACGCAGGGGAGCGGACATTTCGTGTACAAAAGGGGCATAATTGCTATGCTGAATGAAAAATCCCCAGAATTTTTCCATGGTACAAACTGCACAAAATGTACATCTTCAATGTACATGAGGTTGCCACCTAGTCGAAATAGGTGGGCAACAGGCTCCTTGTCAAGGATTTCTAGGTATTTATCTTCTCCACAATTGATCTTGGGTGGCTAGGGACCTTCCTCCATTGGAGCTCCCTCTTGTAGACCTTGAAGTCTATTATTTATCCTCATTGGGTAAGTGACTAATTTCCTTAGTCTCGGTCTCTCATCTTTGAAGGAAGTAGACCAACTCTTGAAGGGTATTCTTCTTGGCCTCAATTACTATTTGATTCACCTTGACTCCATTGCCCTAGTTGGATATTGGCACCGATCTTCGGGTCTCTCCATCACCTATTCTAAAAACCCTAAAAGCTACAACCTCGTTTTGCTAAGGCTGTCTCTTCCAAATCACCTTGCGCCCTCGTTGCCATAGCCTAGCAATCCTATTCTTGGGATGCCCCCTCGAGTTGGAAAATAGCGAACCAGAAGTGCATAGAGGTAGTTATTGTGGTGACAGTGGGTAACACTTCTCAGGTTACCATGGACTAGTAGCGATCTTTAGGGCTTTAACTACACCTGCTAGTTTGCATGGCAACAAACTAAACTCGTACTCGTGCGCTTCACCCTCAACCTCCTGTTCTTCACCCTGACCTTGTGTACTTCACTGTATCGCATGGCTGACTTAAGTGGAAGAGCTCTAAGTTAATTGGAGCAAGTCTCATGCATGCTTCTTGTTCAAGTTTAGTTCATCCCAATCTTCTGCATGCTCTCATTTTGCCACTTGTCACAACGGGAGACTGCAACATGTCGTACATGCATAGATGCCACATGTTGTGCATGCATAATGCCACATGTCATGCATGCACGGCTCATAGCTAAAAATAGGTGATAGTTTGCATGTCTATGCATGTGCCATGCAAAAACATGCATGTCCATGCATGTCCCATGCAACTCAAACCCTAATTGCTAAAAATAGAAGTATCTCACATGTCATCGAAAAAATCTCATTGAAATCCCAAGTTTGCAAGGATGCTGAAAATATGATCATTTCTACTGTGTGGACCTCCAAACTCCGTCTCCTAAAAAGTAGGAAAATTGCTAAAAATAGACATCTCCTTCCAATACTGATGAAAACCTTGTGAAATGTCTCTGACTATGAACATGGATCATATCACTAAATCAACCTATCTTTGAACACTGTGGGAACCAACCTCTGACCTATGAAAGCTGTCTCTCTGGAACAAGTCTGATTACTAGCTAGATGAAATACGCTGGCTCTTAACCCTTCAAATTTGCATATCGGAAAATCTGGGGATTAATAGTCCTGCAGTTGGAGCCAACTGTTACACACGATTTTGCATGGGTGTCCAAGTGTAAATTTTGTCACAATTTCAGTGATGATGACAGATTGATGAAGATGATTTGTTTTTTGGTTTCCATGAGGGTGAAATACGCTAAAGTTTGGAAAGAAAGCTCTAATGAAAATATGGGGAGCGGAGGTCCTGGGGTCAAACCCGCGGGCCTTGCTCCACCCATTTGATATGTGTTGCGGTGACAATATATATACCATATAATATGGCGTTGGCATATGGTATAGTGTATGGTTTTGATTGGAATAATATATGTGGTGGCAAAGGTTTGGCATTTGGCTTGTGGTTCTGCCGTTTATATGGATCTGTTGGCATACGTTAGAATATAACATAGATATGGGGGCCGTGGACTTAGCCCTTGGCCCGACCTTTTTAAAATATGAGCCACCATTCAAACTTATATACAAGTGGCACACTATAGGGTCAAGTAACAACCGACACAGGAGATGGCTAGGCAGATTTGGTGGAGGTTTAGGCAGCAAGGATGTCGAGGTTCGATCCTCCTCGACCGCATACATTTTGGTAAAACAAATCAACATATACGCCTATCAGATGCCACGTGGCATGCCCGAATTGGTCCACTTGTCACCCCATCATTGGTCCAACTCACCTGCCAAGTCACCTGGAACCTCCACGTGGCCACCTGTAAGGATGCCACGTCACCTCCTTGCTGAATATACATGCCAATTGTGCATGCCACGTTGTACCTTGTGGGTGTCCCATGTGGCCTCCCTTTTTACCATTTTACCTGTTTTGCCGCAACTTCAGAACTCAATAACTTTTCCATTCGGAGGCCGTTTCTCGTGAAATGAACGTCACCGAAAAGCTCTCGTCGAGCCCTACACACCTGTAAGCTTCTGTTTACATTTTGAAGACTTTCATTTTGATCGATCTTGGAGATCCTCATAGATCAAACCTTTCGACTGGGAAGCTTTTGGGCCACCAAAAGCATGGAATCATTCAACAATCAGGTGAGGGTACAACTCCCTCACTCTTCCGGTCTCTATCCATCGAGCTTTGCTTAGATCCATTCCTTTAAGCCCCACACAAAGATATTCCACATCACCTCTTCGTGAAGATCTGACCTTCTTATCAAGTGTGACATCTTCTGAAGTCCATTGAGGTACTCAGGAGCAAACTCATCAACAGAAGGTACTTGTACCTGTACATCTTGGTCCATGATCATAGGAGGCTCATACAACTTTAAGTTTTCCACATTAACAACAGAATACATTTGCATATATCGGGGAAAATCTAACCGGAAAGCATTGTTACCAACTTTATCGAAAATTGTGAAAGGTCCATACCTGATTGGTTTCAACGTTCTACCTTCACCTTGGAGTCGGTCTTTGCTGATATGAAGCCAAACTCGATCACCAACTTGGAAGTGATGATCCACCCGATGCTTGTCATGTCTTTCTTTATACTTGGCCTGGCTTGATTCCAACTACTCCTGCACTGTTTGATGAATTAACTGGATCTGCTAAAAAAACTTCAAAGCTTTATCCGCATCAACTTGACCATATTCCATGGAATCTTTCCCAAAGACAAAGTCTAAGGGAAACTTTGGCAAATATCCAAAACGTGTCTCAAATGGATATTTCTGTGTTGAACACTGTATGGCTCTATTGTAGGCAGGCTGAACATAATGCAACTGCTCATCCCAGAGCTTAGGATGCTTGTCACAATATCCTTGAAGAAGACGTGCTACGGTCCAGTTAACCACTTCAGTTTGTGGATGGAATGTTGTGCTTTTCTTCAACTTTGTGTACATAAGTTCCCATAAAGATGACCAAAATTTCCCCAGAAAGCGGGAATCTCGATAAGATACAATAGAAGTAGGTAATCCAAAATGAACCCATACATGTTGAAAGAACAATTGAGTAGTTAACTTAGCTATGACTTGCTTCTTACAAGGCATTAGAATGCACATTTTGCTAAATCTTTTCACAACATCATACAAGTAGTCATGCCCCTTTCTAGACATTGGTAACCCTCCCACAAAGTCCATTGACACACTTTCCCATGGGTGGGAAGGAACGGGAAGTGGAGTGTACAAATTCAACTTTCTATTACTTGGCTTGCTTGTTGCACACATGACACATCCTTTTACATTTTTGGACACCGTATCATTCATTCGAGGCCAATAACAAAACTTTTGCAATTGTGCTACGGTTTTCCCTACTACAAAATGTCCTGAGATGAGAGAAGTATGAGCTTCTCTTATCACATGCATTCTTTCACTTTGTGGAATACAGATTTTTCCAAGATGATGCAACAACTTTTCATGAATATGATAATCCAATTCTTCATTTTGAGAGCCATGCCTTAGTGATTCATATACTTTTTTAAAGTCTTCATCCTTAGTATATTGTTCAACATAACTTGAATGTACCAAAGGACTTTGTTGAATGACAATAGAAGCACTTATTGGAGGTCTAGATAACATATCTGCAACTTTGTTATGAATTCCTTCTTATACTTAATAACCAAATGAAATTGTTGTAAAAAACCTATCCACTTGAAATGCCTTGATTGTTGTAGCTTAGTTTGTGATTGAAAATATTGTAGTGGTTGATGGTCAGTATGTATGATTGTTTCTTTACCCATTAAGTAATGTTTCCACTTCTTCACACTTTGTGCTAATGCATACAATTCTTTATCATAGGCAGGATAGTTAATTATTGCTTTAGGGAAAGTTTCAGAGTGATAGCATATTGGTTTTTTATGTTGCATAAAGACTGTCCCCATGGCATAACCACTAGCATTAGTTTCTATCTCAAATGGTTGTTGTAGATCTGACAGTGCAAGTAACATGTGTCAGTGTGTACGGCTGCCTGCATCAGCGATGTATGGCCCCTGTGTCAGATCATACGGCTTCCTGCGTCAGATCGCACGGCCTCCTGCGTCAACGATGTACGGCCCCTCAACGATTTGCATGCGCTGCTTTGTCGATCTTTGAAAATGTCCTTCAGTCTCATTCTCTGTAAATTCTCCTGCAAACTTTCTCTCTCTCTCTCCGGTTGAAAAGCTATGAGCAAGAATTCTCTCTCTCTGACAATGAGTGTGTCAAAGCAACTGTGTTGTGTGTATCCTCTCCACCAAATCAATCTCCTTTTAACTTAATGGCCAAGCGAAAACCCTAACTCTCACTATGGATCAATGGATGAGATCCTCCGGTGAGATCAATGGCCAAGATTAGATTAGCCATCACTTAAATTATTTTTCACTTGAACTTTATAAAAGTGCCTCCATTAAGTCAAATTAAAATTAGATCACATAATGCACTTTTCCTAACTATAAACTTTGGATAAAGGCAATGATCAACTTGGCTTCCTATCTTATGTCTTCTATCAAGCAAGGACACATGCAAATGATAGAAGACCTTCCTTGTTGCCACTTTTAACAATTCTCCCTCTTCTTGAACCAATTTCTGGGTCAAATTCATCAAGCTCTCCTTCACCACACTGAAGCCTTTATCTTGTTAACATTCACAAACTCACAATGCATTGGTCAAGCTGCTCTGATACCAAACTTGATCTAAAATTTTCAGGATCTTTTTAACCTTATAAATTGCATGTGAAAATTGAATTATTAACCTTATAAAAAGACTTTTAAAAGATCAATTTAAATGCTTAATCAAACCATATAAGCAAATAAACAAGTATGTAAACCATGAAATTTGCAGGCAATAGATGATAACGGAGTTTGCCCTCCCTGGGCTACATCTCTGGGCCACTTCCAATGTGAAGGCCAATTTGATTAAGTCTTCAAAGCTTACATACATGAGTTCTGGAACAACTTCTGAGTTATGTTAGTCAAACTTCGAAACAGACTGCACCACTACGTTCCTCTCGAAATTCTGAGAAAAATGAATATAAACTCGACCCCCTTTGCTTGAGACCTCCTCTGGCACGCACGTCAAGACCACAATCTTCCTTTCCTGTACGAATTGTACTTTCCTGCCTCATGAATCGTGCCCATTAATGGCCGGTATTTGCACATCGGGAACTGTGCACATTGTGGACAAAAATAGGGTTCATACTGTTTTGAAAAGGCTCGAAATGGGGGTTTAAATAACGTTTTTGGGCAACGGTGGTACGCCCTTTTTGGGCTCCGAATCCCACTTTACACTTAAAAGGTATTGCTCCATATCCGATCAAGCCCCAAGGCCTTAGCCTATTGGCAAAGCATGGATATGGGGGAGCGAAGGTCTTGGGGTCAAACTTGCGGGCCTCGCTCCACCCATTTGATGTGTTGCGGTGGCAGTATATATACCATATAATATGGCATTGGCATATGGTATAGTGTATGGTTTTGATTGGAATAATATATGTGGTGGCAAAGGTTTGGCATTTGGCTTGTGGTTCTGCTGTTTATATGGGTCTGTTGGCATACGTTAGAATATAACATAGATATGGGGGCTGAGGGCTTAGCCCTTGTCTCGACCTTTTTAAAAAATGAGCCACCATTCAAACTTAAATACAAGTGGGACACTATAGGGTCAAGTAACAATCGACAAAAGAGATGGCTAGGTGGCTTTGGTGGAGGTTTAGGCGGCAAGGAGATCGGGGGTTCGATCCTCCCCGAACCCATACATTTTGGTAAAACAAATCAACATATACACCAATCGACTGCCACGTGGCATGCCCGGATTGGTCAACTTGTCACCTCGTCATTGGTCCAACTCTATGTTGTGTGGGAGCGCCCCCCAGCCCCTCGCTCTCGCTCCTGCTCCCGCTCCCGAAGCTCGCTTCCAAAACGCTCCCAGTTTTGGGAGCACGCTCCCGAGGCACTCCCTCCCTTTCTTATACTAAAAGCTCCTATACTAGGTTAATCATTTGATGACAATGTTATGGTACCTCCCTTCTTTGCCAAGCTCTTATAAAAGTTATTATGGTTGATCATTTGATGATAATGTTAGAAGTTATAACTACTAGATGATTGATGTTATATGGTTTAATCCATGTATTCTACAACTAATTCAACATCCTACATTTTTTTTAGATATAAATCCATCAAAATATATTAAAATGTATACTATACAAAAAACGCTCCTAAGATGGGAGCTTTTGAAAATTTTGGTTTTCGCTTTGCCCCCGCTTCCCTCTCCTTGCTCCTGCTCCCCGCTCCCAACAACTTAGGTCCAACTCACCTGGAACCTCCACGTGGCCTCTTGTAGGGCTGCCATGTCACCTCCTTGTTGATTGTACATGCCAACTATGCATGCCATGTGGCACCCTGTGGGTGTGCCATGTGGTCCCCCTTTTTTCCATTTTACCTGTATTTTTGCAACTTCAAAACTAAACAATTTTTCGATTTAGAGGCAGTTTCTTGTGATATGAACGCCACCGGAAAGCTCTCGTCAAGCCCTACGCACCTGTATGCTTTTGTTTACATTTTGATCGAACTTGGAGATCGTCCTGGATCATCGTTTTCCATGAGTCCATCCACTTGCAGACATTTTATTTGGCATGTAGATTGGAAGCTGATATGTGGACTCCACCTTTCTTAAAGAGATGGTCTTTGAAGCCACTCTCCATTATTGGACGGAAAGCATGCCATCGTTTGAATGAAGACAAAAATTTCAGGGTGAAGGTGCCCATTTCCTGGTGGGGTTGTTCAGATTTTTTGTGGGCCAGGTTCCTTGGCTTATTTTCCCATGGTCTTCTGATGTGGAGCTACCTTTGAGTATGAAATCATGGAGCTGCTTATTAGTTGAAGTGAGCCGAGTGTATTTGAACTTTGAAGATTGGACGATATATTTATTTCACTCCACTAACAATTGCAAAAGGATTTGTGGACTGATTTTTGAGTTGGATGTGCCCTTCTATTCAGGTGCTTAGGTTGTTATAGTGGGTTTGGTAATTTTTTTTTAATCACTATTGACCTAATCATTTAAAGTGGTTAGTGTTTTGTTAGGAATAAAGTGGACCAAGCCACTTATCCATTTTTGGTGAGTTTGTTAAGAACGTTTGTGGAAAATGAGGCCTTGGATCTCGTACTTATGGCATTGATCATCTTTTCATAAACAGTTTGTTAGGAGTTGCTTAGAGATTTGTTACGGTTAATTGAGTTATTCATGGTGTACTCCACCCTAGGTTAATTTATGATTATTTTATTGTAAGAGGGTGAGGAACTTAAAGGTATGTAAGGCTTTGCTTTCTCCTCATTTGGTCATGGTTGGATTATTAGATATTTCTCTCTTTGCAGCCGAATTGTTATATCTTATGGAGCATTTTGAAGTGAAAGGATTTTTTTCTCTTGGGTTTTTACTTGATGGTTAAATGTTGAGGTAACTTGCTATATTCTACCATTGTAAAATTTATATTCATAGTTCACTTCGAGGTGCAATCTTGCTCAAGTTGAATTTAATATTTTGTATGTTAGTTTTGTTGTTTGTCTTGTGGTTTGACGATCTTAGGAAGAGCTGCAAGTCAAGTAGCATAAGCAAGGGTACACACTAGGATATAGGTTGGAGGAGTGTGCCTTAGATGCCACCCTTCTTTGGTGGGAAATTAACATGAAGCTTTGATAGTTTGGGGTAGGGAATTGTCTTTCTTTTTGTTGCAAATGTTCCAGCCAAGCACATACACCTCAAGACTTGAGGGGGAATCATCTCAAGGCTCCATATGCCCCGAGGATTTCCACTAGTCTTCAAAACCCTCCCATCACCTATACTACAAATGAATACCTCGAGTTTTTCTAAGTCTAACTCTTCAAATCACCTTGTTCTCTCATTGTAATATCCTAGCAATCCTATCTATGGTAGCACCCCTCGAGTTGGAGAAGAGCCAACAGAAGTGCAGAGAGGTGGTCATTGAGGTAACGATGGGTAACACCTCTAGGTTATAATTAAGCTAGCTGTGTTCTCTGGGGCTTTAATTATACCTATTAGTTTAAGCTGCAACACATTGTTTGACTTGTTATGCACATGATACTTCATCGATAATCACCTTGAAGACATGACAACACATCGTAGCTTACCTCCTGGCCAACCATCATGGTAACTGTTGTTCGCCGATTGCACACCAGCAGTAGAAATCTTCCGAAAGCTGTCTCCTCACTTAGGAAAGTGGGAGAGGTGTGACCCTAGGGGCAAGCACAGAGCTAGGTACTGTCACCTACTCCTAGCTCCTCCGTTTAGGCTAACTCCTAACGAAGCCAAGGGGGTAGTCCCTAACAAAGAGTTTTCTATGGCTCAATGTTTAAGTTAAGTTTTAAATGTTTTGGATGCAGATGGGTGTTGTTTAGGAGTTACTTGTGATTAGAAATGATTAAGTTTATGAATGTGACACGTAAATCAGAGCAATCCACGTTGCTAGCAAGAGACTGAAAGACAAGCAAATATTCCAGACTTGTAACTTAAGCATTTAGATATAATCAGCAAAAATAGACCATAGACAGTTGATCAAGATAGAAGATTACTCAATTATAACGAAGGACCAGTGCCTTATGGAGTCAAATAAACGCATGAAATAAAGTCTAGGAATTAAGCTAGTGAATATTAGGTTTTGCAAGTGCTCTTGGTAGGTTTTAAGAATTTTAAAAAATGTTCTTGATTAGGGTGTCAACGAAGGTTTGTCAAAGCCAGGAGACTCTTCTAAGTTTCCTCCGTTTAAGACATGTCGGGCCCGCCCAGTATCCCATGCTGATATTGTCAAGTGACCAGCTAGTCAGGAATCTAAGACAGCGGGAGGTTCCGGTGCCTCTAATAGGAAGTACTTTGGAAGGATCCCTACAACGCCGGTGCGTTGGTTACGGGTGTTTAAGGGTTATTAAATTACTCTTGTAGGGTTTAAAGATCCAATGTCGTTTTTGGGTATTCCGATCTAGGATCGGTCAGAGCATACTCTGGCAAGGAGGGAAGGGAGTTAATTAATTAAAGGGGTATGTGTGTAGAAGATTTTATTAAAACAATTAATTAGACTCTCTGACAGAGAGCACTCTTGACCCCGTCTTATGACAGTGGTTCAAGAGACTTGGCTAATCTATATGAAGCTAATGCAGGGATTGTGCAAACCTAGGATGCTCTTCGATAGAGAGTGCTCTTGACTTGTGTTTTTGCAAGTTCAAGAGTCTTAAATAATTAATTGATTAAACAATCACAACAATTAAGATGAAAGTGGTTTATTAAACTTTCTGACAGAGAGCACTCTTGATCCACCTTATGGTGAGATTTAAGAGATTTTGGTTCCTTTTATGATTTGACAATTATATAACAAGATACCAAAATGCAATAATAAATCTAGCAATTAGTGTTTATGCTAAGGAACAACTAGCAATTAGTAAAAAATGGAAACTAAGACTAAGCAAAGAACTAAACTAATTGCTTAAGGAAAACTACACTAAGGAAGTCATGAAAATGAACACAAGACACACTTGCCCAAAATAGGGGAAGCATAAATGAAAGGAGACTTGCTCCCACTCAGCCCTTTTTATTAATCTTTTTACAATGATGATGTGTTCTTTGCTTCCTGGAAGAACGGGGAAAGAAGGGGATGAAAGAAGAGGGATAGCAGTCTTTTTGTTCTTTTGCACTCCTTGCTTATCCGTGGCCTTTGGGCTCTCCTTCACCTGTCTGCAATCTAAGAGCTCTAGACACACACTTGTTATGCTATTAGTTGATAAAAATAGCTTGAAATTTAATCTACAAACTAGCTAAAAAAAACAACTACCCAAACTCACCAAAAAGAAGGGAGAAAAGAGGAAAGGAAAGGGCGAGGCAAGAGAGGTGGAAGAGGGGTGAAAAGAGGGTGAAAGGCAAGTCAAAGAAGGCTGGAAACTAAGGGAGAAAGAGGGCTACAAATGAGGGTGAAAAACGCTGAAAGTACAGCCCAAAAGATGGTCGAAAAAGAGGATGGAAAGGGGCTCCAACAAGTGGGAAAAGAAGGCAAAAGAGGGCTGTCCAAAAGGGTAAAAATGAGGAAAAGTGGACAGCGAAAGAAAGGAAGGAAAGGCTGCAAATAAAAGGCCTAAAAGGCTGCAAATAAAGCACAGGGCAGCCAACCGGGGCAAAGGCTAAGTGAATGAATGTTCACTTTAGCCCAAACGTGCCCTAACCCAAGAAAATAAAGATTTTTTACTTTGAAAGATGAATAAAAGTAAGGAGGAAATGGTCAAACCTGTGGATCTTTTTTAAAGGCACTTGGATCTCGTCAAGCATGCAATTACCGGAAATGTGTACTTGACTCCAAGAGAAGAAGATGCAGCTGAATTCGAACTTCTGCTTGGTTGGATGGAAGGATCTGCAAAATAACAACTCATAGACTTGCCAAACAAAGGATTAGATCATGTATTGTTCACAAATTGAAATAAAGAAGAGCATGAACTATAACTGAATAAAATAATGCTCTTTTTTAAATTCTAAAAGTAAATCAATAAACAACTAACTTGCAAACCGCAAATACCTGTTCTTATGTGCTTACAAAAGCCTTCTAAAGCATAGAATCATAATCTCAAATAGACAAGAAAAGAAAGCATTAAAACAATATCACCTCATCCATCAAGTGTAATCATCCAAAATCTCACACCACATGAGCCTCCAAAGCCTTAATTTTATTCCAATGGTTGCATAGAAGCAACAAGCAATTACAAAAGTTTCACCAGAGTTTCTCTACACAAAAATCCTTCCGAATAGAGCTAAAGGAGCCTCTATTTGTACAATGAGAGAGTGCTAAAACCCTAAAACCAATCCTCATACCCTAACCAGCCTGGCCACCAAACAGAGGTCCCAAACCTAAATCGGAGAACCGGGAGTGAGGGGAGGCCTCCAGCCAGGCAAGGCACCCCCACTCCAACCCTAAACACTGAAATCCACCATCAATTGAGCCCACACGTGTGGAAGGCGCATCCTAGCTGAGGAGGGGTGTGAGCTGATGAAGGAGACATCCTACTGCATAGGAAAGTTGACTGCTAGGTCTGGAAACCTACTTTGCTAGGTCTGGTGGAGGCACTGCCTAGTGGTCATCAGTGCAAGCCTCAGTTCAGCCTCGATCAAAACACCAGACGAAAGAGAGGCCTTGACATCACCCACACGTGAGCCTGACTGAAGGGGGGCACAATTGCTAGTTTAAGAAGTCCTTCTGGTCACTGAATGCTGACTGAACATACTTTCCGTTAATTCCAATGCTCATTAATGCCCAGTGAGATGTCATTTGGCCTTTTATTTCGTCGAATTTGGATTAATTTGGAGAGTTTTAATTTTCTCTAAAATAACCATTTTTTAATTAAAATTCATTTTTTCCTCAAAACTGACTTTTTTGAGAAAAAAGGCATTATGTGTCCGATTGTTGATCTAAAAGTTGGTTCTGACTGGCTGGCTGATCAAGAATGATTTTTGGCTTAAGGTTAGAGCCTTTAATCACCAAATTTGGAGTTCGGATGACTGATTTATTACAAACGGGTTTTTTCCATTTAATTTATGGAAAAATTAACCCAAAAACTTAGGAAAAGTAATTAAAAATTAAAAAATAATTTTTCCCCGTTCGAAAAAGATTTTTTCGAAATTTTTTTATGTGTCCAGATGACTTAGGACATGACCATGATCTACCTAAATAATGTCTAGTAGGTTTATAACACTCAGTTGGGATCTAATAACCCTCCAAGGCCTAGAATTCAACATTGGGCATTCCAGCTTTGGAGGAAGCGGGAGAAAACCTTGTCATTTATACTCGGCTGAAGGAAAAGCATAATTGTCAAGGGCAAAAAACTCCTTGGAATATCTTATTTGAGATTCTACGTCTCAGGAGACCGAACCACTCAAAAATACCCTACTAGCACATTTTATTACAAACCCCGCGGGGCCATGGTCAAAATTATTCAAATAAAAAACTGGCTAGCCAATATTGGCTAGACATGCAGGCAGATCAACTGATACACTGGAATCAGACTTTGAACAAGTCTGTCAACCGACGGCTCCTCAGGTAACCCAACTATGGTACAAAAAGGTTGGTAATAGTAACCATTAAAACATTAAGAAGCAACTTCTCCAAGAAAGGAGGCAAGTGTACTACCTTCCCATCGAACTGTGTAGCCATGAAAACCTTCCAAGTCGACACTTGTGTAAATTTTCACAATTGATGTGATCAAAATCACGATAATTTGCTGTAACATTGCCACAACCACGAGCACATAGGGAAGGTGCCCCAGGGAAGTGTGCAAGGGTAGTTACGCTCAACAATCAATAATATAATACACTTCCATATGCCATGTCATATCAACCAGTCCAAGGAGGTGCACCCTAGTGAGATGTGCCTCCTTATTCAAGCAATAAAATAGTATTATAATGCATGCTTTCCTCTAGCATATGTGCCAAGGAGGGTGCTCCAAGGAAAAACATAGAATATCTCAAAACTACCTTTATCCAAGTTTGAAACAAGGGAAATGAGTGAGGGTGCTTTAGTACTGGGCTTTCATGTGGTCCAAACAAGGTCCACAACCCTAAATCATCTTTAGCATGTGTGCACAAGGCTAGCTTATCTTGATCCATCTTCCCATTCTATTTCTAAATCTTATCTTATACTTAGGGACACACCCCTTATGCTAGAGGAGAGGCGACCTAAAGTGAGAGAGGGTGTTGTTGTGGCGACAATGGACCAATGTAGTAAACATTTGCGATTTTTTGCGAAAAATCGCAAAAAGTGCGATTTTTTCCTCAAGCTGATTTTTTGGCGATGAAAAATCACGATTTTTTTAAATTTGAAAGAAGTGCGATTGTTTGGAAAAAATCGTGATTTTTCCTGATTCTTTCCGCCACGATGGAAAAAATCGCCCAGCTTGAGGGATCCACGACATAAAGAGGTAAAGGTTTTTTTTTCATTTTCTTGTTGGAGAAGGAGGGAGAAGGGTAAGAGGAGACAAACAACCATTGTGGGGGCATCCAAACACCATTTTACATCACCATCAAGGATTTTTGTGGAGCAAGGGTTCAAGGTTCCAACTAACCAAGTCAATCTTCCTCTCACAGGTATGTACATTGTATCCCATTGTTTTTTATATCTTTTCCATGGGTTGTTTGCATGTTTGCATGCATTGTTCTCTTCCTAGATTTATTTTTTTGTCATTTTGACATTGATTTCCATGCCCATAAATATGAAAAACAGTCACAATGTAAGAGATTTTTTCCATGGAATAGTAGGCTTGTTTTCTTAGGTTTTTAGCCACCCTCTTGTTCTCATTTTTCATGGCTAAAAATATAAATTTAGAGGTCTAATTTTTTTAAACCAAACTGTTGCTATTTTTTTCAAAAGGGTTTAATGTGTTTTTTGTGCCCTAGGCTTGCAGTTTGACTCTTGAAAGTTGAGGCTATCATTCCCTTTGCAAAAATGGCAAAGCCTTTGGACCCTTTTTGGCAGTATGGTGAACCAGAGGATGGGACAAACAGACAGAATTTGAAATGTAAATTGTGTGGGCATCACATGACGGGAGGGATTAGCTGGTTGAAGTACCATCTAGCCAAACTCCCTGGGCACGATGTTAGCCTATGCATTGGAGTGACCCCAAAGATCATGAGATCTGCACATGACTCGATCCATGAAAAGAACAAAAAGAAGGATGGGATTGCAACAAACAGAGCTGAGCTTGCAACTTTTGGCTTAACAAGAGGTTCAAGGGTATCAATGTCTACTAATGTCGGTGCGAGTAGTGGGAGGGGCTCCATTGATTCACCTATTGGGAGGGGGGGTTCTCATCCCATTTTGTTGCACGAACAGGAGTTGGAGCACAACCTTCTATCAGTTCAATTATAAAGAAAAGTGAAAAGGTACAAGTAGACATGGTTATGGGGAGGTGACTTTATTGGAGTAGCATGCCTCTCACCATTGTCAAAAACAAAGCATTTTGGTAGCAGATGTGTGATGCCATTGCAGTAGTTGGCCCAGGGTATAAAAGTGCCACCTTTGAGGAGTTGCGAGGGCCAATCCTTCAAGCAGAAAAGAAGGACATCAGTTCTAGATTGTAGGAGTTCAAGAAGTCATGGGAGACCACTGGTTACACAGTCATGTCTGATGGTTGGACAGATGGTAAGGGTAGAACCCTTATCAAATTCTTGGTACATTGTCTTAGAGGTACGATGTTTATTAAATCAATAGATGCATCAACATATGTAAAAGATGCAACACTCTTATGTGAGTTGATAGAGGAGTTCATATAGGATATCTGGGTGCAAAATGTTGTGCAAATTATTACAGATAATGCATCTAATTATGTGGCTGCTGGTAAGATGCTTATGGAGAGGCACTCCACTTTGTTTTGGACTCCATGCACTGCTCATTGTATTGATTTGATGCTGGAGAATACGGGGAAAACTCCCTTCATCAAGGAGGTGATTAATCAAGCTAGAAGCATCTCCAAATTCATATACAACCATGCTTTTGTTCTCAGCCTCATGAAGAGGCACACCAAAAACAGGGAGTTGAAGCGTCTTGCAATCACGCGTTTTTCCACCACCTTCATTACGCTTCAGTCTTTGCTTCAATGTTAGTCTGAATTGAAGCAAATGTTTGTTTGGTATGAGTGGCGTGATTGTGCATACAGTAGGAGAGAGGATGGGAGAACCATTGCTAAGTTGGTGTACACTGACTCCTTCTGGGAAGGAGTAGAGGAAGTGTGTACGGTAAGTGGACCTTTGTTTTGGACTCCATGCATTGCTCATTGTATTGATTTGATGCTAGAGGTTATGGGGAAAATTCCCTTCATCAAGGAGGTGATTGATCAAGCTAGAAGCATCTCCAAATTCATATATAACCATGCTTTTGTTTTCAGCCTCATGAGGAGGCACACCAAAAACAGGGAGTTAAGCCTCTTGCAATCACGCGTTTTGCCACCACCTTCATTACGCTTCAGTCTTTGCTTCAATGTTAGTTTGACTTTAGGCAAATGTTTGTTTGTGATGAGTGGCGTGATTGTGCATACAGTAGGAGAGAGGATAAGAGAACCATTGCTAAGTTGGTGTACATTGACTCCTTTTGGGAAGGAGTAGAGGAAGTGTGTGCGGTGAGTGAACCTTTGGTAAAGGTTCTAAGACTTGTTGATGGTGATGATGGTGACAAGCCTGCAATGGGCTATTTGTATGAGGCCATGGATAGGGCCAAAGAAACCATTCGAAATTATTATGTGGGCGAGGGTATCCCTGGGCACAACATGCACATGTTGTTGTGGGATTTGATTGATAGTCGATGCACCGGGATGCTTCATCGACCCATTCATGTAGCAACACTCTTCCTGAACCCCACATTTTCCTACAAATGCATTTTTGATTTTGATGACGAGGTGTTGGAAGGGCTCCTCACTTGTATTCAGAGGATGGCACTTGAATATGACACTCGCAATGCAATCGATCACGATATAGAAGTGTATCGAGATGGTACTGGAGCATTTGGATTTGGTGATGCTACTCGTGACAAAACCATTTTCATGCCAGGTATGTTATTAATTTATTAGAGTGTTTTAACTTTTAACTTTTATAATTTTATTTGAAAGTTGAACAGTTTGAACTTTGAACTATGATTTATCATTTAATTATTTCTTATTTCAATTTTCCAATGCAATGAAATGTAATTTAGTTCTCTTTCATTCTTATTTGTTGTAGCTACTTGGTGGCGAACCTATGGTGTAAGGACACCAAATTTACAAAAATTTGCCATTAGAATCCTAAGCCAAACTTGTACCGCTTCGAGATGTGAGCAAAATTGGAGTGTTTTTGAAAAGATACATGCAAAGAAACGCAGGAGGTAATAATTTCAATAAAACAATTGCATTTAATTTAATATATCAATCTATGATCCTTTAACATATTATAATTTATTAACTTTTGAGTCTTTGACCCTCCATAGCCCAAACTCATAATTTTTTTTATTACACTCTTATAGGTTGGAGTTCACACGTCTCAATGACTTGGTGTATGTCCATTACAGTCTTTTCCTGTGGATGAGATAGATAGAGAAAGAACCGAATGCCGATGCCATCTCCTTGGACAATATTGATATATTTTCTAAGTGGAGGGTGGAGATTGAGTCTCTTGTCATGGAGGAGTCACCTACATGGTTAGAGCCAAAGGAGGGGGAGCAACATTAGGAGGAGGGGGAGGAGGAGGAGGAGTGGTACGGAGATACCATGGAAGGTGATGTGCTGGCATTGCCACCGCCTTATACACACATTGATGCACCTAGCCCTCCATCCATCACTCACTGTCAGATATTGGATCAGGAAGCAGGGCCAAGACCTTCTTCTACTAATGCTAGGGACAGGCCTGACAAACGACCCATGACCTTTTCCCGTAAAATGGGGAGAGGGCATTGATATTAGATAGCTAGCTACTAGTTTTCTTTAGACACATTTATATATGTGATGTCATTTTGTATTGGTTATCCACTTTTGAGTCCTTGATTGGACAACTGTGAGGTTTCAGAATTCAGTATTACTATCGACTTTCATGTATCATTTAATATTTTGCATGAATACATGATGTATATTAGTGCTTTCTCCATATTTATGTTCCAATGTGTTTATCTGATGTTGTTGCTGCTTTATATGTTTAAAATTTTGAAAAACAATGAATATATTTTGTCTTTTTTAATGTTTGCCGCGGTTTGCCGATTTTGCCGATTTTTTCACCGATGTTGCCAAAAAATTGTTTTCGGGACCCTCGCCGATTTTTTGCTGATGCGGATGTTTACTTCATTGCAATGGACAACCCCTCATAGTTACCCTAAGGTTGTACTTGTCTTTTAGGGCATTACTTTAAGTGCAGGTTTTGGGAGGTTAAAAACATTATATATAGACTTTAAGTATTTACTTCTCAAGGGAATTCTTATTCTTGCAATACATATCTTCATAAATAGCATTAACAACCATTATGTTTGCAAAATTGCAGGAAGTTGATCAAACAACAGAGCTTGTGTGTGTGCATGATTCAGCACGCCCTCTAGTTTTATCTGGAAATGTGAAAAAGGTATTCTTATTCTCCATGCTTGTTCTTTATTAGCTTAATTGTAAGTTTTGTTTTTGTGGTAGTGCGTTGCCTATTCTTTTTAAATTGCATTACAAGAGTTGTTAATCACAAGTTTTGTGTCCACTGCAGTTGTTGTCTTAGGCTTTGCTTATCTACTATGTGTGAAATTCAGATTTCTTAGTTATGGATGCTGACTTCAACTTTAAGAGTTTTATGGACATCTCATTCTTGCATATGACTAGTTTACCTCATCAATTTGTCACTCAATCACTTGATACTCAGATAAAAGTTTAAACTCCCATTACCAACCATGGAGATTAAGACACCAAGAAGCCACAACCATAGACCCCTTCAACACATGTTGACAATAATCCTCTTGCTTTCTGTTATGGTTTGTTTACCAACACCTTGCAACACGAATATATATATCCACACACACAGCTATAGACAGGTAGATAGATAAATAGGTTAGCATGCAATGCAGTGCATTCCAGAATCTACTTAGACTGTAGGGGTAATTGGTAAATCATCCGTCCCATTAGGTACATTGAGTGAACATTTAGAGTATGACCATCAACAAATGTAGCATGCATTTGAAGCTCAAACAATTAGCACCTTTTGATTCTTACGACATTCTTCGTGCAGCTAAAAATTGCATGATGTTGGGTCACTAGTTTGTAGGTTCACTGCATTGCCATATCTATCTTTGCTTATATAACATGCTAAAGTGCAAATGGTGTTGAAGGTCCAATATTATTCAAGCATTATTATGGAGCTCACCTTGCTATATAAGAAACGACAATGAAGAAAGCTACAGCAAGTTTAGCTTATGGTCTATTTTTTTAATTAGTACTAAGGTTCATTATAATACCTTATGCAAAATGTCTTCCTTATTAAAGAGGGGAATAACAAATTCAATCATGCAATCTATCTAATGTTAGTTGTAAAAATACAAAGATGAAATATCTCAATATTTGTGGGCTGAAGAAGTGAGTGCTTTTCTCTTTTAGCCCTAAAACTTAAAAGAGACTATATTCTATTCTATGTTGTGGTGTACTTTTCTTTTAGTGGCTTACACATGTTGACAACATTATTGTCAATGTATTTCATATCTTTAGGAGAGGGTCTTGAGTTGTCATACTCATCATTATGAAGACGTCATTAGGAAATCCTTGGCTAAAAGGGCATAGTTAATTCGCAAAGACATTAGAAAATTGTTCATGATGTGGGATGATTATTTCATTACAGAAAACTTTATGTACATGATTTCTGGACATAACAACATAATTGCCCAAAGTATGAGGGCATGTCCTAATTTCTAATTACTGTAATTACCTCACATCTGGGAATTCTAAAGTTTCATTAAGTTGATAACTTTCCCAACACTAACTGTATTTAGAAACTTACGTTAACCTTGTCATTAATTTATCATCCCCCTTAATGACCAATTTGTTAACTTCTACGCCAAGCATTTCATGAAGTTTTACAAATTTGTCCCTTGACTAGTGTTACTTATATCATCAATAGAACGCCACTCCCATGATATATTGTGTTATTTTCCCCAAGCTGATATTATCAGCCCAAATTATTGTGAATTTTTTTTCTGATGAAAATATCGTGATATTTTTTGGGTATATATTTTGAGTCTAAAAAATATCACCTTGCTAACACCAATAATGCTTTATAACTTGATTGTTGTTCTTTTTATCCTTTGTTTGAAAACAGAGATAGGGAATTGAGCTGTAAGGAGTTTGTGACCTTGGTAATCACTGGCAATATTATGTTCTTAAAATAGAAGTTGATGTTCTCCTTTATCTTTATTTTCTATCCTTTTACTTAGATTTTTAACATTACCATTAACTGTTTCAGGTTGTTTAAGAGTTGTTCCAACCCCATCGGACTTCGTATGGAGAAAGTAGAATTTCATATCCCATTTAGAGTTTAGTAGACTTAAATAGTTTTCAGTATTTCAAGATTAGCAAGATTGCAACATTTCCATTGGATTCTATCATGTATGAGGGTATGTGATTGGCATTTAATCAAGAGCACCAAGCCTTGTATGTAGCTCAATGTTGGTGGTGTTGATTGTATAAGTCCTTTGTCATGTCCATAGTAAATAGTAAATACTAACAATGTACCCTTCACTCAAACAAAATCATTGATTATGCATGTTAAGTTTTTTCTACCTTATTTTAATGCTTGAATTAGGGAGTTTCATCAAAATCGAAGGGTGTCGACTGATGTCCATAGAGGATCAAGGTATAGGCAAAGGCTAAAGGAATGGGCAGAGGATGCTACTAATGATGAGGATCCCAATATGGGTGATGATTTTGATGATATGTAGTTATTTGTTGAGGCCATTTAGGTCCTCGATGCCCATGTATTTGGTTTTGGATATGTATCGCGATTTGCAGTCTGTGCCATTTTGCTATATTCTCCTTATATATATATATTAATTTTGCATATTTTATGTATTTTTTAGTAAACTAGTGCACAAATCGGTTCATAGGCTGGTTCTGATCTTGGTTCCGATTGTGATAACTTTGCTCGTGATGATGAATGATGAGATACATTATTATTTTTTGATTTTATATCAGCATTTAACGACTTAGGACTCAGGACAGATATCATAATTCAGTATCATTGTGTGATGTTTCACTTGATGGCATCTTATACATCCTATATATCTGTTTTTTTCTTCATATTTAATATTTATGTGGTAATGTGTTTGTTTGATGTTGTTGTTTCTTTGCATGTTTATAACAATGAAAATTGAAGATTTTTTTGTATTTTTTTAAAGTTTGCTAATATTTTCCGATATTTCCCCCCATATTGCTGATAAGTTATATTCCAGAGGCATGGTGATATATTACGTGACACTAAATGTAATATTGCCTTGACAAAGGCTTGGTAAATACATAAGCTAGTTGGTTCTAGTAAGGACAACACTAGTTCAATTTACCTATTTTGAACCTTCTCTCAAATGAAGTAGTGGTGAACTTATATTGGGCTTGATTATCACACTTGAGTGGCACATTTGTCACCAACTTCAATACTCCCTTATTAACTCGAGTGGTTCACCACCTTCAATAGTTCCTGATTATGATAGTACAAGGGTGTTGCATCTCTTCGCTAGACACATGTATCATAAAGAATCCTCCCAAGCCATGCTGCTTTTCACGTAACTCTTACGACAACTTTATAATTTATACTCTACTTATGTGGATGATAGAGAAATCATAGCTTGCATTTTGCTAGTCTATGAAATAGCAACCGAACATAAGTTAAACACATACCAAAAAGTAGATCTCATGTCGTTTACTGATTTTTCCCATTATGTAAAACTTGTCAAACTGAACTTGTTGTTACTGCCTGAGTTGCACTTAGCCGGACTTTCAAGTGAGCCGACAAAGATGAACAAAGTACTTGTTCTAACTCGGGTCTCAGAAGACCGTCATACCTTCCTGGCCTTTTTATTTTTTGTACCACATGTTCATACCCCTTGGGGGAAATTGTAATAAATGTACTAGCATGACAATTTTTTTGTAAAGGACTTGGCTTCCTAAGACTTAAATGTCAATCCGATCATTCTTAGGTGTTTTTTTTCCTTGTCAATTATGCAATGCTGAATAAGTGATGTATAATTTGAGTTTTCACCACTCCTCTAAAGTTGGAATGGTCGTCTTGGTGGGTAGGCCTTAGGAGGTTATTAAAGTTCATGTGTCAATGTATATGAGCATGCTAGGCATCGATATTGAGTCGTATGGACATGTGCTAGGTCCCCCTAGAGTTTCGTCCGATTCCGAGAATATATATATATATATATATATTTCCATTTTTAAGCCATTTTCTAATGGTTTAATTTAAAAAACTTGTAAATGGCATCAAAACTTGATTTAGAGGCAGAATTTGGCGTGGGGATGCTTGTTTTAATGCGTAGAGCATACTCTTTACTCACTTATGGTCATTTTTCGCTATCAGAGCATCAAAATGACACTTAAATGCTAAAAGTGCATCATTTTGGCATAAGTCAAAGGAGTAGAAAAGTAAAAAATGATTATTTTAATGGTTAAAATTGACTTGGCATGGTGGTCCCTATAGAGGCGAATTCTTCTTAGCGAAGAGGCGTCACATTAAGTCATGTCTCACTTACCATTTAAACCAAAGTTTAAAGCTCATGCTTTTCCCATACGAATACTTCAAAGTTTGAGTGTGGCCCACGCTTTGATTAGCGAATGGATGGTATGATGCGACTCATCATTTAAATGGCATCACATATCATTGGTTATATCTACCATGTGTTTTATCCAACGATTAATCTCACATCATATTAAGCCGTACGACTTCATGGTATCGTGAGGATATGAGCACATACGAGTTAAGGAGGATGATGTGGCTTGGTAGATGTGTTGAGTTATGGGGTAACCTAGGATGTCCTCCATGTGGACTGCCTAGCATGGAGGCACTTATCTGCATCGGCAGGAGGGTAGAGTGTGAGATGCACTCTGCCATGTGTCATAGATCCAACTGCGGAGACAAGCAATGAGTTAAGTCACTTTTTCTAGTTACATGCAAAAGTGCATGCATGCATTTCGTAAATGCAACATTTTGTTTTTTGGCACCAAAAGTGAAATTAGGGTTTTGGAACCCTAATTAGGGTTTGGTGACCTAATTTCTCATTGACTTATAAAAAGGGATTGAGGGAGCAAAAATCATTTATCTTTTGGGAGTATCACGAGATCAGAGCAGTTGTGAGCAATAGTTGACCAAAGGAGGGAAAACCATCTGAGATAGTTGGGGGCGCATTCTCGAGGGCAGTGAGAGTACAGATCTTCAGAGAGTGAGTTCTTTCATTAGGGAAGTGAGAGGACATATCTTCAGAGAGTGAGTTCTTTCATTAGGGCAGTGAGAGAGAGTCTTCACTGAGCATCTTCATAGACTAAAGAGTAGCAACAACAACAACAACAGTGTGAGCAACTGGAGGAGGACGTGAGCAACAACACGTCACATGTGTGGGACGTGAGGGAGTTGCTGGACACGTGTGGGATGTTGAGAGGGCCCAGAGAGCTGAGGGTCTTCATCAGTGACTGAGGAGAGGTCTTCAGTGATCAGTCAAAGCTAAACCGCTAGCAGATCAACTGAGACATGCCTTAGAGGAGTGAGGACGCAGTTGTACAGCTGGGGGATGTTTTGAGTGATTGAGGACGCAGTTCATCTTCCGGAGCAGAGCAGATCAGAGCAAAGAGATGAGGGAGCATCCTTCGGAAATTTAGACAGAGTGTACACTGTACAACATCTAGTGATTGACAGAGTTAGATTTGAGAGATCCATTGCGAGGATGTACTGCTGGGGGTGCATTTTCTAAGAGCAACAACTGCAACTGCTTCAAATCTAGTGTAATGTCTTCATCTGATGAGGCATTGAGGACCAAAACCGCTAATTTATGTGATTCCTGTGGGTTCGAGCGGTTATTGACAATTAGGGAATCAACTAAAGACTGATGCCATCTACAGAAAATCTAGGGCATTAATATGTTATCACCATTAGGTCAAGGAGGGCCACCATCATGCATGACATCTAAGCATTATTTAATGATGCATGCAAGTCAACTGCAAATTAGAAGTTAAAGTGACCTAATTAGGTCAAAAGTTAGGGTTTTCGCAGTTGAAAGTTATAAAAGGAAGATAAAGTGAAAGGAGACTTACTTTTGATGATTATTGATTTTGGAGCTCTTGAGTAGCAGCACAACATGCGGCCACAGCAGTTGGGGTTGGAGACGGCGTCTTCAACTAACGAGGTTTCGGCAGTGAGATATCTGCCCTAGTCTCATCCAGGGTAAGCCATCCAGGTTCACCATCCGCTCTTCAATTTATTCACAGTTATCCAGTATCCATCAAAGATTGTTTGTAGGGGCACGTGTGCAGCCGTAAGGGGTTTTCAACTGGAAAGCCCAAATCATTCACTAAGTCTTCAAATCTTAGTTTATCTTCGGAACCCAGGCACCATTCTCATCATCGGTATCATACTCTAGTACCCGGTGATTATCATATCCGATCTTGCTCATCCTGAGCAGTTATTATCCATTTCGGGATCAGGGGGGCGTGAGCAGCTGAACCTCCAGAACAATTTGCTAGCTTGCCTAGAGACCTCCGAATTTCTGCATGTACCAGGCATTCTCTCTGGCACAGGAAGGCTATCAATCCTGCAAATTCTCAACTTCATCGGACCCTCCTTCACTGAAAACGTCACCCTTAGCTGATTTGGGGTTCGTGCTGCTGGGGTATCATCGGAAGCAGAAGACACCAGGTCATCTCTGATTCAGCTCTTGATGCATGCTTATTCTCTCAGGAGCATTCCAGCCAGCTTATCAGTGGTAAGTGTTCATTCTATCCTACAAACCCTAACCCTAATTTTAGCTATAAAATAGGGAATTTTGCATGGCAGTTTGCATGCCCGGCGGTTTCAGTATATTTGCATAGAATTAGAAAATGTTAGGATTTTGGATATTACATCTAGGGCTTTGGCCCTTCAATTTCACTAATTGCTCCTTTAAATCTTACTCTACTTCTATATTTTATTTGCTTTGGGCTTGAGAAAGAAGAAAGCCCCACTGTAGCTGGTTTTCCCCATTGGGGTTTCCAGGATAAAATTCTGAGTCATATGTGTGATTGCCTGATTGTTTATGAGTTGTAAAGGATTTCATGTGCTGCATTTCTAAATTTGTTTGAAGTGTATTTCATCTTGGATTAGTGAATATTTTGGCCGAGTTGATTATCCATGTTAGATTTTCTTAAGATTATAGCAGTATATCTTAATTGCATTTATCAATAAGATCACTAGAAGATAGACAAAGCACAGAACAATAACCCGAGTATTTTTCACCTAGGAAACCCAAATGGGAGAAAACCCAATAACCTTCGTCTAGAGATAATAATTCTGAGATCATAGTACAATGAAGAAAGAAAGAGAAAAATATGGAAATGCTTTCCAAAGATGAAAACCTTGAAAACAGTCTTCTTCTGCAGTGTATGCGAACTTTGTTGTCTCCCAGAAAACTGCGCACTTCTTTGAGCCGCTGTGTTGCTACTGTGTAAGAGAATGAGGAGGGGTGCCTCCTATTTATTTTGATTTTCCACTAATAATTTAACTGGGGCAGACTTCCCTTGGGGGAGCAATATAATTTTATATTTCATAATTTATATTTTATTCTTTTATTGCTGCCTTTTCACCCCAAGGCTTACATTGTTCTTTCTAGGGTTTGGATGAATGATTACAACAAGTTGAACTCCCGAAGGAGGACAATACGAATAGCTTTTGAAGATGCACAAACTCCAACACTCCCTCTCAACAAGGAAGGTATTCTTCGGTCTTCATCAACATCATGATCATCTGGGTTTCATCTATACATCTATACTGTCTCTATCATCTCTAAACGTACTAAAGGTTGTCTTTATGAATTTCTTCTATACAGATGTCTGAGAGAAAATATTCTGCTACCTAACCGTCTCTATTATTGATGGAATAATTCCATACCTGGCTTAGAGATCCTGGATGAGCACACGTGCACGACTATCTACTACCTGTTCGTCTCATTTGCCGATGGGGTACTCCTATACCTGGCTGAGAACCTGAACGAGTAGAGGCACTTGTGCAATCACACGACCATCTACTACTAGTCCGACTCATTTGCCGATGGGATTTCTCCCATACCTGGCTGAGTACCTGGATGAGCAGAGGCACCTGTGTGAACTTGACCATCTACTACCTGTCCATCTCATCTGCCGATGGGATGAGAACCTGGACGAGTAGAGGTACCTGGGAAAAGGTATGGTGAGTGTCTCTTAGTCATCTCTCCCTCTCAAGGAGGGATACGTTCTCTTCTATCCCAAGTCTTCCGCGAAAGTATTCAAATTTCACTCTGGGAAGAGGCTTGGTGAGAACATTTGCAGTCTGGTCATCTATCGGAATATACTGTAGCTTGACCGCACCTTTCTGCACCATATCACGTATGAAGTGATATCGAATCTCTGTGCTTCAACTTGTCATGAAATACAGGATTCACTGACATCTGTACAGAACTCTGGTTATCACAGTGAATCATGGTTGGCTCTGGAATCTGGCCAAACAATCCTGCAAGAAGTTTACAAAGCCAAATTGCTTCTCGGGCTGTTGAACTAGCAACCATATACTCGTCCTCTGCAGTACTAAGAGCTACTGAGTTCTGCTTCCTACTGCACCAGGAAATAACTGCAGAACCCATACTGAAACAACATACCAAAGAAGCATAATCCCTCAGCTTCTTCAAGTTTGCATCCATCGGTGTAGCTATGGACTTGCAGTCCAACATTCCGAATATCTTCAGTATATCGATGGTGTATTTTCCTTATCCTAGGAAAATCTCTTTCTGCCTCTGCCATACTTCTAATCCCAAGTAGTGTAGCAATCCAAGATCCTTCATTTCAAACTAAGAGGCGAGTTTCTTCTTACACCATAAGATAAGTTTCTCATTTTCGGTAAGAAACAAGTCATCAACATATAGTACCAAAATCAGTGGCTCATCATTCACAACCTTGTAGTAAAGGTTGGGGTCTGCATCACTCTTGGTGAATCCCAGAGTCACCAGGAATTTGTCTATCCGTCCATACCAAGCACGAGGTGGTTGCTTGAGTCCATATAACGCCTTTTTCAGCTTGCATACGTGAGACTCCTTTCCATGGACAACAAACCCTTCTGGTTGTTCAATATATACTTCTTCCTAAATAATATCATTGAGAAAGGCAGTCTTGACATCCATCTGATGCAACTTCCATCCCATAGCTGAAGCAATAGCAATGATCAATCTGATGGAAGTGTATCGAGCCACAGGAGCAAATGCCTCATCATAATCGACTCCCTCTTTCTGAGAGAACCCTCTGGCAACAAATATGGCCTTGTATTTTTCAATACTCCCATTTGCTCCATGTTTGATTTTGTATAGCCATTTGGAAGTTGCAACTGACTTCCCCTCAGGTCTCGGTACATTCTACCACACATCATTCTTCATGATGGATTGATATTCTTCCACCATGGCGTCCTATCAAACTTGGTGTCTAGATGCATCTTCATAAGTGGTGGGTTCTGAGTCAATGATGTGACTCATCAATGCTACATAACTGGAGAACCTCTGAGGTCTTTTGCTTTCTCGTAAAGAACCGTGTGGGGCTTCATGCCCCTCTGCATCCTGTAAGGTTTGTTGCGCCCATCTAGGTCTTTTCCGACTTACTGCCATATCTTTTGGAATATCAACTGTTGTGACTAGATCAATGGGATCAATGGTTCATCTTTCTTTGCTAATTCATCTTGAATGGGAGGGGAAGATGATCTCCTCTCCATTTGATCTCCATGTCTGATCCTTTGCCTATCCTGACAACCATTTCTTCTTCAAAGGTCACATCCCTGCTAACTTCAATCTGTCTAGATCCTGGGATATAGATTCTGTAGGCCTTTGAAGATTCATTGTATCCCATGAAAGTTCCCTTCTTGCATGAAGGTTCTAACTTTGTCCTTTCCTCCTTGGGCACATGTATGTAGACTGGACAACCAAAGATTTAGAGGTGACCTACTTCTGGTTTTACTCCTGTAAAGGCTTCTTCAGGAGTCATGTTCTTCACTATCTTATGTGGGCATCTGTTCTGTACATATACAGTTGTTCTGGATGCTTCTACCCATAAGAACATGGGTAGACTCTGGTCATGGATCATAGCTTTGGCTACCTCCACAATTGTTCTGTTCTTTCTTTCAACAACCTCATTTTGGAGGGGATTGTAGGGACCTGTAAGCTCCCTCTTAATTCCTGCTTCTTTGCAGAAATCATTGAATTTCGTAGAGGTATATTCTCCACCATTATCTGATCTTAGGATCTTGATCCTCTTCTCTGACAAATTTTCGACTTGTGCTTTGAACTCCTTGAATTTACTGAGTATTTCCTCATATTCCTTGGTCTTAAGAAAGTAGATCCAAGTCTTCCGTGAGTAGTCATCAATGCATATCACATAGTAACGATATCCTCCAAATGAGGCAACTGTCATTGGGCCACACAAGTCAGAGTGCACTAGATCCAAGATTACTTTGGATCTACTCTCACTATCTGGGAAGGATTTCTTGGCATTCTTGCCAAGAGCACATCCTCTACATGTTCCATCATGGTCTACCTGTAACTATGTTCTTCACTGCTGAGAGAGCTCTGTAATTTAGATAAGTTATTCTTCTGTGCCATAGCTCACCCATACTTGTAGACTCATGGACTAGGGCTTGGATTGGTGGAGTGTTCAGTCGATAGAAGCTCTCCTCTCTCATACCAATTACTTTGGCTGTATCCATGCTTGAGCTCTTCTGCCAAGCAAGTACTTTTTTATCTGAAACTGCTACTTTATATCCTTTGTCTTCTAAGGTTGAGATGGAAACAAGACTTCTTTTCATACCAGGTACATAGAGCACATCACTTAAATGTAGAGTGTCATTCGACTCTAGATGAAGGGAGGTAACCCTAGATCCCTTCGCAGTGTAGTTGGCATCATCTCCAAGTACAAATCGAAGATGAGAATCCTTCTCAACTACTTCTGAGAGATTTTCTTTATATCCTGTCATGTGTCTAGATGCACCACTATCTATGATCCAAGTATCACTAGTGGTGGGAACAGTGCTTGATAGTGCTGATATGAAGAAGAATTCTGTATGATCTTCATTCTTCTGTTTCTTGTGATGATGATCTTCTTCTACATCAGCAGTTGAAGCTTCATGCTTCCTTTTGTGTGAACTTTGACAGCTACTGGCATAATGACCGTATTTCTTGCACCTGTAGCATTGGATCTGAGATAGATCCATCTTTTGTTTCTTCTGATCTGGGGGAGGACTTGATCTCTTGTCTTGATGCTTGTGAATGTACAACTTCCCTCCCCTTTCCTTGCCTTTCTTGGCATGAGATACGAACTCTTGATTTTCCTCAGGTTGAGTACTATGAAGTCTTTGGTGTGCTGTGATTCTCGTTTCTTCCTCAGTGCATTCTGCCCATAGCTTATCAAATTGGGCAACTTGGTTCGACCACTTATAGTTTGGATGAAAGACTCCCAAGATGGTGGGAGACCATTTAAGGTGGTCATACCGAGATCCTTTTCTTCAAGATTGTCGCCACTGGACTTTAGCTTGTCTCGGAGCTTGGTGATCCTCATGAAATATGAAGCAATATTCTCAGACTTTGTCATCTTCATGTTCGACAGTTGATTCCTAAATGTGAGAGTCACATTGATGCTACTATGTTCAAATAGCTTCTTTAGGGTTTTGAACATCCTCCTCGTCATCGTCTTTTCTGAGATTTGAGGAACCAAGTAATCTCTAACCGAGTCCACTAAAATCCTCCTTACTTTGGCATCATTCTTTCTCTAGCAAGGTTTGTCTTCTTCGGCTTCTGGTTTTGGGACTTTTGCCTTTAGAATCTGTAATAGGTCATTTTCTTCTAGTAGAAGAAGAACCCTAGACTTCCAGGGGATGATGTTGAAAGCCCCTTCCAAAGGATCTTCGACCTTCATGCTGAGCATCTTGACTGCAGATTTGGATC
Source organism: Pseudotsuga menziesii (assembly GCA_001517045.1). Taxonomy (NCBI): domain Eukaryota; kingdom Viridiplantae; phylum Streptophyta; class Pinopsida; order Pinales; family Pinaceae; genus Pseudotsuga; species Pseudotsuga menziesii. Next base: position 534,527 of record LPNX011164292.1, read on the forward strand.
TGAGACCCTAGCAGAGGCTAGGTCAAAAATGAAAGTTGGAGTTTTGGAAAACTGACTCCACAGATAAATGCGCCCTAGAGAGGCGAGTTGAGAAGAGGTAGAGTCGAGCCAAAACTGTGGAGAAAGTAGGTAAAAAATGGAAACCCTAATTTCTGTTGCAGCTACAGAATTAGGTCAAAATTGAAATCTGTCTTCACCAAAAGATTCACCCTCCTTAGAGAGAAATTTCCAGGGCTCTTTTTCTACCAAAAGGTTGAGTGAAGACCTTGAAAGATGAAACCCTAGTTTCGACAGGTTTTCGACAAAGTTCCGACAATGGCGTCTTCTAGCACTGCTCTAATACCATTTTAGATTTTCTTAAGATTATAGCAGTATATCTTAATTGCATTTATCAACAGGATCACTAGAAGATAGACAAAGCACAAAACAATAACACGAGTATTTTTCACCTAGGAAACCCAAATGGGAGAAAACCCAACAACCTTCGTCTAGAGATAATAATTCTAAGATCAGAGTACAATGAAGAAAGGAAGAGAAAAATATGGAAATGCTTTCCAAAGATGAAAACTCTGAAATCAGTCTTCTTCTGCAGTGTATGCGAACTTCTCTCTCTCCCAGAAAACTGCGCACTTCTCTGAGCTGTTGTGTAATATAATGAGGAGGGGCGCCTCCTATTTATACTGATTTTCCACTAATAATTTAACTGGGGCTAACTTCACTTGGGGGAGCAATATAATTTTATATTTCATAAGTTTTATTATATTCTTTTATTGCTGCCTTTTCACCCCAAGGCTTACAATGTTCTTTCTAGGGGTTGTATGAATTATTACAACAAGTTCAACTGCTGAAGGAGGAGAATAAGAATAGCTTCTGAAGTTGCACAACCTCCAACAATCCAAACTTCTTAGAGCGAGTGGAGACCTCTGAGAAAATCTAATATGGTATCAGAGCCTCGTTAGAGGTTAGAGGAGGGAAATCACACTCAGATCTGCGAGCAACATACCAGATCTGTGCGAGGATTCAGTGGAGGAGTTAGATCTGCGAAGAGGGTGACCAGATCTACAAGATCTAAAGAGTAGGGTTCAGATCTGTGACTGTAGAGGCAAGATCCATCATATATGAAGCGTTGAAGTCTAGATCTGAGATATATCTAGCTGGTATCAGCAAGATAGAGACCAGATCTAACTAGATCTGTAGTGCAGGTGTCAGATTTGAGTTGGTGGAGGTCATATCTATGAGATCTGATTGTTAGAGGAGATATCTGAGACAGATGTTTCAGGTCTTGGTGTGTAAGGGCCAGATCTGTGTTTTTGCTCATTGTGTTCCTTGGTTTTTGATCCAGGTTGACCAAAGAGATGGCTAGCAGTTTGTGTGTGGAGGATCAGTTGGATGGGGCCTCAAACTGCAGTGTGTGGAAGGCCAGGGTTGTGTTGTTTCTGAAAGAAATTGAGTTATGGGACATTGTGGAGAGCATGGATACAAATCTCGTAACTATTCCTACAAATGCTACGGCAAAGATCGATCGCTTATGAAAAGAAGAGTATTAAGGCTCAACAGATTCTCCTTGATGCAATCAGGTACGACGTCATCCCACACATCACAGGGAAAAGTAATGCATATGAGAAGTGGGATGCTATGACGAAACTATACCAAAGCTCTAATGAAAATAGAAAGATGGTGCTTCATGAGAAACTGAAGAGCATCAAGATGGTCAAGGATGAGGAAATGGTCACCTATCTGACTCGTTTAACTCGGGTTAGAGACGAGTTGGCAGCAGTGGGGGAGAAGGTGGAGGATGGAGAGTTATTTCGACAAGCCGTGAATGGTGTGACTAAATCGTGGGAAGTATTTGTTGAATCCATTGTAGCCAGAGATAAACTTCCCAAGTGGAATTGTCTATGGGATGATTTTTTTCAGGAGGAGACTCGAAGAGGGTACATTCAGGGGTCTTCTTCTATAGCACCAGAAGAGGAAGATGTGGCACTTGTTGTGAAGGGCAAGCAAAAGTTCAAGAGAGGTGAGCAAAAGAAAGAGCTGGGTAACGTTAGATGTTTTGCATGCAATGAGTATGGGCATTATGCAGGCCAATGCCCTCATAAGAAGAAGAATAAGGAGAAGAGGGACAAGCAGGTGGCAGCGACAAAAGAGGTGGATCAGTTCACCAACAGGTTTGAGAGGGAGTTCTCTCTTGAGGTGCAAGTTGATGAGGGATGGCTTGTGGATTGCAGGCACTGCAGTCATATCACTGGAATGCGAGAAGCATTCACATTTTTTCAGGATATTCCTGAACAGACCTTTAAAGATTATGATGGCACACAGCATGTAATCCGAGGAGTAGGAAGAGTTAGGTTCCTACTAGATTGTGGGGAACTCTTAGAGGTGGCTGGAGTTCTTTACATACCAGGACTGAGAGTGAGCATACTCTCAGTATCATCTTTGGATGATGCAGGTTTCTTTGTGGTGTTTCAGAGATGGTTGATATTCACTTATCCTATGGGAATTGACGTGGTGTTGATGGGCCACAAGATTGAGGGTGAATATGTGGTACGGGGGAGACCTACTTCAGGAGTAGCTGGGTGGTTGTCAGATTCCTCATCAGACTCTGAGATGGAGTTGGAGCGAGAAGCTCCTAGTTTGGATGAGCCTTTGGAGAGTCAGTCCATAGGCAGAGAGATGAGCGATATGCTCATTCTCGTACCAGTCAGAGACTGAGTTGGTATGAGATGACTGAGATGGATTTAGCTCAGGAGCGAGTTGAATCATCTCAAGGTAGGGAGGTCAGGTACCAGTAAGTTGATTTGCTTGATGATGGCTCCAGAGGTTGGCTACAGTAGAGACTAAGAGGGAGTCTGAGAGAGAGCGAGAGGCTCCTTCCAGGACCACTAGGATGGAGGAGGATCAGAGTACTACAGGTCAGAGGGCAGTAGAGGTAGTCAGGATATATATGACAATTACTACAGCAGAGGACTTGTTGGATCCGGGCATTAGTTGTGGCCGAACATCCCTTGCTAAGAGGGAGTGTTGAGTTATGGGGTAACTCGGATGTCCTCCATGTGGACTGCCTAGCATGGAGGCACTTATCTGCATAGGTAGGATCGTAGGAGGGTAGAGTGTGAGATGCACGCTGCCATGTGTCATGGATCCAGCAGCAAAGACATGCAGTGAGTTAAGTCACTTTTTCCAGTTACATGCAAAAAGTGCATGCATGCATTTTTTATATGCAATAGTTTGATTTTTGGCACCAAAAGTGAAATTAGGTTTTTGGAGCCCTAACTAAGGTTTGGTGACCTAATTTCTCATTGACTTATAAAAAGGCATTGAGGTTGCAAAAATCATTGATCTTTTGTGAGTATCAGGAGATCAGAGCAGTTGACCAAAGGAGGGCGAACCATTTGAGATAGCTGGGGGCGCATTCCTGAGGGATGTAAGAGGACAAATCTTCAGAGAGTGAGGAGTTCTTTCATCAGGGCAGTGAGAGAGAGAGTCTTCATTGAGGATCTTCAAAGACTGAAGAGCAACAACAACAACAACAGTGTGAGCAGCAGGAGGAGGACGTGAGTAGCAACACATCACATGTGTGGGACGTGAGGGAGCTGCTGCACACGTGTGGGAAGCTGAGAGGCCCCAAAGAGCTGAGGCTCTTCATTAGTGACTAAGGAGAGGTCTTCAATGATTAGTCTAAGCTAGACTGATAACTAATCAGCTGAGATGTGCCTTATGGGAGTGAGGACGCAGCTATACAACTGGGGGATGTTTTGAGTGATTGAGGACGCAGTTCATCTTCTGAAGCAGAGCAGATCAGAGCAAAGAGCTGAGGGAGCATCCTTCAGAAATGTTAGATTTGAGAGATCCACGTGAGGGTGTACTGTTGGGGGCGCATTTTCCAAGAGGAGCAGCTGCAACTGTTGTAGATCTAGGGCTTTGGCCCTTCAGGTTCACTAGTTGCTTCTCTAAATCTTACTGTACTTCTTCTGTATTTTTTTTGCTCTGGGATCGAGAAAGAAGAAAGCCCCACTGTTGCTGGTTTTCCCCATTGGGGTTTCCAGGATAAAATTCTGAGTCGTATGTGTAATTCCCTGATTGTTTATGAGTTGTAAAGGATTTCATGTGCTGCAAGTTCTAAATTTGTTTGAAGTGTATTTCATCTTGGATTATGGAATATTGTGGCCGAGTTGATTATCCAGACTTCTCAGAGCAAGTGGAGACCTCTGAGAAAATCTAATATTAAGCCATACAACTTCATGGTATCATGAGGATATGAGCTCATGTGAGTTAAGGAGGATGATGTAACTTGGTAGGTGGGGTGAGGTCACCTACCTCATGGGTGGTGGCGCCTACTCCACTATATCACTCCACTTAAACTCAAAATTATCCCATCGATCCCTCAATTTACTCCATGACTCGACCTTGCTCTGTTAGTGGAGGATCCCCCCCTCGCCCCCCCCGGGTCTGTTTTTTGCTATAAATAAAGCAAGCCTCTCTCCCTTTAGAGTGAGTTGGAATATGCTGGGAAGAGTTTGCACATTGTAACCTGTATTCATTTGAGAAATAAAGAGACTTTGGAGGTCTGAATTGTGTTGTGCTCTGGTGGAGTGAATGTATTATCTTCCAACTGTATGGAGGTAACTTGTATTGGAAGCATTATGCATGCTTTGAATCTTATGTAGTCAACTTTGTGAGATAGTTTAATCATTTTGTTTAATTAGTTAAGCTATTAAGTATAAATATTTAGAGATCTTACTAAATGCTTCATTTTCTTATGAAAGCCTTTATATCGATTTCTAAACACGTGTGCTTCTACATTTGAACTGTGTTGTGTGAGTGTGTGATTTGCAGGTCGCTATGATTGGAGACGTGGAAGATCTTGTTTGATCTCTCTACCTTTCTTTTTTAACAGTATTTGTTGTAGATAAAAGTTCCTCGACACACCACTAGTGAAGGCTCAAGGATCCTCTTCTCTCTAAGCTTCCCACTTCTTCTCTTGGTATTTCTTATCATTCCGGTTCTTTTATTTTGAAAAAGCATTTTTAGATCGATAGTCAAATTCACATTTATAAAAAGATCTTATATTGTTTTTTCTTTATAGATTTAGCTAAAAGTTTTAAGGCATTATCATTTCTTAGTTCAAATCTAGATTACCAGCTTTCTTGTTTCAAGTCATTTATCTCGTAAAAATAAAAGGCTTGATTAGTAAGTTAGTATTTGATTTTAATTTAATATCTAGCAAGCTAGTGCTTTGATTTGTTTTGCTATCCGTAAGAAGCAAACAAAGACCTTGAGAAAGCAACTTTATAGCTCACTTTCTTAGTCATTTTTCATCTAGTTTTTATCATTTTTACTTAGATTTTTTTCGGCAATTTTTTGGTAATTATCCCAAAGCACTCTTAAAGTGTTTTGGGTCATGTTTAATTAATGTTTGGTTGCTGTTTTTGTAGGTTTAACAAGAAAAGAGGAGGAAGCTCTGGCGAAAAATCGAAAAAATTTAAGAAAAAGAAGACTAACGAAGCTCCTTTTTGCATAAATTTCATTTTTATAAAGTTGTTGTAAGCCTCTGGATCCGGATTAAAGGACCAAAGTGAATTTATTCCATCATTATAAAAACTTAATAAAGTTTTGAGTGGGCTCCTTAGAGCCAACTCCCCATCCCCCCCGGGGTGATTTGCGTCGGTGTTCCGTTTTTATGAATTTTTAGTTTTAGTTAGTTTAGCTTCAAATTTCAATTTATTTGTTTATTTTATTAGAGAAAAATAAATACTTACCCCACGATTTCCCGACTATCCCGAAAGGGGGAAAGATATTCGTGGTAGGAACTAATTAGATAATCTTTCGTTTTGTTGCTTTAGTGTTTAAAATTTACCCGTTTGTGCTCTCCCAAGTATCCCGAGAGGGTGAAAAAGATTCGCAACCGTGATCTGTTTTGTTATTAAAGACAACACATTAGGACTTTCAATAAAATTGACGAAGGCTCCTTCCTCGTATGCTCTGCACCGTTGCAACTTGTCTGATCGATTGGGTATGTCAGAAAGGGATACGAGTGACTAGAATAATAGGACAACCCATATAAGCTTGTTTCTTGAGAAATCAGGAGGTCACAAAGGGTGGACACCATAGAGTTAGGGAGCTACTCTAAGTAGGTTATGCTTCGCCCTGTTGGACACTTGGTAATACTGTTTAACGCTCATTTCAAAAGAGCTTGCCTTATTAGGCCAAACCCACAATCAACCCACTCCCTTAATCACTCATCTAATAATCTAAAATTTACCAACCGAGACACTGCAATACTTTCACTGAGACTACACTAGCAATCCACATATGCAAAGCACTTTCTTCATTTGGCACTAGTCTATTTCACTCTTTTTTGCATAAGTTGATTTCGCAATCTGTCTCAAATGATGTGCTTATTTCTCTAATGGTTGCTAAGAGTAATTTATTTGCAGTAGTTGGTAGGTAACATTTTAATTCATTACACTCTAAAAAACTCCTAGAAAATCTGTTGTTTCATGCTTTAATAGTTAGAAACCACCTTAGATTATTTTTCATAGGGTCCACCCCCCTTGGCTTCACTAGGAGTTGGCCTAGACGGAGGAGCTGAGTATCAGGTGACAACACTTGGCTCGAGCTTGCCCCCAAGGTCGCACCCAATGATTTGAATATTTTTGCCACGTGACTTGAGATGCGAATTAGGCAGCAACACTTGTCATTATTGAAAATTCCATACCAATATCCAACATCCTTTTTACATACGGTAGTATCCTCTTTGTAACCTCCTTGTGCATGATCTTTCCAATTATATTAAATCAATATTATATTATATATTCTATTCATTGGGATGAATAAAAAAGGGGGAGGAGGGTGTTAGCAAAAATTTCAGTACATATGAAATATGAATAATTATGTGGATCAACAATCATAAATATGTGTAACTTCTAGGAGAAAACTGCCAGATGTGTTTGTAGCAGAACTCCTATCCATTTGGGCTGGTGCATGCCAACCTCAAGGGGGCATCCCTAACTCTTTCTATGCTTCCTTTAACCTATAAATATGCGATAAAACACAATAAAACAACAACAAGAAAAGATCTTTGGTCTTACGATTGAACTGCCTAAGGGGTTACTATAATTGATTTTGTAAATGTTGGTGGGATTTCAATGTTAGCTTCAAAGAAATGGCAAGAAAAAGGATTGGAAGTACTTATAAATGGTAGATTCTACCCAAATAAAGGCTGAAAACTTCTAAATCATTGCACAAAACCCATCGAGATACCGTCAGATTATGAGAGCCATGTTACCGTCTAAGTTGTATTTAGTAGGATTTCAAGTGAGCCAACAAAGATGAAACAAGTGTACTTGTTCAAATTTAGAGGTCCAAAAGTCCTTTCAGGCCAATTTTGGCTCCTTTTAAATTTTTGCATGTTCATACCCCTAGGATAAGTTGTAATAATTTGATGTAGCATGATGATATTTTGTAATAGGCTTGGCCAACTTAGACTTAGTTATTAATACAGTACTCTAGAGTGTTTTTTCTTTATTAATTATATGTTGCTTTTCAACAACATATAATTTATCTTGGGGTTAGGCCTCAGGGGGCTATTAAAATATAAATATCTATGTATATTACCATTCTAGTCATCGATATTGAGTCATATGAACATGTACTAGGCCCCCTGTAGTTTTTTTTTAATTTTCGCAAATACAATTTTTTCTCGTAAAATGGGTCATTTTTTAATATTTTTATTGTAAAATTTCAAAATGTCATAAAAGTGTGGCTAGGGGGCCAAATTTGGCATGGGGGTGCTTGTTTTCTAGCTCATAGCACCCACTTTATCCCAAAACCCACTTTTGAGAGTATTTGAGTGATTATTTATCACTTAAATCAAATTTCTCTCGAAAATGTCAAAAAGACCAAATAAATGGCCAAAAAGACATAAAAAGACAAAAATAAACATTCCTCAATTAAAGGTAATTTGTCCCAGACATATCCCAGTTGAATTTGTTGAGTTATTGTAACTTTGAAGAGTATTTACCTATTATTCCCGATGTTCCTATTGGGAGAATCATTTGTATTTCATTATACCCCGATGTTCCTATCGGGAGAATCACTAAGAGTCATGAAGAAATTCCCTCCGTTGTAAGCCGGGTCATTAACACCCTAGTTAATATAGTATTAAGTTGTTAGAGTCCTCCTAGAGAAGTTGGCCCAGTGAATTTTAGTGGGGCCGACTTGTTGAGTGGAAAATCACGTGAACGGAAGAATATAAATAGAAGTGAGGCTCTCCTCATTTCTACACACACACACGCACTTGTGTAGCGCATAAGAGAGAGAGAGATAGTTGTGGCTGCAAGGAGGAGAAGAATCAGTCTGGGGTTTTATCTTTTATCTTTTGATCATCTATATTGAGTAAGCTTTTGCTGGGTTTTTTCCCATTAGCGTTTTCTCAGGGTAAATTTGTGTTGATCTTGTGATACTATTTCTTTTAGTGATCTTGTCTATATGCTTTTGTTATGAAATTGAAATTGAATGCTGATAATCTAGCTTAGCATATGGAATCTTAACATGGTATTAGAGCTAACCTGAATAGGATAGCCTTCACAAGGTGAAAAAGCCCTCTCTCTCTCCTCGACAAGAAATTAGGGTTTCGAGAAAATTTTTGAATTTTGAAGAACTGATTGCATGGAAAGTTGCGCCCTCCTAGAGTGCATCTTCTGAGCCTAGGATCGAAGTTTTTGGAGGAGTAAATCTCCCCAAAAAGTCAAACCCTAGTTTGACACTGCACCAGAAAAATGCAGAAATCCAGTGAACCAGAAAACTGCTAGAAGTTGCAGTGCTGAATCTCACAAGTCAATTTTGAAGGGTGAAGACTTGAGATCTCCAGAAACCAAGCACACCAGTCAACTCGCCTCAGTCAAGCGCATCTTCTGGTAAGTTCAGTTTCTCATTCCTCAGAATTTCATTTTTGAGTGATCTCCTGACAAAATGGCCCCAAGCACCAAGCTTGAGGAAAAACTAGAAGGCATAGAGAATTTTCGAGCATGGAAACACAGGATTGGCCTCATTCTCAAGGAGAATGATCTCGACAAATATATTGCAAATGAAGTTACAGAACCTGAGGAGGCTGAAGCTAAGGAGAAGCACAAGAAGGATCTGATTAGGGCACAAAGGATTATTGCTGACTCTATCAAGGATCACTTGATTCCTCAAGTGTCATCCAAGAAGACTCCGAAAGAAATGTATGATGCCCTATCCAGAATGCATGAAGGAAGAAACATCAACAAAAAGATGAATCTAAGAGCTCAACTGAAGAGCACCAAGATGAGTCATAGAGAATCCATCCAGGACTATTTCACAAGGGTCTCCCAGTTCAAGGAACAACTAGAAGCTATTGGAGACAACCTTGATGAAGATGAGTTGGTTATGACTGCTGTCAATGGTCTCACTAGACCTTGGGAGTCATTCATCCAAATGATGTGTGTCAGGAAGGAAAGCATGAAGTTTGATGTTGTATGGAAAGATTGTATTCAAGAGGAGACTAGAGTGGCAAAAAGAGAAGCTTTACTAAAGGAATATGATCAAGCCCTAGCCACTCACACCAAGAGAAGAAGGATTCAACCTAACTTCAAGAAGGGAAACCACAAGGAGTCTCAACCTCCGAGAAGGTTCCAGAGAACAAGAGAAAGTCTCCCCAATAAGGACTACTCCAGCTTTCAATGTTTTCATTGTGACAAGATAGGACACATTGCCAGAAATTGTCCGTTGAAGAGACAAGAATACAAGAAGAGGAACAACAACAACAAAAGACATCATGCACATCTAGCTGAAGATGAGGATGATGAAGAAGAAGAGGAAGGACCTCCAATAAAGCAAGCACGAGAAGAAGATGCAGAAGAGTATGTACTATTCTCTGCACTCTCTGGGTTTGTAACACCTGGAGAAGACACTTGGCTTATTGATAGTGGTGCTTCAAAGCACGTGACGGGACACAAGAAAACTCTATCAAAACTTGAAGAAAAGAACTCTCCTTAGAAAGTATCTCTAGGAGATGACTATCAATATCCAATCAAAGGAATCGGTGAAGCAAGCTACAAGCTTGATTCAGGAAATCCCCTGAAGTTGAAGGAAGTCTTATATGTACCAGGTCTAAAGAAGAATTTACTTTCTATCTCAGCTTTAGATAAGAAGGGATTCAGAGTTGCATTCATAGATGGCCAAGTACTCATGTGGCCCAAAGGAAAGTCAAGTGAAGATGTAGTTGTCATCGGTGAAGAAGAAGGAGGCCTGTATAAACTCAAGGGACATTTAGAAACAACCCTTGTTCATGAGTCCACTAGCCCTAGTGAACTGTGGCATAGAAGGTTTGCCCACATCAATTACAAAGCACTACCTCATGTGAACAAAGTAGTGACGAGATTACCAGACTTGAAGATCAACCATGAAGGCATTTGCAAAGGATGTGCAAAAGGGAAGAATATCAAGAATCCATTTGCGAAGAGTGAAACAAAAACAAAAGGTACGTTGGAATTGATTCATTCAAATGTGTGTGGTCCAATGTCCTCCACATCTTTGAGTGGTTTTGAATATTGTATTACATTTATTGATGACTATTCAAGAAAGACTTGGATATACTTCTTGAAAGCAAAGAGCGAGGTGTTTGAGAAATTCAAGGAATTCAAAGCCTTGATAGAGAATCTTTCAGACAAAAGAATCAAGACACTCCGATCAGACAATGGCGGAGAATATACTTCAAAAGAGTTTGAAGCTTTTTGTAAAGATGCTGGAATCAAGAGGGAACAAACTACTCCCTACAATCCTCAACAAAATGGTGTGGCAGAAAGAAAGAACAAAACCATCATGGAGCCAGTGAAGACAGTGATATATGATCAAGATCTTCCAATGCATCTATGGGTAGAAGCAGCAAGAACTGCTGTCTATGTACAAAATAGAATATCTCATAGTGCTCTTGGATTCAAGACTCCAGAAGAGATGTTCATGGGAAAGAAGCCTGAGGTAAGTCACCTCAAGATATTTGGCTGTCCAGTATATGTTCATATACCGAAGGAGAAAAGAACCAAGTTGGACCCCTCTGGAAAGAAGGGGATATTTGTTGGATACTGTGAAGTATCCAAGGCATTCAGAATTTACATTCCTGGATTCCATCACATGGAAATCAGTAGAGATGTAACATTCGATGAAGAAGCAGCTCTCAAGAGATCCAGAAAATGTCAACATGAAGAAGTGTATGAGGAAGGGGCACCTCCTAGAAATATAGAAGCTACATTTCTCTCTGACGATGAAACACCTGAAGATCATGATATGACAGAACCACAAGAACCTCCCACGATGGAGATATCACAGAAGAGAAAGCCTGCTTGGGCAAGAGAAATTATACAAGAAGCAGAAAGATACGGAGCTCCTTAAGGCTCCACAAGGATAAGCAAGAAGCCCAAGCCATTTTCCAGCTATGTAGCTTTGATGTGTGATCTTGTGGATCAAGAACCTACAAACTATGAAGAAGCAATACAGAAGAAAGAATGGGTAGAAGCAATGACGGAAGAGTACCAGTCAATAATGAAGAATGATGTCTGGGTTATAGTTCCCAAACTAGAAGGCAAGAGTGTAGTATCCTCCAAATGGATCTACAAAATAAAACATGCAGTTGATGGAAGTATAGAGAATTACAAGGAAAGATTTGTGGCTAGAGGTTTCTCTCAGAAAGAGGGAATTGATTATGAAGAAACATTTGCACCAGTAGCACGGTATACTTCGATTAGAGATATCATGCCACTTACATCCATGATGAAGTGGGACTTACACCAGATGGATGTGAAGACAGCCTTCCTGAATGGTGTGATTGAGGAAGAAGTATACACAGAGCAACCACAAGGATTTGAAGTTAAAGACAGACGGACTCACGTATGCAAGTTGAAGAAGGCCCTGTACGGTGTAAAGCAAGCTCCTAGAGCTTGGTATGGAAGAATAGATAGTTTCCTGACGAGCTTGGACTTAACCAAGAGTAAAGCCGATCCTAACCTTTACTTCAAGGTTATAGAAGATGAACCTGTCATATTATTACTGTATGTGGATGATCTATTTCTGACAAGTAATGAGAAACAGATTATAGAATGCAAGAAGAAGCTCGTTGAAGAATTTGAGACGAAAGACCTTGGTCTAATGCATTATTTCCTAGGTTTGGAGGTATGGTAGAACTCAGAAGGGATCTTTCTCAACCAGGGAAAGTATGCAGTGGAAATCTTGAAAAGATTTGATATGTTGGAATGTAAAGCCATGTCCACACCCATGGATACCAACTTGAAGTTGCTGGCTGATGAATCACCAGAATTGGTGGATGTGACTCAATACAGACAGATTATTGGGTCATTGATGTATCTAACAAATACCAGACCAGACATTTGTTTTGCTGTGAACACCCTGAGTCAGTATCTAGTTCAACCTAGATGTGTTCACCTGATAGCTGCAAAACATGTGATGAGATATCTGAAAGGGACTATAGACTTTGGTCTATACTATGATGGAAACCATGATTACAGATTGTATGGCTATACAGATGCAAATTGGGCTGGAAGTGTCTCAGACAGAAGTACATCAGGTGGATGTTATAGTCTGGGGTCTGCTATGATTTCATAGTTTAACAGGAAATAGTCCAGTGTTGCTCTTAGCATGGCTAATGCAGAATACAAGCAGCTTGCTCTGCTAGTTGTGAAGCCATATGGCTTCAGAAGCTGATGTCAGGTTTATTCAACTTGGAGTTAGATACCACCGTGATTCTATGTGATAACCAGAGTTGTATAAAGATGACGGAGAACCCAGTGTTCCACTATAAGTCGAAGCACATAGAAATCCGGTATTTCTACATCTGAGATGTGATACAGAAGGGAGCCATAAAGCTCCAGTATGTGAGTACCGATGAACAAGTTGCTGATGTGTTGACGAAGCCTTTGTCTCGAGTAAAGTTCGAATACTTTCGAGACAAGCTTGGTGTTGTTTGGAAAGACCTTCCCCGAAAGGGGGAGCAGTGATGTTGGGAGTGTATCATCCCTAGACATTTGTCCTAAAGTGATCCGTAGACTTATGTCTCCGAGAAAGAAGCAGGATTGTATCATCCCTGAACAGTTGTTCAGAACGGATCCGGTGACTTCAGTCCTCGAGAATGTGGTGGGGTTGTATCATCCCTGGACATTTGTCCTAAACTGTATCTGGTGGCTTCAATCCTCGAGAATGTGGTGGGGTTGTATCATCCCTAGACATGTGTCCTAAACTGTATCCGGTGGCTTCTATCCTCGAGAATGTGGTGGGGTTGTATCATCCCTGAACATTTGTCCTAAACTATATTCGGTGGCTTCGGTCCTCGAGAATGTGGTGGGGTTGTATCATCCCTGGACATTTGTCCTAAACTGTATCCGGTGACTTCGGTCCTCAAGAATGTGGTAGGATTGCATCATCCTTGGACTTAGTCCTAAAGTGACAGGGAGTGATTATCTCGTAATTGTATTCGGTGACTTTGGTCGTCGAGAATGTGGTAGGATTGTATCATCCCTGGACGTAAGTCCTAAAAGTGATCCGTAGACTTTTGTCTTCGTACTGTGGATTGCAGGTTGTTGCTCATGATGTTACTGATCGAAATATCAGGGTATGATGATGATGATGTTACTGATCGAAAGATCAGAGTATGATGATGATGATGATGTTGTTGATCGAAAGATCAGAGTGTGATGATGATGTTGCTCAACGAATTACTGCTGATGATGATGATGATCGAAAGGTCAAAGTATTTTTGATGATGATGTTGCTGATTAATGAAGACTAAAATGCTGACGATGATGTTGTTGCCGTTGTTGAAGACTATATGTCAAAGATGTTGAAAAAGCTTCCAATGATCTATAGATGTATCACCTCGATGATGTTGAAGATGCTCTCTCTCCTTCTCCTGCTGCTGTTGTTGATGTCGTTGTAGAATACCCTTCTCGTTAAGGGGGAGTGTTGAATTATTGTAATTTTGAAGAGTATTTACCTATTATCCCCGATGTTCCTATCGGGAGAATCATTTGTATTTCATGATACCACGATGTTCCTATTGGGAGAATCACTAAGAGTCATGAGGAATTCCCTTCGTTGTAAGTCGGGTCATTAGCACCCTAGTTAATATAATATTAAGTTGTTAAAATCCTCCTAGAGTAGTCGACCCGGTCAATTTTATTGGGGCCGACTTGTTGAGTGGAAAATCAAGTGAACGGAAGAATATAAATAGAAGTGAGGCTCTCCTCATTTCTACACACACACACTCACTTGTGTAGCTCATAAGAGAGAGAGAGATAATTGTAGCTGCAAGGAGGAGAAGAATCATTTTGGGGTTTTATCTTTTATCTTTTGATCATCTATATTGAGGAAGCTTTTGCTGGGTTTTTCCCATTAGGGTTTTCCCAGGGTAAATCTGTGTTGATCTTGTGATACTGTTCCTTTCAGTGATCCTGTCTATATGATTTTGTTATGAAATTGAAATTGAATGCTGATAATCTAGCTTAGCATATGGAATCTTAACAGAATTGAGGATCATATCGAAGGATGAATTGAGTCTAAATCGAGGAGATTGGAATCAAACCTTTTGATGGTGAGTTCACTCAAGTTGTGAGGGGCACATTCTCTCTTTGAGGGGTCGCATTAGTTGATTGGGCATCTTTCTATTGGTTGGGAGGAAATCCCAATGAGGAGGGGTGCACCTCTTGAGAGATGTCACCGTCCTCTTGAGTTTAACTCAAGCATAATCCCCCAATTATCTCTTGAACTCGCCCTCAACTCTCTTTGGAAGGATGCACCCCCCTCTCTTCATTTGGCTATAGAAGCAAGTGTTTGGCTCTCTTTTTCTCATGGCCAGAGAGGACCGAAAGGCCTCTCAGGCTCTGCTTCTGTATTTCTAATATCATTTGGAATAATAAAAAGGATTTGGAGGTCTCATGTGGTGTATGGCTCAAGTGTGTGGATGATAATTGCATAGCTTATGAGGTAATCTGTATTTATTTATTTTTTGTATCTCTTTGGTTGAGTGTTGGCTTTTGAAGGGGAGCTATCTCCTAGTAGGTAAGAGAATTTCTAGTTTGATTATTCTCTTTGCTTACCTGCTTTAGATCTCTTAGATAGGTATGTGCATTCTTGTTTGATTTCCATGCTTTCTAAGTTTCCATTGTAGGTAGCACCAATGCTTGTTTTAACCATTTGTGTGAAAGAATTTATAAGTGGATGCAAGTATCTAGCTTGAACGTTTGGTTAATTTTGTTTGACCCTCCAACTTTCAATCATTTTTGAAGAGCATAGTCCCTCCGCTCTTTACCAACAGACTCCACAGCCCAAGAGTTCCCAAGCTTTAGCTCCATTCTTCTCTCTCTCTCTCTCCTTCATTTTTTCTTTCAAACTTTCTTTCGATTATGGTTACTTTAACACATGCTTAAGTAAATTAGTTTGCTTTTGAAAAATAATATTTAAGAGGTGATTTATCTAAGTATGTTAATAGATCTAGTTCATGCTTCATTTTGAATAGATCTAGTTTTGTCAAGTACTTGTGCATTTTTTTAATCTTTCGAGTACTTAATAATTTTATGCTTTTTAACTTCATATCTAGCAATTTGAGTGCTTTTAGGTGGCTAGTTTTTTTCTTCTCTCCAAGACAAGAGGAAGTGCTACCAAAAAATTGAAGATCTAGGCCATCCAGGACCTCTCGGAGCGATATTTCTTTAATCCTGCTTCAAATTATAAACGTTGTAATCCTTTGGATCTGAATCAATAAGGACCAAAGGAATCCACCTTTTCTTTTGTAATATTAAGTAATAAAGAAAAAGTAAGTAGGCTACCCAACGTCCACACCCCATCACCACTAGGGGATTTGTGTCGCCTATTTTATGGTTTGCTTTTCTGTGTTGTATTATTGTTTTAGGTGCTAACCTTAGATTAGTTTTAGTTTCTTTTCTTAGTTAAATTTTTCTTTCAAGTCATTTTACTTTGCAATAAAGAGTAATGAACCCATTGTTGTGCATTCCCAAAGTAGCGAAAGAGCTTGCTCAAGTAAGGGAAAAGAGATTCTCAGCTTTAGGATTAATTAGTTCACATTTGCTTTTGTTTTACTTTTGCAAGTTGTTTTTTCAAGTAACTGGAACAAATAATTAGCTCTTTTCTGCGTACGCTCTTGTCCATCGTAGGCTTCCCTGAGCTTTGGAACAATCAGAAACATAATCGTAGCATTTGATAAAACTCTAAAATTTAATTAAAAACTCACATTTAATTAAAACTAATCCCCTTAAAGGACGAAAATCCGAAGTCTCGCCTTGGTCTTTTGTGGGCAAATTTCATAGAGAGAAGGGAACAACTAGGTAGTGACCGTGGGGATCCATCAGGCTACTCCCTTGTTTGATGTCAGTGTTGGACACACCCCCGCGACTCCGATCTAGCCTTTCTTCTCGTGTGTAACCACCCTTGGAAAATATGTACTTTGTTCCTCGCACTTCACGGTATATTAGAACCCTCTTCTCGTAATCCACTCATCCATAATAATTAAAACTAACCAAGAAGCACAACAAAACAATTTCCCTTCAACAACAATCACTTAACTATTTTGGCACTGGTCTACTTAACAATCATATTTACTTAAACCAATTGACGTGTCGTGGATTAAATTGTATCACATGTTGCTACCATTAATTGTCTTTTGTTAATGCTCTTGTTTCGGTATTTCACTTCAAACTCCTAGAATTAATTTCATTCTCGTAAGTTAGTATAAAAGCCATAGTTTTGTTTTCTTAGGGACCAACCCCCTTGGGCTTTGTTAGGAATTGTCCTAGATGGAGGAGTTGAGTGTTGAGTGACAGTATCTCAACTCAAGAATTGCCACCATGGTCGTACCTAGTGGCTTGAAGATTTCTGCCACGCTAACCCCGAGGTGCATATCAGGCGACAACAAGCCGAATACGAGCATAACAAAGCTTTATTATGCATACACCAAAAGGTTGATTGTGCCAAAGAGACAGATACAAAATCGGTACAATGATGTTTCCTGCACAAGACAATAGAAGCTAGAAGACAAAGGAGAGAATGTGAAAGCGTATTCTCCTACTGAAGAAAATCCAATGATCAAACCATAGTGACCCCTTCCTTTTAAAGAATAATCCAATGTGGATTGATTAACCTAGTTGGTTCGTTGGAGTCAAGTGGAGACACCTATGGTTTGACTATTGATGAACTGCTGTGAAGAGACCATATGCCTTGATCTCTGGAGGTTCATTGGAATGAAGTAATGATGGAGTAGAGTGATAACAAGTAGGTGCCTTGTTGATTGGGTGAGAGGATAAGTAAAGCAAACCATTTGCTTAGTCCATGTGAAGTCTTTCCTCATGTGCTTTAGTTGACTTAATGAAGGAGTGAGGTGGAGATGCCATGCACATTGATGGAGTTGAGAGTCTAGTCTAGAAATTCATGCGAACTAGTCTTTCTCAAAGTCTTTTTGAGTTGAGTGGCAATGAATTGGAGAGAGATGATCGTGCGTTTTAGTTAGACCGATGGTTGACTAAGGTGAGGTGTCAAAGTGCTAAGTTAAGTGAAGATACTTTGAGTTATATCTTAAGTGAAGTGAGAGAAGCCCATGTGCACCAGAGAAGTAAAGGTAAACAAAGAGTAACTACAGACGAACTAATGTGAAGTGCTCGTTACTTCAGTCTATACTGAGGAGCATAGTTGCATATATTAGCTATATTTCGCCAGTATCGCGATACCAAACACTCGACGATATATCGCCAGGAAAAAATCGCAACATTTTCAAATATTTGAATGTGTCACGACACATTGAATGAAGCAAAATATTTTAGGTAAATATCGTGAGTCGATGGTAAATATCGGTCTGTGTTGAAATAGATGCCAAATTGAAAGATTAAAACCATGGATTCAGGGTTTTTAGGTTCATTTTGCATTGTTGAGGAAGGGTGAATAGCTCCAAGGAGATTTGTGACGGTTTCCATCGAGAGAACAAGGGGAAGTCCAAGGTTTTCTTTGCCATTAACAGAGCATTTGTGGAGTGGTGATTCATCGGTGAACACAATCTATAATAATGGGTAATATTAAATTCTTAAAGTAAAAGTGACATTCTCTTTTTCTTTCATTTTCTATCCTTTTACTTAAATTTTTAACATTACCATTAATTGTTTTAGGATGTTTGAGAGTGGTTCAAACCTCATCGGACTTCATACGTAAAAAGTATAATTTTAGATCCTGTTCAGAATTCAACAGACTTAATAGTTTTCAGGGTTTCAGGATTGCACCAATTCCATTGGATTTTATCATGTATAAGGGTATGGGATTGGCATTTAATCAAGCACATCAACTCCTCTATGTACCTTGATGTTGGTGGCATTGACTGTTGAACTCTTTTGTCATGACCTTAATAAAAATGTACCCTTCACTCATTAAGCATGGGAAGTTTCATCAAAATTGTAGAGTGTTGACGGATGTCGTTGGAGGATCAACTTCGAGATTCGAGGTAAAGGCAAGGGCTAGAGCCTAGAGGAGGGGAGCATAAAGTGCTATTGATGAATAGGATCCCAATATAGGCAATAATTTTTATGATATGCAGTTATGGGAGGAGACAACTCACATTGGCTTCCACCTCAACCCCATTACCTTCCACCATAGCCCTAGTAGTTGGAGCTTCCAATTTGACCCCTAACTCATCCAAAGCACCTATAGGACCCCTTTTTGCTTCCAGAGGAAGAGTGGTGCCGCTTTCCCATAAAAAGGGTAGAGGGGATCGATGATTCCTATTATTTATCATTGTACTATATAGTATCTAGATGCCTCATGAGTCATGATTATTCATCTCTTGAGAGACATTTATTTGATCATTTGATGTGATTTTCTATCATTCCATCAGGAACATATATTTAAGTATTTCAGTTTATAGTCGATATGTGATCATGATCCACCATTTGACATCTTATGCATCTTATATATTAGTTGTATTTTCATATTTATGTAGCAATGTGTTTANTAACAAAATTGAAAAATGGTTATTTTTGTATTTTTTCTATGCTTTATGACATTTGCCGATATTTTCCGATATTTTTTGCCATTGTTGCTGATAAGTAACATTCCAGACTTTCGACGATATATTCACCGACACGATATATGTAACTATGCTGAGGAGGGCACTTTAGTCAACTGACACATACATCCAATTGGCTCACCTTGATGCCACCTCACTCCTTTATCCATGCAAGCGACCTAGTATTCTCCAGTTGGCCAAGGCATGCACTTTGATAACTCATGAAATCCTTGAGTGAACTCAAGCACTTTCCATGTCAATGCTGACTCATGTAGGCACTGTTATTAGAAATCCTATTGTTCCTTTTGATGATTCTATTTAGGATGGTAGAGGGGAAGGCAACTAAAGTTGTGACCAAAGACAACCAAGACCTCTAAAATGGTTCAATTGTCATATTGGTCAAGGCTATCAACACTTTAGACCAAGCTAAAAGCTAAGCCTAGGGGGTGTCCCTATAACCAACACAACCTTGTAATGGGTAATCTAAGTGGATTAGTGAAGGTATCTTGATGAAATCTCTTAGTTCTTATGGTTACTTAAAGGTTGGATCAAATTCTAAGAGATAAAATGTGCCCCTGTGAAAAGCCCCAATTTTCCTTAGGATTTAGTTATGAAAATCAAATTCAAGGGGAAAAAGTGAACTTAAGATAGTCTAGGCACTATAATTGCTTGCTAGATGATAGATATGTCGTTTGAAGGTGATTTTAGCAATACCCACTTCAAAATCTAAGCCAAAATGATGATTTCCCCAAGGAGGGCAAATTGCTCTAAGGGAGGCCAGTGCTTTGGATGGGAAAACGGAGTCCGATTAAATTGAAACTTCGTCCCTGGAGGTTTTATGATATTTCCTACTTGGGTTTTGGAAATAAAACGTGGTTGTGACCTAGAACTAGGCAAATCCAAATACTAGGTTTTCAAGATTAGGGTTTTAATTTTATTATTATGCTGGGTGGATTGGAACAATGGAAATAGAAAATGTACCTTGCAGAACGTACCTGTAAATTGTAGATGAATGTCGAAAAAGGTGAGAATTACTCCGACAAAGATCAAATGAACGTTTTGCCAAAAATCTAGCTCTTTCCCAAACGTCCAAGTGGACAAATGCACACCTCTTCATGTCAAGCCAAGGAAATATCAGCCAGTCTAGCAAGAAAATAAGCTACCAAAAATGACAGATATTTAGCATTTTTTGGAGACTAGTCCGATTTCATATTTGAGAACATAGTTGGAAGATTTGCTTGTGTTTTGAATTTCATTAAGTTCTAAAGAACAATCTATTTTTAGTGGTGCTAGTTTTAGGTCAATGGATATGTTGGGACCCAAATTGGCGAACAAAATTGGTGTTTGATTTCAAGCCATTCTGAATTTTTAGGGATTGGTTGCATTTTTAGTTTGATGGGGCCCACATGGAGATATTAGCTATTATTAAATAGTGTTGCTCCCTTGGAGGCTTGCATATGACCCTGATCAGTGTGACCTCCTTGATGGCCCCTCTTTTGAACTTGAGTTTACCTTTGCATTTGTGGTGGAATAACCTAGAAGCCGCACACCTATTTTTGCCTTATCGACTTTCATATTTTTATATAGCTTATCCTTTCCTAAAAATATCTCCATCCACTTTTTTATTTTCATGCCTTATCCATTCCTAAACTCATGGTTCTAAATTAAACCTCCCATAATTTAAGGCTTATTTCTAGGGAATTATTTACTTAGAAAATTTGTAGGGTTTATTTTAGGTGTGTAAAAGGTGCATTAAAATAAGTAATTAGCAATATTCCACCAAGTTTTTAGGACGTGGGAGTGCAGGAGCGAGGAAACACACACGAGAGACATGTGGAGCCAAGCCCAAAGCTTAGGAAAATTCATGGGGGATGAGGGGACATAGGGGGATCCATCTCCAAAACTATTAAAAATATATAAATCTCAACATATTAACATAACAATGCCTCATCCCATCACCATTTAAATACTGATACTAAATTCAATATTGTGCAATGTAAACACAATTGTCGATATAATTGATCATATTTCAGTATTTGAATTTCACATATTGGGATCCTATTCATCAATAGTACCATGTGCCCCCCTTTAGGCTCTATCCCTTGCCTCTACCTTGAATCTCGAAGTTGATCCTCCAAGGACATTAGTCAACACCCTACAATTTCGATGAAACCTCCTAATACAAGATTTAAAATTCATAAGGTAGAGAATTAAAAAAGATTCCCATGCTTAATAAATGATTTTACTTGAGTGAAGGGTACTTTTTTATTAAGGCCGTGATAGAGGAGTTCAAAAATTAGCACCACCAACATCAAGGTACATAGAGGTGTTGATGTGCTTAAAGAGGGCCAACCCTATTCTCACAATGTATGGATGGTTTGGATGAGTTGGCATGGGGTTTGACCATGTGATTATTGCACATTTGGACCATTCCTTCTGCACCCTTGATGAGACTTCCCACACGTGGCACACTTATTGAGGAGTTTGTTACGCATTTCCTTGGGGTGCTCTAGGGTTTTTGACTTGTCTTGGACCCTTGATACACATGGCATCTACATTGATGTAACTATAAGATACCACCCCTAATGCCTTGTTGTCATAAAGCCATTCTAACTAACACTCCAATAGTACCCAATCTACATTTCCATGTGTGTGGTGCCTTCTCCTCTTCCTTTTACCTCATATAAACCTTGCTTTCTATGACTTCTTGTAAGTATTCATTCATAATCATAATTAATATCAAACAATAGTTAGTCAACTACATAATTAAAAATTTAAAATACATGCCTGTACTTGTCACCCAATACTTGCTTGTGCCTACTTGTGGGCCAACACCCTCATCTCTAAGCAATTTCTGCCATATGTAGTAATATCTTTTTACGTTTAATTATGAGGTTAATTGTTCATCTACAACAAATAACATAACTACAACTAGGCATCAAGTGCTTCCACTGCTTATAAGGCAGAAACACTGGTAAACACAAGTGAGTTCTAATCTGCTGAAAATCTGGGACAGAATCATTTTAACTAGCAGTTGTCTCTCTTCTTTTGAGGTTTGGAAGTTTCTCTTGCTCAGATTTGCATGCAACTATCAATGGACATGTACAATTTTTAGATTGGTATGAATATAAACATATATTAAACATTTCTATAGGTTTATCTAAGATAGTTAATAACATAATTGTTGAAAGTACTTTTGGACATTTTGATTTGTGTTTTCTATTTACATGAATGATTACCCATGGAACTCTTTTCTATTGATAGATCTATTGTTTGTTTCTCTATATAACTCATATGCACATTTTATGGCAGGTCTTGGAAGATGCACGGGTTCATGGTGCAGCAGTGCTTGGAGTTCCTGTCAAGGCTACTATCAAGGAGGTTTGCCAGCTTCCCATTGCTTACTGTCTTTCGTTGGATTATTTTCATTAGAACAAATTTATGGAACCTAGTCACATATGTGCCTTGCATGTTGTTTTCTATATTGCATAAAACAGATAGGAAAAATTACATAATCTTACAAGGACAAAGAAAAGAGAGAAGATAATGAAGGAGATACTCATAACTTTAAGATAGTGAATATGAAGAAAAACGAGAAGAAAAAGACGAAGAGGAAGAAAGAGAATTGGATTGAAAGAATGTATGATAAAGCAGAAGAATGTTATGCCAAAGTGGATTCACTAGAAGCACTGTTTGAAGATCATCATACCACCTAGTAGAAATACCAGCATAAAAGGCATTTGAAGTTAAATTTTCCATGTAATCATAGGCAAGAATTTTCATAGCTAGTTTGTATGTTTCACTTCAAATTTAAGTTTGTTATGTTTGTTTAGATGTCAAGAGGGACAAATATGGAATATAAATTTATTAAAACATCCATGAGGTCAACTGGCGAATGAGATGGAAAGGCTAACATCTGATGTAATATTGTGTTATAGAAGGAAAGCAAAAAAAATAGGAGGAGGCAAGGTCCATAGTGTGGTACGAAGAAGTTTTGGACTACTCATCTGGATTTGACCTTCTCTTCATGGGTAGGTCTTCTAGCTCAACTGGGTTGGCTTTGGACAACTTGTCTTTGAAGCAAATCATCCTTGAGATGTCTTGATTGTGTCCTCTACATATCCCTCTTGGTTTATCGACTCCCAATTGCTGATCACTAATTCTGCTCCCTTCCTGATGTGGTTGTATACCTCACTTTGTAGTATAAAATGTTGCTTGGTGTCCACCTCTCCCCTTTTGCACACTCGTCGTGTCCTCTTTTTCCCTGTGTTTTAAAAACCGACCGAGCCGGAACCGGAACTAACCGGTCCGATTGCCCAACAAAAATTTGGGGTTAAACCGGTAGAGGAACTGCACTGGAGACCGGTTCGGTAACAAACCGACCGACCTGACCATTGAACCGGCCGGTTCGTGACCAAACTGACCCTAACTGTTCGAGTCTGTAACTAACCAATCGGCTTGTTCGTGTCTCTGTCCGCGGGCCAAAAAAAACTTTGTTTGAAAGTTAATTAACATTAAATTAAAAAATAATTTAATCTAACCTAAAAGCATGCAAAATGTTATAAATAATAAATATGACACTCACCTCCCATTTCACTCACCTGTTCATCGAATATTTGTCTCTTGTCGCCACTCTTTTGTATTGCTACCGCCAGAGTTGGAAGTTTTTAATTGTTCAACAATCTTTCGTTTGGAGTCTTGGACTTTATAGGCTGGAGCTGGTTGCTGGACTTTGGATACTAGAGGTGCACATTGCAATCTTGGATGTGGGAGAGTGGAGAGTATTTTGTATTTTGTTTCAGACTCTGATATATGTGCTATGAGATTTTGCTATGTACTATGATACTATCATCTATGTAGTGCACTTGGTGCCATTTTGTGACCCATACATGGTTTAACTTTATGGTATATATTATATATATATGTGAGTAGACTTTGCATATTATGTCTTTAATCATCTAATGGCTTGAAATCATATTTTAGAATGTTAAATATATTTTTTGTCATTAAAATCATAATTTGTTTTGTATTATTTAATAGCCCGGTTCATTGAAATCAAACCCCTCCGGTTCATTACTGGTTCTGGTTCTGCTCCGAGTTGACCCTCGATTGGTTCAACTCCCGGTTCCGAGTTTTAAAACCTTGATTTTGCCATGTCTCCTTGGGTTCTTCCCATCTACCTATTTTTCATTTTAATCTATCAGAGTTGGTTCTTGTTTGGGCTTGTTATCTCCCAACTTGTGCCTAAGTGAAAAAGGTCCCAATCCATGGGTAAAATCCAAAGGAAACCTTGGATTGATTGTTAATGTCACCACACAATCAATCCTTTCTTCTTAGGCCAACTCTCAAAAGCCAAGGGAGGAGTTAATGTTAGAATTTGATAGTTGCAAAGCCAAGATCACTAGAAGAATATCAAAGCACAAAGCAAAACAAAGAGTGGAACTCATTTATCGACGACGATTACAAAGATCATATCCCAACCATAGATAAATCAAAGTCACCCCCGAGCTCGTCCTTCCAAGAGAGATAAATCGTTTAGAGATAGAAGTACTTCCAGATCGTAGACCCAAGAAAATAAGAAAAACTTCTCCAAAGATGGAGAAACCCATTAAACTCCTCTCCAAAATGCAGTAGCGAACCTCTCTAGCAGAGGGTGAACTTGTGTTGTAGTGCTCAAGTCGTAATGTCCAAAATGATTTCTTGTTGGAAAAATCTAATTTTTCATTGGGGTCGACTTGATAGTTTTGTTGGGGCCAACTTGTCATTTAATAAATAAAAATATATTTTATTATTTATTTTCTGAGCCGACTTTTGTTTTCTTTCAGGGCCGACCTATGAGGATGATCCTCACGCAGCTACTACTCCAACACTCCCTCTTAGCCAGGGAAGCATCATCATCATCAACTGGAATACGTTCGGATATCATTAGTACATAATGACTACCTCGAACATCTCTATACACATGGAAGGGATCCCAACACAATCTTAGTTCGTCCAGAAGTGTCTATTAGTCTTCGGGCATCAGTTCAATCCAGTTCATTAGAGAACATGCACTAGCTCCACAACTCGTGCATTTGCTCAACCCAGTTTGTCGAGGAAGCTTGCAACAACTCTATAACTTGTGCATCTGCTCAATCTAGTTCGTTGGGGAAGCATGCACCAACTCTATAACTTGTGCATCTGCTCAACTCAGTTTGTCGGGGAAGCATGCACCAACTACACAACTCATGCTTATGTTGAACCCAGTTCGTTAGGGAAATATGCATGTAATCAACGTGCATCAACACAACCCAAATATCTCACTAGCACTATCATTGCTAGCGAGTCTTCGTCACATCATGGGTACAACCTCCTCATAACATCCATAAGGAATACAATCATATGAGGGCTCACAAGGGCCATAAATTTTATGTGACTTTATCATATCTATATTCACTGAAACCTATAAATCTCCATCCATACATGTTGTTAAATTTGTACAACAACCAACCTTGTTTCATGCTGGGTGTACCACTACAGAGCCAATTCTTTTTCATACTAGATGTAGCTCTTAGCAGTGCCAGTCCTTTTTCATACTGGATGCAAATTACATACGTCTTCCTGTAGAGCCAACCTTGTTTCATGCTGGATATAAAGACATGTTCATACATAACTGACACGGTGACTATTACTCCATCCCTAGGATGAGTCTTGGATAGTCACGCATAGTCCTTAGAGACCTTGACTATTACCTTATTTCTAAGATGAGTCTTTGATAGTTCTCAGAGGTCTTGACTATGCACATAGCCATTGGATACCTTGACTATGTCTTTACTCATGTGGGTATACGGAGTCATGTACCATGACTTACCCAATGAGCTACAGATCCATGTACCATGGCTAACTGGCGTCGAAGCTATGTATAACATAACTTACCAGTATCAGAGCCAGGTATCACTGCATGACTCACAAGTGTCCACCCAAAACTCAAGTGTTCATACCAAACCCCCGTCATAGTTTATAGGTTTCCACATCAAATTTCTCACCCACAAATGTTTACCTATAACTCAGGTGTTCCCAGAATCATCATCATAGTTCATAAGTGTAGAATCACTTGTCCTTGGATGTGTACCTAGAACTCAGGTGTACAGACTCACCATCATTGTTCATAGGTGTTCACATTAGGACTACATAGGTCTTGCGACAGAACCAACCCTGTTTCATGCTGGATATGAAGACCACAGATCTTTCACAGACCACATATATGTCTTCCAACAGAGCCAACCTTGTTTCATGCTGGATATGAAGACAACGGGTCTTTCACAGACCATATACCAGTGTGCACCATCCTATCCATCCTTTTCAGGATATTCGAGAGATCTCCTCACTCCTTGAAGTGATCGGGAGAATGCATGAAGCATGCACTGGCCTCTCCATCCCATCTCAAGATGTTCGAGAGATCTCCTCACTCCTTCTCGGAGTGATTAGGAGAATGCATTGGCCTCTCCATCCCATCTCAGGATGTCCGAGAGATCTCCTTAATCCTTCTCGGAGTGATCGGGAGAATGCATGGTGTTGTCCGTCGAATGCACACCAGCAGCAGAAATCTAATGAAAGTTGTCTCCTCACTTGAGAAAGTGGGAGAGGTGTGGCCTTGGGGGCAAGCACAGAGCTAGGTATTGTCATCTATTCCTACTTCCTCCATTTAGGCTAACTCCTAACGAAGCCAAGGGGCGTAGTCCCTAACAAAGAGTTTCTATGGCTCAATTTTTTAAATGTTTTTTGTATGTGGTGATGCGGATGGGTGTTTGTTTAGGAGTTTGTTGATGGGAAGATCATAGATTTAAAATTTAAATAGCACAAAGTTATACTTACAATAATTTAAGGACAACACGACTGATTGGTTTAAGCAAAGGCATCCATAATGAAATAAAATATGCACTTCAGATATATAAATGAAATGAGCACAAGACCAGTGCCTTATCCGATGGGAAACAAAGTCAAGATTGCAGTGCTTGGGATGCAAAGATACAAGCGTTCAGTATGTTTGTGAGATCATTTTGCAAGTGTTCTTTGTAAATTTTATAAAGTTTTAGTGATCTTGATTATTATGGCTAAGAACACAAGGTATCAACCGGAAGATATACCTTCAGTGGCTCCTCTCAATGACATGTCGGACCGTCCAGTATTCCAGGCTAGGTGTCCAAGGAACTTAACGAGCCTGATTGAACTCTGAGACAATGGTTTGTTCCGGCGTCACTAGCAAGAATTTTCCCACTACCTCAGTATTTATCGACAACATCGGTTCGTTGGTTATGGGGTGAAAGTTTTATTAATGTTTTGACTTGTCCGATTAATCAAATCCAACTTTTTAGGGTCGGCAGAGCATACTTGGCGGCGGAAAGCAACGAAGTAAATTTTAAAATGGGGGGTGTGAGTTGCAAATTTTAAGTTTAGAGCGCACAGTTAAACTCTCCGACAGAGAGTACTCTTGACTTTGTCTTATGACAAAAGTTCAAGAGACTTTAACTATTCTATATGCCTAATGCAAGGAAAATGCAAATCTAATTATGCTCTCCGACAGAGAGTGCTCTTGACTTGGGTTATGGCAAGTTCAAGAGACTTTGGCTTATTTTAAGAGACAATCAGATTGTAAATATGAAACCACGTGATAGCTCAAAAATTGTAAAACAACAGTGTTCCACAGGGACGTGCCTCCTAGGGGCCCGCCCCCTACGCTTCCCACGCCTCGGGGGCTGGGGGGCTCCATGGGAAACGTTTCCCAGCGCCCCCCTTTCTGCGAAACTTGGGGAAACGCGGGTCTAGGAGTTTCCCGGATTGGGGGGCTCCCACACTCCATCTGAAAATGGGGGGCTCCAACAGGCCCCCACTGCCCTCGATTTTTAAATTTTTTTTACTTAAAAAAGAAATGGTTCATCGTAAATTTTAGGCTTTTACAGTAAATGGTCATTTTAAAACAAAATAGAAACAAATAAAAAGAAACAAACATCGATATGATATGCTTGGTTATAACGATTACATTAAATTACACTAAACTCTTCGGGAACATTAGCATGCTAGTATAGAAATGGTGATGGGATGAGGAATTGATATGTTTATATGTTCGGGTTCATATTTTTATTATTATTATTTTTTTTTTATAATTTTAGAGACCGACCCCCTATGTTAGGGGCCTTGACGCCTCCCCGCCCTCCTGTCCCCAAAAATGCCCCAAAATTTTGGGGTGTCTCTACACGTCCCCAATGTGTGTTTCCCTGCTCCCACGTCCCCGCGTCCCGGAAACTTGGTGGAACACTGTAAAACAATGATTAAAATGCTAATAATGAACTAACATAGCAATCACTATTCTAAGCATAAAATGAAACCAATCTAGTGAAGTAAATCTAGGCTAGCAAACCACTCAAAAAAAGGCCACTACAAGACTTCCCCAAATGGGGAAGCTGGGTGTGGGGGATTAAAGACCCGACTCACGAAACTTTTATTAAACTGCTACAATCTTTTGGATTTTCAACCTTTGAAAGAACCTGAAAAGTTAAAATGGAAGGAGCCTTAATGGGTTTTACAAAAAAAAGGATGTGGTTTGTCTTCTTGCTGAGACTTGTCTTTGGTTGACCTCTTCTTCAGTATCTGCTCAAAACGAACAATGACTCAAGCACCCATTATTCGTTAATAAAATCAAAGTAAATCTAGATGCGAACAAAAATGAAATTATTCTAAGTGCAAAACTACCATTTTAAAATGCAAATTTTTTTGATCTTTTTTAAGTAAAACTAGATGCAAAACTTTACATGCAAAGTGGGAAAGAGGAAGAGGGTAAAATGGGGCAAAAATGAAGCAAAAAGAGGGCTGAAAAAAGTGAGGAAAAGAGGAAAAAGGGGAAAGCGAACAGCAGTAAAGAAGGCTGCAAAAAAGAGAGAGAGAGGACAAAAAGAGGGCAAAGAGGGCAGCGAATGAGGGCTGCAAAAAAGAGAGAGAGAGAGGACAAAAAGAGGGCAGCGAAAAGAGAAGAGGAGAACAAGCCAAACAAGGCAAGAAAGAAGAAGCCAAAGGGTGGATAAATGGAGCTTAGGGCTTCTTGTAGTAACTAGTAACCAAAAGAATGTTTTTATCTTGTGGATGGAACACAAGAGAGAGAGCTGCTCCCAGCTTTCTTTTTTGTAGTAAAAGATAACGAGCCCTGTAGGTCCTGCAGTCACAAAATGTTAAACTAAAAAATGGTTGTTTGAAGCTTGGGATAGAAGCAGCTGAGCTCGCACCCTTCTACAATTGGTGAAGCCTGATAACACACAAACGCTCAATACAAGAAGTGAGATCAAAAAATCATATGCTAGTATGCTAGGAAAATCAAATCCAGATCAACATTTCGTATTACTGACTACTCATGTCCATCAAGATATTAATCTACTTTGCATAAATAACAAAATTGAGACAACAAATGGCTATTCTCCCGTGCTAATAATGGCCTTCTTGAGCTGGCAAATTAATTAAATGCATACAAGTATTAAAAGAGAGGAGTTAGAGACAATATCACCTCAACCATGAAGAATTTACCACAATCAAAATCCCATAGACCTCCAAAGTCGAATATCTTTATTAACAATTCCAAAGCAAATGCTGATACAATTTTCTCAGAGTAACTCTATGTAATATTCTGAATCTTGATATTTTCTATTTCTATGCAAATATGTTGATACAACCAGGCATGCAAACTGCCATGCAAAAATCCCTATTTTATAGCAAAAATTAGGGTTAGGGTTTGTGAGATAGAATGAACACTTACCACTGATAAGTCGGCTAGACTGCTCCTGAGAGAGTATGCAAGCATCAAGAATTGAATCAGAGATGGACTGATATCTTCTGCTTCCGGTGAAATGCCAGCAACAAGAACCCAGGTCAGATAAGGGTGACGTTTTCAGTGAAGGAGGTGTCCGATGAAGCTGCCGATTTGTAGGATTGATAGCCTTCCCGTGCCGAAGAGAATGCCTGGTACATGCGGAGTTTCTGAGGTCTCTAGGCAGGTTAGCGAATTGTTCCACAGAGAGCTGCTCACGCCACCCCTGATCCCGAAATAGTTGATAACTGCTCCGGATGAGCACGGTCGGATCTGATAATCACCGGGTACCGGAGTAAGATGCCGATGATGAGAATGGTGCCTGAGTTTCGAAGTAAAACTGAGATCTGAAGACCCAGCGACTGATTAGGGCTTTCTGGCTGAAAACCCCCCTTACCGTATACTGGATAACTATCAATGAATGTAAGAGCAAATGGTGAACCTGTATGGCCTATCCTGAATGAAACTAGGGCAGATGTCTCACTGCCGAAACCCCGCTAGCTGAAGACTCCGTCTCCAACCCCAACTGCTGTGCTGCTATCCAAGAGCTCCCAAAATAATAATCATCAAAAGTGAAGTCTCCTTTCGCTTTATCCTCCTTTTATAACTTTTAACTGCGAAAACCCTAATCTTTGACCTAATTAGGTCACTTTATCTTCTAATTTGCAGTTGA
This sequence comes from Pseudotsuga menziesii, assembly GCA_001517045.1. Classification (NCBI taxonomy): domain Eukaryota; kingdom Viridiplantae; phylum Streptophyta; class Pinopsida; order Pinales; family Pinaceae; genus Pseudotsuga; species Pseudotsuga menziesii. Next base: position 565,118 of record LPNX011164292.1, read on the forward strand.
CTTGCATGCATGCGTATGGAGACTTAAATGAGTGCATGCATCACTAAATAATGCTTGGATGGCATGCACGAAGGTGGCCTTTGGCCCCGGTGGCCCTTCTTGACCTAATGATGATGCCCTAAATTTTCTATGGATGGCATCAGTCCTTAGATGATTCCCTATCTGTCAGTAACCGCTCGAACCCACAGGAATCACATATGTTAGTGGTTTTGGGCCTCAAGGCCTAATCGGAAGAGGACATTACAGTCCTCCCTGCTTGAGATTGCTTGTCCTCAAACAACTTTTGACTGGGATGCTGCAATACCTGTTCACCTTCCCAAGTGGCATCCTCTGGTGGTAGTTCTTTCCACTGAACCAAGTACTCTCTGATTACCCTGTTCCTGAGCTTCCTTTCTCTAGTCTGTATGATCTGTTCGGGAATTAGTATCAGCAGTCCTTCATCATCTAAAGGAGGTAATTCTGTAGATGGAGCAATGTGTTGCCCAAGGGTCTTCTTCAGGTTAGATACATGGAACACATTGTGAATTTTACTTTCCTGTGGAAGTTCTAGTTCATATGCCACCTCTCCCACCTTCCTGATTATTCTGTATGGTCCATAGAAGCAAGGTTTCAACTTCTCTGCTCCTTTCTTGTTAAGTGAAGACTGTCTGTAAGGTTGGAGCCTTAAGTATACCAAATCCCCCTACCTCAAAGCTTCGCTCAATCCTGTGTTTGTCGGCATACAACTTCTGTTGATTCTGGGCTGTTTGTAAATTTTCCTTCAATATTTTCAGGATGTCTTGACTGTCCTATATCCAATCCTTAGCCTTAGGAGCCCTACTATCTCCAAATGCCAAATCTGCATAGTCCAAGGCCTCGTAACCATATAATGCCTTAAAAGGAGTCATCCTAGTAGACATGTGATAGGTAGTATTGTAGCAATACTCCCGTAGGTGTAGCCATTTGATCCAGGTTCGCTGCTGCCCTGCTACATAGTTTCTTAAATATCCTTCGATCCACTTGTTGACTATTTCCGTTTGTCCATCACTCTGGGGATGATAACTCGTACTGGTGTCCCCACCAATCTGAATAGTTCCTGCTAGAAGACACCTGTAAATCTGCTATCCCGATCACTGACACTGGTCTTAGGTAACCCGTGTAACCTGAAGACCTCCCTGAAGAATAATTCGGCTACTTGAGCTGCCGAGTAGTCTGATGATATCGAAAAGAAATGTGCAAACTTGGTCAGTTTGTCAACTACTACATATAAACAATCTCGCCCTTGGACTTTGGGTAATCTTGTAATAAAGTCCATGGAGATGCTTTCCCACTTCTGTTCTGGAATCGGTAGTGGCTGGAGTAACCTTGCTGGATGGGTGTTCTCAATCTTGTTCTGCTGACAGATGCTACATTCTCGTACATGCTGCATAATTTCCCCCTTGAGGCCCTTCCTTGAGAACCTCTCTCGGATCTGCTTGTAGGTCTTTAAGAAACCTTGATGCCCTGATAAAGGAGAATCATGTGCTGCCTGAATGATCTTTTTCCTCAATGTGGATTCTGGGACGAGGTATATCCTGTTTTTGTAATAGATGATGTCATCAACAATCCTGTACCTGTCATCCTGAATTTGCCCGTCCAATAATTCGCAAGCGAATTTATTTTTGGAGTATCCTACTAAGAGAAGTTCCCTCCAATCTGTGGATATACCACTGAGAGATAATGAGGCGGGCGCCTGGATAATGCATCAACTACTACATTATTCTTACCTTTTACATACTCGATCTCGAAATCATAGGATTTTACTTTGCTGACCCATTTTTGCTGTCGCTCATTCAGTTCCTTCTGCTCCAGGAAATACTTGAGGCTGTTATGATCGGTTTTGATTTTGAACTTACTGCCCACCAGGTACTGTCTGAATTTTGTGAGAGCATGTAAGATGGCTAGCATCTCTTTGTCATATATGGAGTAATGGTGCTCGTAGTTCTTTAGTTTACGGCTCTCAAATGCAATAGGGTGATGGTTTTGCATCAACACTGCTCCTAATCCTTCCCTTGAGGCATCACAAAAACTTACGTAGCTGTGCTCTGAAGGTATGGTTCATGCATGACTGAAAAGTGGCTGGAGCATTGGTAAGTCCAAAGGGCATGACCAAAAACTCATAGTGACCATAGTGACAGTGAAAAGCTGTTTTGGAGATGTCTTGGTCCCTTACCCTAATTTGATGGTATCCCGAGCGAAGATCAATCTTGGAAAAGTATTTAGCTCTCCGAAGCTCATCCATGGGTTTGTCAATTCTGGGAATGGGATACCTGTTCTTAATGGTCTTTTTGTTGAGTGCTCGATAATCGATGCACATTCATAGTGTACCATCCTTCTTTTTGACCAATACTACTGAGGATGCGAAGGGGCTAGAACTGGGCCGAATATATCCAAGCTCCAGTAATTCTTTGATTGTTTTCTCAATCTCATCCTTGTATCTTTTGGGATGCTTGTAAGGAGTGGTGATGACTGCTTATGTCCCCTCCTCTAGCTCTATGATATGTTCAAAACCTCGGTTTGGCGGTCTACCTGATGGAAGGTCCCGAAAAATCTTTTTATGTTTCTGTAGCAAGGTTTGAATGTCACTTGGGTGTTGTGTGCTGGTCTCTGGGGGTTTCCTAAAGGTGACCAAACATTCTGCAGCCCATTCTATATCATCCTGTCAGAGTACTACCTCCATTCTCTGTGATGAGACCGGTTTTGGGGGATAAGTGTTCATGCCCCTCAAAACTACCCGTTTGCCGTCTGGCCCCTAGAATTCCATTTCCTTTGCCCTGTAGTTTGTAGTGTATTTCCCTATAGAATAAAGCCACTGAACACCCAATACTACATGAGTATCCGATACATCCACTACGTAGAAGGAATTTGTCATCTGATATTTACCTAAGGTGACATTCAATTTTGGAACCCAGTAGTTGCACTCCATGCTGGAGTTCCTAGCTACTGCTACAGTGAATCCTTCAAACTTCTTGGTTTGAATACCTCTCTTGGCTACCCAAGCGGAGTCAATGAAATTGTGGGTTGCTCCCCCATCAATCAATACTCCTACTCTGTGACCCTATACTACTCCCCTGACCCTGAGAGTATGGAATCTTGGTACTCCAGATAATGTAGCAATGACTCTCTATGGTGTATCACCCTGATGTGATTCCTCCTTAGCTGCCCGTAGTTCTTCTGTGAATTCCTGCTCATAGTCATCCTCATCACTGTCCAAATATACCTCAATGTAGTGATCCTTCGCCTTCCCTGCACACCTGTGTCCTGGTACCCATGGTTCCTGACAAGTGAAGCATAGTTTCTTCCTTATCAAATCTTTCCTAGGGTCCTCGTCTAACCATGTTTTCTTGGGAACATCCTGCTGGAAAGGTTTCTTGTCCTTGTCCTTAACAGGAAAATTGGTTTTCAACGGGAACTTGTTTTTGGGGACTGAATCCTGAAGATCTCTGGCTCTGCTAATGGCATCCTGCAGAGGGAGGGGTTTGTAGGCTTTCACCCATCCTCGTAGTGGCTCTGTGAGGGCCTCAGTGAATAACATAGTCAACCTGCTCTTTGACACATTTGTTACCATGACTGCTATCCTCTGAAATTCTGAGATGAATGCTTCTGCACTACCAGTCTGTTTGAGTTGAGCCAACTCCCTGAAATGTATCTCTGGATCCTTCTTGTGAAACCTCGCCATGAGCTTCTGAGTGAACTCACTGTAGGAGTGTATGGTGTTGTGACCCAATGTCACCAATCCGTGGTACCACCACTCGTGAGCTTCTCCGTACAGGTGAACTGTAGCCAATTTAATGGCATCTATCTCTGTCATGTGATTGAGTTGGAAATAGGTATCCAACTTTTGAACCCATATCCTCGTTGATCCTCTGCGAATCCCATCAAAGTTCAGGATGGTCAACCTACCCAAGGTCTTCTGCAACTCATAGTTGTGATTAAAACCCTTGTTGAAATTCTTAGGCCTGTTCCTACACTTCATGTTGCAGAAATCTGGAAAAGACATGGCAGAATGGCATAATGAATGTAAGAGCAAATGGTGAACCTGTATGGCTTACCCTGAATGAGACTAGGGCAGATGTTTCACTGCCGAAACCCCGCTAGCTGAAGACTCCGTCTCCAACCCCAACTGCTGTGTTCCACGCTGTGCTGCTATCCAAGAGCTCCCAAAATAATAATCATCAAAAGTGAAGTCTCCTTTCGCTTTATCCTCCTTTTATAACTTTCAACTGCGAAAACCCTAATCTGTGACCTAATTAGGTCACTTTATCTTCTAATTTGCAGTTGACTTGCATGCATGCGTATGGAGACTTAAATGAGTGCATGCATCGTTAAATAATGCTTGGATGGCATGCACGAAGGTGCTCTTTGGCCTCGGTGGCCCTTCTTGACCTAATGATGATGCCCTAGATTTTCTATGGATGGCATCAGTCCTTATATGATTCCCTAACTGTCAGTAACTGCTCGAACCCACAGGAATCACATAGGTTAGCGGTTTTGGGCCTCAAGGCCTAATCAGAAGAGGACATTACACTCTACCACAAAAATTTCATCTAAAAGATAGTGCAAAGCACCTCTACTTATACAAAAAACCAAGACCCAGGGGGGAATTAATGAACCAGAGATCAACTCAGCATGTGACTGAGTTGAAGAGGAGTCCACTGAGCTGAACTGAGTTGAATCGGAGCTGAACTGAGCTTGAACTAATAAGAAACTGCCAAGACACCCAATTAATGCCAACACACCCAATCAAATTCAGCGAGTCATCCATTTCCTTACCAAACTCCATACGCGAATCCTTAATCTCTTTTCATGAAAACTCCTTTCATGAAAACATACGGAAGCTTGGCGTTATAGTTTGATGTAACATTATCACAATGTGACGCGGGGTCAACCCCAATCTCGATGGCAACCTTTACATTAGTTTAGCTTGAATTTTTTAGCATTGACGTCACCCCTTTTTGCCATCGTGAAACCCATCCAAATGCCGACGTTTCCACCTTTTAATAACAATTCGTAGCAATGGGATATACCATGGCTTAACCTTGTAATTTATTTAAAACATATGCGAAGATATGAAGAGGGGCCCACCACATTAGCGCAACCCACACTTCACATTGGTTTAGTGTGAGTCCCCTCACACTATCCACTTCATTTTGTAATAAGTCGTAACATCACGACATGCCATACCTCTTACTACATCATGGTTTTAATAATATTGTTAAAGTGGAGGGGGTCCATCAATCCTACTCACACCCCTCCACACAAGCGTGGGTGCAAGTTCATATCCTCACGTCACCTTTTATGAATTAATTCAAACTTCAAAATTTAAACCAAAGTTCTTAACTCATATCATGCTCAAGAGAGTCGTAACTCAATATGGCCCACATGCCATGTCACCCTCCAGTAATAAAATATTCAAATTTGACTTTGAATTTTGACTTTTCTAAATTTGGACTTTAGTGCATTTTGTCCAAATTTAGCATTAAAATGCAACTCTCATGCTTAGTTAGCCAAATGATGCCCTTCGGGATGCTTCTGCTGGCCAAAACATAGTGAAAGTGGCCCCTAGGGTAAAGATACTGCTTCGGGCTTGAAAATGAGTCCAACCATGCCGAAAACGGACTTCGGATCACACTTTTATTACATTTTGAATTTTCTCATTTAAACCATTAAAAATGGCTTAAAAAATGGAGAAAATGATTTTTTCTTGGAATTAAACGAAACTCTAGGGGGACCTAGTACATGTTCATACGACTCAATCGGAATGCCTAGTATGACAAAAAACACTGACACGAAGGCTCTAATAACCTCCCAAGGCCGAAACATCAAGACAACTACCCCAGCTTTGGAGGAGTGAGTGAAAAACTCGGAAATTATTGGTTGTTTGTTCAACAACCAATAATAACCAAGGGAAAAAACACTCTGGGCTAGTCGGCTTGATGCCCATGTCCGGGAAGCCGAACATTTTTTAAAAATTTAAATGCTAGGACATTTTTTACAATTTCCCCAAGAGGGTATGAACATGTATTTTACAAAAAATAAACAGCTTAGCCAAAAACTGGCTAACTTTGGAGCACACTGAACTTCTGAACTCTGATCTTGAACAAGTGTACTTGTTCAATACTATGGCGGTTCATCGAAAAATCCACTAAGTGCAAAATTAGTGGATAACATCTAGCTCCAACTGCGGGACATGTGCTCGATCTAGTCTCTTATGCAAGGAGAGCATACGAGAACACCAGAATCTCTGGTTTCCATACCCTGTAAAAACATCTCAACTTGACAAGAAAACCTTAGTAGCACAATTTTTATGAAAAAGAGCCAATGATCCAAAAGTTGCTTTATTCAAAGGAATGGCAAAACTTGACTGAAAAATTTATTTATTTCTAAGTACAGAAAGAAATTGCTAAAGTAAATGCTCACTTTAAGGAGCCTATTTTCCTCCTCTAAGCATGATACCAAAAAAGTTAGGTGTAATCATAAATCCAATGTAGGCACCTAAGCATTTTATTAATGTAAAAAGGTTATTCCTTGTCTTTGGTTACCAGCCAAAACAAGAATATTTTATTCAGAAAATGCAAACCTGCGTGATGATCCAGAATGGGCCGGCTAGATGGGAAATCATAGGCATGATTAATGTCGTCAAACTTCTTCCCAAACTGATCGGTGCTCGCGCAGGCTACTTCTATCCATGACTGGATAGCGCTGATATACAAATCGGGATGATGAGGCAGGCTGACTACTCCATCATGTTGATCATCAAGGCTTATCAAATAATAACTCACTGTATAAGCCCCAAACTGCTCCAAAACATAAGGAACATCTATATGTGAAGACGATGGCTGAGAAAAAACTTCAATTAGTTGCACCCCATCTGATTCTTCACTATATTGCTTTTTCAAGTCCTCGTTACGGATACTCAAATACAACTCTGACTGATCATAGGAAAACTCCGACTGCTATTGTTTACAACTTTAATAAGTTTCAGAATAACAACTCCCCTCGCTGGACATATCATAGATGAGATTCTCAAAAATATTTTCAAAAGTATCATAGGTTGGATTTTCAATAAAAGTCCAATAGTTATCATCGCCATCTATGTTGGATACGAGAGATGCCTCATCACTAGTATCAAGTCCTTGGCTACACTCCTTATTCTGCTCAAAACAATCTTCTTCAAAAAGCTGGGTTTCAAAGATATCACAGGGTACCCAACTTTCCAAATATTTGTCATCAGGTGGAAAGCATGGAGGATTCCCATCACATAAAACATCTAAGATTGGATTTTCAATTAAAGTCTTGTAGTCATCATCCATGTCAGGTGTAAGGGACTCTTCATCACTTGTATCATGCTCTTCACTGTACTCTGTCGCTTGGCTCCAGGTTTCTGTGGTGACAGGATGGAGCTGCCCAGCTGTGTTAATGTAATCAGGCTCTCTTGAATATTGTTTTGCCTCTCTCCAACTTTCTCTGAAAATATTATGCATGTCATCTACATAGTTTATATACTCCGGCTCACTTGATGATGCTTTAGGACTACAACCCTCCGGAAAACCATGCTCCTGAACATAGCATGCATGATAGCAAGAAGATTCCTCATGAAAGTCTTCACATGCCCTACAAAATGGTGTGTAAGGTTCAACCATCTTAGCAGCTTCTAATTGATGAGGAGGCCTTAGTTCATGGTTGGGTGCTTTCCTTTGCCAGCTTACTTTTGGAGGGGATGTTCTTGGGACAGGTTGTGATTGTGCCATGTCCATACTGATAACTTTGTTTTGTATTTCTTTCATCTGGGCTAGATGTTTATCTTCCATTCTTTCAAGTCTCTCCTTCATTTCCATCATTTGTTTTTTATAAGGATCCTCTTCCTTCAAAAGAGTTGAGGGCCTTGAATAACTAGGAAGGTTAGACTCTCTTGAAGACTGCATGTTTTTGTCAATTTTGATAGCCAAACCTTGAGCTTCAAGCAATGTGGTGGGCTCCTTGTCTCTTATCTGATACTGGATTTTGCCAATTAATGCTTCTATGTAATAATCCAAAGTGGAAGCTGCAGGAGGAGCATAAGTAGTAGGGATGGAAATTGATAACTCTGTGAACCTATCGTTGAATTCATCCATAGTTTTCGTATCCGATTTCTTCATATTGGTTAAGGTTGCCACTAGATGTCTAGGTTCTTTTTTACTGCCAAATCTGTTGAGGAAAGCAGTCTTGAAGGCTACCATGGTAGCGAATGTATTGTTTGGCAGGTTGTCATACCAGTTTCCAGCTTTACCATCCAAAGATAAAGCAAACGGAGTCATGTATACATCTTCTTGTTTGTCAACACCCTTAACATAGGCACCACAGTGTTTTGAAAAATATCTGAGATGTTGCTCAGCAGAGGTAGAGGTATCAGTGCCTGTGAAAGTGACAAGCTTATCAATGGCCTTTTCAGGAATCTCATGGGGTTGACTTGCTATCTGAGAGAAGTCTAACTGAGTAAAGTACTCGTTCGTCATGGTAAGGAAACAGTTATTATTTTCAGAGTTTTCAAAATTTTCTTGAAACAAAACATGGATGTCTGAAACAGACTCAGATCCAAGTTCTTCAAGGATCCTACGAAAAGCAAGTTTGTTCAGTCTCCTCCTATAAACCTTTTCAGGCTCGGGGATGAAATTGAGCAACCCTTTAGAGTCTCTTCTAGTTGAATACCTTGAGGTGTTTGCTGACAGTGGAGTCGCCAGGTGGATTCAAGTCTAATTTCAGGGAGTTGATTGGACTAAAAATCTACCTGTTGTTCGCCGATTGCACACCAGCAGCAGAAATCTAATGAAAGTTGTCTCCTCACTTGAGAAAGTGGAAGAGGTGTGACCTTGGGAGCAAGCACAGAGCTAAGTACTGTCACCTACTCCTAGCTCCTCCATTTAGGCTAACTCCTAACGAAGCCAAGGGGGGTAGTCCCTACAAAGAGTTTTCTAAGGCTCTTAAGGTTGTTAAAGTGTTTTACTTAGTCGCGGATGCGGATGGATGTTACTTAGGAGTTTGTTATGATTAGAAGTGTGTGTTTATTATGAGTTCGACACATAAAGCAATCCACGTTGCTAACAAGAGATTAAATGATAATAAATAGTTCAAGACTTCATAAATGTGCATTCACAGATAGAAATTAAAGAAGCCACAGACAATTGATCCCAATATAACAGTTATGTGGATTAAAACAGACCAGTGCCTTATGGAGTCAAAATACTGAAAATGCGTAAAGAAATTAAAAGCAAGTCTTGAAATAAAACCTATTGAATATTAGGTTGTGCAAGTGCTCTTTGTATATTTTAAAAGATTTTAATGGTGATCTTGCTTAAGGTGTCTGGAAATCCTAACCGGAAATACCTTCAGTGGCTCCGTTCGAAGACATGACGGACCTGTCTGGGATCACAGCTAGGTGTTCAATAACTTAACCAACTGTGCCCAGATTGGGTTGCCCGACGCCCACACTTGGAATTTGCCCACTTGCCTAAGTATTTAATCGAAACAATGTCGGTGCGTTGGTTATGGGGGTAAAAGTTTTAATTAAGTTACTCTTGTGCGAACTTAACGAGTCCGTTCACCGTTCTGAGTACGAGCCCAACCTGAAAGTCGCCAGAGCATACTAGGTGAAGGATGATCAACGAAGTTGATTAATTATGGGGTGTGTGTGTTGAAGGTTTTATTAAATTAATTAATTAAACTCTCCGATAGAGAGCGCTCTTGACCTTGTTTTATGACAGAGGTTCAAGAGTCTTATCTAATCTAGATGAGACTAATGCAGGGGTTATGCAAACTAAAGATGCTCTCCGATAGAGAGTGCTCTTGACTTGTGTTTCTGCAAGTTCAAGAGTCTTATGTAATAATTAATTCATTAAACACTTAAGATGAAAATGGTTGATTAAACTCTCCGACAGAGAGCTTTCTTGATCCACCTTATGGTGAGATTTAAGAGATTTAAGCAGTTGATTTACTTGTATGAAAGATAAACAATTAAAAACTGAAGTAATCAACTCATTCAATGCATTAGATGTGATAGACTAACAATTAATATTCTAAGAAAAAGATGTAATTATGATGAGAACAAAAACATCTAACCTAAGAATGTAAAAGATGAACGCAACACAATCCTCCCCAAATGGGGGAGGATGAGAGTGGGGACTTAAAAACCCCACTCAAACAAAGATCGTTATTAAAATTTATACAATGTGCCTTTAGGAATTTAATCCTTGAAAGAACTTTTCAAATGAAAGTATACAACTCTATTATTATTAAAACTTATGTAAAAAGGAGAGTGCTTTATTTTTACTTGAAGATCTTTTTGAAACTTGTGAAAAGGGAAAAGAGGATGTTTGAATAAGGGCAAAAGAGCAAGGAAAAAGAATGCTGAAAGTAAGAAGAAAAGGAGGGGATGAAGGAAAGAGAACGAAGAAGAAGTCGAAAGCAAGCAAAGGGAGGAATAGGGCAGCCAACTATATAACCAAAGGGGTGCAAGAAATGATAAAAATGGGGCAGCGAAACAGAAGGAAGATGGCTGTCATAAAAAGTCAAAAACAGGGCAGCGAACAAAAAGGAGAAGAAGTGGCCAAAAACAAGGTCGAAGAAGGCCCAAAAACTAGGGCAAATAGGGGTAAAAAAGGGGCACAAACTAGGGCACACTAGAGCTGTCCAAAGTGAAGAAATAAGGTGGTAAACTAAGGCAAAAACAGGGCAGCGAAGAAGAAAGAGTAGAAGGAAGGCAAACAAGGCAACCTGTAGAAAGGGGACAAAGAAGAGGAAAAGAGGAAGGTTTTTTGCAGCTTATTTCTTTGAAATTTTACCAGCTTTCCCGCTTAACTTGTCATGAAAATTGAGAAACCAGCGAGCTATTTTCCTGCAAAATGGTGGATTAGACAATACAATACACTAAAAATTTACAATTTAATACTTGTGCAAAAGATGGGACTTTGATGCTACTTCAAGTACTAAACAAAACTAGATCTAAACCTTCGTGAGATAAGCTTTTAACAAAGGAAACTCTTAGATCTATATAACAAGAGATATAAAAGATGAGATTTAATACTTAGATCTACTTGTTATGAAACAAAGAACCAAAGTAACCAGAAAGTAAAATTTTATTTTTTAAATTTGAGGATGGATTAGAAAAACCTCAAGCCCTAGCTTGAGTAAACTTGAGCGTGGAAGGAACCTGTGAGACAAGAAAAATTAAAAAATATGTTTTGAAGAGAGATGAGATGCAACTGAGCTCTGATCTCTACTTCACACCAAGGGATCTGCAAAACTGAAACACTATTCAAGCAAGTGATTATATCTAGTATATGTAAATCAAACAGGAATCGGAAAGCATGAGTACAACTGAATACGTTACGCAATTCCTAAATCGTGAATAGCCGCACATAAGCAAGCAAGTTGAAGCTTCAAATGCCTACTCTATGGATTAGATTATAACCTTCTAAGCTAGATAATCAGAGCATGCATGAAATAAGAAGACAATTAAACAGATATCACCTTGATTATTAGCCACACATTCACCATGAAAGTTCTTACACCATTGAATTGTCCTCCAAAGACTCAACTTTATTCATAACATAGACAAGAAATTACAATCATATGGGCAGAGGTTCTCTGCAAATTCATCCACCCTGATAGAGCTAAAAGAGCGTCTATTTATACAATGAGAGAGTGCTAAAACCCTAAAACCAAATCACATAACCTAACCGGCCTGGTCACCTGACTAAGAAGCCAAACCTAAATTGAAGAGCTGGGAGTGAGGGGAGGCCTCCAACTAGGTAAGACGCCCCCACTCCAACCCAAAACACCCAAAACAAGCCACATATGCGCTCACACGTGTGGAAGGTGCCTTCAGGAGTGAGAGGGGCGTGAATGGTTGAAGGAGGCGTCTGGGATGTTGGTAAACCATCTCTTTAGGTCTGGGTGCAGCCTCTGCTAGGTTTGGGAAGGCCACTGATGGTGAAAGCCTCAATCTCTACCTCAATCAAATCATCGGATCAATGAATGCTTTCCATCTCATTTTTTAGCTGGAGATGACATGTCTGCTAACTGAATATTAATTAATTGCTTACTTAATGCTGACTGAAGCTGAGTTATGATAACTCCAATTATCATAAATGCCCAATGAGATGTCATTTAACCTTTTATTTCGCTGAATTTGGATTAATTTGGAGAGTTTTAATTTTCTCCAAGATAATCATTTTTTTCCTCGAAAATGATTTTTTTGAGAAAAAAAGGCATTATGTGTCTGATTGATGATCCGAAAGTTGGATCTGACTGGCTGGCCGATCAAGAATGATTTTTGGCTTAAGGTTAGAGCCTTCAATCATTGAATTCGGGGTTCGGATGATCGACTTATTACAAACGGGTTTTTTCCATTTAATTTATGGAAAAATTAACCAAAAAACTTAGGAAAAATAATTAAAAATTAAAAAATTAAAAAATAATTTTTTTCCCATTCGAAAAAGATTTTTTCGATTTTTTTTTATATGTCCAGATGACCTAGGACATGACCATGCTCTACTTAAATAATGCCTAGTAGGTTTATAACACTTAGTTGGGCTCTAATAACCCCCCAAGGCCCAGAATTCAACATTGGGCATTCCAGCTTTGGAGGAAGCGGAAGAAAACCTTGTCAATTATACTCGGCTATAGGCAAAGCATAATTGTCAAGGGCAAAAAACTCCCTGGAATACCTTATTTGAGATTCTACGCCCCAGGAGACCGAACTACTCAAAAAATACCCTACTGGCACATTTTATTACAAACCCCGCGGGGCCATGGTCAAAACTATTCAAATAAAAAACTAGCTAGCCAATATTGGCTAGACATGAAGATGGATCAACTAATACATTGGAATCAGACTTTGAACAAGTCTGTCAACATGTGGCTCCTCAGGTAACCTAACTATGGTACAAAAAAGTGGATAACACTACCAAAAATGAGAAAAGGTAAAAAACTAAAAAAGAAACAAAGGTTGTCCACGAACAAAAATATTTGTCCCAGACAACGGTGCCAAAAGATGTTGTCCGCCGAATGCACTCCAACAGCAGAAATCTAATGAAAGCTGTCTCCTCACTTGAGAAAGTGGGAGAGGTGCGGCCTTGGAAGCAAGCACAGAGCTAGGTACTGTCACCTACTCCTAACTCCTCCGTTTAGGCTAACTCCTAACGAAGCCAAGGGGGGTAGTCCCTAACAAAGAGTTTCTATGGCTCAATGTTTTAAATGTTTTTTGTATGTGGTGATGCGGATGGGCGTTTGTTTAGGAGTTTGTTGATGGAAAGATCATAGATTTAAAATTTAAATAGCACAAAGGTATACTTGCAATAATTTAAGGACAGCACAATTGATTGATTTAAGCAAAGGCATCCATACTGAAATAAAATATGCACTTCAGATATATAAATGAAATGAGCACAAGACCAATGCCTTATCCGATGGGTAACGGAGTCAAGATTGCAGTGCTTGGGATGCAAAGATATAAGCGTTCAGTATTTTTGTGAGATCATTTTGCAAGTGTTCTTTGTAAATTTTATAAAGTTTTAGTGATCTTGATTATTATGGCTAAGAACACAAGGTATAAACCGGAAGATATACCTTCAATGGCTCCTCTCAATGACATGTTGGACCGTGCAGTATTCCAGGCTCGGTGTCTAAAGAACTTAACCAACCCGATTGAACTTTGAGACAACGGTTTGTTCCGGCGTCACTAGCAAGAATTTGCCCACTACCTCAGTATTTATCGACAACGTCGGTTTGTTGGTTATGGGGTGAAAGTTTTATTAATGTTTTCACTTGTCCGATTAATCAAATCCAACCACCGTTCTGAGTACGAATCCAACCTTTTAGGGTCGGCAGAGCATACTTGGTGGTGGAAAGCAATGAAGTAAATTTTAGAATGGGGGGTGTGAGTTGCAAATTTTAAGTTTAGAGCACACAGTTAATCTCTCCGACAGAGAGTGCTCTTGACTTTGTCTTATGACAAAAGTTCAAGAGACTTTAACTATTCTATATGCCTAATGCAAGGAAAATGCAAATCTAACTATGCTCTCCGACAGAGAGTGCTCTTGATTTGGGTTATGACAAGTTCAAGAGACTTTGGTTTATTTTAAGAGACTATCAAATTGTAAATATGAAACCACGTGATAGTTCAAAAATTGTAAAACAATGATTAAAATGCTAATAATGAACTAACATAGCAATCACTATTCTAAGCATAAAATGAAACCATTCTAGTGAAGTAAATCTAAGCTAGCAAACCACTAAAAAAAAAACCACTACAAGACTTCCCCAAATGGGGAAGCTGGGTGTGGGGGATTAAAGACACCACTCATGAAACTTTTATTAAACTGTTACAATCTTTTGGATTTTCAACCTTTGAAAGAACTTGAAAAGTTAAAATGGAAGGAGCCTTAATGGCTTTTACAGAAAAAAGGATGTGGTTTGTCTTCTTGTTGGGAACATTTTCTTCAATATTTCCAAGTCTTTAGACTTGTCTTTGGTTGACCTATTCTTCAGTATCTGCTCAAAACGAACAATGACTCAAGCACCCATTATTCGTTAATAAAATCTAAGTAAATCTAGATGCAAACAAAAATGAAATTATTCTAAGTGCAAAACTACCCTTTTAAAATGCAAATTTTTTTAATCTTTTTGAAGTAAAACTAGATGCAAAACTTTACACGCAAAGTGGGAAAGAGGAAGAGGGTAAAATGGGGCAAAAAGAGGGTTGAAAAAAGTGAGGAAAAGAGGAAAAAGGGGAAAAGCGAACAGCAATAAAGAAGGCTGCAAAAAAGAGAGAGAGAGGACAAAAAGAGGGCAAAGAGGGTAGCGAAAGAGGGCTGCAAAAAAGGGAGTGAGAAGACAAAAAGAGGGCAGCGAAAAAAGAAGAGGAGGACAAGCCAAACAAGGCAAGAAAGAAGAAGGCAAAGGATGGATAAATGGAGCTTAGGGCTTCTTGTAGTAACTAGTAACCAAAATAATGTTTTTATCTTGTGGATGGAACACAAGAGAGAGAGCCGCTCCTAGCTTTCTTTTTTGTAGAAAAAGATAACGAGCCCTGTAGGTCTTGTAGTCACAAAATGTTAAACTAAAAAATGGTTGTTTGAAGCTTGGGATAGAAGCAGCTGAGCTCGCGCCCTTCTACAATTGGTGAAGCCTGATAACACGCAAACGCTCAATACAAGGAGTGAGATCAAAAAATCATATGCTAGTATGCTAGGAAAGTCAATTCTAGGTCAACATTTCGTATTACTGACTACTCATGTCCATCAAGATATTAATTTACTTTGCATAAATAACCAAATTGAGACAGCAAATGGCTATTCTACCGTGCCAACAATGGCCTTCTTGAGCTGACAAATTAATTAAACGCATACAAGTATGGAAAGAGAGGAGTTAGAAACAATATCACCTCAACCATGAAGAATTTACCACAATCAAAAGCCCATAGACCTCCAAAGCTGAATATCTTTATTAACAATTCCAAAGCAAATGTTGATACAATTTTCTCAGAGTAACTTTACCACAAAAGTTCCATCTAGAAGAGAGTGCAAAACACCTTTACTTATACAAAAAACCAAGCCCCCCAGGGGAGAATTAATGAACCAGAGATCAACTCAGCATGTGACTGAGTTGAAGACGAGTTCACTGAGTTGAACTGAGCTGAACCAGAGTTGAACCGAGCTTGAACTGATAAGAAACTGCCAACACACCCAATTAATGCCAACACACCCAATCAAATTCTGCGAGTCATCCATTTCCTTACCAAACTCCATACGCGAATCCTTAATCTCCTTTCACGAAAACGTATGGAAGCTTGGCGTTATAGTTTGATGTAACACTATCACAATGTGACGAGGGGTCAACCCTGATCCCGATGGCAACCTTTACATTAGTTTAGCTTGAAGTTTTTAGCATTGACGTCACCCCTTCTTGCCACCGTGAAACCCATCCAAATGCTGACGTTTCCACCTTTTAATAACAATTCGTAGCAATGGGTTATACCATGGCTTAACCTTGTAATTTATTTAAAACATATGCAAAGCTATGAAGAGGGGCCCACCACATTAGCGCAACCCACACTTCACATTGGTTTAGCGTGAGTCCCCTCACGTCATCCACTTCATTTTGCAATAAGTCGTAACATCACGCCATGCCATACCTCTTACTACATCATGGTTTTAATAATATTGTTAAAGTGGAGGGGGTCCACCAATCCTACTCACACCCCTCCACACAAGCGTGGGTGCTTTCATATCCTCACGTCACCTTTTATGAATTAATTCAAACTTCAAAATTTAAACCAAAGTTCTTAACTCATATCATGCTCAAGAGAGTCGTAACTCAATATGGTCCACATGCCATGTCACGCTCCACTAATAAAATATTCAAATTTGACTTTGAATTTTGACTTTTCTAAATTTGGACTTTAGTGCATTTTGTCCAAATTTAGCATTAAAATGCCACTATGAGGCTCAATTAGCCAAATGATGCCCTCCGGGATGCTTCTGCTGGCCAAAACATAGTGAAAATGGCCCCTAGGGTAAAGATGCTGCTCTGGGCTTGAAAATGAGCCCAACCATGCTGAAAACGGATTTCAGATCACACTTTTATTACATTTTGAATTTTCTCATTTAAAGCATTAAAAAATGGCTTAAAAAACGAAGAAAATGATTTTTTCTCGGAATTAAACGAAACTCTAGGGGGACCTAGTACATGTTCATACTACTCAATTGGAATGCTTAGCATGACAAAAAACACTGACACGAAGGCTCTTATAACCTCCCAAGGCCAAAACATCAAGACAACTACCCTAGCTTTGGAGGAGCGAGTGAAAAACTCAAAAATTATTGGTCGTTTATTCAACAACCAATAATAACCAAGGGAAAAAACACTCTGGGCTAGTCGGCTTGATTCCCAAGTTCGGGAAGCCGAGCCTTTTATAAAAATTTTAATACTAGGACATTTTTTACAATTTTTCCAAGGGGGTATGAACATGCATTTTACAAAAAATAAACAGCTTAGCCAAAAATTGGCTAACTTTGGAGCACACTGAACTTCTGAACTCTGATCTTGAACAAGTGTACTTGTTCAATACTCTGGAGGCTCACCGAAAAATCTGCTAAGTGCAAAATTAGTGGATAACACATGGTATATTTATAACCATCCTTTCCTCTTAGCGAGGGATGTAATCATGGAACTAATCTCCCCTCTCCATCACATAGTGTCAGGGAGTAAAGCCAACCTTCCCTCTTACCAAGGGAGTCAATCATGGAACCAGTCTCCTCACTCCTTCTAAGAGTGATCGGGAGAAAATACTAAGATATCAATGAGGGAGTCAACATAAAACTAATCTTCGCAGTCCTTCATGCTGAGTTACGGTCTTATCCTGAACCTGCACACATGTCAGTTAGCAGAGGCATGAAATATATCGAGGAAAACATATATGTCTTGCCCAATGAAATGCAAATACATAATAAATCATATATCTGAAATCATGTACCTGAGAGGGAGTATCAATAGGCTAGTTTCCCCACCCCATCTCAGAGTGTCCGAGAATCCTCCCTCTGTGCTGGAGCGCTCCGCTTCCTCTGCATCTGAGCATCTTGCTCCCTCTATAGCTGATCATCCTACTCCATTTCTGAGGAGTCTAGAGATACGATATAAGTATCCACCTTGGTGACGATCAGGTACATCAAGGATCCTTCAACTGGCTTGTCTTGATCAAGACAACAATGCCATTAGAGTAGCCACAGTCATCATGCTCGATTTGCTCAGGATCTCAACTTTGCTCTTCCTTGACTTAGGTAGACTTAATCAGGTTTCACACTATCATATGCAACCTAGTTTAAAAATTCGAAATCGGACTCGGAATCAGTTGAGGGCCAACTCAGACTCAGAATCGGAATTGGTAATGAATCGGTAATAAATCGGTCGATTTGAATTTAATGAATCAGTTTACTAAAAATTACATAAAATATTAAAATTTGAAAGAGAAACAATAATTTTAGGATTGTAATCTATGATTCCAAAGCATTAGAGACAAAATATCCAAAGTTTGCTTGTGTATACCCCATATAAGAGGGAATATATCAAAATGGCACAAAGTGTACTGTGCAATACATATCTAGGAGACTGCGACTATATTAAAATGTCACAAAGTGTACAGTGCATTACATATCTAAGAGACAAGGAATATAACAAAATGGCACAAAGCGTATTGTGCAAATTTGAAATGAACACAGTCCACTGCTCCACTACTAAGCTGTTCCATGAGTCCACCATCCACCGTCCACTCAACACTGTCCCCATGGTTCTCTCAGACTTCAATTTCTCTCACATAAGTCCAAAATCCACTCAGCACTGTCCCCACAGTTGTCTCACAATTCAACTTCACTCATGACACGAAGAATAGAGAAAAAACCCGAGAATAAACAAAAAAAACGAAAATCCCGTGTTTTTTGAAGTATGTAGACCCCACGTGCAAATGAGCAATAACTCATCCGATTTATTACTTAGATTGACCATCAAATCGGTAAATCGGCTAAAACCGAAACTGGTTTGGCCGATTTTTAAAACTATGATGCCCTCATCTTGAGGGCTAGCTCCCTTTGTCTCCTCAGAAATCGTCTAAGTAATTTTCGTCCTCCAGAACCCATCTACCATGACTCTGACTGGAAAGTAACTGCTTTCCATAATTGTCAAAGAGATGAACATGTGTAGCATAGAGACCGACATCCGTAGAAGCTTCTCGCTTCAATCGCCAAATCTCTACATGAGATCATCTGGGCCTGTGGGTCATGTGTCCACGTATGTACTCGGTCCTTAACTTTCTGCTGTCATGAATTCCACTTAGCTGTTTCGACCGGAAGCCATCCTTCTTTTTGGGTTGAGAGTCATGCTTCTAAAGGCTTTCTACTTCCGATCCATCTGCATATCAGCGGGATCACTTGTCCTTTCGACCAGGTTTCATCATCCATCCTTGTAGCCCACATCGCATGGTCTTTTCTCTACAAGTCGAATTCCGTCAGATGGTTAGAAACATTGCATAATCAAATTGATTCCATGTAATAACAATAGTTCATCCAGGTATGTAGGCATCTTTTAGCCAATGCTTCAGCGCAACATACACATGGCTATTATTTGGATGCTAGCAGTCTCCGTTATAACATACCGTCAAGAGTGTGCACTACTCTAAGCATGTTAGAAAGAGAAGTCATCCAAGAGGATTCCATGAGATGTTGTGCAACCTTACAGGCTAAATCATAACACATACTGCATGAGCCTACTATCAATAAAAGAACCATTTTACATCCTCAACAACTTTTAGGAATTTAGATCTGCATAAAACATATTAAAAAACAACAGATCTAATCTATCAGAGCATGTAAAACATACTTATCTTTTATTGTTTTGTGGGTGGGTTCCCACTGACTCCTTTCAGAGTCCACTGGTATACATTTGTCGGGAGTCCATTGCCACCTGGATCTTCATCTCATCGCCTCAACATAGGGAGTTCTAGAAGAAGAACTCTGTACTATCCTCATTCTTTGGCTTCTTCTCAGAGGTGTCTTTTTCAACATCTGCAGTTGAGGCTTCATTCTTCCTCTTCTTTGAATCTCTACAATCTCTGGCATAGTGTCCAGGTTTATTGCATGTGTAGCAATAGATACGTGAAAGACCCTTCTTCTTTTGGTCTGAAGTGGGACTTGATCTTCCACCCTTTCCTTTCTTGCCATGAAACTTCCTTCCCTTACTCTTTCCTTGCTTGACATGAGATGTAAGGGCTTGACTTTCTTCGTGCTAGGTGCCATGTACCCTGCGTCTTGTTTGTTCTTGCATACATACTGCCCAGATTCGATCAAACTTAGGCAACTTTGGTTGCCCACCAAGACTCTAAATGAATGCTTCCCAAGACGAAGGGAGACCATTAAGAGTGTTCATGACAAGTTCTTTATCATTGATTGGATCTCCAATGGTGCTTAGTTGATTCTTCAACTCTGAGATCCTCATAAAGTAAGAGGAAACAGATTCTGATCTTGACATCTTGAGGTTCGACTGTTGATTCTTCAAGGCAAGAGCATGGTTGATATTGCTATCTTGAAATAGATTCCTCAAGGCTCTAAACATCTTCTCGGAGATTTTTTTTTGGAGATCTGAGGAACCAAATGGTCCTTTACTGAATCTACTAGGATCCTCCTTGCCCTAGCATCATTCTTTTTCCACTGAGCCTTCTTGGCTTCCTCTTCTGGTTCTGGAACATCTTCATTCACGAACTTCAAGAGATCATTTTCTTCTAGGATAAGAAGAACCCTAAACTTCGATGAGTTGAAATTGGAAGTCCCATCAAGCCTATCTTCAACCTTCATCCCAATCATCTTGATTGTAAAAGTGGACCAGAAACCCTAGGAGGAGCTAGGTCACGGATGAAGTATGGAGGCTTGAAAATTGGATCCACAAATGAATGCGCCCTACTGAGGCGAGTTGGAGCAAGGTAAAGTTGGTCCAAATTTGTGGACAAAACAATAGCTATGTCACAGGGTTCGGCGAATTTTATGCTTGAAGTTCGAAATTCGTCGAACTCCAAAAAAAATTTGCAATTCGTTTAGGTTCAGCGAATTTCAACGCCGAACCTCAAGGCGAATCGAATCGAACCATATCGAACTTTAACGAACTCAAACTTTATCGAATTTCAGGCGAATCTCAAACGAATTTCAAATCAAATTTCAATTTTTGTCCTTTCGCCGGTTCCCACTTTCCAAGGTTTTCTCCCGACTCCCAAGTCCACCGCTCTCATATCCCGAGTCTCGACTCCATTTTTTCTCACCTACCAGGCTACCGCGACGCCCTCTACAACTGCAGTTTGCAACTCGACAGTCCACTCTGTGTTCAAACTTCAGCTCACAGGCTACAAGACTGAGACTTGAGAGTATGATCTTGTTTCTTTTAAATGAAGAAATAATTTGAACCTGAAAGCGTCTTTATGCTAGAGGAATAGGGATTTATTTAGCGTCTTTTTTGTTTGCAGTTCATGCAAAGGTGGTCCTAAAAGGAACAAATGTAGATGGAGTCCAGCTGCTGCCCACAAGCCATATCCACGGGCCACATCCCTCGACGTCCAAGATTCCATCTCGGTGTCCTCCTGCACAGTGCAAACTTTCACTGCACACCATATCTCGCCCGACCACTGATGATTTATTTCCTTAATATTTGATATATTTTCTTCATTTGTTTTATTGTATATTTTATTATATATATTATTATATATATGAAATTTTTAATATTGGTGAACCTAATGCCGAACCTCATCCCGAACTTCATAAAAAAAATCGAATTCGAATCGAATTTCAAGGTCGTCGAACTCGAATTCGAACTCGAACCATGTGACATAGAACAATAGTAATGTGGAAGCCCTAGTTCTTGACCTCAGTAGTGGTAGGTCAAAAATTACAACTTCTTTGATAAAAAATTGGTTTGCACAAAACGATGCGCCCTACTGAGGTGAGCTGCTCTATGCTCCTTCCGGAGTGATCTGAAGTGGGAAACACTCCAAAACGTGGAGCCCTAGTCTTCGACAATGACTTCTTTTAGGACTGCTTTGATACCATGTTAGAATTTGACAACTGCAAAACCAAGATCACTAGAAGAATATCAAAGCACAAAACAAAACAAAAAGTAGAGCTTGTTTATTCATTATGATCGCAAAGATCATTTCCCAACAATAGACAAATCAATGTCACCCCCGAGCTCGCCCTTCCAAGAGAGATAAATTGTTCAGAGATAGAAGTGCTTCCAGATCGTAGTAGCATAACCCCAAGAAAATAAGAGAGAATAAGAAAACCTTCTCCAAAGATGGAAAAACCTAGAAAACTCCTCTCCAAACTGCAACAATGAACCTCTCTAGTAGAGGGCGAACTTGTGTTGCAATGCTCAAGTCACAATGTCCAAAATGAGGAGAGGTGCCCCTTATTTATACTGATTTCTTGTTGTAAAAATCTAATTTTTCATTGGGGTCGACTTGTCATTTAATAAATAAAAATATATTTTATTATTTATTTTATGAGCCGACTTTTGTTTTCTTTCAGGGCCGACCTATGAGGATGATCCTCACACAGCTACTACTCCAAAAATTAAAAGACGTTTGCTTTAAATGAATGAGGGCCAATTATAGCTTAAACACAATAACGATATGAATTAGAAATATGTACTTAAGAAGCTAAATGAATCCACATCTTAAAATTGTACTTAACCAAATGCTAAGATTCAAATGGAAATGCTCCGATAATGTATGACAAAATAAACTATAAGCATAAAAGTGACAATTTTCCAATTCACAATAAAGATATGAAGATTAACCACATAATATGTAAATTAATAAAATATCCAAGGCTAACAATGAGGTCTAGGGTGAAACCCTAGAGTTTGTAATGAGCTCAAAGATATTTAGACTTATGGATATTCTCTTATATTACTCTGAACAGAAGGAAATCAAGCTAATAAGAATATAAAGCAATATTTAATGAGCACTTAATGGCTTAAAATGAAATTTAATCACCATTTAAAAGAAATTATGAAACAAACTGTAAGAATAAAATATGTAAATTAAATACTTCAAGCAACTAGATAATGAGGAACTAGGTGATTATGCTCAAAAGAATTAGTGGTAAAAACCAATGTTACAAATATCGTGTCGGCGAATATATCGCCGAGAGTCCAAAAAGATATTATCGGATTTATCGGCGAAAATGTCGGCAAACATCGGCAATATATCGGCAATGTAAAAAAATACAAAAATATTCATTTTTTTTCAATTTTCTAAACATCTAAAGCAACAAAAACATCAAATAAACACATTGCTACATGAATATGGAAATAAAACCGATATATAAGATGTATAAGAGGTCTAGTGATACATCACACATAAAAAATGAATCGTGTCTTGGATCTTGAGTCCCCGACTCATGAATCATCAAAAAAATATAGTCAATGTTTTATGTAATAATAAATATGTAATATGTATCTCATATGCAATGAAATCAACCAAATAAAGTAAACTATGGATTCCCTCTACCCCTTTTACGGGTAAAGGTAATCGCTCTAGTAATGGCTCTGCCTCTAGAGCTAGAAATCCCAAGTGCTCGTGGGGGTCGTCGTGGACTTCCTCGTCCTCTAGAAGTGCCTGGAAACTGATGTACTCTAGAAGAACTAGAAGAATGATGAGGTACTGGACCCTCATTAAGTCCTCTACCACCACTACTGCTACCACTGCCCATATATCTAGCTCTCTCTGACTGAGACTGTGGCTGTGAAAGTGGTGGCTGTGAAACAGAAACTAGTGTCTGTGCAATCGATGGCTGTGTGGCTGGTGGCTTCGATGGTGGCACAATCTCAGATGCGTCTAACCACTCATCGTCCCATGTCTCAGTCTCCATGTCTTGTGTATCATCCTCTAACCAATCAGGGGCTTCCTCCATAATAGGTTCCTCAATCTCCGCTCTCCATGCAGCAGTGGTGTCAATGTGATCCAATGAAATGGCCTCCACCTCAGGTTTTTTCGCAAGCTGCTTCATCCACAACCTGAGATTGTAGGAGATGTACCCTAGATCATTCAGGTGTTGGGTATCCAACCTGTATGATTACCATAAATTTATCCAATTAGAATTTAGAATACATAAATTACCCATGTGACATAAATTACAAGTTATAATGAATTTAGAATTTAATTTCAAATTCTCAAACCTGTTGCGCTTCTTGGTGTGTTTCTTTTCAAATACACTCCAGTTGCGCTCACAACCAGAAGAACTGCATGTTTGGCTTAGGATCCGAACATCAAGCTTTTGGAGATGGGGTACTCGTCTGCCATAGGTTTCCCACCAAGTATCTACAATGAATTGGAGAAACATAAGAGAAGACATTGAAAATTTGAAATATAAAACAAAGAAAGTAATGAAATTAAATTTTGAAACAAAGTGAAACTTACTTGGCATTATGTTCTTCTTGTCGTTAATAGCCATATCAAAGCCAGATATTCCCATGGCCCTCCTATAGACTTCCAACTCTTTGGAAATCTCTAAACGGTCAGCTGCACTTGGCACCATCCTCTGGACACACTCCAAGAACCCATCCATTACCTCTGCATCAAAGTTGAAGCCACATGAGTAAGAGAATGCGGGGTTGAGGAATAGGCCTGCAGCATGAATGGGGCGATGAAGTGTTTTGTTCCATCGCTGATCAATCACCTCCCATATCAATTGTTGTTTCGCTTGCCCCTCTTCCCCCTTGTCCTCATAGTAGGCATTAATGGCCTCTTTGGCCCTATCCATGGCCTCATACAAGTAGCCCATTGCAGGCTTGTCTCCATCAACCAAGCATAGAACCTTTACCAAAGGTTCACATACAGTACACACCTCCTTCACCCCATCCCAAAAGCTCTCCTGGTATGACACGAGCCCGAATATGTCATGTCCCTCCGGTTTAGTGCTAATTGATAAAGCACGCCACTCAGCTGAAAGGAACATAGTCTGCAAGTCCCACATAGAAGTAAGGAGAGACTGAAGAGAGATGAAACAAGTGGCAAACCGAGTGATGGCAGGACAAACCAACTCCCTATCATGAGTGAACTTCCTCATCAAGCTAAGCACAAAAACATGATTGTATATAAATTTGGTGATGCTTCTTGCTGAATGAATGACATCCTTGATAAACTGGATCTTCTCCATATCCTCTAAGATCAAGTCAATACAATGTGCTACACAAGGTGTCCGAAACAAAGTTGGATGCCTGTCCGTAAGCATCCTACCGGCTGCCACATAATTCGCAGCATTGTCCGTTACTACTTGGACAACATGCTGCGGACCTATCTCTTGGATGAACTCATCTAACAACTGACATAGTAATGTTGCATCTTTTCCCTGTGCAGATGTATCCACGGATTTTATAAACATTATGCCTCGAGGACAATGAACCAAGAAGTTGAGAAGGGTCCTACCCTTTTTATCACTCCAAGCATCTGACATCACGGTGCATCCTATGGCCTCCCATGAACGTCGAAGCTCCTCCAACGTAGAAGTGCAATCAACCTTTTCATCATCAAGGATGGGCCCTCTCAACTCCTCATAAGTGGGGGGCTTATACCCCGGCCCAACAATAGCAGCAACTTCGAACATCTGCACGTAGAATGGGTTCCTCGCAAAGTGGAATGGAATATCACTCCACAAAAGACATCGACCCACAAGTTTATCTGCTTCTTTTTTCTCTTTTATCTTGTACATTGACTTTATGCCCGGTTGTCCACCAGGACCAGATCTCGACAAAAAGTGAGAAATAGAGTGTGTCGTTGAAGGCATGACGGAAGATGAGGATAAGGTCTCACTCCCCACTCCCCCTAAAGTGTGTCCGACTGTCCCGGATCCTAATGCTGCTCTCATGCCAAGTTCTTGTCTCAAAGCTTCCCTCTCATCTTTCCTCTTGCCAATACCTTCAATTGCAAGTTTGGCCCTATGAACTATTTCAGGAGTGGAGTTTTTACAAATATCCACCTCATGCCCAGCAAGTTGTGCGAGGTGGTATTTGAGCCTACTTATCCCCCCCGTCATCTCCTTCCCACACATATTGCATCTAAGCTTTTGCCGATTTTGTGGATCAACCGGCTCTGCATACTCCCAAAATGGATCCAAATTCTTCGGCATGCTTGTAGCTTTGCAAATCAAAACCTGTAACATAAAAAAAAGTTTTTTTTAGCGAATTTCATTGGCAAATGAGACATACAGAAAAGAATAAAGCTAAACAGTCAAATGACTTTTTAAAAGATTATTGCAGGGGTGATTATCTATGCAATAAATAAAGATTATGTAATTTAAATTTTAAAAACTATTTAAAAGATTATGTAATTTAAATTTTAAAAACTATTAAAAATTATTTAAAATATTATGTAATATAAATTTTAAAAACTATTAAAATTTATTTAAAGGATTATGTAATTATGTAATATAAAATTTAAATTTTATAAATTTTAAAAACTATTAAAAATTATTTAAAGGATTATGTAATATAAATTTTAATTTTTAAAAACTATTAAAAATTATGTTAAGTTTTTAAAGTTAACTGTTTTTAATCTTTATAAAATGTATTAAAATATTAAAGTTCACAACTTTACTGTTTTTAATCTTTAATCTTTTTAAGTTTTTAAACTTTAAAGTTTACAACTTTACATATTAAATATTATTATTATGTATTATATAATATATAACATATATAATATATTATGTAATATGTATTATATATATATATAATACATAATACATAATCTATTTTATATATATATATATATATATTAAAGTTTAAACATAACAGATATATTATATAATATATAACTCAGAACTGTGAGTCCGAGTCTGGACACAGTCGTGGAGTCCGAGCCGGGACACAGTCTCCCCGAAATTCATGGTATGAACTTGCTTCGCCGGTGATGGTGAATTCCATTCGATGGACAGGGGGTGCCAAGGGGAAATAGAACAGTCAATCCAGTTTATGTAGTTCGTCCCGCTTATATGAGGTTAAATAACTTGTGGAAATTAGCCCACGAAACAGGTGTCCGGGTAGCCCACGAAACAGTGCACCGACGTATTTAGTATTTACTATTTACATTCAGAAAAACAATGAATTTCCTGCTCAGTGCTTATTAACCTTTTTCTCTGCGCAGACTCCAGAGTATGCTCGGCTCCTCCTGTGACCTGTCGGCTTGCAAACCCTCGCTCTCCTCAACTGCTCTCGCGTGGCAACAAATGAGAAACAAAACAAAAAAACACATGAATTTCAACCTTTATCGGCCGGTCGGAAAAGCGACTCGCGATTTTTTGTTAAAAATCGCGTTAAATCGCCGAAAATATCGCCAAATATCGGGCCGATGTTTGGCGATAATATCGCTGGCGAGATAGTATCGCGATATATCGCAACATCGGCGATATATCGCCAATATTTGTAACAGAGGTAAAAACCAGTTTATATGAGTGGTGAGAACCACTATGGAATTTCCCTTGAATAAATGTATGGTTAAAGCTTGCAAGAGAAACTTAAATCCTGAAATTATGTTAGTAAAAATGCAGAAAATTTACCCGAAGTCCAGAATTATAAATGAATGAACCAATTCAAGAAAATAATAAAATGTTTAAGATCACTCAGGCTAGTGAAATTTCTGCAATATATACGATATGATTATACTTTTATATGGTTGGAAATTGCAGAAATTTAATCCCAACTAAAAAAAAACAGAATTAACTTTTAATAAGCAAAAATGAGTTGTAAAATTTATTATTTATGCCTTTAAAATGCAACTTCCAGATTGCAGAAATTTAAGAGTTACTCACATAAAATATAAACTAACTTGAGAATTAAGTGAGTAACTAAAATCTGAGTATTCAATTAATAATATGGTTGGAGATTGCAGAAATTTAGTCACAACTAAAAAAAATACAGAATTAACTTTTAATAAGCAAAAATGAGTGGTAAAAATTATTATTTATGCCTTTAAAATGCAACTTCTAGATTGCAGAAATTTAAGAGTTACTCACATAAAATATAAACTAACTTGAGAAATAAGTGAGTAACTAAAATCCGAGTATGCAATTAATATATTTATAAAATAAAATTTATATTTTAATGGCAAAGTCTTCTTAAAATTTATCTTTAATGCACCAAGACTTAAAAGAAATAAAGTTCGAAATTGGTTGATAATTTTTAGGGCTAAAATTTCAGATTTACCTACAAGATCTAATCCAAGAAAAATATTCAATGAATAGCAAGTAGATCTAGAATAATTGTGAAATATAAGTATGATTTTCCTCTAGAGTTAGTAGATTTCACCATAAAACAAAGAGGAAAAATATTTTTTTTATTTTTTATTTTTGGATGGTTGTAAGAAGATATTAGTGCCAAAGACTAAAGGGCATATGGGCATATGGAGTCACCAAAGACTTACCAAGAGGGTCTTGCTTAAAAAGACCATCAAGAGAGATTTTGTTCTAGGCTAAGCTCAATCCACTTGATGTGTTGAAGGAACTTACACAATATCAGAAAGGGAGACAATAGATCTCTCCTTCATCTCTTTTGAGGGTGCACTCTGCAAGAAAAGGGTTAGTATTGCATAATCCAAATTAAGGGAAAAAATGTAAAACAGAACTCCCTTTCAAGTAAAATAACAATGAGAATTATGATAGAACTAAGATACCGTATTCTTCATCCAAATAGGTAGTGTTGCTACTTAAAACACACTTCACCGCAGAAAAGTCTCCCAACGCTAGGTGTGTTCTTGAGGGGCAACTATGAGTTTAGAACCCATTGTCACCTCGATTCCTAACTCCTCCGATTAGACCCCACTCCCAAAAAGGTCAAGGGGGCTAGTCCCTACTTACTAAATTTCTTAAAGGTTTTAATCAGGAGTTAAAATTTATTAAGATTTACTTAAGTTCAATGGCAAGCAATCATGCAAAGATGCAACAATTTTCAATGATAGGCAAACCTTTGCTTTGAAATTAAACCATATACAACTACACGAAAGAAATGAATAATTATTCACAAAACCAGTGCCTATTTAATTTGGGCTATGGAGTCACAGATTTAAGAAATGCACTTGTTAACCAAGGAATTAGAATTATTATATATACAAGTGAATTTAATCATTTCTCATTCCAAAAGTAATCAATATTTACATTTGAATTAAAAAAACAATGAATTGAAACTTGCTTGTAGATAACCCAACTAGAAACGTAGGACTTGAAATAGAATGCTTTGCAAATTAAATGCCAAAATAAACAAGTGATTTTAGTGTTTTGCAAATGGTCTTGTAAATTTTAGGTTAATTCTAAGTCTCACTTTAGCTTAGGTGATTAATGTTTGAAACAATAAAAGTACAACCTAACTAATGCGTTTACCCCTAACACTTATCTCTTTCAATTTGAGAGAGATTGGTGGGTGCTCAACAAGAGAACACAAAGTTTCCTTCTAGCTCCACAAGTCAATCCCAAAGATTGTTGGGTGCTCAATAGGAGGACACTAAGTGCCACGATGCTCCTAACAACCTCTACCCCTCTAGCTCCACAGATTAACCTTTCTTTTCTCCATTCCTTATCAAGATAAAAGTTGGGTGCCTATTAATCTAGGCAATTCAAATCTTTTCTCTTTCTTGTCACCCAGGGTCGAACCAACCGGCAAGGGGAGTCAATACGAGGCGAAAATTGGGGCGATGTTTATTTAACTTTGAAATAAAGAATAAAAGAACTTTAAAGAAATTTAACTATGCTAGCCAACACGATATAGCAAGGATGGCAAAGTCAATTCACTTGCAAAGTTTGGGCACAAAAGAATAACTTGAAGCAAAATAACAAACTAACACTAGCCTCACAACCCACTTTCTGAATGGAAAGGGTGGAACAAAACATAAACTTGTGGATATGAAAACAATTTATTTTACCCCTTCTTCAATTGCTATACAAAGGTGGGCACACCCAACTTCCTTTGCATGCAATGAATGAATAAATTTCAAAGAATAACAAATGCTAACCTAGCCACACAACTCTCTTCCTAATGAAGAGATGGAGCAAGCAATTAAAAGTAAATAATGGAAGATAACAAGCCCTATCTCCTCTTCATTTGCAATGCAAGGGTGGGCAAGCCCAACCTCCCTTGCATGCAAGGGATGGTTGAAAAAAACTTCAAATATAACTTTGAGAATCAAACAAATAATCAAGTTCAAGAGAACTTGTTATGCAACCAAGTCCCGGAAATAGCATAAAAAGAGCAAAAATAGACAATAAAAGAATAATCCACGCCTTAACAATGAAGAATAGAGATAAATATCATTCCTCTTCGAGGGAGGAACCTCCTTACACAACATAATGAGTACACAAGACAAGATAAGATACAATGATTACTAACATGAGAATATCTCCTTCCCATATATAGGAGACAAAGGTGTACAATAACAACTAATAGACCCACTAATAGGCCCAAGCCTACATCAATAATATGTAATACACCACTATATAGGAAGTAAAGTGCCACACTATAGGGGGGACTATGCCCAACATTTAGGGCTTAACATGCCCCTCCCCTTTAGACAAGCGCTTTCCTCAACGCTTAGGTAGTTGTGGATGCATCTGTATGAATGCATCATCTTTCCTTGTCGAATTTGTAGCTGGTAAGTTCTTCCACTTGATGAGGTACTCAGTAATAGCTTGATTTCGTAGTTGTTTGGTCCTTGTTTTGATGATTTAGTCGGATTCCCATATGGTTTGTGCTTCTTCAAAAGTCCTTTAACTGTGATGTTGATTTGCTTGTTGTTTCATCCTATTTTTTGATATCTTCAATATTTGGAGAACTGCTTGCTGGTGTTCTATGCAATCTACCATTGCTTGAACTATAGATTTTCCTTCTTCAAAACTTGATTGGAAGATTGTTTTATGGTCGACTTGAAACTGAGGTAAAATTCAAATTTTCACTCCTTTATGTCTGAAAATTCATTTTGATGGAGCCTGGTATGTCCTCTTTCCAATTCTGCAAGTCTAATCTAATTTGGATGTGCCAAAAAAAATTATTGCAAATATCCCAAAACTACTTATTTTTGTCCTATCCAGAAGAGAAAACTTGTAGGGTATACCACGTGTATAATATTATGTTTTTGTATATGAAAACCCTACCATAGATACCCTGGTCTGTCCCCTTTCAGATGCAACTGGTCTCACCCAATTTGGATCTTGGATGCCTCAGATATGACCTTTTTCCCTAGAACACCTGTTTCAAACCCTAATTTGAAGATTGTTTTAGGGCCGACTTGTAACTGAGTTAAAATTTGAATTTCAATTCCTCTGGGTCTGAAACTTCGGCCTGTGGTACCCTGATGTGTCCTCTTTTCAATATCGCAGGTCTGACCTAATTTGGATGTACCAATTTTTTTTATTGCAAATCTCCCAAATCTTCTTATTTTTGGCCTATCTAGAAGAGCAAACTTGTACGATATGCCATGTGTCCAGTATTTTGTTTCTATAGATGAAACTTCTACCACAGATACAGTGGTCCGTCTTCTTTCGGATTCAACTGGTCACTCAATTTGGATCTTGGATGCCTCATATATGACCTTTTTCCCTTGAACACATGTTTTAGACTAGGTTTTGGACTAGACAAAAACTCTAGATTCCTCCCCAATTATCTCTGAAACTGTAATGGATCAGGATTTGAATTTTGGACTAGAGATAGGTCGACTTGTTCTAGAAGTGGGTTTTTAACCTTGATCTCTGAATCTTTGTAGAAAAGAAGTTGTAGCGAAAATGCCAAGATGACTTGTTTTGCAGAAGCCAGTCTCGAGGAAAGAGCTCTAATACCAATTGTTATGCAACCATGTCCCTGAAATAGCATAAAAAGAGCAGAAATAAACAATAAGAGAGTAATCCACGCCTTAACAATGAAGAATATAGATAAATATCAATCCTCTTCGAGGGAGGAACCTCCTTACACAATGTACTGAGTACACAAGACAAGATAAGATACAATAGTTACTAACATGAGAATATCTCCTTCCTATATATAGGAGACAAAGGTGTACGATAACAACTAATAGACCCAAGCCTACATCAATAATATGTAATACACTACCGTATAGGGGGTAAAGTGACACACTATAAGGGGAACTATGCCCAACATTTAGGGCTTGTTGTCGCTTCTGACCGGTGTGCGCGTGTCAAAGCCCAAAAGTAGGCACACCAGGCCGATGTCAACTGTGAAAAGAGCAACCACTGTCACTACACTCTTCTCTTCCTCGCTTTAGGTTGGCTCTTCTCTAACTCAAGGGGGGTTTCCCTAAGGTTAAGATCACTAAGGCAGTAACAATGGCGGACAAGGTGAATAGAAGAGGTTGCCTTAGAGAAATGGTTGTAGTATAATAGGTAATTTGAATGGGTGATGGGAAGAAGGGAAAAATCATCCCTCACAAAGAGACCAGTGCTAGTACATCCGAAGGGAGAATGAAGTCAAAGGGGAAACTAAAGAGGGCCTAGTGTCATATGTGACTAAGGGGGAGAGGTCGCATGATTGAGCAAACCACCCTTAGTCGAATTTGGCTACTAGATTTACTTCTTCCTCCTAATTGTAGGAGATGCGTTGTGCATGCAAAGGATCAATACTACACAATCAACCTAGATTAAATGTAAACATCAAAGCCTATACAAACATGATCACAAAGGGAAAAATTCAAAAAACTAACAGCTGCTAAGAGTTTTCACCTTCCAACGCGGTGGTACCATCTGCCTATGATCCCCAGTGCAAACATAGAAAGGAAACAAAGCAAAGTTCACCGCTATAGAAGCATCACAAGTTCACGCCACACATTTGTAAGAATTCCCAATTAAACATCCAAAAACTCAGATCTGATGAATTTTCTATTAAGCTTTGGGAAGGAAATCTCCCAATTTTTCCATCCTTTTACAATGAAGAAGGATTGCTCTTTATAGGCCAAAACAACTCTTATAAAATAGTAAAATGAAATAAAACAAAAATAAAGTGAATCTAAGATCCACTATTTTCTCCATCAAAATCTTTACTTAACTTCCATTTTATGAAAGTATTTTCCTACTCTAGCTTGTACTTTTGGCTTCTTGTTGCATGTTCATAAAAGAAAACATATGCCCATAACAAAAGTTTGACTTCTCCACTGGAACTCCAATTGATTAGTTGCTAGGCAAAAAGTGCCACGTGGATCACGAGAATGACACCATTGCCCGTGAACTGTTCCCAAAAGACTCCACGGATGGATGCCAATACGTGGTAAGTGTGTAAATACGTGTCATTAAACTCCGGTTTGCTGCAGAAGAAACACTTGACGATCCTCAGCGTTTCTTTTTGTAAATAATGGCGACCCATTAAATGCTATTAACCATTCTCCACTTGCCATGATCATAAAAACAAGCATGCTTATACTGCTTCAGAGATTATTTCCCATGTCGATGACTGAGCCGGTAGTAAGTGGGATTCATAGCTTTTGAACAAAGGAGCACCCATTGAAAGCAACGAGTGTGACTCGTGGCCAACTAAATCCATAATAGATCTAGCCCAATAATTTTTTAGAAAAGCATGGCTTAAAAATGATGCTGCTGGTGGCTAAATCACGATTTCCACCATCGGTCAAACAAAAGGAAAATGGGTCGACGATTTGTCATTGGTATTTGACTACTAATGAACAAATTCGTGATCTTCTGATAGAATTTAAACTTATGTTTGTTGAACCCCAAGACGTTGACTAACTAACAGTGAATACAGCGTGAATCTCTTTAAAACATCTGCCCATTAATTCGACCAGCAGATTCATGCGTCAGTTATGGTTCAAAATGCATTTGTGTCACCACTAACTTCATGATTAGATATCCTCGTGCCGAATGCTTCCTGGCTGCGCTAATAACTCGGGCTCAACACTGTGTGAAAAAGGGCGTGTTAAAAAGGTTTCCATACCTCTCAATCGACCGAGCTGTAGTATTCAAAACGACTGGTCCACGTGATAAAAAGGGGCAGGCACCATTGAATTTATCTTGGGCATGGATTTTCTCTCAAATCACAAATTTTGGAGATGAGACTGGAGATCATCGTGAATTTGAAATATGAAAACATGGACTCACAATCATCGCTGAGATATTTGCGTTTTTTGCTGAGCATGCTATCGCTTTCCACTTATCACCAACAAATTGTGAAAAATAGCTGACTGATTTCTCCAAGCGACCACTGCTGTGACATGGAAATTTCCTTTGGTGTTCGACTGCTGATGTGTCATTTGATACGATGAAGTGGTGACCGGATCTGTGGAACTCATCATCTATGATAAAAAATCATGTCGTGTTCCTTATCTTCAAAATTTTGTCGATAGTTCAAATGTTGGTTTTGACATAAAACTCATTTTCTTGCAGTTGCTTTGGACTGCTACCACCTGTCAATAACCTTCAGTCAATGTAAGCTATGGGTACATGCCATGAGAAATCCCTTGATACTAGCCGGTGTCATAGTCTCGATCTCTTTTGACTGTGGACAACTTTGTTTAAAATATACTGCAACTGCTAATGAAAACTCTGGGGTCGACTAGTCAAGTTTCAGAAGATTCAAGATGCCTTCTCTGTAGATAGTTGCCAATAATAAAAAATGGAACAACCCATGATTGACCAATTTTAACTTCTGCTTCTTGCCAAACTCCATAATTCGGTTGTTAAAGCAAAAAATAGCCACAACGATTAAGATACACAGAAATCACGAATTTCACTTTTATGTCACTGAAATCTTTACTTCTCATCCCTTACCTCTCAGCGCCGTGCTCTTGCTTTTAGCAAAGGGTCCATGCACCCCCATGCCAACATGGGGGGTAACAGAGATTAACAAACTCTCTTGGACTTGTTACATGACAAAAATTTGAGCAAAAGAAATGAGAATAAGAAGTAGGAAAAGTAGGATTTTACCCCTTCTTAGCAGTGGCTTTGAAGTCCTTCCTCTTGGGTAGCCTTTGCACTCTTTTGTGACTAAAATTCGACAGGGTTTCACCTTGTTCCGTCACAAACTTTCTAAAAACCAACAAGCAAAATAGTGGTAAAAATGCCCAAAATCACTTTGGGGCACTATGAGTGTTGGTGAAAAAATATGTACAAAATTTTTACAAAAATTATCAAGTAACTAGCTTCAAAGAAATTGAGATTGCAAGTAGTTAAAAAATATTTAAAATGTGAATATGATAAAATAAATATGTAGAAATTTAAATTAGAAATGAAGAAAAATGCCCTTTTCTCTTCAAAGTTTGAAGAAGTGGGGCATCCAACTGAGGAATCCCACTCTCCAATTCAAGCAACCCGTAACATGAGAGATCTTTGCTATGCAAATAAAAAGGTGAGATTCATATGATGAGCCAAGAAATCCTAAAATTTCTATCAGAAAAATATGAAGTTCTTAATTACAAAAATGAAAACTCACAATATCTATAGCAAAAATACCACAAATCTCACCAAAGCAAAGAAGTTTGCTTCTTTGGCCTCCCCAAACTTGAGCAACTATTGAGCATGGAAGCAAATCACCATAGAGCAACAAAGACACAATATTTCCTCCAAAGAATTTTATTCACAAAGCCAAATGGCTGAAAATTACAATGGCCCAAAATGGGAGCAAAATGGAAGCAAGAGCAAGAGAGAGGGCAAGACCATGAGGGATTGTAACCCAAATTAGGAGGGGGGCCTCTTTAAATAGGAAAATGGCCGGAGGGGACCCGACGTGCAAGTTTGCCACTTGTGACATGAGTGAGGGAAGGGCCCATGAAGATGGGGACACACTTCCTAGAGAGGAAAACTTCAAACTTAAGAAACACTTGCATGGGGGGCCCCTTTTTGCCTCTAATGCCACCCTAGGAACATAATATAACATTTCGAAACTGAATTTCCACTCTCCAAGTGACTTTAGTCACTTTCCAAAAAATTGCCATTCTAATTAATGGCCAATTTTCCGGGCTTTTTGGACTAACTTAGGAAAACATGCCCAAAACCTTAGCAAAACTCGTCCCAATGACTTCAAACTTAGACCATGGGTGTATGGGGTCTTATGCCATTGATCTTGAGTACCATACCCCTATTTTATGGGAATTAGGTGCCGCATAACCCCTCTTTACATTACACCATTTTTATGTTGAGAGACATTTTTTAATCACCAAAAATTAAAAATTCCTAGGCAAAACTTAATGAAATTCCACAAGACTCTGGATATTGTCTAGCATGGTAATATACAACATTCCTAGACCTTAATTACTCCATGCACTCGATCATTAGAACGCCTTTCACCACTTTGGAGGAATTTTTGAGTGAAAAACTCAGATAATTAAACACTAAAAATAAATTTTAATTATCCAAGGGAAAAAAACACTCGATGAAAGGACTTCCCTAATGATAAAGTCCTAGGTAACTAAGTTTTACGAAAAATGACCCTCATACTGACATATCATTTCAAAATCCCTTGCATGGGTGCAAAAATTTTGTGGAGAAAAGACGAGAGGAGAAAGAAGAAAACTGTCTCACTTGAAAATTTTTGTCACATTAGAGGAAATTTCAACTCAAAAAGGGCCTTTTAACTTTAATTCAAATTCCATGTCATCATGTGTTAGCCAATGAAATTGCTTTAAATTTGAAATACCGTATAGGTCTTAAACACTTTTTTAATATAAATTTGGGGATAGATATCATAAAAAAACTATTTTTTTGTTTGTATTTTCGATATATCTCCCCGTGTTTTTATTCAAATTTCGATCGGGAGAGCTCGTTAGATGCAGAATTAAATTTTGCATCCAACAAGTACCCACTCGGCATACTTTTGACGGACCCCGCTACCCCAAAAACAAGAAATACCTGAAAAAACGTGATAATGATGTCATCATCACGTTTTTTCAGGTATTTCTTGTTTTTGGGGTAGCGGGGTCCGTCAAAAGTATCCCGAGTCATCATCATGTTTTTTCAGGTATTTCTTGTTTTGGGGGTAGTGGGGTCCGTCAAAAGTATGCTGAGTGGGTACTCGTTGGATGCAGAATTTAATTCCGCATCCAACGAGCTCTCCCGATCGAAATTTGAGTAAAAACACGGGGAGATATATCGAAAATACAAACAAAAAAGTATTTTTTTTCTTTTCTTCCTCCAAAATTAATAAATATTATTTTATTAATTTTTTTTAGGAGGCCCATTTTGAGTTGAAATTTCTTCTAATGAGTGCATCTTTCTCGTCTTCAAGGTACATTGTACATGGTTTCCCACCAAGTTGGTTAGGTGGTCAATAGGTGGTAAGACTGTTTCAGTGGACAATCATAAAGGAAATAAATGGCAATGTTATTATGATATTACCTTCAACATGAAGCATGAAACAAGAAATAAACGACACATACACGAGTAGATTTCAATAAATTTCCCTCCTAAGCCTTTAGATTGATATTCATTGAAACTCTCCAAATAGTACAAGACAGACCAACAACAACCAACGAATGAAATGAGAGAGGAAGTCTCTTTTTATAGGACTTGAGACTCAACTTCTTTCTCAATAAAAAATATTTCTTTGTCTAAAACCCTAGATCTAATCTAGAATAAAGTAAAATGCTTATTTTACTTTTGAGTCTTTGACAAGGTCAAAAACTAATAAAGTAATGAAAGTGGTTTTAACCAACACTTGACAAATCTATGAGAGAAAGGTGCCTAACTTGGATGAGGGAAAAAGGTGGGACAAGTTAACCAAATGGAGGACGGTTTGGTTAAAGAAGGAATATTCTAAAAGGATAATGGCATGTGTGAAGTCAAGGGAAGTTAGATTAGGCAACCAAATCATCGAATTAAGCCAAACAATGTGTTGCCACCTAATTCATACCTCGGGTCACATGGCTGAAATCTTCAAGCTACTGGGTGCGACCTTGGGGGCAAGAAAGAGTCACGTGTTGTCACTTGATCTTGAGTCCTTCGTCTAGCCTCTCTCCTAGAGAAGCCAAGGAGGGTGGTCCCTAGTAAACTAAACTAAAACTGTTTATTCTATGAAAGCAAAACAACTAATCTAGGCGGTAAGATGATATAAATTATTGAAACTAAGATATATGCAAATAGCTTATGTAAACAACATATAAAATAAACATTCCATGCAACACATCGACTAACTTAAATATCAAAACTAAATAAATGATGCCAAAAATAGATTAGTGCTAATGGAGTGCTTGCGTATAAAGGGGGTTGCTGGTGATGCCTCAAAAATGTATTGCAGTTGTCTCGGTTGGTCAGTTTTAAATTATTAAATGAGTGGATTAAGGAGTGGGTTAATTGTTGATCAGTTTTATTAAAAGTGGTAATGATATGATTATTAAGGGAAGAGGGTATTCCAGATATACCCTAGGGGTACGAGGAATATGTCCAGATTTACTTGGAAGCGACTCTCATAGTGACGTGTGGGCTAGATGGAGTTGTGGGATTGTGTTCAACTCTACACCAACAATGATGTATCCTAACGGGGTCCCATAATCACTTTGTAGTAGTTTCCGCTTCACTTTAGTAATTTTCCCACAACTTCGTAATAACGAATGAGTGTTGGATTTTCACTTTTGGGAATTAATTGGAATGTGAAACTAATTACTAGTCACTCCAATCCCTTTTTGATTGTACCACCATTCCAGCCAAAGGCCTGCAGTGTTCACAAGAGCATACGAGAATTGAATCCTTGTCAAATTTAAGGATTTTAAACAACTCTCGTTTTCGAGAACATGGTCGAATTTATTAATTTTAAAAGTAATGAAATAGTTGCTTGAAGAAAATTAACTAATCTAAAAAAAAGGAAAAAAGACGCGGATCCCCCTTGGGAGAATGGGGTGTCGGCACTTGGCTTCTCGCTTGCTTCTCATTGATTATAATGATTACAATAAAAATTTGTGTTCCTTTGTAGAATAGGAAACACAAAAAATACAAATTTAAGGCTTTAAAATGCCCACAGAACAAGTAGCAAGAGGAAAGACTCTCAGATGGTTTAAATCTTCAAATTTTTGCCATAGTGCCTCTCTTCATGAATTGCTGCAAAACAACAAGCAAAGATCAATCAAATATTCTAAATAATCAATTGAAACAATACAAATTTAACATATTATTCAAGTACTTTTAAAAGATAAAAATTTGAAGTATTGAAAAAGTACTTGTTAGAAGCTAGATTTATGAAATTCGAATTTAAAATCATATTTAACTAAACAATAAATGTAAATCAGATTTAGCTTATGATCTATTATTTCACTAAATCGATTAACACTTGTCAAAGTAACCCGTAACCAAAATAAGTAATTTTTGTAAAACAAACGAAGAGAGGAAGCAAATTGACGCTAGAACTTGGGCGATGGAGTTCTTCATAGTGGAGCACAGAGGGACTGTCTTTTTGTAATTCTTGAAGAGAAAGAAGATAGAAAACAATTTCAACCTCTTCTTCAAGTAAAGTAACCAACAACTTGGACAAAGACTTGCACAGAAAAGTGGTTAAGAAACTTGGTGCTACCTGCCACAGAAACTTAGAAAACAAGATTATTAAACAAAACAATAATGTAATTCTAAGAGATCTGAAACACATATACAGTAGGATCTTCAAGCAAGCAAGCTATTTAAATCTCACCTTACCGGGAGATAACTCCCCTTCAAAGGCCCAACTCAACCACAAAAATGCAAGAAACTGGACATTGTCGGTCACTTCAAAAGCTTGAAACAATGTTCATCCACACATAAAAATGCTACACAGTTCTTGACCTCCAAAGTCTTTTATTTAGAATGACAAAGAAAATATTACAATAGTATATAGGTAGAGGTTTGACCTGCGATGCCAAAACATGGATTGAGAGCTTGCTTAAATAGAAAGACCACACACCAAGAGGGGGGCACACTTGTCCAAGGAGGCGTCAAGCATGTTTGAGTTGTTTGTGGGTTGACAAGGGGTTGGAACAGGAAGTAAATGGTGGCAACATCACTTGACAGAGATGGCAACTACCCAAACCTCATACTTTTTCCAAAACAATGAGCTTCTCCTTCGAGGCTTGCGCCCCCACTTGGAGAGATGCGCCCCTCTTGCTTGAGTAAACTTCCAGAGTTTGATTCTCTTAGAAATGGAAAGCTTTGACCTTCAAATATTGCCCGGGTACTTACCACTTTACTTTGCCAAGTCACAGAAACCAATTTCAGCAAGTTTCTTTTACTTTTTGAGTTGTCGAATTTTCCATTTTATCATATTTTTGGGGTTTTCGAGTAATAATTAATTTTGGAGATAAATAATTACTCAAAAACTTAGGAAAGTGGGTCTAGGGGTTAAGTGGGTGCTTTGGGTTAGAAAATGAGCACCCCCATGGAAGAAACAACTTCCTAGCCCCACTTTTATGACTTTATGAACTTTTACAATTAACTTACTAAAAATAAACCTATAAAAATGGAAAAAATGAGTTTTTTCGGAAATTAAAAATAACCTATGGGGGACTTAGTACATGTTCATAATGACTCAAAATAATGATTAGCATAGTAATATACATTTACACTTAGGTTTTAATAACCTCCCAAGGCCTAACCACCAAGACCATTATTCCAGCTTTGGAGGCTTGAGTGAAAAAACTCGAAAATTATTTATTGTTTAAAAACGATAGATAATTAACAAGGAAAAAACACCCTAGAATAATGTATTGATGACTAAGTTTTAGAAACCAAACCTTTTACATAAAGTCATCATGTTAAGTCTTTTATCACAATTCCCCATGGGGTGTGAACATGTAAAAAAAAATTAAAATAAAGGGCCTAGGAAGGCTTACATGGACTTATGAACTTGAAATTTGAACAATTAATTGTTCATCTTTGGCAGATCACTTAGAAGTCCAATTTAATGCAACTTAGTTGGTAACACAATGGACCAAATACCCAATAAGTTGCGAAGTCGTAAATTACAAAAATGACAATCAGCGTGCAATGATGCAAAATATTTCAATGTCCAGCAAACCCTTTAACAATCAACCAGTAATGTATAAAAGAGAGAAACAATCAAATAATCAAAATGACCAGTGCCGTCTCTACTCGGGGTATGGAGTCACAATAATCATCTTCAAATAATTTTCCTAAAGCATAAACTCATCTACTTCAATAAATATTCAAGAACATAATGACTTCCAATAAATGAGTAAGTTAAAATAAAGTGATTGCAAAGTAGAGAAATGCAAATGATTGTAACAATGTTATACAAGTGATCCTGTAAGTTTTAGTAAATTTTATGTCTCTCTTTGACTTAGGGAATTAAGGTGTTTGTTGCAAAGAAATGAACTATTCTAGATTTTTACCCTAAGAGACTATCTCTTTCGATTACAGAGAGAATGTCGGGTGCTCAACATGGGAACACAAGGTTCCCACCTAGCTGCACAGGTCAAACGCGAAACTTGTTGGGTGCTCAACTGGAGGACACAAAGTTCCACGAAGCCCCCTACGACCTCTACCCCACTAGCTCCATAGGTCAAGCCTCTTTTTCTCTTTTCTAATGAAGATCCTTATCTGGGTGCTTATTAAACTAACCAACACAAATCTTTGCCCTTTCTCATCACCCTAGATCGGTCGAACCGGCGGGGGGAGAGGATACGGGGCAAAAAACGGGGCTTGTGGTAAATTTTATCCTTAAAGCAAAAATTAAACAAAACAAGCCAATCATGATATCACAACGGAGGTAGAGCCTACTAGATTGCGAGGTGTGGGAAAATGAAATAAGCAAATACTTGAAATAAAAATGCTAGCCAACGTGATATTGCAAGGATGGCAAAGCCAAATCACTTACAAGGTGCAGGCAAAAAAATAAAATAAGACTAAAAAACAAACTAATCCTAAGCACTCAATCCACTTTCCAAATGGACAGGATGGGGCAAAAAATAAACTTGCGGATATGAAAACTAATTACTCAGGCGCTTCTTCAATTGCTATGCAAGGGTGGGCAAACCCAACTTCCTTTGTATGCAATGGATGACAAATTTCAAAGAATAACAAATGCGAACTTAGCCACACAACTCTCTTCCTAAAGAAGGGATGGGGCAAACAATTAAAAGTAAATAATGGAAAATAACAAGCCTTAGCCCCTCTTCACTTTGCAACACAAGGGTGGGAAAGCCCAACTTCCTTTGCATGCAAGGGATGGCCAAAATATATACCTCAAATATAACTTTGAAAATCAAACAAAGAATCAAGTCCAAGAGACTCTCTTGGACTTGTTACAATGACATAAAATTCAGCACCTTTAGATAAAGAAAAATGAGAAAGAGAATGAGGATTTGACCACTTTGAGTCAATGGGTTTTGAAGTGGTGACCCTTGGGGGTTCTTTGCACTATTTTCTGCCCAAATTTTGACAGAGTTTCCCCTTGTAAAACCCTAAACCTGCAAAAAAAAACAGCAAGCAAAAAAAAGGTAAAAGATGCCCAAAATCACTTTGGGACACCTTGCATACAATTGTAAAAAATTGCTCAAGATATGTAATAAAAATTATAGAATCAATGGCTTCAAATAACATGTAAAATGAATATTTAAACTAGACTTGATTATGCAAATAGAGATAATAAAAAATGCAGAATTTTTTTTATGAAGTAAGGAGTTAGTGTGCTCTTTGCTCTTCAAATGGTTGAAGAAGTGGGGCATCTAACCAAAGAAACCCACTCTTCAATCCGGATAACCTGCAACTTGAAAGATAAGCTAAATAAACACAAAGAGAGGTGAGATTCTCACAATGATTTAAGAAATCAAACTATTCAATCAAGAAATGCTTGACGTTCTTGAATGCAAGAGAGAAAAACTCATAAGATCT
Organism: Pseudotsuga menziesii; assembly: GCA_001517045.1. Taxonomy (NCBI): domain Eukaryota; kingdom Viridiplantae; phylum Streptophyta; class Pinopsida; order Pinales; family Pinaceae; genus Pseudotsuga; species Pseudotsuga menziesii. Next base: position 607,504 of record LPNX011164292.1, read on the forward strand.
ACACATACTAAGAAGATCTTACCAAGGAAAAACAGTTTGCCTCTTTGGCCTCACTTGTGCTTGAAAAACTTGAGAAAACGGGAGCAAGTCACCACCAAACAACACAAGATCTCCTCCAAAGCTTTTATTAAAAATGCCCAATGGCTGGAAATTACAGTGATCTCAAAGAATGAGAGCAAAATGGAAGCAAGAGAGAGCAAGAGAGTGAGAGCATGAAAGATTGTCCAAAATGAGGAGGGGAAGCCTCCTTAAATAGGAAAACTGAAAGAGAGAGGCTCTTTGCTTGCTAGACAAGTGTCACAAGGGAGAGAGGGGGGCGAATTTGCTCAAGGAGGGAAAAACCATGGTTTGAGATTTCAAATATGGGGAGATAAACCCCCAATTTAATGCTTTTAACTTTATTGCTATGTCAAATGGGGAGGAAACCACCATAGTGGGGCCCCTTTGGGTCTTAATTTATCTTAGGGACCTAATATAAACATTAGAACCTTTATTTGGCCACAACAAGTGACTATAGTCACTTTTCCAAAATTTGGCTCTCTAATTAATTGTCAATTTTCCTGATTTCCTTGACTGACTTTGGAAAATGTGACCAAAACCTTATCAAGACTTGTTCGAATGACTTCAAACTTTTCCCAAGGGTATAGGGGGACTCATGCCATTGATTTTGAGTACCCATACCCATATTCATGGGCATTATATGCTGTTTAACCCTCTTTTTAATACAATTTTTTTATGTTGAGGGACAATTTTTAATCACAAAAAATTTAAAAAAACCTAGGCAAAACTTCAAGAAATTCCGCAAGACTCTGGATAATGTCTAGCATGGTAATATAGAACATTCCTAGGCGCCAATCGCCCTATGGACTCGATCACTAGAACGCCTTTCACCACTTTGGAGGTAATTTTGAGTGAAAAACTCAAATAATTAAATCTCTAAAAAGAAAATTTAATTATCCAAGTGAAAAAACACACAATGAAAGGACTTCCCTAATGACTAAGTCTTAGGTGATTAAGTTACAAAAAACTAGACCTTCATGCTGACATATCTTTACAAAATCCCCTGCACGGATGTTGAAATTTCATAGAGAGAAGAAGAGTTGCCTCACTTGATAAAATCATTAAGTACTTCATTTTTATCTTCAAGGCACATCCAACATGTGCATGGTACATTGTTGGCCACCTAGTTGGTTAGGTGGTCAACAGGCAGCCAACAAAAGGATGAAAGGTGGCTACAAAAAAGGGAGGAAAAAAGGCTCTAAAAGTGCCAAAAAGCGGCTGCAAAAAGTGCCCAAGAAGGCTGAAAATGGAGGAGAAAGAGGGCAGCCAACAAAGAGAAACGTTGGTTGTAAAAAACAAGAAAAACGGGGCAACGAACTAAGCAAAAAGAGGGTTGCAAAAAATGGTAAAAACATGGTAGCCAACTAAGAGAAAAGTGGCTACAAAAATCGAGAGAAAGAGAGCGGAAAAGAGTGAAGAAAAGGTGGGATAAAAGCAAGAGAAAAAAGGCTAAAAACAAGGGAAGCAATGAAGGAGAAAAAGAGGCAAGAAAAGTGAAAAAGTGAGGCAACAATATCAAGGTATAAATAAGAAAGAAGAGGTAGATCTAGAAGAGCAAGAAGAAGGAGGATGGGTGGATCTTGTAACCAAGGAAAATTTTTTAAGTTTTGATTAAGAAGGATGAGGAAGAGTCCCTTTAGCCGTGTTTTTTGAAGTTGGAATCAAGCGCTCTGAAGACCCTGCATGGTGAAAGTATTAGATTTTAAAGGCTCTTGCTTCGTGAAGAGGTGGTTGGGATTCAACTCCTCCTTCACTTTTGGTGATACCTGAAACACAATTCTCAATCCACAAAACACAAGATCAAATACTAGAATGCTAAATCACGAAAATATCTGAAAAACAATGGTATAACTAACTACTTCATGTTCGCTTCAGACATTTAAGAAATTTTGCATGGATAACTAAGTTAAGACTCTAAATGGCTATCCTACCGTGCTAGATTTATAGCCCTCCTCAACTAACATTGATCAAATATTTTGAAAAGAAAGAGAATAGGGTAAGAACGAGATCACCTCACAAGATGAAAATCATACACAAAGAGCCCACGCATAGACCTCCAAAGTCACTTTATTCCAATAATCAAATATATGTTACAAAATTGGCAAAGTTGTCTTGCACATTCTCCATATGCAAATGGGAACAAGAGACCCTTATTTATACAAAAAAGAGAAGCTAAAACCCTAAGTCAGGACTCAGCATCAAAAGAGGCTCACTGGAGCAATTGAATGAGCTCGACATGAAGATTTGCAGTTAAACTGAGGTTCCAGAAGGTGGGAGTGGGTAGGTGACATCCACCTAGGCAAGGCGCCCCCAGTCCCTTCATTGAGACCTCCACCCATCCAATAGCAATCTCCCACATGGAAAAACGTGAGCTAAAGGAAAGGATGCGCAACCCCAAATTGAGGATGAAGCTAGCAGTGGAATCAGAGCTGAACTGAATCGAGACTGAGTTGCAACTGAGCTGTAATGATGAGGGGGGGTGAGGTGGCTCATCCCTCCTCAATTCGATCACCAAACCAATAGATGAACACCACATAACCAAAACAAATTGCCAGTTGAAGGAGGGCGTAATCCTTTATGGGGAGTTAATTGTCGGAGCTCTAATACTGCTCTGGATTTGATTTATGCTGACTGGAATCATCCCAGATACTCTATGTCGAGCTAATTAGCCCTTTATTAAATCAAATTTGGCATTTTTTGGAGATATTTTGATTTTCTCCAATTTATTATTTTTTATTATTTTAATTAATATTTCTCATTTTTTGGGTTTTTCGAGAAAATATTAATTCCAAGGCCAAATAATAGTCTGAAATTTAGGATAAGTGTGTCTAAGGGTTAAATGAGTGTTTTGGCTTATAAAATAAGTGTTTATTTGCCAAAAACACCTCTTAAACCACTTAATTATTACAACATGAAAATTTTCAATTAAACCATGGTCAAAATGGTTTAATTAATTGAAAATTTTAATTAATTCTCTATAGTCAAAAAATAAAAAACCACCACGTGTCCTGGAATTTTTTTTTTTCCGGACATTGTTTTAATGTATCCCGGGGCCTAGGAAATGACCATAGAACATACAACTAGTGTCTAGTAGGTTCATACTTGTTAGTTGGACTCTAATAATCCCCCGAGGCCCAAATTTCAAAATCAAGCATTCCAGCTTTGGAGGAAGCGGGAGAAAAACTCATCGATTATACTCGGCTATAGGCAAAGCATAATCGACGAGGGAAAAAACTCCCTGGAATACCTTGGTTGAAAATTATGTCTTAGGAGACCGAGCCGCTCAAAACCCCTACTAGCACACTATTACAAAAACCCCATGGGGCATGGTCATTTCAGCATAAAAATAAAAATGACTAGCCAAAATTGGCTAGGCAAAACATTCTGAACCTCTGATACACTGGATGTGAACATTGACCATGTTCATCAACTGGCGGCTCAACAGGAGGTTCAACTATGGTACAAAATAGTTGGTAACATCGTGGAGATGATGAAGACCTAGATGTGAGCTAGGTCTACATCCAACATAAAATAGGGCTGGCTATGTAGAAACTTCCTAGGACGAATAGCTTCGAAAGATGTCACTAGTCAATGGTCAACAAGATGAGTATTGATGCAACAATGATGATGATCCAGAGATGATGATCTAGCGATAATGTCTAGAGACTGTGTCCAGTTGTGATGATGACCAGGTCGAGAGAATACCTTCCTAGTTAAGAGGGAGTGTTGTTGAAAATATAACTTCAGAGGATATTCTATTGCATATTATTATTGTATTTTTTTTGTTTGTCGCAATGCCCTTTGACTTGCTGGGCCAGCTTTTGGTCTGAGAAACCACAACCTAGGGGCATCTAAGCCGTCAAAATCACCCAGTGATCGCACCCGGCCTGGGCTGCACCAACCCTTAGAATGGTTTGATTTAGTTGTCGCTTCCCAGGAGCAACGGGGTTTGATCTCGAGCTGCCTTGCAGAATGAAACCCGTCTTGACTGTTTGCTCTACCGGAACTTGACATATTATTGTTGTATTTTATTGTACCTTCGTTGGAGATGTTTTCCCTCCGTTCGGGGATGTCATTATTGTATTTGGTCATGCCAGAATATCGAGGTAAAACCTCCACCTCCATTGTAAGTCGGGGTAATAGTCCCTAGAAGAAGTATTATATAAAATGTATTTTGAGTCTTCGTAGGTAGGTCGACCCCGATTAAATAACTTGGCTGACTTAGCTAGGTAAGTCAGCCAAATCGGGAGGTGCCCTCCTTCATTTAGACACGCTCACTCACTCAAGTTCGCTAAAGAGAGAGAGAGACAAGTGCATCATTGTGAGAAGAAGAAGAAGTTGCCGAAGATATATTTCTCTGGGTATTCTATCTTGGTTTGACATTGTACTTAGTAACAGAACTATTCTGAAGAAGTTTACGTGGTTTTCTCCTTGATGGTTTCCCCGAGGAAAATCTTGGTGTTCTTGTGTATTGTTGTGTTTGTCTATCTTTCAGTTTAAAGATCTAACATAATTGAATTAAAGTGCAAACTCTAACAAGTAGCTGGGCTACCATTGTTCCTGAGCAGTCCTAAGCATTTCTTTGGGCCAGTTGTTTACTTTGAGATCAACATATGATGAGCTTCCAATTGATGATCACTCTCATTTAGTAGATCCAGAGCATGCAGTTTGACTAGTTCTATGCCATGACTGAGCCTCATGACCCCATATTCAGTGACTGAGTTAGCCATTTTCATGACCCAGAGCAAAGTTTATGACAGTGCCCATGATGTATAGCAGCAACAGTGTTTCAGTGCCCTTCAGATTGTTCTGATTAGATGCAGGTATATGGGCCAGGTGATATTATGGATTTGTACATATGGACTTTGAATTTGCTCTGTTGTCTATTTTAGTAGTGAGCCTCAGTTGATAGTGGTTGTATGTTGGTGATACTTTATTTTGGTCTTACTAGAATCTAAAGTATAAGTGATCTAGCTGTTATGTCCAAGAGATTCCTTTGTATACTCATTGGTCATACCCTATTTGCAGTATGGATTTAGTCATTTCCCTTAGGGGACACAACTTGCTAGCCCCTTGGCACCACCTTCACTGTCTCCATTCATCCGTTTCCTTTCTTTCTTTTGTTTAAACCTAACTTGTAACTTGACTAGTGACATCTAGGATTTCCCCCACCTTCACCTCTATGTTGGAATAGGTCTCCATGTCTAAATTGTGTCTCGGTGTTGGTTTGTGTGATTCTTATCACAAAGATGGTCTTCCTCTAAGTCTTGAACACAAGTAGTCTTACCAAAAGTGTTTTGAGACAGTAAGGCATCGGAACATAAATGCTTATTCTAAATGGATGCCTAGCCAATAAAACAAAAGTGTCTTTAGACACTGTTGCAAATAAAATCAAAGCCAACTAATTGCCAAGAGATGAGCACTCATCCTTTGTATGATGTCGGGCCGTTTTCCCCCAAAGTGAAACAAGGTGGTCACTCTGTCGCACCTATGGATGGTGGCAGGGAACGAAGGTCATACTGAGTCATTATTTGAGGTCCACAAGGCTTTTCAGGGCACCTGCTCTTGGAGGATGGCAAGTTAAATGTTTTAAAACGTTGATGGCCATAGGATGAACACGCGTTCATTGTATAATGTACGACTCATTTGCCCGTTCTGGGAAGCATGGTGATACGGACCTGTAAGGGTTACGTCTTTGTCATTTTCTGGAAGCCCAAAAGGCTTTCCAGGGCACCCGCCTTTAGAGGTTAACTAGTATCTTTTTGTTGTGCAAATAAACTGCTTTAAAAGGGTTGCTTGTCCAGAGTCTAGTGGATCCTTCTCATTATTGCACCCATTTGTGAGACATCGCCATTCCCTATTGTTCACCTAGTCCATCTTATGTGTTGTGTGGATCCCCTTTTCCTTCAGCCTAGATGCTTACAGTGTCAAGTGTCAAGTTTTATTCACCTTCACCATTGACTAGCAAAATGGCCAAATCGATAAATGAGTATACACTAGAGGTTCTTCTTTAGAGCAGCTGATTACTTTGATTTAGATATATTATTTATATATATAAATATTATGCTTATAATTGCCAACAAAAGCTACTTGTGCTTAAGTCTTAATGTTAACATAGATAATTGAGCATGTATATCCATTTTGTACTTTGCAGTATCAAAGTTTAGCATTTGGGTCATCATTTGATCATTTTTGACCTGATCAGCCTAGTCTGACCTAGTCAGCAACAGGATTTGGGATGAGTTTTGACCGATGATGGTAGGTGATGATTATTCCTGGTCTACCAGTGTCCTTTAGACATGTTCATGCTTCAGATGATGGCTTATTATGATGGCTTGTGTTATTTTCATGATTATCAACATTTACAGGATTTATTATTATTATTATTGTTCTAACATGGATGGGGCCTCTGACGTATATTTTTTATGGACATATCGTGTATGGGTACTCATTCCTAGTATATTTGGGCATTATGAGTTCATTGATGCAACCAATTTTCAATTTCAGGTACTTGCAGATGAAATATGGGTCATTTTATCAGTTTGCAGCAGCTTGGCCCCGGAAAATCAAAATAAAATGCTTTTCAGTTGATGGTGAGATCTCCCAGGGTGCCAATGGGGGCACATAGAGCGTAGCTAGTCGTTATTACCATATTGCTATGGTACCGAGTCCATTTTTGCAGTCAGTTGACATGCAGTTGTAGTCATCAGTGATATATGAGGAGTTTTATGTTCCCAAGGTAACATTTTGATGATAGAAAATGGCTAATAAAGAAATTGATTTGGGCAATTGAGGCAAGGAAATGTCATGGGATTGGTCTGAGGCACAATGTTTGGGTCACCTTCATCATCCGACATCAACTTCACTCTTCATGGGGTCCACACGTCCTAGTATTCTCCACTTTGAGGGTGTTTTGATATCTTTTGAGGGGGACGTCCTAGTGATTTTGATCACTCCATGTTATGATTGGTGATTATACCTTGTTATTGTGCCATGGGGCCTTGCTAGAGAAGGATATGTATCACCTCCTAGCCCCACCATGTGCTATGTCATGTTTTTACACATCTTTTATGTGGTGCGCCCCTCCTTGGGCACTTTTAGTGAGTGTGCCCCCCTCCATTAGTGAGTGGATCCATGTATTAGTTATTCAGCTCATCTTAGCCGTTGATTAGAGTGATTGTATCTTTTGATATTGGCCCTCGATATTTTTGGATCTAGGTTTTGTGTATCAGAGAGATCTATATATTTAGATGCTCTCTCATTGTAAAAGGGACTTTTGGCTCTGAGAATATTGAATACAAGAAATATTTTGGAGAATCACTTGAAAGCTTTGTGAATGTTCTTACTCATGATTGCCATGCCTTTTGCTTAGACATTCCAGTGGATCTTTTATGCATTCGATATATATTTTGTGGAGGTCGTACTAATATTTTGTAGGGTAGCGACTTGCTTTGGAGGAGATTGCTAAGACGTCTTGCATCATCTTTCGAGCAAATCGTTTCATCTTTGAGGGAGTGACCAATTGTCTTTTGTGCATTGAGTTTTTCTCTTCTAGATGGCATGCATAGTTCTTCTTTATTTGTAAATTGAATCTCACTTCGGTAGTTCGGATTTGCACGTGGAGGGGGCGCTTTACCCCTTTGGAGCAACACGTTTTACACTGGAAGCCATTGGATTTTGCTTGGAATTGTAACTAAATGGAAGGGTCATCGACGAGTGAGGTGGCCACAAGTATTTCAGGTACGATCTACAAGGTTAGTATTATTTTAAATATTTTTATCCAATTGTCATCCCAAAACCCTCATTGTCAAAACCCTAGTTTTGTAGATCTGATAGATCGGGTGTTTATTTGATGGCAACCATCAAAACCCACTTAGAGATAATTAATTAAACCCCAGATATCAAGTTTTGTTGAAATCCAACTCCATTTACCTTGGGATCAAGTGCTAGTCTACTCTAGGTGGGGCGCCCTCCTTGGGTGGGTAGCCAAATATTTAGATCTATCAGTTAGGTATGCTTGAACCCACTTTGAATCCACAGATTTATCCTTCAAGCCTCCAGATCTAGTCATTTCTTGACCCTATCTACCCTCTTGGGTTCACGTTGTCCATTATTACATATACCCTAAGTGGATCTCATTAGGGTTTTTATTTTTTAGATTAGATCTATCTAGATCTACATTCTTAAACTCTTTGAGGTGCATTTCTTATCAAGCTGGGAAATTTTCATTATCTTAAGCCTCCTTGTCTTTGATTTAACCTCACCTACCACATTCAGTCCCTAGATCTAGACTTACCTACTCATTACTCATCTCTACTACTCATTACATACCCCTTGAGTGTCACAAGTAGGTTCACTAGCCCTCATAGGCTAGTAGGGTCTCCCCCTTGATCATTCTCCGAATTGATCTAAAGTGACAGGAGCCCGTCCAATATGACAACTACCCTTCATTCGTAGTGGATGATGCCCTTGCGGTGTCATCGATTAGCTACCTTACCTCTATTGTCTCGGATAGGATACCTTCAGTGGGTAGCTACACATTGTGTGATAACAGGACCCTCTCCTCCCTCTATTTATATGAAAGGTAAGAGATATCAACATTACAATGTGGACCCAAGCCCTTACAAGCAAGCTACAATGAGCACTTGTAAGCTAACACAAGTGAGACACTATGCTCCAAACTTCAAATTACATGTGTCATGCTCCAAGGCGATATTGTACAGAACAAGGGCTCCAAGATGATGTAGCTATACATGGTTAGTTTGCATGCCTCTGTCATCTTCATGGACTCCATTGATCCTCCTAAGCAATGTACTCCACCAATTTAGCAACCCGTGCAAGAACACTATCGCAACCCATGCATCCCTGAGCCAACTCCAAGCCTCCAAACATGAATCCAAGCTATCCCATGATATCATGATGTCCAAGATTAAATCATTCTTTACCCTTAAGAATCATGATGTGGTGTTTTGGGGCAAAAATTGCAACGTGGCCCTAAAATAATGCCAATACCGTAAAAAAATAATTTTAAAGCTTGAATTTCAACATTTTTTGTCAAACTTGTTTGCAAAAGTTTGGGATTTAGATAAAAGTAGCTTTGTTATTGTATTCAATTGATTTTAGGAGGGGAAAATGAGAATTTTCATCACCATTAACAAATCTTTTGTTGTGTGGGGTTTGATTTCCATATAGTGATTTCATATTCTTCCCAAGACGTGTTAAATTTCCATCTATATATTTAAGTATTCAGGGACTTTTGTTGTCCAAGATATGAAGTATCAATTTCGGGATTATCCATGATCCATATCAATGAGCATTAGTTGCCTCTAACCAATTTTCTCATGATTTTGAATAGTCCACTTAGCACTCATTGCATTAGGTGATGCTTTCAAGGGTGAAGCAGTGCGATTAAAACTAGCGAAATGAATCACATAGGTTCAATCAACACCTTTAGGGCTTGCACTTGGTAACCAAGACTACCTGGGAAGGTCACCCATCCCAAAACTCCTTTGGCTCAAGTGCAATGATCTTCACCAATGCTTTCAATGTATGGCAGCAAGGTCTTCTTAAAACTTGTGTATACGATATGATAATATGACATGGATAAAATTTTGAGCATGAACCAACATTTTTTTTTTGTTCATCCATAAGTTAAAAATAGAATTGGCCACAAATATGGATAGAGTTTTGGCCATGAACGAACAATTTTTTTTTTGTTCAATCACAAGTTGAAAATAAAGATTTTTGCAAACCAGTGTTGATGAATGTGAAATGTATTAAAAATGGCCACACGTTGGGTTCAAACAAACTCTAATACCACTTGAAATGAACCTTAATCTTCCTTCATAAAATCATTCATGAAAGATCCATATAAAATAAGTATTTATCAATATAAATTTTGAAATGGGATTGATATCATAGAATTAAAGTGATAAGTCACACTTTCTGCGAATAGTGTACATTATCAGTTAGGACTATTATTACATAATATTTGTTTATAACATCATGACATTAATGGTAATACACCCTAGGTATATTACAATGCTTTGCCAGTTCTAAATCAACAACATTAAATATTTTGTTTTATTTGCAGTATGCTTAAATAGCCTCCTAATATAGATAAGTTAAAACAACTTGAAGAAAACGAAAAGAGAAATAGGCAGTGCATGCACAACTCTAATTAGAAGCGCACACATGGGTATAGTCATAATAATAATAAAACAACAGTATGCTTTCTTATTAGATATAAGCATGTACAAATGATCATTTGTTAGTGGACTCGATAAGGGACTACATACTTGTAGGAAGAATTTTGAAGAATCACTAACGAGCATGTCTTTGACATGTCTCTCCATAGTTACGGGTGACAATTAGGAAGTTAGGTAAATGATGGTAAGAAGTTAGGCAAATGATGGTTCAAGAATCAAGACAACTGGCAACACAACTTCCCATATATCAATAACTTAATTACAAAAGTAATTATAGACATTCCTAATCAATCTCTTCATAATCCTAACTGAACTTCAGGATAAACAAATCCAAGCTGTACCAAACAATGCATGCCTATAATTTCAACGAATTCATTGGTTTATTTACCGCATAGAAACTAATGCGAAGTTCTAGCTAGGTTGGAGTCCTGCCACAAGGCACATCGCTATTTGCTATTATGTTATCCAATGTGTTAAACTTAAAAGACTCGAAGACATTACCTGTGGTCATATGGCATCTTGTGGAGTCAGTGATGAAGTCATCATGTTAACCTTTGGATCATGGTTTCCAACAGAAGAATTTGGAGTTGGCAATATAACATTCCCCAATGATGTGAAATTATTAGTGAAGCATGACTCGGCTAAGACTTGTGGGTACTCACGAGTCTTCCCGAGTCAGACCCGAAAACGAGTAACTGGCCCATACTCATGGGCAGACTCGCCAACTCAGCAATAATCGTCAAACTCGGGAGACTCGCCCAGACTCGACACTTACTTGGTCGGACTCGCTCATGACTTGGCACATACTCGCGGGCGTATTGGTGAATGGGGTAAACCGGCCAGCAGGAAACCTTCGATCCAACATCGTCTGGACCTTTTGTTGACTGATCTCGGCAAGCAGCTTCAGAACCCAAGGTAACCATCCATCCCACCAGCCTGCAATCCAATTCCATTATTCTCGTAGCTTGAGGGTCTCTCCTATCTGTTGGAAACATCTTTCAATTTCATTCTTCATTAATAAAAATCAATAAATAAATCGTTGCACTGTCGATACTAGCGTAAAGCCACGATGTTCTAAGTGGTTCGATCGGTGCCAAGTTCGAGGAGGTGGATATATAATAGATCAGGGTAGAAGCAATCGGGCATTTCAAAATTGAGAAAATCTAACTAAAATAAAAACGAAGTAGAATAAGCGTATATAAGCGATGTGGTCTCAACATATTGGTGTGATGGTAAAGATATCCTATCTCGGGTTTAACCATGTGATATTTCATATTAGCTTTATTATTATTTTTTAGATAAAGGATAAATACCTAGAGGTTATAATATCTTATATAATATAGGTTATAATCTATATATTATATGTTATAATATATTATATACTTTACTTTTACTTAAATATAATATGTATTATATACGAACTTTAGGATTATATATATATCTATAAAAGAATGCATTTTAAAAATTAAAATATAATTTATAAATGAATTATAATTTACCATACTTTAAGTTTTAGAGTCTTTCCTGAGTCGACAAGTCATATGCCAACCTAGTCTTTGCCAAGTTGCCGAGTCCGAGTCGTGCAACATTGCAAATTATACATTGCACAAGCAATGCAATGGCTCGATGATAGCACTTCCTATTACTGATGATCGAGTTGCACAATAATTTCAAAACCATCATTCTATTGTGACGTGCGTTTCAACTGATATGTGAAAAGCTGAAAAACGATGTCGATAATTAATGTTATCTCAATATCTCCATAATAGTGATACAATTGTAAACAAGAACTACCATGAAGTTGATCGGTGGCCATAGATGTTGACTCATGTATGTGCAGTTAAAATTTTAACTTTTATATTACAAATTTGAACAATATTGCTTGTTGAGTGGCAACTATTCATGTGGCGTATGTCAATTTGAAGCCTCATACTTCCTACCGCATATTAGATATATTTTAAGACTGGAATTAAAGTTTGTTAAACAGAATTGTTTCCAGTTCATAATTCAATCTTAGGTTTAGAAATTAAGAACCAGGGAATTCTAATTTTTATTGATTTCTACGTGTCTTTTTTTGTTCTACATATAATGTTATATATATAGATATATATATATACATCTTATTTTTGTTGATTACCTCTCTAGTCATTTTTTTTCTGTTACACAGGCAAGTAATGACAGTTTTGTGACGAGGACATTAGATCGGAAGACCCTCTGGGAAATGCAGACACCCCAGGTACGAGATCATTAATGAGTCAATTATTCTTGTAGGGCCCTTAATAATCCTAGAGTATCATGTTTTTTTTTAGTGCAGATACACATCGTGTGTGGGAAGTGCTTCTATGATCCTTTTTCCTTTTACATCTTTTTTGAAGAAGGTTCATCTTATGTTACATTGATGATAGAGAAATATCCATCAGGTGTTACATCAAAGGGCTAAGAAGTTAGAACTGGCCAAAACAACCTACCCTACCACCATACATGTTTTACTTTATATGCACTCATAGAAGAGGCTTTATGAAGAATGCAACAGAAAAAGGAGGCATAATTGATTTGAATTGAATGATTCTTTATGAAGAATGGAACAGAGAAGTAGGGATAATTGATTTGAATTGAATGATTCTTTGATCTAGGATCTTGACAGATATCAAAGATTGCTTTTAGGAGGACATCAACTCTTGCAGTTTCTGTTGAAGATGCGGCTTGGTTCTTAGCACGTTTTTCATATTCTATTCACCTTTTTCCCAGTCAAATGGGCCCTGGTTGTCTTCTTCATGGACCTTTGTCAAGTTTTAGTTTCCAATATGAAGGTTTTTTAAACTAATGGGTTGTCATAATTTATTTTTTCTAATTTTGTGCTCTAAACTTCAAAATCTGATGGCCTTTGATGATTATTCTTTTTCCTTTTTCATGTATCTATCTATTTCTGTTCTGTGTTTGTTCCTCAGAGTTGAGATGCATAAACTTGTTTTGCTTTTTTCTCTGTTTCTTTCTCAGGATGGGATTATCTTTTCTTATGCTTTCCTTTCCTCTGAAAAAGTTGTCTCTGTCTTTTGGAAATTTCTCTTTGGGTATTATGAACTTCAATCTTTCTTTGTTAGCCTCCACAACCCTTCTATCTTCTTGCTTCAATATTTCTGAAGTTAACATTGAAAATCTTTTTCCAAATGAAAATTTGTTTTGTATGTTTCAGACTTCCATTCTTGAATCCACCTTTTTCTAGCACAACTATTTTGATATTCTTTCCTTTCTTTTTCGTTTGAGCTTTCATTGTAATTTCTAGCCACCATCTTTATTTTGCATACTTTCTTTTTCTCAGATAATACTAGGCTTCTTCTACAGATTTATAGAGCCACAAGAGGACAACCAGGTAGGTGAAAGTGGGGTAATGTTATAGCCACCTACCTGGCTTTTGTTTCTCAAAGAAGTGGCTGGTGTGCCCTTGCCAGGGTGGACATTGACTAGCAGGGTTGTCATGTCTTTTAATTCATGCTTGGTGGTACACGCCTTGACATGAAGTATATGGAAGTGCCGACCTCTTGAAAGGTGGTTAATGCCCAAACTTTGTTAGGAAGTTTTCACAATTTCCCACACACACACACACACAAATTATATTAACCATGAAAGTACATTGTTGTGTACACAAAACAACTCACAACTATATAAAGGGCAACGAAAAATTTCTTGAGATATATTGAGCTTGAGTGTTACAAAACTCAGCATCTTTCCGAATGAGAGTGCCTTTAGCTGTAAATAGGGCCTTAAGTTCAGCATACATCAACCCATTGAAAGAGTCTAGAGAGAATTGTGAGTTATTGAAAACTGCATTCCATCTTATCTTCCAAATGGAGTATAAAGAAACAATTCTCATGCAATGCCAACCCCCTTGGAAGTGAGGTGCAGCAACTGCATCAAAATTTCCTCGGTAGAAAATCATTGTTGAAAACATTGCTGAAAAATTGGCAACCTTGCAAAAAATCGCGTTTTTTAAGGAAAAAATCCTGTCACGACCTAAAATATCACCCAGTCTGCAAGTTGAGTGACTTAAAGGGGCTTTTTTGGTTTTTTAGAGGTCATTTTGATTTGCAGTTGTTGGGTAATGAGAGGAAGAGGGTTTACAATTATCAACCAATAGGTTTAGGAGGGCCAAATCCTTCTTTTCATCACCATCAAATTGTAACACCCCGGTTTTGACCCTGTTTGCATGATGTATATAATGTAATTAATCATGGTGAGGAGCTAAAGGCAAAAGCCCCGCCATAGAATTGGTTGTGTATGTTTCGGCAATTGGGATAGTTGCCGATGGTATATCGTGCTATCCGGCACATTAAAGTTTGGCATCATGTAAATGCGCACATCAATTAAAATCAACCTACAGCCAGCTACGACAGTGCAACGTTAAAATGAAAAGGGCATGATTTTCCTAAGGATAAGGGGGGGGGGGGAATTGTCTAACTGTGGGAGCCATTGGGAAANATGGGGGGCGTTAGTATGGCAGGCTACTGTCAGCTCTGACGGTACGCAAACCCAGCGGCAGAAGCCATCGTTTCTCTCACGCAGGCAGTTGGCCTGGTCTTCGCTTTCACGATCGTGGTCTGGGGAATTCCATCCTCACATAGAGAGAGACGTTCTGTTTTCCACACACACAGTTTCCCCATCATTTTCCTCATGCACAGGTCGGGGTTCTCCTTTGGTTTTGTGCATGCATCGAGTTGGAAGAGCGGCCTCAAGGGCACGATTTCTGTTGTGTATGTGAAATAGTCGTGGTTTTCATCCACGATTCTGGCTTGCTGTTGGTTTAACCTGCGATTTGGGTTGCTGTCGTTCTTCCTAGGATTTTTGGATGCTGTTGAGAGTCCGATTTCCTTCTTCCATTTCGGGCTGTGTGTGTGTTTTCCTTCTTCCATTTTTGGACTGTGTCTTTTCCCCTCACGCATAGATTGATGGCGAATTGGTTCTTTTCCCATTTCTGTCTGTGTAACTTTCTATAGCGTTTGCATTGAGGAGCTATGTGCTGTGGGCTTTTGGATGATTGGACGGCTATTTATTTCCACATTCGTTAAGTGAGTTTTCCCCTGTCCATACCGGGAGTTTGGCTTCTTTCCCAATTGCGGACTGCGTAATGTTGCCATCGTTTCATTGTGAGTTTGTGGCTGTTGATGTACCCAGGTTTTGGGGTTACTGTTGAGTTGTTTTGGCCACGCTAGGGCCAAGAACAACCCTGAATTGTCTTGTGGACCTGAACTGTGTTTCGCCTTTTGTTTGGGATTGTCACCCGGTTGTCTTTGCCTCCTTCATGGAGCTGTGAATGGATTGTTTTGTTGCAGTATGCAGTGGTTGGTCTTTCGACTATTGAGATTAGGATTAGAGGCTGGGAATGCTTGAGAAGACTAGTGTTGAGGCCACCAACTTAGCATTTAGCCTTTCCTAGATCCTTGACGACCTGGTAAAACCCTACTGTGTGGGTTTGGCTGATCGTGTACCTTGGCTATGTGCAAGCTTGCATTGACCTTTACTCCTTGAGGAATCATGCCCAGCTCGGGGGTGGCAGTGTTGCTGAGAGATTGATGAGCACGCTGGCCTATGGTTGGGTGGAACGTTGCGGCAACGTAGCTGGTTGCGGGGCGAGTTCTTCATTAAAAAGATAAGTGCTCCTGACTCTTCCATCTCTGCAATTATATCTACTGTTTCATGAAAAATGATGAACATGTTGAACGCTGGAATGTATATGTTTGCTTCTGCTGAATGTTGGGTAACTATGTATCCTTGTATGTTATATGCATCTTAGTATGTATTATGTTAAGCTTTTTAATATCAGCATTTATCCTTGTTCGTGTTCATGGGGCTGTTTGCCGTTTGTTTGGTGTTTAGTAGCGTCCTCTTCGCCGGTCGGAGGGTCGGGGACGTTACACAAATATTTTTTAATTGGAGCATGGATCATTTGCTAGCTGCCTACAGTGTTTGTCATCTCAAATCCTAGGTGTTTCTTCAAATTCCATCCTCTTTCCTTATTTTTTTCCTAGATTTTTGCAGGGTTTTCAAAGTCCATGTTTACTTGCCTCTTATTATCATTTCCATGGCTCAAAAAACAATTTAGAGGTCTGTTTTTTCTTTAACAACAAGTTGTTTTTATTTTCAACATTGTTTGATGTTAGTTTTTTTCTATTTTTTTGGCCCTAGGTTCAAGTTGGAGGTTTAATATTGCCTTGTCAACATGTGAAATCCTTTGGATCCGATGTGGTAATATGGTGAACCTAAAGATGGGACAAACCATCAAAGGTTGTCTTGTAATCTGTCCGACCAACTTATGACAATAGGGATTAGCTGATTGAAGTACCACTTGGCTAAAATCGTAAGGCATGATGTTGTGATTTTCATTGAATCAACCCCAAAGATAACGTGGATGGCTCACGATGCTATTTATGAGGATGGAAAAAAGACGCAATTTCTAACAAAGCTTCACTTTTTGGAGTGATTTACCTTTGAGCATCACAAAGACCAATCCATATGTCTAGCCAATGTGTGATGCTATTGCTATTATTAGCCCAAGTTATAATGTCCCTACCTATGAGGAGTTGGGGGGTCAGTTCTGCAAGCAGAAAATAATGATATCGATACTAGATTGGAGGAGCTAAAGAAGTCATGGGAGTCTAGTGGATGCATGATAATGTTCGATGGTTGGATGGATGAGAAAGGTAGGACCCTTCTAAATTTCTTTATACATTGTCCTAGGGGTACAATGTTTATCAAATCCATTGATGCATCAACGCATGTTAAAGATGCAACATTGTTTTGTGAATTGTTGGATACATTCATTAAGAGATTGGTTTGGAACATGTCGTGCAAATCATAACAAATAATGCAACTAATTTTGTGGCTTCCAGCGGGATGTTAATGGAGAGGCACCTCACATTGTTTTGGACTCTATCTGCTGCCCATTGCCTTGATTTAATGCTTGAGGATATGGGAAAAATATCCTTTGTCACGGAGGTTGTTGGTCAAGCTAGGAGCATCACAAAATTCATATATAACCATGCATTTCTTTTTAGCCTCATGAGGATATTCACAAGAAATAGGGAGTTGTTGCGTCCTACAACCAAACGTTTTGCAACATCTTTATTTCTCTTCAGCCTATGCTCCAATGCTACTTTGAGTTGAAGTAGATGTTTGTTTGTGCTAAGTGGCGTGATTGTGCTTTCAACAGAAGACATGAGGGACAATTGCTAAACTACTGTACATCGATTCCTTTTGCGAAGAAATATGAGAATTGTGCATGGTTAGTGAACCTTTGGTAGTGGTTCTTCGCTTGGTTGACGGGAATAAGCCCACAATGGGCTACTTGTATGAGGCCATGGATAGGGCCAAAGAAACTATCAAATCCTATTATATGAGCAGGGGTATTGCTAGACATAATAGTTACCTGATGATTTAAGATTTGATTGATAATCAATGGACCAAGATGTTCTATTGGGCCATTCATGCAACAACACTTTTCGTCTACCTGACCTATTCTTATTTATGTAACTTTGATTTTGAAGGCGAAGTGATGGAAGGGCTCTTGACATGTCTCTAGAGGATGGTACCTAATTCCGATATTTGCATAACAATTAATTGTGAGATGGAGATGCATTTGGAGGCTAGCTGACTATTTGGCTTTGCATGCTATCGCTGAAAGGAGTATTTTGATGCCGTGTAAGCCACTAGAATTTAAAATTTTAATTATGTGTTTTATTTGAAAGTTGAATTATGTTTTAATGAAATGTAGTTTGTCATTTTTCTCTCATTTGTTGTAGATGTTTGGTGGTGAATTACTATGTAAGAGCACCAAATTTATGGAATTTCACCATGCAGGTCCTTGGCCAAATATGTAGTGTTGCAGGATGTGAGTGCAATTGGAGTGTGTTTGAAAAAATGCACTAAAAAAAATGCAATAGGTTAGAACTTAAACTAAGCATTTACAATTATTATAATATATTACCTTGTGACATGTTTATGACCCTCAAGACTCGTTAAATTATTTATGACCCTCTTATAGGTTGGATTTTCCATGTCTCAATGATTTGGTACATGTCCACTACAATATTTGACTGTGGATGAGGCAACTAGAGAAAATAATTGATGTGGAAGCCATTTCCTTGGACAATATTAACATATTGTGTGAGTGGAGGGTGGAGTATGAGTCCCTTGTTGTGGAGGCACCTGCATGGTTGGAGGAGAAAGAGTAGTAGCAAGCACAAGGGGTAGGGGAGGAGTAGCAAGAGTGGGGTGTAGAGGACTTTGACATCATGGAGGGTGATGTGGTAGCATTAGCACCACCTTCTACATAAGTTGATATAGCTATACCCTCTAGTTGGCATCAAATAGATGATGCAAGTCCTTCTAGTGGCAAACAAGCCATGACCTTTTCTCGTAAAAGGGGGGAGGTCATTGATTCCCCAAGATAGTTAGCTTCTAGATTTTCCATTGTAGATGACTTATGATGATTAGATACATCTATATATTTGATGTCATTTTGTATTGGTCATATACTTTTGAGTCATTGATTGGACAACTATTAGGGTTAAAATTTAGTAATGACTTTGATGTATCATTTTTTATTTGGCATCCACTGCATCATATATATCAATGTTTTTTCTATATTTATGTGCCAATGTGTTTATTCAATGTTGTTGTTGGTTTTTATGTTCAAAAAATTGAAAAATTGAATTTATATTGTAATTTTTAATGTTTGTCGTGGTTTGTTGATTTGTTTCGATTTTTTCCCTGATGTTGCCAAGAAATTGTATTCTGGACCCCCTATCGATTTTTTGCTAATGCCGATGTTTTCAACAATGGTTCAAAATCCTTTCACAAAAAATATATTTACAACATATGATCCTAGGAGGCCCAAATCAAATTCCAACAAGCTTTGTCACAACTAAAGTTCTAGAAAGTATGTTGGATAGCCTCAATGATGCCACGGTGTGGATGAAGAGAATACGTGAAATTGGACTTTGAAAGTCTAGCTTTAGAAGTAAAGTATTGATAGACTTCCATTCACACAATGACCTGGAGCCAGTAAGAGACATTGCACTTCCATACTATTTTTAGTTAAACAATCTGATTCTTTTCCTCATTCTTGGCTTCCCAACTTTTGTTGAGGATCTTCTAAAACAAGTGTCTTTATGAAGAATTTGATATAGCTATCATGTCTTGTAAATTCAAATCGAGCCACTATAGCACCAAGGATGATCCCTCCAGATGGGAGTGAGAGTACTACTATTCACTTTGTATACATCTTTTGCAAGAGTGAGGCTTTAGTTCTTGTATTATAGCCTAGTTTGACTTGAGAAAGCCCTTTCCAAATGAAAAGAAAGACTTGAACTTCCAATCTCTTGCACTATAATACAAAAGGTCTAACCACACAAAGTGTTAGGGTCCAACCCTTACCACCCTACTTTAGGCTACATAGGAGTTATTCAATTAATGTATGCAACCATCTTCTTTGAATAAAGTCTCGTTAGATAGTAGTGAATAGTTATTCAATGTAAAATGGTCTTCTTTACTAAATAAGTCCTACTAGGTAATTGGTACTCATTAATGATGGGACAGCTAGTAGTTATAGATGTGCTATTGAGAATCTATTTAAAGAGCTAGGAGGATAAGGAATTTTTGTCAAATATTGTTGTATTGTGAGCTCTACTCAAGTGAAAGGTTGCCCCGTTTCAAGAGTGGAGTGAACATTGCTTTCTCTTTCAATTATCATAATAGAATGGTATATGTTATCACATATACAGTAGCCGGGCTACCATGTTCTATTTTTCAGATTCAGTGTATTTTTTAGTCAGATCTCCTACATATGAGATGCTAAGATGAGCAGTTTTGATGGATCATTATGTTATTAGTGGACTATAGTCTCAGGACACTCAGATTCGAGGACTGATGTAGTCATTTAGTCATTTGCAGAACAGTTAGCAATGCCCAGATTTGCATCAGTGTTTTCTCATTGGACAGATATTGATTCAGATGGATTATTTGCATGATTATGACTCGGCTTATATTATATTGTGTTATGGTTATCATTGCTCTTATACTCATTTTTGTGACATGTGTTAGCATTTAGTATCATGATCTAGCAGTCATATAAATATGTGGACTTGGATGTATCTATATTATGTATTGATGTCCCTACTAAGAACTGGAAGTTCTTGATCTATACTCATTGGTTTTACCCTCCTTAGGGAGAATAGAGGCAGCTATTCCCACCATACTTTGGCTTGCTAGTGTTGGTTTCATTATTCATTGTCTCCACCCATCCATTACCTTCCAGTTGTGTTTTAATCCGACTTACTACTTGACTTGTGGCATGGAGGACCTTTCCCCGCTAGAGCCTTTGTTGGACAAGCCTCCCTGTTTATTTGTGTCTCGACTCTGAGTTGCCTAGGATGTGTTTGCTTATCAGAAACAAGTAGCGCTGCCATCAATACAATGTATTTGGAAATGAAATGAATATCTATGAAAAGCCCATTCATGAAAAGTAGTGTTTTTTAACATACATGAATGAAAGGCTAGCCTAATGAAATTGGCTATGAAAAAATGTTGCAATGAAATATCTTAAAACATTTATGAAAAGTAGTGTTTTTCAACATACATGATTGCAAAGCCTAAAATAATAAAAGTCCGTATAAAAATATACGTGGACCAAGGCATGGAAAATCAAAGGCCCAAAAAGCAATGGTTCCTAAAAGTTCTTTCTAAAGATTGCTAGCCTTGTATTGAGTCGTGTTGTCCGCCCATTGTACACCGGCAGCAGAAATCTTCCGAAAGTTGTTTCCTCACTTAGGAAAGTGGGAGAGGTGTGACCTTGGGGGCAAGCACAGAGCCAGGTACTGTCACCTACTCCTAGCTCCTCCATTTAGGCTAACTCCTAACGAAGCCAAGGGGGGTAGTCCCTAACAAAGAGTTTCTATGGCTTAATGTGTTTAAGTTAAGTTTTAATGTTTGAATGATGCGGATGGGTGTTGTTTAGGAGTTATTATGATGAAAGATGATTATAATTATGAAAATTTGAACACATCACAAAGGCAATCCACGTTGCTGCACTGGATTAAAAGATGAACAATATATCAAGGACTTGTAAAAATAAAAGTGCATTCACAGACAAAGATTTTATTAATCAAAGAACAAATGGTCCAGATTAATAATAACACATGAAATGATAGACCAGTGCCTTATGGAGTCGAAGCTCTGCAATGCTTGAAAAAATAACAAAGATACAAGTCTTGAAATAAAGCTAGTGGATATGTTATGCGAGTGCTCTTTGTACGTTTTAAATATTTTAATGGCCTTGTTTATTATGGCTTTGAAAAAACGGTATCAGATACCAACCGAGAAAGTGTTCAAAGTCATTTTGTTTTAGACATGTCGCCTCGTCCAGTATCTCGGGCTGGTGTCCTGGAGGATTGACCAGCTAGTCGTGACTCTAAGACAACGGGGAGTTCCGGCGCCTTTACTGAGAATAGACTTGAATGCTTTCTACAACGCCAGTGCGTTGGTTGTGGGGTAAAATTTTATTTGTGTTTTTATTTGCGATCTTACCAAGTCCGTTCACCGTTCTGAGTATGAGCCCAACTATGACAGTCGGCAGAGCATACTAGGTGAGGGATATCAACGAAGTAAATTAATTAGAGGGGGAATGTGAGTTGCAAAATTTTATTAAAAGAATTAATTAAAACCCTCCGACAGAGAGCGCTCTTGACTTTGTCTTATGACAAAAGTTCAAGAGTCTTATCTATCTATATGCCTAAGGGCAAGGGTGATGCAAAAAATTAATATGCTCTCTGATAGAGAGTGCTCTTGACTTGGATTCCGGCAAGTTCAAGAGAGTTAGAAATTGATTATTAAATTACAAAAAGCAAGGTACATGAAATAAAAGAAAAATTAAACATTAAGCAAACCCTCCGACAGAGAGCACTCTTGATCCACCTTACGGTGAGATTCAAGAGATTTTGGTTCTGTTTTAATTTTGCAATATTATACCAATTGAAAGCAAACAAAACTTAAACTAACTAAGTAATGAAACGAGAAAACTTTTCTTTTTTCAACTTTTATGAAAGCAAACTTCTAAATGATGAAATTACTCTTTCCTATTCTACTCTAGCAAATTATTATGCAAAACATGAAAATAAAAGGGACGATACAAGCTTCCCCCAAATGGGGGAAGAGGGGTGTGGGAGCCTTTATCCCACTTGCTCTTTATTATTTTTTATTATGCTCTTGAAGTTGAGTCTCCCTTTGTGATTGAGAAAGTCTTCAATGCAACCTGGAGAAAGGGGATGAAGAAGGGGGAAAAAGGAGTGTTTTTTGGAGCTTGAAACTTTAAATTTTTGCCAGAACTTCCGCTTAACCTGTCATGGAAAGTGAAAAATCAGCGAGCTATTTTCCTGTAAAACAATGGATTAGACAATAAAATACACTAAAAAATTACACTTAGTACTTGCGCAAAGATAGAAATTTTTATGCTACTTCAAGTACTAACTAGATCCAAGTTAAATGTAAAATTTAAACATTTCTTAGATCTAGAAATGAGAGCAAGTAAAATGAAAATGATTAGCGTTATAGATCTGATTTTAAGTTGCAAACATAAAGTGAAAGAATTGAAATTTTAATTTTAAGGGTGAAAAGAGATGGAACCACTTGGATCTTGAATCTTTGAAACCACCCTGGATCTCAATTAGCATGCAGCTGCTAGAAACTTGTGCTTGGCTCCAAGAAAAAGGAGATGCAACTTAGCTCAACCTTTTACTCGGTGCAATGGAGTGATCTGCAATCAAAGACTTACACGCTTGCCAAAAGGGGGATTAGATAATGTATTACTTACTAATTGAATCAGAAAAACATGAAATATGACTGAATAAAACAATGTTCATTTAGATTTATGGAAGTAAATAAATAAATAGACAACTTGAGACTACAAATGTCTATTCTTTACGTGCTTATATAAGCCCTCTAAAGCATGTATCAATACCCAAAAATTAGCAAAGCAAAAAGAAATTGAAATTATATCTCCTCATTAACCATAACACATGCATCCAAGATCTACACCGCATGAGCCTTCAAAGCCTTTCGTTATTCAAAATGGTTGCATGAGAGCAACAAGTATTACAATATTTCACCAGAGGTTCTGTACACGAATCATCCACGAATAAGAGAGAGCAAAGCACCTCTATATATACAAAAAGGAAAGAAAATAGGGCTCAAATCCCTAAATCCAGACTAAGAGTAACACCGGAGTAATTGAATGAGCTTGGCATGATGATTTGGAGTTGAACTAAGCTGCAACTGAGTTGTAATTGAGTGCTGGAGTAATGAGGGGGGTGAGGTGGCTCATCCTCCCTCGTAATGATCACCCAACCAATAGATAACCCACACTTCAACCAAAAACGAATTTGACCAAAGAGGGCAAATTTCTAACTGATAATTCAACTGCTGCACTCCGATACTTGATCTGAAACTGACCGATATTGATGGGAATCATCATAAATGCTCCGTGCCATGTCATTTAGCCTTTTATTTTATTTAATTTGGTTAATTTTGGAGAGTTTTTTATTTTCTCCAAAATATTCATTTTTTAATAGTTTAATTAATAATTTCTCTGTAAATGACTTTTTTGAGAAATTATTAATTATGAGGCTAAATGAACATCTGAAACTTGGGGATAGCTGGTCGGCTAACCATGAATGATTTTTGGCTTAAGGTTAGAGCCTTTAATCACTGAATTTGGGTCCTGGATGACTGACATATTACAAATTGAAATTTTTCCATTTAAACTATGGAAAAAATTAATAAAAAACTCAGGAAAAATAAAAAAATTAAAAAATTAAAAATCCAAAATCCAACGCGTCCGGTCAAAAAAATTTGGAATTTTTTCTGAGGGTCCTAGTGATTTAGGACATGACCATAGTCTATTCTAATAATGTCTAGTAGGTTTATACATACTCAATTGGGCTCTAATAACCCCCCAAGGCCCAGAATTCAAAATCGGGCATTCCAGCTTTGGAGGAAGCGAGAGAAAACCTCGTCGATTATACTCGGCTATAGGCAAAGCATAATTGACAAGGGCAAAAAACTCCCTGGAATACCTTAGTTGAAATTCTACATCTTAGGAGACTAAACCACTCAAAACACCCTACTAGCACATTTTATTACAAACCTCGCGGGGCCATGGTCATAATTACTAAAAACAAAAACTAACTAGCCAAAACTGGCTAGGCACAAAGGCAGATCATCTGATACACTGGAACACAAACATTTATCATGTTTGTCAAATGGCGGCTCCTTGAGAAATCCACTAAGTGAAAAATTAGTGGATAACAAGTCAGATTGTGAGCATTTGTCAAGGTGAGTAAGCACCTTTGAAGTAGTTCACCCATTTGTGAGGCACTTTCATCCCTTTTGTTGTCGTTTGTCCAGCATATGGCTAGAGTGAGTATTCCCTTTCCATATCCAAGGTGTCACAATGTCGAGTTGGTGGTCATCCTTTGTCCAAGCCTTGTAAATTTTAGCCTTCACCCTTCACTAGCAAATTGACTACAACTATGAAGTAAGTATGGTCTTGAAAGTCTGATCTGAGTTATAATTAATAAATGAAACCCTATATATGTATTTGGTTGATGTACCGCCAATGAGGTGATTGCTACTTGTTATGATTGTTACTTAAATGATTTGTAGAGCATGTCTTAGCCTTTTAACATTTGTAGCAGATGGATGTTAGCTTGAGTTATATTATCGGTATATGGTCATTTACAGGTTATTATTTTGTCTATTTGATATTGTAGATGATCAGGCAGAGACTTGGAGAGGGTATGAGTATATACCTTAGATGGATTTGGACTTTCTGAGTCCAGTGAGACAGCTTGTTTTCCGTTCCGGGCACTTATAGAGATGATCAAGCTCAGTTTACCCTTCTGGTGCAGTTTTGTTTCACTAGATGGCAGGTCTGAGTAGGGAGATGATTTTGTTGGATCTCCTAGGGCACTGTATGAGGCATAGGGGGTCCAGCCACTTGATTGTACCATAGTACCCCCTCCTCGAGAGCCTGGTGGGCTCAGTTGGAGAACGCAGGAACCCTAGGAGGCTGTTTTGGCAGGTTCACGTTTCTCGAGGCAGATTAAAAAATAATTAAATGGCTACTGAAGAATTCAATTTGGGCTACTCAAGCAAGGAAATGGCATGGGATGAGTTCTGATGATGAGAGTGATGTCTTCCACACCTTCTCTAGTAGTTACAGCACCAAGATTGGCCCACATCTATTTTTTGGGCATTTTATATTATTTTCTGGAGCTTTTGGAGGCTCACGATTTCCTCAAGGAGGCACAATTTCATAGTTTAAAAAATTATATTATTTTATTGTGCCATAGGAACATCCAGAGGGAGTTAGCTAACACTCCAGGGACCCACCATGTGCTTCATTTATTTCATGTTGAATGGGATCCCCTCTTTGGGTGATTTAGTCCACTTTTATTTTATATGGTTATATTGATCCATGTATTGTATGTTGAGCTCATCTCAACCATTGACTAAACATTTGTATCTTTTAATCTTAGCCACTCATTTGAAAAGTGGTTATGATTTTGGTTCTCTCATTCCTATTTAAAGGAGAGGGCTTCTCATTTGTAAGGGGTCTTTGGCTCTTGGATCTAGATAATACAAAAACTTTTCTTGTGGATATTTCTTGGATCTCCTTTGCATCTGGTGTTCTTAGATGGTGATTGAAAAGTCTTTTGCTTCCTAGCATTCGGGAAATTGTTGCAAGATCTATATTTTTTGGGGGAATCTTTGTCTTGTCTATAGGAGGGCGACTTCAGTTTGGGGCATTTTTGCAGGGGCTCCTCAACTCGCTTGGATTGGCTTCGCTTGTATCAGGGGGTTTTCATTAGTGTCATTGCGATCTATGATTTCTTCTTGCTATTTTTCTGTAGCATTTTTCTTTTTTCTCATGATGCAACAAATCTAATATGGTTGACGTTTGTTGTGCAGGAGAGAGGGCGCATTGACTTCTTGGAGCAAAACGTTGGACATAGAATTTGCTCAAAGCTTCTCAAATTGACCAAGATAGCAGGGATCATCATCATCAAGGCATCTGCAAGGATTTCCAGGTAATATCTACAGGTTAGTACCTTTCTTCCAGATTTCAATCCATTGGCATCTGCTTTCTTCATTTTCACATTAAAATCCCATAAATAATAAAAAAACCAAAAATATTAAAAATTAGACCGCTTGATCTCGGGCCAAACCGCTGCTGGGTTTTGTAGATCAAGTCATCCCCTCACCAAATCATCCTCAACGTTGGGCTGAAAGTGGCTGGTTTGCCCTAGATCTGAGAAACTGTCCTCCCAAACTCTAACACTATCCACCATTTTTCTGACTATTTTCAGGATCTGCTTTTTCCAGCAAAATACCTTGTTGGGTTTGTAGATTGGGTCATCCTCTCACCAAATCTCCTTCAACGCTGAGCTAGAAGTGGACAGGCTGCCCTAGATCTGAAAAATTGACCTCCCAAACCCTAGCGCTAGCCATCTTGCTGCTAATTTTTTCTGTAATCTTACTTTTTCGGCAAAATACCTTTTTGGGTTTGTAGATTGGGGTATTTCCCAGGTGGGTCTCCTTCAACGCTGGGCAGATAGTGACTCCATTGCCCTAGATCTGACAGGCACTGATCTCCAACCCTAGCGCTACCCCCTCTTTGGCCTCTTTTTCCTGTGATCTGACTTTTCCCTAGTGACTCAAGTACTTTGACATTGTCATATCTTTCATCGAGTCTATCCATGGGTACTAGATAGCCCCAATCCTGTCCTTTCCCTCCCTGCATTGGTTACGTTTCCCAAGGCAGTGGATATCTTCACCTGTTGCTAGTACCTTAACCCCAGATCTAGTATTTACCTCATAAATCACTTGTGTCCCAATTTGGATTGAACCTCATACTTCCAAAAACCCTAATTCAAAGCATTGGTTCACCTAGTGACATCATCCATAGATCTAGGGTTTCCACTTACTTTACACCTTATGTACCTCAAGTCTATTTGATCTGATCTGGTGTGTCTAGGTTTGATCTCTCCTGTCGGGAGTAGATCTGGGTGTCCCCCTTTGTTGTCTTGGGCTAAGATAACATAAAGCGAAGACTGCCTCGATTAGCGTGACAACCATCCATTTGGGAGTCGAGGCAATCTTGGTTCCACCTCCTTAGTTGCTTGTCCCTCTATCATCCATCTTGGATCCACCTCACATAGGCAACTACAAGGTTGGTAATAACATTTTGGCACTGTTGCCGGGGAGGTAGAGGCCTACTTTGGTTCAACATACCTCACCTCTCCTACGACATTATCTGTTGGTGAACACGGTAATTCGTTCACCTGGCGACTCCACAACGCGACTCCATTGAGGAGTGAACCCATCCCATAAATCATAATGAATTCAGGTATATTTATCAGACGCATGAAGGAATTATGTGAAAGTATAAATGAAAGCGTAAATGAAACTAGAAGGAAAATAAACGAAAGGGATAGATGGAGGTCAGACTACGGGTATGAGGATGATCTCGAGCATGATTATGGGTATGAATCTAGTTATCATAATCTTTATGATACCCACCAATTTCCTCACCCATGCAATAAATATTTCCCAACCATCCCGAGTGGACTAGTAAACCAACATCAAGTGAATGATCCTTGTAATCCTCTTCATCAATGTAATACAAGTTTTATCGTGACTACCCTCGATCAACCTAGGAGTCAGTTCCAGTCAAAGCCTTATAGCCAAGTAACCAGAGTTGTTAAGAAACAAGACAAACAATCTCCTTTTGACTTTTCTGAAATACCAGGGGCACCTCATCCTATGCCAAACGATTACACTAGGAGGTTGCCCCAATTTAATGGAAATAAGGATATATCTATTGAAAGTCATTTGGATATTCTCTGGGATTACATGGAAATTAGAGGTGCGGACAATGAAGATGTTTATATGCGAGCTTTAGGAGAATCCGTGTGAGGGGATGTTCAACTATGGTTTGATCATTTAGCAGCAGAATCCATCACTTGGTATGACATGTTCATAGATCTGTTAATAGATAAGTGGGGTAGGAACACTGATACTTCTTTAGAGTGTGAATCTAGCAATGATTATAATCAGTATATTGGCAATTCGCTTTCTCAATTGGATCATTCCTCTCCTGAAATGTTCCAAATTATGAGCGTGCCTGCAATCCATAAGAATGTTACAAAGTACTTTGAGGGTAATGTTTCAAAGCCTCATGCTGAAACTAAGAGGGATATCAATCAAATCATACAAGATACTCTGTTATTATTACCTGAAGCAGTCACAGAGAAAATTTTGGATTTAATCTGTGGAAGGGAACCCAACAATCACCATCAAGAAGCATCCATAGTTGAGCCTTCCATTTGTGAGTCCATTAAAGAGCCTTTAGAAGAGAAACTCCATAGTCATTGCCTAATTGACGATAATCTAAGTCAATATTCAAGCCATCTGAATCTGGATTCAGACTTTGATGAAATCAATCAAACTTCTGTTGAAGAGCAATCTTGTGGTCATATTGTGATTGAAGAGCATGCCTATAAGAGTGATAGGGAAACTGAAACCGAACTTATTG
The DNA here is from genome assembly GCA_001517045.1 of Pseudotsuga menziesii. NCBI lineage: Eukaryota > Viridiplantae > Streptophyta > Pinopsida > Pinales > Pinaceae > Pseudotsuga > Pseudotsuga menziesii. The sequence goes on from LPNX011164292.1 coordinate 636,415, forward strand.
ATGTTTTTCCTTATCTAGAGCTTAAAGAAGAACAATCACATGATGATATGATTGTAAGTGAACTTGATCAAGAACAATGCACTGAGGGTCCTTGTCCTGATAGTATTGATAGAATTCTTCATCCAATTTTTAATCAGAATATGTTGGTTCAAGGTGTGGATATTGACCTTGTTTCGAATCTTGAAATCACTCCTGGAATTAATTTAAAAGCTCTTCCCTCTTGTCAAATTCTGAGATCAATTATTCCAAGTTTGGGAGAAAATTTTCAATCCACCTTTTCGTCCCAACTTTTCAAGTCTTCTTGTATGGGTTTGTCTTTTAATCAAGTTGTTACTTTCGAAATCTTTAATCAGAAGTTTAAGCATTATCACGTAATTGGAGAAAAGGCACTTCATGTCTCTTCTCAGTCATCCGTAATGAATAATTTTTTTCAATTTGTAAATCTGTATTATGGATAGTTGGAGAAGGTGTATAAAGATCAATTTCATCTTTTCTCCATTTTTAAACAACAAATGGGCTTGATCTCATTCATAGTTTCATTACATTACAACTTGTCCCCATTTCTTCTGGAAGTGAATAGAATTGAATGTCCTAGTAGGGTAGAGGAGAAAACAAAGAACTATTTGGAGTGGCCGAGTCATGAATCATATTGGCTTCTTCCATCAAGAACGAACTTGCATACTTTTTATGATCCTATCTATCTATGGGTGGAAGAAGTTTGTAACAATCAATCTCATCCCTGGCATGATTTCATTTCTCTTTATCCATATCTTTCTTTGATTTTCAAACAAGTTATAATGGCTTCAATTTTCATTCACATTACTTACAAGCCATCTTTGATTTGTTGTATCATTAACTATAAAGAAAGCTCAATAGATTCGTTCAGCAAGTGGTTGCATTGTATTTATGATTTTACCTAACACTTGTCTAAATTGGTTAGAGTAGGGTAGGTAGGATGAAATAAGCCTTTTAGGCAGTAGTGTAGCTTTTAGTCTAGGGTAGGTAGACTATGCTTCATTGATATTTGTGGGAGATCATATTGCAGATCCTGATTCTCACATGGTGACTCCACAAAGGGACGAAGCCCTTGTCCTTTTGCAGATCTGAAGACTTTTTGGCTGTAGAGGTGAGCACACTCATAAATCAGAAGGCTTTCAAGCTTGTTAGACACAATGGCTCACCGAGAGGCGGGGGGGGGGGTAAATCGGTGAGCTTGGACTTACTTCAATTTTAACTTCTTCTAACTCTAAAACTTAAGTCATCATTTCACATTCAATTCAATATCATATTCATCAATACACTATGCTTCAATAATCAATTTATCAAGTTAAACACATAATCATCAACACATTGCACAAGAGACACGAGATATAATATTTGGAATCTTTTCGTATTTCAAACGGTTACGACCGTGAGGCAATTCAGCACCTACTGTAACAAAGAGCGCCAACTTTTGATTTAGGACCCTGCCTAGTTTTTCTTAGATCCTACTAAGAAAACATGTACAGGACCTAGCTTGTATTTACATACGCAGACCTTTACATCCTTGTCATATTACAATAATTTATCCTTCTCAACTCAATCTTGTCATCATTGTCATACCAGAAATTGTCCTTGCCTTATCACTGCCCCTTGCTCATGTCCTCAACCTGTTTACCTTGTTGCTGCCTTGTCAATCTTTCTGTTGATCATCAACTCTGATCTTTCTTTTATTATATCAGCTATCTGTCCACTATCACTATGTCTTCAACAAACCAATTCATCATCTTTCTGTCTATGCACTTTATGTCCTTACTGCTACCTAGAAATTCCATATGTCAAGTCTGTCCATATTATGTCACTAATATCATCAATGCCGAGAATCAATTTGTCCAACATTATATCAAAGATTATATCAGCATCATATCACAAATCAAACACATTCATCATGTCTTCATTGTCCACCAACTGCCCAACATCATCATCTCATCATCACTCTGATCATCAACATCACCAGCATATCATTACAGTCTTCAAGCTCTAGTTAGCATCTTGTTTTCAATGTCTTCATCATGTCAACAACTTGTCCAAGAATACATTAAAATCATCAAACTGTCCAGCATTATGTCATGTCATCAATTGTCCATCATCTTCATGTCTCAGCATATTATCATTATCGAGCTGCTGCCCCAAAGCAAACAAGATAGCAAAGAAATAAAATAAAAATGTTCTCCACTGTAGCTGCCTGCTACAATACCCGAACATTTCCTCAGTGAGCAGGCCGAAATCAGAGCTCTATATTCACTTCAAAAGCTCACACCAAAAAAAATAGTCTGCCGCCTTCGTTGCTGCTGCACCCACAGTCCGAATTTCCTCAGAGCTCCTTCTAATCTCCACGAAAATTACAGTAACAAAATGAGAGCACGAGGGCTCTATTTACACTGATTTTCCAACTTATTTTTACTGGGCCGACTTCCTTTTATATATATGTTATTTAATAAACAAATTTATTCTAAAGCTGAGCTGACTTTACTAAGATAAGAATAAATTGTTTTTAGGCTCAAGTTTAGAGCCGACCTTGCTTGATACACAATCAATTTTTATGTCATTTTTGCAATCAAGGTTTTCCATGTCATCATTTAAGTTATTGAAGGTGTAATTGTTTAAATGTTTCAATGTGAAGAGTGGGTTTAACACCACTTTACCCCATCATACTTAGCCTTCCATATGCCCACATACTTCTCCACCGATATGCCCGCAATGGTCATTTAGAGGATGCCCACAACCCTTCATCAAATTGCTCGCAACACTCTCTTTGTCCACTTCAACATGTCATTTTTCATGCTTGTCAAGTCACCTTTTACTTTTGTCAAGTCTTGTGCCATGTCCTCGATTGTTCTTGTCTATCTTTGTCTTCTTTGCCATGTCTCGTCACTTTTAGCTTGACCTTTGATTGCCATGTTACTTTATTATCCTTGCTTGCCTTCTCCAAGTCCTCTATGTCATCTTCAACAAATGACCACAGTATGGGTCATTTGACTCATTAGGTGTCCTAATGTAGTCCTTGTGCTTTGTCATCTCTTGTCTTGCTTGCTTTGGCTTCATGTCATCACACTTCACCTTTGTCATTAATGTTGTAATCAATGACAACGATATTCATCAAAGCTCACCTTAGCGACTCCACAGTTTAGTTTGAGGTATGACTATATTGCAGATTCAATACTTCATTATTTGAGAATATGGATGATAATATGGAAGGACTTCGTGCTCACTTGCACAGAGCCTTCACCCCTCTAGATTTCTCAAGTATCCATGGATTTCCTAATGAGTGCTATAAAAGAGTACTTAGAATTGTTCCAGAGTTCTTTGGAAATGACGAGGACTCGACAATCCATCATATTGTTTCTTTCTGCAAGTTGATGGCGGATCTCAAATTCTACCATGAGGATGATCTCATGAGTGTATTTGCTTTAACTTTTGAGGGAGATGCAGAATATTGGTTCAATGACCTTTGGGATGAAAGCAAAGACTCAATGGCAAAGTTTTTTGAGAAGTTTCTCCTTCGTTGGCATGAAGGAACACTTGAAGAGATTGAGCAGTTGGCCAAAGAGTATGATGCGCTCCTCCCCAGGACAACCTGATTCTGAAGAGGAGATCCATGAAGAAAATATCATTGAAGATCTGATTGAGGAAGCATCACATGGGCCCTTGGTTGAAGACATTTCTGAACAACCTCCTGACACAGCTGTAATAGAAGATGTTGAGCTGCCCCAAGCTTATGAACAACCTCATGTTGAAGATGAGAAGCTACCTCAGGTATATTTTGAAATTAATAACACTTGTGTTGCAGATCTGCCTCATGAGAGGCTCTTTAATGACAAAAGTCAGGTTGAAGAAGGGCTGCCCATTGCTTATCTAAGCCCTCTTCAGTGTTATATTGATGAAGCATGTGCTCCGATGTGCTATGTAGTTAAAAATTTGAAAGATGACTTGTGTTTGCAGCATGAGCTTTTTTATGACAGTTGTACTTTGATGGCACTCCCAAATCACATTCACCACATATTTGATGAGACCTTGTTTTGGTTAATCACCAAACACAAGGGAAGAAGTTTCATCATTGAAGGGATGCTAGAACGGCTCATTTGGTTGTACCATTATACTTAGCATTCTCTTGGCATCTGATAGAGTAGGTAGGTAGGTAGAATAAAGCTCTTGTATGAGCATTTACATTATCAGTTCTGTTTTGCTTATGCATTTTTTTTTCAAGTATGTAATAAACATGTGGTTTTGGTTATGAATTGAGCTACACCACCACAGTGTTCGGTTGTTTTTCAAGTTGGTCCGAGATAACTAAAAGATATGGTGTTCTCGTGTACTCTTGAGAAGAGCACATGTCCCCATATGGAGCCAGATGTTACCACCTAAATGGTAGCATGTGTTCGCAGAGCCTAGTGCAAAAGGCAGTGTTCCACACTGATAAAGAAGATCTATTTCTGGCAACAATTTTCTGACTTTCAGTTTGTATGGAAATTTATGAAGATTATCGCCAATAGAGAAGCAATCAACACTAATGAAAGTTTCCAGGTTTGTTTTCGACAAAGATGTTACATGGGAAACATGCCATGTATTTTGCCAGCAGTGGTAAGAAGAAATAAAAGATAGCATAACACAACACGTAGTCATTGGTGATGAAGTGCTGCGGTTCTTTGAAGCCATTGTTTTCCTACGTAGAAAAGGATTTATGTTCTGTTACAAGTTCAGACTTGGACTTTAAAAGGAGTTTGGGATTATTTCTTATAGAAGTAATGCAGGGTTATAGGTCCCTAATATATTTTGACATACACCTGCATGTGATGCTTTGTATTTACAAAGTGATCAGAAACCGTGCCTTTTTCGTGTAGAACAAAGCACGTCAAACTTCCAAGTTATCATTTCTCCGAGTTTAAAGTTCATTCCTATTCAGCTTTCAAACACGATTATGTAGACTGTCATGACACCTTTTTCAAATATACTAGTGTTCCACATCGGCCCAGGAATCAAGGTTTGAAAACTGGTGTTTACAAGAAAGGATTTTTACACAGGCAGCTGCCCGGTTTATGTTTCACGATGTCTTGGAGCCGCTGTTGAAAACTTATCACCCCGACTAGTAGTTGATTTCTCCTGCGGTGGATCTCATATCCAACATCTCAGAGTTAAGTTTTTTGTGAACATGATCGCCTGATCATCAACGTCACTTGTCATACTCGCGTAACTAAGAATCAAATTTGGTGTGGATCCCGAAGCTCCAATTGTGGGTCCGATGTGGTAAGACTCGCCATTTAGCAATTATGGATGAGAGCCATCGATTTTCCAAAACTATTGGCAGCATCATTCCACAAGTCATGTAACTTGCAGCGTTTTTCTGAAGACGTTTGGGGCTCGATTTATTGCGTTGGTGGGCCACGGTTAGCCACTCATTGAATTATGGACGACAATTGCATGAAACTCGAATTTGGCATGACAGTTGTGTCTTTAAAAACAAGTGCAAGCTCTTGTTGAAAAATTTGAAATTCGTTGCTCGTTTCTTGACCGTCAGCTGGGGAAATGTTACAAATTCGAGATGGAGTTTCAGAATGTATAATGTGGCTGCCTATCAATAGTCCACGTTTTTGACAGCCAAGTCATGGCAAGCAATAACAGAGACAAAATTGTGGAACTCCACGCCAAAATATGCCAGCTGCTCAGTGTTAAACACAACGATTCGTGGTGTTGTTTTTAGCACTCCACGGTTCTGTAGAGTTGGAGTGCCAACATCTGGGTGAGTCGATGCCCACGAGTCATTTGAACTCCGAGCCAATTGCGCTGGTGGTCATTTTTCATAGCCGATAATGAGTCATCATGCGTTGCTTGCATCTGTTGAGTGATCGGTGGTGTCGTTAGTGGTTGTCGATTTCAAGTTGAGGTTTGGAACATGAATTGACCTGCGTTTCATTTTTTCTCCACAGATTGCCAATTAGCTCGTTGATGTTTGAGTTTTGGAACCCAGAATCTCTGGCTCGAATCCATCCTTTGATCAGCGAGGGTGTCGATTATACAGTCGTAGAGCAGTCTATGCTCTGCTCATTTATTGGAACAATGACATATCATTAAAAGATAGGTTGATTGAAATTAGCTACTTATAAGCCGATTTTCAAAAGGAGGTCGTAATCACCAGTTTTCATGTGGAGCCGAGCCCATTACAAAATCAAACTCCACGTTTTCTGACAGCTGGTTAAGATGCCCTCGCTGATTATTGGCGTTGCTCAACATTTCTTTCAACATAATTTATTAAAAAAATCTCAGGTATATATTTTTGCTACGTGGAGTTAGCAACAACACTTATCCACTGAATATGCCTTTTCTACATTAAAGCCATTGATTGCATTGGAAAACAACTTCAGAAGATTTCGATCCTTTATGTGTGCTAGTTTGGTGAGGAGGGATTTTTTTGAGCTAAGGTTTCTTTTCTGAATAAAGCAGAGTATTTTGTAACACTTGGATAGTGAAGGGGGATTTCCATTTAGTTAAAGTAATAGTCATCTAAGATTTGGGTTGAGAGAAAAGTGGATCTAATCCTTTTCCACTTTTTCTCACATTTTTTTAATTTTTTTATTATGAGAGTCTTTTTTCTTTTGGCTTATAAAGAGGATGGCCTCTTTCATTGTAAGAATGGAAAAACTGGGAGGATTTTTCCCCAGAGATTAATAGAAAACATACCTTTTTTGGGTTTCAGGGTTATTTAGTTGAGCACTCGCTGTGATGTGTGGTGTGAACTTGTATGAATGAGCGTTTGTTGCTAGAGGCCTCTTTCCTTTCTATGTTTGCGTCAGAGACCATAAACGAATGCTATCATTCTATTGGAAGTTGGAAATCATAGCAGTTGCTATCCTTTTCCCTTTGTGAGTGTGCATACACAGGTATTGATGTTTACGTTTTATCAAGTTTGATTGTGTAGTATCTCTTTTGTTTGCATAGCGCATCTTCCGCAATTAGGAGGAAGCAAATCTAGTAGTTGTGCCTTTGACACAAGGCCCTCGTGGGTTCTCTCTTGAATGCATTTCTCCCTTTAGGTATACTGACACTGGTCCATTAGTGAGGTTTGATCTTTCCCTCCTTCCATCAACCATTCAAATTACTTTTATGCTACAACCATTTCTCTAAGGCAGCCTCTTCTATTCACCTTGTCTGCCATTGTTTCATGCCTTAGTGATCTTAACCTTAGGGAAGCCCCCCTTGAGTTGGAGAAGAGCCAACCTAAAGCGAGGAAGAGAGGAGCGTGGTGACAATGGCTACTCTTTTCGCAGTTCCCATAGAGCCGGTGTGCCTAATTTTGGGCTTTGACACATGCCTGTCGGTCAGGAGCGGAAACCGGGTTCAATTCATCCTAGGAGCCACCTTAACAATATAACATAAGATATGAGAATGTAATACATCATATGCCAAGGTGAGGGGCGCCCCATGGGCGACGTTCTCCCTAGGAGAGCCAATAAAATAATCCGGAGCCTGAAATTGAGTAAAACTGGTGCAAAGTGGTCTAGACTCCAGAGAGCCATAATACATCATCCAAAATTATTTCCAAGCCAATTCTTCAACTTCACTAGCCAAATAGATTTGCTTAAGTGAATCTCATAGTCCATTTTTAGTTGGTACAACAGCCAAAAATCACAAAAATCAAAATAAATCTTTGTCGGCTTAAAATTTTATCAAACTGACTGCATAGATGAGTTTAGAGACATGGCAGAATGGTAATGTTGACTACTCATACCCCTGGAGCACTGTAGTTCCCTTGGAGCGCCACTTTGATATGCAATCTTGTAATAAAAATGTGATGTAATCAATAATAAAATGATAATAATCACTAACCATGAAAACTGAGGCCAAACTCCGAAAACTGAGACTGCAGTATTGCTGCTGGGCATGTCTGGAGTTGATATAACCAATGTTGCATTTTGTAGTCACTGCATTAGGAACCGTGTTTGACTTGGTCAATTGGGTTAACCTTGTCAAAGTGCCCGAATTGAAGCCTGAGCAATAATCTGGACAATCCTGAGTATACCATAGATGAATAAATCTCACATGATTATGTTAGTAGTCAAATTTAAAGCATTAATAGCATGACATTGGTATATAAACAATATATATTAGAGTCATATCAGAGTAACCATTCAACATTCTACAAAGCTCTTCAAGTATGCTCTTTTATAAGACTTAGACTACTAGATGTGATGGGTGAAGTGATGAAGTAAATGCTTAAGGTCATGGGGAAGACTTGTTGACTCTAACAAAGTGATCTTTTGAACATAAAGATTAAGGGATCCACTTGAATTCATGATGAACAAAGAACAATAGGGAATCAAAGTGTCTCACAAATGGATGAGTTGATTTGAAAAGTGTCCATTCAACTTTAACATATGTCTACTGCTCACGTCCAAGCTAAAGTCAAGCTCCGTGAGGTTCTTTTCTAGGACCCTTGCATTGAGTACACAAGAAATTGTAGTGAAGAGATCCTAGGGGACACTTAGAATTAGCTGTCCCTTACTCCATCCCACATCCAAACTCATAGGCTCCGTGAGGAATTAATCATTACATTTTCAAAGATATATTGCCAATAGTCTTTAGATTTAGCATTAATTTAGCCACTGCTTTTTAGGCTTTTCACATTTCATTTATTAGCCCTTTTAGGTGTGTATAAGGAAACAGATTGCAAATTTATTCATGGGCTTGCATTTCATAAGATAAACATGTAATATATAATGCATGTAATGATGGTAGACATGATGCTTCAAGTTTTAGCTGACAACTCTTCAACCAACTAGGGGGAATATCCACAGTTAGGGCCAAACATCGGGAGAAACCGACTAGAGAGGTCAAGGCTTCAAACCCCAACCCACCTATGCATAGAACCAACACCAACGGGTTCTCCTTACCCAAAAAGATTAAGGCTTTGGCAAGTTTTGTTGCACAACTCAGAGCCGAGACACAAAACAACATGGGATCTGTCATCATAAACTAAGTGGGAAAATAAGGTGTCTTCAATCTCACAAGCCAAAGTTCAGGTTTGGGTAAGTGCAAAAATGGAAGATACGAATGGGTGGAGAAAGTGGTAGGTGATGCCAACTCAGCAGGATAACTTAAGTTTGTTCAAGATGAGCATACATAAATATCTTACATAAAAGACTACATGGCTACTCATAATAGAAGTCAGTCAGAACAAGTAGTACCACAGTAAGCTAGTCAATACGAAGTCATAGCTACTAAAATAACCAATAGAGACAACATAAATTTAGATACCATCTATATACCTGCTCAACTACCATGTCTCTACCTAAAGTCCCAACCTATCAACTGTGTATCATATCTGCTGCTCTGCTTGAATGGACTATGAAATCACCAAGGTCATCTTTGTTGTTTTATTTGTAACTTTGGAAGATATTCTGATGTATATTATCATTGCATGTTGTTGTAGCCCCATTGGAGATGTGTTTCCCTCCTTTTGGGATGTCATTATTGTATATGGTCCTTGAGGTACAACCTCCGTTGTAAGTCGGGGCAATAGTCCCCAAGATGAATATAATAAAGTGTATTGTTGAGTCTCCCTAGGTGAAGTCAGCCTTGTTAGTGTAAGAGGTCGGCCCAGTCATTTTTAGGTTAAGTCACTTGAGGGATATAAATAGGGAGGCGCCCTCATTTGTCACACACACTCATACTCTCCTGTGTGCGCCATAGGAGAGAGAGGATGAGGAGAAAGAGAGAGAGTTGTTGCAGGCATCTTGTTCTTGGGTTTTTACATCTTGTGATATTGTCTTGGTGACGGAACTATTCTAAGGAAGCTTGCGGGGTTTTCTCCTTTATGGTTTCCTCGATGAATATCTTTGTATCTTGTGTATCTTGTGTATCTTATGCATCTTGGATATATTGTTGTGCTTGTTATTCTTTCAGATAAAGATCCTAACTTAATTAATGTATAAAAACTAACATGGTATCAGAGCCACTTTGAAAGAAGGCACTTTGCAGCTCAAACACTGCTACAATGGCAGCTACTGAAAATTAGGGTTTCATGCTTGAAAACCCTAGAAGACAAATCTAGTCATCTTGGGACTTTCACTATAACTCAAGATTGGAGAATGCTCAGGAATTGAAACTTGGACAGGCCGAAGATGAAATCTTGTTGTACCTTGTGTGCGAGTTTTAACCTCAGATTCACTATACTTTAGGAGATATGATTCCTACAAATCAGGGTTCTAGCCTCCTCTAGAATCCAGTCTTAAATAGGAGACCTAGGGAGAATTGCTATATCTCGGGCTAGGAAGGTCCAAATCAAATTTCACAAGATGTTGCAGATAGGAACAGACTGTAGTTTCTGTTGTTCGAGTTTCAGACCCCAAAGATGAAAGAGTGACACATGGCAGTCTGTACAATTTTGCTATGCTGAACCAGTCCTCAAACAAATCACCTTGGGAAACTTAGCATAAGTTCCACTTGGTGAATCCAATTCTTCTCTAACCTGTGGGGTTGGAAAGAAGACAGATCAGGCTACCCTAGGACGAAGTTTCAGACCTTGAGGTGCAGGAATTTCGGAGATACAACAAAATCAATATCAGATAATTCTGCAGAAGAAATTGGAGAAACTAGGGCTTCCTGTTCCATGCACTTCCCTCCACCGATCAGTTGAAAAAGGAAGACCATCAAACTCTCCCTAGGAGGGTACATCTTTCTATGGTAGAAGTTTCTCATTTTCTGTAGTTTCAATTTTTGACTGCGGGACATTGTGGGACACTGCGGAACACAGTGGGAAGAAACTAGGGCATCAAGTTTCAAAGGCTTCCCACCACAATTTTCAGAAAAGAAGTACATTGGACAACTCTCCTTGAAGAGGCGCATCTTCTTGTCTAATCAGAAGTTTGAAATTCCAAATTTGGAAATTAGGGTTTCTCTAACAAACCCTAGGTCAACCAACTCTGGAACCAGGCCGAACACCTCAAACTGGTAAGATCTATATCTCTGTTGCTTCCATTTGATGTTCTCATTTCAAAAAGACTCATCACACCCAACTTGATAATAAGCTTGGGGGAGCTGAGAACTTCTGGGCATGGATGTATAGGATCTCCCTTATTCTTAAAGAAAATGACTTGGATCAGTATATGGGTAAGGAAGTTCTAGAGCTAGAGGGACATGAGGCTAAGGCTACTCATAAGAAGAACTTGGTTAAGGCCAAGAGAATCAATGCAAATTCTATTAAGGATCATCTCATCCCACATGTGTCATCCTTGAAGACACCAAAGGAAGTGTTTGATGCTTTGACGAAGTTGTTCAAAGGAAAGAAAATCAATCGGAAGATGACATTGAGGAACCAGTTGAAGAATGATAATATACAAAACTCAGAGACCATGCAGTCCTACTTCACAAGGGTTGCTCAAATCAAGGAACAACTTGAAGCAATCGAAGAGAATATGGAAGAAGGAGAGATTGTTATGACCACCTTGAATGGCCACCCAAGATCATGGGATTCATTGATTCAAGGAATGTGCAAGAAGGAAGATGATCTCTTTCAACAGACTATGGGAAGAATGCATACAAGAAGAAGCACGACTATGTTATCACGAATCCTGTAGTTGCCTCGTGGTGTGATCCTATACAGGATGGCAGAGGGGAAAGGCAACCAAAGTCGTGACCTACAATATCCTAGGCCTCTGAAAAAACTCAGATGTCACGCCAGTCAAGGATACCGACGCTTTAGACATAGTGGAGATACTAAGCCTAGGGGTATCCCTATAACCAAGATAACCCGAAAAATAAGGTATCCGAGTGAATAACTTAGGGAAACTTGATTATATCTCTTAGCAGGATAGTTAATTAGAGTTTGGTATAATTACTAAGAGAAAACGAGTGTCTATGTGAAAAGCCCCAATTTACCCTAGGGTTTTGTGTATGGAAATTGAAATCTAGGAGTAACTGGTGAAATTAAGGAAAATTAGACAGTCAGATTGATTGCTAGGTGAAAGATTAGACAGATGGAGGTGAAACTAGCAATACCCAGTTTGTGAAACTGAAGATACCCACTTCTCCCAAGGATGGCGTCTTCCCCTAAAAGGTAGACCAGTGCGTTAGATGGGCAAATGGAGTCTAATGGTCACGGAAGTTTAAACTTAGGGGTTTTAATTTATTTCCAAGGGGGGTTTTAAGTTTTAAATCCAACCACAAACTAGATCCTATAAATCTAAAAATGGAGGGTTTTAAAATGAGAGTTTCGCTAGAGAATTTTATAACTAATGGAATAGAAATTTTAAACAAGAGATTTTGAGTAGATCTTACCCAAAAAATCTTGTAGATGCCTTGCAAATGATGATTTATCTTGTCTCAATCTATTTGAAGCAATTTTGACGAAGTACTAAGTGGAAACGATTCGCCCAAGTGAGGTAGCGCACCCCTCTTCCTTACATAGTCAAACTACTAAAAGTGAGATTTGCTACGCATGAGAAAGATGTTGGAGATGTAAGAAAATCAAAGTGCATATCAAAAATCAAAGATACTATTGAAAAACCCCCTGATTATGAAAACGTTTTCAAGATAAACGAGTTGGGAGATCTGCAAAAACACCCCAAGAGAAAACGCCTTCCTGCATGCAAAACACTATCTTCCAAAAATATTTGATACCCAGAAAAAATATTTCAAATGCTAAGGAAGATAAACTTTTCAATCATAGACAAGAACCATCCCACAAAGAAGATCCAAGAATTTCTACAAAAAACTCTTTATTCAAATATCTAGAGCCAAGAGTACAAAATTTCCCGATGGGATACAATGAGGGGATCACAACTCTTAAATAGATCGAGAGTGTGTCCACATTCTAACCAACATCAATCCAACGGTTGAGATTAAAACATCATCAACGATGGAGATCTTTTAATTTTACATTACATGGATCAACTTAGACAAATATATTTGAGGGGGGGCGAATTACCTCATAAAGCCCATTTTTACAACATGATAAATCATTAATTTTGCAAGTTTGACACTTAGGGGGCATGGGGGGGTCATTATGGTGTCCCTCCATACATATTTCTAAAGATACAACTTGATTTACACACTTTTATTTTGGCCATTTTGTCCAATTTTGCGCTATGGGGGATGCCCTCCTGAAGAGAGCCAAAAAATAATCCGGAACATCAAACTGACTGAAACTTATCCAAATATGTCTAGAGAGCCATAATAAATCATCCAAAGGAATTCCCTTGCCACTTCCTTGACCACACAAGCCAAATCAATTTCCTCAGTAATTTCCTAGTTCATTTTTTAGTGGTACATCCTCTGAAAATAATAACAATCATCATGACTTCGTTCAGGCTGAGAACTGGGGCAAACTGATTGCGTAGAAGTGTCTGGAGACATAGTAGAATGGTACAAGTGACTACTCATACCCCCTGGAGTACTGTGGCGCCCTAGGAGAACCATAATAACTGCAATTTGTTATAAAAAATATGATCTAACCAATAATAAAGTGATAATAATCATTGATCATGAAATCTGCGGCCAAACTCTGAAAACCCAAACCACAGTATTGGTCCTAGGCATGTTTGGAGCAAATATAGGCACTGTCAAATGTTTAGCCACTGCCTTGGGAACCGTGTTTGACTTGGTCAACTGGGTTGACCAGGTCAAAATACCCAAACTGAAAGTGAGATACTGAACTGAGGTGAACCTGCATGTATCCAAGGTAAGAACTGCTCCAAGATGTATATTAACACCCAATTTAAATAGTGCCATTTAGAATCATGGTGACAATTATAAATAATAATAACAATCAATAAGATATACTTGTGTCTTTGAGTAATCATTGAATCCTCTGGAAGTCTCTTGTATATGCCATGTTTACAAAGTTTAAACAATTTGCTAGTGCTAGGTGAATGTGGAAAACAAGGCTAAGGTAAAAGGGAAATGACTTATAGTTGATTTTGACCATATGATCTATATGAATGATGACAAGTACACACAACCACAATGACATATGCACGGCAGATAAACAATAGGGAATGGTGTTGTCTCAAAAGAGTCCATTCAACCTTAACGTGTCTACAACTCACATCCAAGCTAACAATCAAGCTCTGTGAGGATCTTTTCTAGGACCCTTGCATTGAGTACACAAGAAACTGTAGTGAAGAGATCCTAGGGGACACTTGGAATTATATGTCCCTTACTCCATCTAACAACAAAACCCGCAGGCTCTGTGAGGAAATAATCATTACATTTTAATAAGATGGCCATTAGTCTTTAGAGTTTGCATTTATTTATCTACTGCTTTATTTTGGCCTTTCACAATTTCATTTCATAGCCCTTTTTGAGTTGTGTCTAAAGACACCGTTTGCAACTTTATTTGAGGGCTTGCATTTCTCAGTATATAGCATATAACACATAATGCATGTAATGATGGTAGACATATTGCTTCAAGTTTTAGCTGACACTCTTCGGGCAACTAGGGGGGAATATCCACAGTCAGGACCAAACATCGGGGGCAACCGACCAGAGAGGTCAAGGATTCAAAACCCAAAACGCCTAAGCTCATGAACCAACACTAGTGGGTTCTCCTAGCCCAGAAGGATCAAGGCTTCGACAAGTTTTGTTGCACAACTCAGAGACGAGACACAAAACAACATGGGATCCATCATGCAGAGGGGTGAAAGTGAGGAAGATGATCTTCAATCTCAGAGGTATCAGTCAATCATAGGTCATGGGAGGAAACTCAATTATTGATAAACTGGATGGACAGGGACAAGCGATACATGGAACCAACAAAGCACTAAGGTTTAAAAGTTGTGTAAAGTATGGCATAAGCAATAGTATTCTACATCAGATTATTTAATCATTCTCAACAGGAGTTTAAGCATCAGTATACATATAATATAGTCATAGGTCACCATAACCATCATAGCACAACAAGTCCAAGGTATTAGTATACATCAGAGAGCAAAATCCTACCAAAGAGCCATATACCTGATCTCACCATATACCTGTTTATATATGATATGCCCATCTGTAAACTGTGTATCATATCTGCTTCTCTGCTTGAATGAACTAGGTCACCACTGAAGTCATCTCAAAGGACAAGAAGATATCAGTCCTGGCAAGGAAATACTCTATATTTGCTACTAAAAAAAGGTTATGAATGGTTCATGCTGTAATAATGATCCATGATTTATCTCCATCAATAAGTCTGGCTCAGAGGAAAAGAGAAAATCTTCATGCTGCATCATGGTAGCCCAACTACAATATATTTGTTATAACAGGCTCATAACAAGAGAGGAGAAGATGGGGGAAACTGAAGGTCAAGCTCTCACAATTCACGCTAGAAGAAATCACAGAAAGAAGGAGGACCATCATCACAATAGAAGGGAGGACCATCATCATAAAAGACAAAAAAATTTAGTAGATCCTTCCAATATTAGATGCTACACTTGTGATGAGAAGGGACACTACTCCAGAGATAATCCTAGAAACAGAGGCTCCTTCAACAAGAAGTCAAACAAGAAAAGACATTCCTCAAGTGAAGAGGAACATGTACTTTGATCCAGAAAGAATTCTATTGATGAAGATGAAGATCATACTCTTATCCATCTCAGTATTTGGATAAGAAGGAATGCAATTGTAAATGAAGAAGTGACACTCAGAGTAAGACAAACACAGGTTCCCAGAATCAAATAATGAAGTAGAAGACTCCAGCGATTCTTGCAAGGACATAAGGATCAAGAGGGAGTCCACCCACCCACCAAACAAAGATAAGTGTTCAATTGTCATTTCCTGTATATCTATTAGAGCATCAAATCAGCATTTCAATGCTAAAGGTGCAACAATTTGGCACCAAAGTCAAAAGTTTAAAAAGTGAAAATTCTGATTTTTAAGTGAGGAAATGACATGGCATGTGGGCCCCCATGTCATGCGATCCTCTTCATATAATGAAGGCACTTAAACTTTGGTTTAATTTCATGGTAGCGAATGGTTAAATAAGAGGGTGATGTCAACCACATGAACTTTCACGCTAACACCATGGCATGCTTGCGATTGCTTGTTAAGTGGACCCCTCACCATGTGTTGAAGGTTTGAAACCTTTGTTTAAGCTATAATGTAATGTATCAAACAATAAGAACAAATCACATATGTTGAGGGTGACGCCATATGTTAAAGAATATGATGCCCTCCTCCCTAGAAGACAGCCTAACGCTAAAAAGGAAGCACATCAGGAGCCTTTGATTGAAGATATTATTGAAAATCCACCTCATAATGCCATTGAAGATTTGGAGTGTCCTCAGGTTTATGTCAGTGATGATAGTACTTATACTCTAGATCTACCTCAAGAAGAGACCATCACAGAAACTTATAAATAAATTTTTGATGAAGTCTGTATGGTATATGGTGAAACTCCTGTATGTTCTCCACTTAGTGATGAGGTTTTGGAAAAATTTACTCCTTGTAATATTTTCGAAACTAGGCCTTCTGAGGATGATTATTATGAACATGAGGATGGACATAACCAAGAGCATGAGGCATTTGATGAAGACTCCCCCATGTTTGACAAAGATATTGATGATAACTATTGGTTGTTTATGGAGAATCCCATTTATGATATATCTAGAGAGGGGAGTGTTGATTCAAAGTCTGTTGAGGGTTTTGTTGAAAATCCCATCTATCGCATGTCCACGAAAGAGAGCATTCATTTAGAGACTTTGGGAAGGATTGGTATGGCAGAGAAGTATGCACAATATTCACATGATCAGTTAGAGCCATATATGGGTATCAGTAGTGAAGATCTAGAGAAGCAGTGTAGTGAAGAGTCAGATGTGATGCAATCAGTGGAATATCACTCTCAACCATCTTCTTCACATGTAGAGGTTCTTTATGATTTGGAGCAGCTTGGGGTTTATACGACGAGTTATCATTCGATAAGCCTTGATGATCAGTATGATGGTGTAGTCAATCTGCCTCATCATGCCGATTTGTATATCAGTCCTATCCAATCATGGATAGAAGCAGCCTGCGGGAGCACCTACTAGTTTGAGAAGAAGTTTGATGACATTATTTATGATTTCCCACCCAACCCGCCTATTTTGGGTCATCGGGCAGGTTCGCATTTTTTGAATAATATATTCTTGCTTTGGCTAGTAACCAAAGACAAAGAAAAACTTCTGTATATTAACAAAATGCTTAGGTGGCTACATAGGAATTTTTATTACACCTAACATTTTTATTTCATGTTTAGAGTAGGAAAATAAGCTCCTTAAAGTGAGCATTTACTTTCTGCATTTCCTTTCTGTACTTGGGAATAAATAACCTTTTATTTGGATAAGTTTTTGTTTTCCACATTCTTGAATAAATGCAACTTATGATTCATTTGGTTTTTATATAAAACTTGTGCTACTAAGGTTTTCTTGTCAAGTTGAGATGTTTTTATAGGTTATACAAACCAAAGATTCTAGTGTTCTCATATCCTCTCATCGCCCTATGACCAGATTGAGCACATGTCCCGTAGTTGGAGCAAAATGTTACCACCTAAGTTGTACTTGGTGGAGTTTTCAAGCGAGCAGGCAAAGTAGAACACGTATACTTGTTCATTCTTCAGAGTTCAAAAGTCTACTAGGCTTTTTCTGGGAGTCTGTTCAAAACTTTTTGTAACACATGTTCATACCCCCTTGGAGAAATTGTAAAAAATGTCCTATTATGGTCAATTTTTATACATTTTTTATAAAAGGCTTGGCTTCCTAGACTTAGATATCAAGCCGACTATCCCAAAGTGTTTTTTAGCTCGGTAATTATTGGTTGTTGAACAAACGACTAATAATTTCTGAATTTTTCATTCACACCTCCAAAGTTGGGGTAGTTGTCTTGGTGGTTAGGCCTTAGGAGGTTATTAGAGCTTCCGTGTCAATGTTTATAAACATGCTAGACATACAAATTGAGTCGTATGGACATGTGCTAGGTCCCCCTAGGTTTTTGTTCAATTCTGAGAAAATAAAATTTTCCTGCAAAATTAGGCCATTTTTAATGGTTTAATTAAAAAACTTCAAAATGTAATAATTGATGGGTCCAAAGTCTGTTTTTGGCGTGGGGATGCTCTTTTTCACACTTAGAGCATCCTCTTTACCCCAAAGGCCACTTTTCATATGTTTTGGGAGGCTAAAATATCCCGTAAGGCATTATTTAGCTAACAGAGCATCAAATCGGCATTTTAATGCTAAAGGTGCAACAATTTGGCACCAAAGTCAAAAGTTTAAAAAGTCAAAAATCAAAATTGTAAGTGAGAAAATGACATGGCATGTGGGATCCCATGTCATGCGATCCTCTTCATATAATGAAGGCACTTAAACTTTGGTTTAATTTCATGGTAGCGAATGGTTAAATAAGAGGGTGACATTAACCACATGAACTTTCATGCCAAGACCAAAGTCATTCTTGCGATTGCTTGTTAAGTGGACCCCACACCATGTGTTGAAGGTTTGAAACCTTGGTTTAAGTTATAATGTAATGTATCAAACAATAAGAACAAATCATATATGTTGAGGGTGATTGCATTTGGTGGAGTGAATCACGTCTGTGGTTGGAGTATCATGTGGTTGGTTGATGTGGCCGTTGAAGAGTGGGTTGTTGGAGTTTGGTGGAGAGAGGAGCAGTTGCCTCTCCAGATCCACTTCACTCCAACTCACTGCAACTCAGTTAGACTCCAATCAACTGAACTCCTTCTGACAATGTAGGTAGCACCCCCCCTGGGTCTCACTTGGCTATTTAAGCGGGAATCCTTTCCTCATTTTCTCATGGTCAAAGGTTTTTACAAAATTGACTATGCCAACATTACAATTTCCCCAAGAGGGTATGAACATGTGTTACAAAAAAAATAAAAGGTCCAAGAAGGCATGATGGACTTTTGAGCTCTAATCTTGAACAAGTACTTTGTTCATCTTTGCCGACTCACTTGAAAGTCTGACTGAGTGCAACTCAGGCGGTAACACTTTCATATTTGGAAAGATCCCTTGGTATTCTAGCCAAGATTATATTATCTGCTTCATCTTATTCTAGCTAATAGGAGGATTTTCCTACTCTTTAATTTTATGCTTGGAAATTGTTTCCAAGTTCTTTATGGAGAATTTCTATAATATGTCATGTGCTTAGAAGCACAACTATCTACTAACCAAACACTACTTCCTTTAAACGACAAATTCTTCATCTGATTTTTCCTTAGTCTTCTTATGTAATGGAGACTCATCCATGTCTGCGACATTTGCATGATGTTTTCTCTTTTTGTTCTCTTGAGTGTAATCTCTTGCATAGTATCCTAACTAGTTATAGTTGTAACATCTAATCTTGGGCATATCCTTCTTTTTTTTATACTAATCTTCTATTGGTATTCTTAGTAAACTTTCTACCTTTTCCTTTTCTTGCATAAGCTGAAAGTGGTTGAATTTCTTCATCATTCGTCTTGTGCATTTTGGAGATCAACCTTGCTGCTTCTTGAGTACAATCTGTCCATAGCCTACAAACTTGGGTGGCTTCTTCCTTGCACAAATGGCTTGAACAAACACATCCAAAGAAGATGGGAAGCCATTTAATGTTGTCAACATAACCTCTTTCTCCTCTAGATGATCTCCAATAACTCCTAGTTGATCCTTGATTTGAAAGACCCTTGTAAAGTAGGAGGACACTGATTTTGACTTGTCCATCATCACATTCTTTTCACTGATTTCTCATCAATAATTTTCTGCTAGTAGTCTTTCTTTCATACAATCTTGTGAAGGCTTCAAACATTTCCTCAGGAGTATTCAATTCTGACACATGAGCGATTGAATGGTCCTCGATTGAATCAGATAGGATCCTTTTTGCTTTGACCACATTCCTCTTGTACTTTGTCTTGGCCTCCTCTTCCTCTAGTTCTAGAATAACTTCTTAGACATAATTCAAGAGGTATTTCCCTTCTAAGATGAGGAGTGTCCTATGCTTCCAAGATCTGAAGTTTTTTGCTCCATCCAATCTATACTCAACCCTTAGATTGGTGGTCATTTTGTCAACACTAAGATTTGACGTAGAAACCCTAGCAAAGGGTAGGTCAAAATTGAAGTTTTCCAAAAGTGAGATTTGACTCCAGAGATAAATGCGTCTTCCTAGGGCGAGTTGGAGAATGCTAAGGTCAAGCCTTATATGTGGATGGAAAGGCTTAAAACTGGAAACCTAGTTCTTGACCTTCGGTAGAATTAGGTCAAAAATTGAAAATTTTCCAAACTGAAATTTGCTTCCATAGATAAGTGTGCCTTACTGAGGGGATTTCCAAAATACAATTTTTAAGTCCAATATATGGTTGGAAGTGCTTGGAACTAGAAGCCCTGGTTTCCAACTTACGATTCTTGAAATGTCTTCTTTCAGCGTGGCTCTTATACCATGTTGAGTTTTCTTAGTAGTTTGGTGTTATTAACTTATTTATCACATAAACATGAACTTCATGCATATAAAGGATCACTAAAAGAAACACATTCACAGTAGACACAAATTTACCCTAGGAAAACCCTCTCACGGGAGAAACCCAACAAATTTCTCTAGATAAGATTCTTTTGCAAGAATAGTGCAGTTATAGAATAATAATACAAGAAAGATACTGAATAACTTATGATCCCGAAGAAGAAAGAGAGAGAAAGATAAAACCCCAAAAATTGTCTTCACAATGCTTCTTGAACCCTTTACTAGTCTTCCACTGGATTTGCGCACTTTCCTCTTGCTTTAGTGAATTTGTGTGTTGCAAATGAGGCAAGTTAACTTCTATTTATACTGGAAAAGTCACTTTTCTATACTGCGCCAACTTGTCTTCTGGACTGGGTCATTTTACCCCTTTAACTGGGTCGACTTGATCATTTAATTGGGCTGACTTGTCTTGGAATTGTTATTATTCTTTCTTGTGGAATATCTTTTGAAGCTACACAAGACATCAACATCTAATAGGACAATCCACTTTAAGGTTTTATTTTCAAAGTAAGGGGCTCCCACTGAACGATAACAAGGAGTTTGTGGGCTACTCCAAGTAGATTTTATGTGTTGCCTTGTTGAACACTCGATATAGTTGCTTTGCACTTACTAGTGAGGATAAGAGGCTAAATGGGCCAAACCAAGAATTGACCCACCTTATTCTACTCATCCATAATAATAAAAACTGTCAAGAGGCATTGCACAACTTCCCTGTTTCAACAACATTATTCACTTTCTCGACAATGGTCTAATTTTTTATTTAAATGAATTTAAATATGTCGTGATTGGTTAATCATTTGCATGCTGCTACTATAAATTTATTGTCATTGCTCTCTTGTTTTTAGTAATTCAAACTCCTAGACTTACTTTTATTTTTGTAACTTAGCTTAAAATCCTTAGTTCATTTTTATTTAGGGACCACCACCCTTGGCTTTGCTAGGAGTTGGCCTAGACGGAGGAGTTGAGTGTTGAGTGACATTATCTCAACTCATGACTTGCGCTAGGGGAGCAAAACAAGAGCACGCTTTTTGGGTTGTTCGATCAAAAATTGCTTAAAAGCGAGCTTCGGGATCAGGAGGAAGGGAAGGGGAGGGTGCTCCCCTGCAATGTAGGGCAAGACTTACTCAGTTAATTTCAACGACGAATCATTTTGGTGAGGATATTCTCTTTACCTTCCGAATCCACAAACAGACTTTGCTAAGGAAAGAACCCTTGGTAAATCCATTGATAACTCAATTGTTTTTGTTTGGATATGAAGAATGACTCCCTCTTGCAAAGAATGGGAAGAAATTGTTGGCCCTTTAGACTTTACATATACTCCATAATTTACTCATATGTGCCACTATAACTTATGGAAAAGGCACGCTCCTAGATTCAATGGGCATCATGGTTTTGAGCCTTCAATCTTTGTTAACAACTTCCTTGACTTCATTCTAAAACACGACCTGATTTATGAAGGTGAAGTCATGAAAATTTTTTCCCTCTCAGTCAGGAAGTATGCAGGGAAATGGTAATATAGCCTCTCTCCAAAGAGCACATCGTCATTTTGTGCCTTTCTTGTAGCTTTTCAATATTTTTGGATGGATCTAGATGATCAATGGGAGGATTTAGATGATGCATCCCTTTGGGTTCATATTTGTCAAATGAAGAGAAGCACAATAAAAAATTCAAGGCAACAATATGACCTAAACCCTTGTGAAACTTTCCTTGGTGAGATCAAAGCTCAACAAGAACCATTGTTATATTTGCTTGATTTTGCTAGGGAGAAGTGTGACATCCTGGGGGAAACTAAGCTCATTTATGAATTGCGTGAAATCTTTCTAAATCTTGAACACAGAGAAGTTGAAGAAGAAGAAACCCATAATCAATCTTTAGAAATATCCTTGGAAGATAAGCCACGTGATGATGGTATGGTTAAAGGTCGAGAGCAAATTTCCTTAGAACATTTCTCAACTTGGGATCAATGTCTGATTAATAATGGGGAATTCTTAGGGAATTCTAGCTCTAATTCATCTATTGTTGAATGTTTTTCATTCAATCCTTGACCAAGAATCTTTGGATAAATGCATGGGTGAAAGCAATCAATTTGAGTCCAATCCTTGTGAAACTAATATTGACATCTCTCCTAACTTAGGGATTATGGGTAATGATTTCCAAACCCTTCATCTTCTAAAATTTTGGGGTCAACAACTTTACCTGACATGGGAGCAACTACATTTCTTCACTCCACCCTCCCATCGCCATATCCATCATTGGAATCTCACATCACTTCTTCATTTTCGAATTATGCTTCTATGATTAAACCTCTCAATGGAGAAATCAACATAGGCCATAAAGTTTCCCATGAAGTCTCGTGTGACTTGGTAAATCATACTGATCAATTTCTCAATCCTATTGAACTCTAGATGGAAGAAATTTATGAAGTCAAAACTCAACCTTGGTATAATTTCATCTTTCATCGCTTTAATTGTCTCCCAAATTTTAAGCAAGGAATAATGACAACCCCATCATTGATTTACTTAACCATTACTATATCCTTAACTGGGTTAGTTATCAAGCTCAAAGGAAGAGGGGTTGACTCGTTCACCAAGTGGTTACATTGCATTTTTTATTTTACCTAGCCTTTGCCTTAATTGGTTAGGTTAGGAATAGGTAGGATAAATAAGTTCATTATTGAACATCATAAACTTAGATTTACTTTCCCAGTTTAGAAAATTTTGAGCATTTAAATGTTTGTGCTTATTTCCATGTCAGTATCATAGATTAGACTTAGATAATTTTTTAGCATTTTTTCTTGCATAGTTTGTTTTTCTTTATGAGAATCTAATAAATGATCTATGAGGAGGGTATAAGTGTTATTGTAGGTATTTTGTGTACTGTTATTGTACCAGAGATGCTAAGGCTCTAAAGTACTCTCTCCCTTAGAGTACTTGTCCCCCACATTTTGCAGGAATACTATTTTCCAAACTTATTTTTCTTTTTTAGCATTTGCATTCCATAGTGTTGGGGCCCATTTTGCGGCTCTTGGGTCTCGTTCTCATGAGATGATGTGATGTGATGATCATGTGATATATGCCATACTATGATGATATAATGATGATGTTAGGGACCTAAAAGTATAACTCTTAATCACTTACTATTTTAATGTTAATTTGTTTCCTTAAGAGTTTGGATAAGTAACCAGTGCATGCAACACTATTTATTGTGATACTTTGGCTTGGTAGCAATTTGCATTTCTCCTTCCTCAAGTGTTAAGAGTTGTAATTGTTAGATTTTTAATGGTTATACAAGATCTAAAACATTTAGGATCATAACATCATAACCATAAGCAAAGGATCATTGAAAGAAAGACAAATGCAGCAACACAAGAGAACACAAGAGAACACAAAGATTTTCCTCGAGGAAACCACAAGGGAGAAAACCCCGCAAAACTTCCTCAATATAGAATTCGACCAAGATAGTGTAAAACTCAGACAACAACTTCTCCTTTCTGCCGCTCTACTACTTCTCTCTCTCGCTAAGAACAGCTTGAGTGAGTGGTTACAAATGAAGGGAGGCGCCTCCTATTTATATTCTTCTGTTGACTTGACATCTAACTTGGTGGGGCCGACTTCACTAACTGTCAGGGCCGACTTGTCCAACTGGACATTACAAATAGCATTTATTATAATGACACTTGGGTACTAATGACGCGACTTACAATGGAGGGTTTACCTCATGACTTTTACATGACCAATTACATCAAGGACATCTCTAAATGGAGGAAGAACATCTCCAGAGGAGAATACAACAAAAGTACAATAGAATATCTTCCGAAGTTACAATATTTTAACACTTCCTCTTAACTAGGAAGGTATTCTACATCAACAACAACCATCATTACAACTGTACAACTGACTGGTGAATCTCTATATGTCATAGGAAGTTTTGGAACATCATCATACATCTTCATCATCGATCTCAGTTGGATCATCTTCTGTAATCTTAGTATGTAAATACTAAATCATCTTCTGTATGTGCTGAATCATCTACTATCAACATCATCCTCTAGATCATCTTCTGTAGTATCAGTATGTGGATACTGAATCATCTTCTGTAGTATCGGTATGTGGATACTGAATCATCTGAATCATCTTTTGTAGCATCAGTAGGTAAATACTGAATCTAAAACGAATAATTATACACTCATACAATAATCACCAAAATATCTGGAATATCGGATAAGCCATAAGGAAAATATATATTAATGATAAGATGAAAGATGATTGATGATTACAATGGTTGATAACCCGCCTATTAAATAGGGCTTGGGAATTGTGAATGAAAGGTCATGCCCTTTCATCTTAATTATGTTTATTATTAATTATTTAATTATTAGATTTATTTTATGTTTGTTACATTGCCTTCCCCTTAAGGGAATCTTTGTACTCAAAGATGTGTTTGACATTAATGTCTGATTTATTTTAATCTGTCGTCTCGGAATTCTTTCCCTTTTGTATTTGCGACAGTTGAGGAGATGAGCCGATATGAATTATGGATTCCCCAAGAAAATTGTCGCATCGTATCTACTGTGGTCCATCCCAGATCTATTTTTATCGGAGCTCTAAGATCTTTTTGTGGGACAATTTGTCTCAATTGTTGCTAGTATGTCGATATTTTCGCATGTCCACATAAGTCTTCTATGAATATCCATTTTGACCCCGATGTTTGTTCAAAATGACGATTATAATTAGGATGTCTATAAGGTGTAGATGTCGTTTGTTCTTCTTTCTTTTGGACTGCGGCGAGGACCGTCTTCACTTCCTCAATTTGATTTTTGGATGCATTTTCCTGGATTGTGCTTCTTGGTTCTCTAGTAGATTGTTTATGATTCTGAATCTTTTCGATACTTTCCTCTTGCGACTTTTTTCCAATTTCTAGCTCCTTGATTTGGTTATGTAGTTCCTGATTACGATTATTTAGACACTGGTTTTCTTCTTGATTTTCTAGTATTTTTCCTTCGAGGTCTTCACCGAAATGTTCCCTCTTGCTACTATTTTTTGATTTTTTGATTTTTGTAATCAGGGTTTTGTTATGATTTTTTAATCTGAAAATTTCTTCAGAATTGTTGGATATTGTTTTATTACTCTTTGCGATCTCCAACTTGTGTTCCTTTTTAGAGCCATTGTTTTGTTGTTGAAGAACTTTTATCTGTTGTCGATACTGGTCGACCACTGATTCTTGATCTTCTAATTTCTGTCGTATGTGCATCGGTTCTTCATCTCTATCGCTAATGATTTTGTTTAAGCGTATTATTTCTACTTCATAATCAATTATTTCTTTCCTTATATCTTGATTTTTTTGTCTCTAATTGAAATCATTTTCGTCTTTTAATTTCTTAATTTGGGCCGACAATTTTTCTATATGATTGTTCTGGTCGGAATTTTTTTGTTCCTTGCGCTCTTTTTGCATCTCGTATAATTTAATGAGTACTTCTGATTTCATATTCATGTCTTGTAATTCTTCATTGTCTCTTCAATAGGGCTTTAATTTGGCTTCTAATTTCTCTATTTGTACTTGCAAACCAGATTCCATGATTTCTTATTTCTTTGACACTAGATGGCCGTGTGGACTATAGCTAGTCGTTGATTGTTTTTTTTTTCCAATTTTTGTTTTTCCTTGACTAATTGGTCTTCTTCGTTAGGTTAATAACCTTTTTTTTTTCCAAAAATAATTATTATAAATAATAATAATAATAATAATTTCTTTTTATAATAATAATTATTAATTAATTAATTAATAATTATATTAATGTTTTTATAAACTATATATATAGTTTTATTTTAAATAATAATTAATTATTGTATTAATTATTATATAATAAAAATCTTTATTTTATTATTTTATATAATGAAACAAAAAATTGAACTATTATAAATATATTATAATAATTCAAATCAAAGCAAAACCTGAGTTGAAGCGGAAAGCAAAACCATGTGTTTGTTTTACTTTAAAAGAAAAACCATGTGTTTGTTTTACTTTATCTTTTCTTTTTTTTACTTTCCTTTTCCTTTTCCTTTCCTTTGTTTTTTTACTTTTTCTTTCTAACTTTTTTTTCTCTTTTATTTTCTATACCTTTATTTTCTTTTTTCTTTTTTTACGTTTTTCTTTTTCTTTTGGACAATATCCAATATTTTAGGGAAACCCTAAAATAAGGCTACAAGCCAAAAATCAAACAAGGTCTGAGAATTAAGGCCAAAAGCCCAGATCAGCCAAACGAGGCTCTGATACCACTTGAAGTGAATAATTATTCGCTCATACAATAATCACCAAAATATCTGGAATATCGGATAAGCCATAAGGAAAATATATATTAATGATAGGATGAAAGATGATTGATGATTACAATGGTTGATAACCCGCCTATTAAATAGGGCTTGGGAATTGTGAATGAAAGGTCATGCCCTTTGATCTTAATTATGTTTATTAATAATTATTTAATTATTAGATTTATTTTATGTTTGTTACAGAATCATCTTTTGTCACGTCAGTATATGAATACTTAATCATCTTCTGAATACTAAACCTTCTTTTGTAACATCAGTATGTGAATATTGAATCATCTTCTGCCATATCAGTATGGGAATACTGAATCATCTTCTAAACCTTCTTCTGTAACATCAGTATGTGAATGCCGAATCTTCTTCTGTCACATCAGTATGTGAATACTGAATCTTCTTTGCCACATCAGTATGTGAATACTGAATCTTATTCTAAAACATCAATATGTGAATACTGAATCTTCTTCTGAATCATCTACTTCCCAGCATCAGTGTGTAAACATTGAACCATCGTCTTTAACATCAACATCTTCCGAATCATCTACTTGCCAACATCAGTGATGAATTCTCATCTTGTAAAATCATCATCTGAACCATCATCATTTGCATCTTCAGTATGTGAATACTGAACTATCATCATTTGTATCTCTAGTATGTGAATACTGAAGACATCATCATCGGTATCATAAGTATGATCATCTGCATCTTCAGTATGGGAATACTGAAACATCATTATCATCTGTATCTTCAATATAGAAACACTGAATCACCATCATCTGCATCTTCAGTATGGGAATACTGAAACATCATTATCATCTGTATCTTCAATATAGAAACATTGAATCACCATCATCTGTATCTTCAGTATAGAAATACTGAATCACCATCATCTGTATCTTCAGTATAGAAATACTAAAACATCATCATCTGCGTCAACATTATATAAATACTGAAATAATCAACAACTTCATTAGCATGTTAGTACTAAAAACCAAATCATCTATAATGCTAGATCATCATCTGCATTACCAGCATAGAGATGCTGGAACATGATCATCATCAACACAAAGTGTTGTGACTTCAACTACATCAACATTAACAGCACAGGGTGCTGAGACCACAATCATATCAGCAACACAAGGTGTTGGGACCACAACCACATCAACATCAACAGCACAGGGTGCTGAGACCACAATCATATCAGCAACAACACAAGGTGTTGGGACCACAACCACATCAACATCATCAACACAGGGTGTTGGGACCACAACCACTTCAACATCATCAACGCAAGGTGTTGTAACTTTAACCGTATCAACATTATCAGCACATGGTGCTGACACCACAACATCAACACAAGGTGTTGGGACCATAACCACATCATCAACATAAACATGCTGAAGCAACATCATCATCGACATCAGTATAGAAATACTGAAATTGCCTTAGCAATTATTTCAACAATCGACAATCATCAGTGCAGTAACACTGAAACTTCAATAATCATCAATCATCAGTGTAACAACACTGCAACTAACTCAACAATCATTAGTAAAGTAATACTGAGGCACACATCTCAACAATCAGTATAACAATACTGAAGCAATCATTCAATCAAGCATCTCAGCAAGCATCAGTATAACAATACTGAAACAATCGACTCAACCATCATCAAAACATCTTAGCAACCATCATCAACAATCATTGATAATTAACAGTATAACAATACTGCAACAATCATCAAACATCAACAACAATCGTCAACAATCAACAATATAGCAATACTATGACAACCATCAAGCATCTCAGCAGTCATCAACAATCAACAGTATAGCAATATTGTGACAACCATCAAGCATCTCAACAGTCATCAACAATCAACAGTATAGCAATACTGAGAATACATCTTGCCCTTCATCTTCTTCGGAGCAGCATCACGGTGAGTTATCTGGTAGATCCATCCGGGCATTTTGTCTAACTTACTAACTCTTTCGAGCCAAACAAGCCTAGTTAGACAGATGGATCTCCCTGGGGACCAAACAAGCCTTGTCTGGCTTACTAACCCTTTCGGTCCAAACAAGCCTAGCCAGACGTACCCTCCCCTAGACTGACCTACTCACCACTGCATCCAACATCTACTGTCACTCCCTCTTTTGAAAGAGGTCCTTTCGGACTACACCAAGCTTGTCTCGAAAGTATTCAAACTTTACACAAGCCAGAGGCTTAGTCAATACATCTGCTATTCGTTCCTTGATGGGAACATACTTGAGCTTTACAACTCCCTTCAGCCACATTCTCTTGTTGTACATCGGCAATTGCATCGTACATTTACAACTTCCATCATTCTTCTTTTGTGTATCTATAATTGCATCATTCTTCTCTTGTACATACGCAATTGTATCGTACATTTGTAACTTCATCATTTCTTCTCTTGTAGGTGATTGCATACAATCCTTCCTGCAAGTCAAATACAATTGTTATGATTAAAAACATTTCATAACATATTCAAAATGACAACTTCCAATGCATAAAGATATATATAATCATGCAACTATTTCCACTAATGCAACAATCATCTAAGCCACTTACCCATCACCTGCATATTAGTAGTAAACTACAAATATTCTACTATACATTTCCTAAATCTAGAAACATATCATGTACACATCTTTGAACAACTAAATATATAGGAAATGACTATTCAAATACTTATCTTTGTTTGTTTGGTAGAATCCATCTTGATTTCTGTCTTCTTGAATTACTAGAGTCTTTATAGTCTGATTCTGAGGACCCATTCCTATCTTGCTCATGATAAAAAATACTAAGTAACTCTTCTTACACCATAGATCACATAGAATTGTGTCTGTGTGTCTTACCAGTGCATCTCTTCTTATCCAATGATGAAATGGCTAAGAGTATAATCTTCATCTTAATCGGTACAATTCTTTTTGGATCATATTTCTCATTACTTGAGGAATCTTTACTTGCTTTCTTCTTAGCTACAATATATTCATCCTTGGTCGTATTTAGAGAAACACTTTGCTTTCTGCAATATGTTGGAGTACATAGTACTACCAACTCAATCAAAGTCATCATACCTTTGCAGTACCCTTTAGGTACCACGCCATTTGCTCTGCATATTTTACCTGGATAAGTAAAATGTCTTATGGATTTCATCATGCTTCTAATCTCAAAAATCATGTCAAGATGCTAGAACTTTGAGATCTACCATAGTCACTCCTGCTTAGGTGGAGAAGCATCCTCCCTTTGCATCTGTATTAGGACATTGGGGTGACAAGTAGTTTCCTCTATTGTTAGTCTTCTTTGTATCTATGTCACTAGATATCAGGATCCTTCATCTCGAACTTTGTTGCAAGTTTTATCTTGTCCTTTATAGGATTCTATCTTCAACCTTGTAGTAAAGGTTGGGATCTCCATCACTTTAGTTGATCCTCAAGTTTCTCATGTGACTGTATGCGCTATCCCATGGGTGCCTACTGAGTTTGTACAATTCCTTCTGTACATAGGTGGTTCTCTGTAGAGAGTCTCAAACTACATAGTTTGCTTGATCTGTTCTTTTACTTTGATTACACCAATTGTCTAGTGTAATATCCACTACTGAAGAGGTGTGTCTAGCACCTAGAGCAATGTCTTTCCAAAATCGAATCTCTCTTTTGATAGAACCCACGAACCTTGCTTCGTATCTTTTGATACTTCGATCAGCGGTATACTTAATTTTGTAGATTTACTTGGAAGACTTTACAAAACTTCCCTTCATGTTTCGAACTCATATCCATACACCATTATGTATGATCGACTGGTACTTCTTAGATCATATCATCCTGCCATTCTTCCTTCTTGGGACATTCTTTCGCAAGGTGTCCTTTCTCATCACAACCGATCTATTGAGTTGTGAGATGTCCTTCTATTCTTGGCGGGAATGTTCTTCCTTCTTCTTCTTGGCCTAAGTTGTTAGGGATTGATTGTCATTTCTTCTTCAATCAATCGTGCATTTCTTCATATGTGATCTTCCTACAAGGACAACTCTCGCGACTGGATTTGGAAGACCATTCAAAGTTGTAATTTATGCTTATGCTTCTTTGTCATTGTCTTCAACGGCATCTAATTGCTCCTTGAGATGAGGTCTTCTTGTGAAGTAATCATTGAATGTTTTCTTCACATTCTTTGAGTTGAGTTTCCAAGGTCATCATCATTCATACTGTTCATTGCATCAAACATATCCTTGGGAGTCTTCAAGGATGATACCTGTGAGATCCAATGGAGGCAGAAATACTCATCTTTATTTTGACTAGGTCCTTCTTGGATTTGACCTCATCTTCATCTAGATCTGTAGCTTCTTCTTTGACATAGTTCTTCATGGCATGGTAAGCACTCTGTAATTCCATCCTTAGAAGTTCTCGACTCTTTCAAGCTTGTCCTCAAGTTTGGTACTGTTTGTTGTTATAATAAAAATGAGAACCTCAAATGGAAATAGAGAGGATGAAACTTACCAACGAGAATGCTTCAACTTGATGTTTGCTTGAAGGATCTTTTGAAAGATTGGTTCTGGTGGACCTAAGGTTTGATAGAGAAACCCTAATTTTCAACTTAGGTATCTTTCATATCTGATTGGATAGAAAGATGCGCCTCCTCAAGGCAAGCTGAGCAATATACTTTTTCCCCAAAACTGTGGACATAATTGAAAATATTTGATGCCCTAGTTTTCTCCGATAGTAGTGTTAGGTCAAAAAATGAAAGTTCACTAAATGAGAAACTTCTTACATAGAGAGATGCACCTTCCTAGGGCGAATTTGATGGTCCTCCTTCAACTTATTGGTGGATGGAAGTGCCCGGAACAGGAAGCCCTAGTTTTTTTTCCTGGTTTCTTCTGCAGAAATGACTGATCTTGTTTCTATGATATCTCTGAAAGTACTGCTCCTCTGTGTCTGAAACTTCGCACTGAGCTTACCTCGCCTGTCCTCTTTCCAGCACCGCAGGTTAGAGCAGAATTGGTTTCACCAATTGAGACTTATGCTAATTTTCCCAAGGTGACTTATTTCAGGACTGTTCATCATGGCGAACTTGTACGGACAGCCACGTGTCACTCGTTCACCTTCGGGGTTTGAAACTTTTACCACATAAACTACAGTCTGTGCCCTTTCTGGAACAGCTTACGAAATCCCATTTGGACCTTCCTAGCCCAAGATATAGCGATTCTCCCTAGGTCACCTGTTTAAGGTTGAAATATGGGAGAGGCTGGAACCCTGAGTTGGAGGAATCATATCTCCTAAATTATAGCGAATCTGAGGCTAAAACTTTTACACAAGGTACATTAGGAATTTATCTTCGGCCTGTAAAAGTTTCGGCTCCTGAGGATTCTGCAATCCTGAGATATGGAGAAATACCAAAATTACTAGTTTTGGTCTTTTAGGGTTTTAAAGCTTGAAACCCTAATCTTCAATAGCTGTAGCTGTAGCACTGTTTCGGTTGCACAAAGACTTCTTTCAGTGTAGCTGTTAGATTTTTAATGGTTATACAAGATCTAAAACATTTAGCATCATAACCATAAGTAAAGGATCACTGAAAGAAAGACAAATGCAACAACACAAGAGAACACTAGAGAACACAGATTTTCCTCGGGGAAACCACAAGGGAGAAAACCCCGCAAAACTTCCTCAGTATAGAATTCAACCAAGACAGTGTAAAACTCAGACAACAGCTTCTCCTTTCTGGCGCTCTACTACTTCTCTCTCTCACTAAGAATAGCTTGAGTGAGTGGTTACAAATGAAGGGAGGCGCCTCCTATTTATATTCTTCTGTTGACTTGACATCTAACTTGGTGGGGCTGACTTCACTAGCTGTCAGGGCTGACTTGTCCAATTGGACATTACAAATAGCATTTATTATAATGACACTTGGGTACTAATGACCCGACTTACAATGGAGGGTTTACCTCATGACTTTTACATGACCAATTACATCAAGGACATCTCCGAATGGAGGAAGAACATCTCCAGAGGAGAATACAACAAAAGTACAATAGAATATCTTCTGAAGTTACAATATTTTAACAGTAATCTCACATGTGTTTAATTCCTCATGATCTAAGAACTCTAATTCACTATTTTGGTAAATGATTTGTGGATATACTTATATGCCTAATGGTATGAGTTGATATAAATGACTTGATTCAAATCCATATGAAATAATCTCTTGTGGTAAAGCAGCTCATAATCAAATTGCACTTTTCATTTACTACAGCTTTAGGAGTTGCTAATCTCACATGTGGACGTTTTGTTCTCGATCCACATAAGCCAAATCTTAACAAATTATTTGTGACAACTTAAATTACTAGTCAATTCACACTTTCAGTTTCATATTGATGATTAGTTGTCTCTACTTGTGAATGCTTGGTTCAATCTCACCTATAATAAGTCTTAGTGCAATATATGGTTCACTAAGCAAATCACACTTTCTTAATTTTGTCTCAAATAATTGCCATATCTCTCTCATGTGGATGCCTTTGATGATTCATGACTGATGGCCTAGATCTAATGTTACCATGCTTAAGTTGTGAATGTTATACGTCTCTGTAATCCATACGCTATAAGTGCCTAAAACTAATTGGTTCATTAATCAATTCAGACTTTTCAATTATCTCAAGTAGTTGCTCCTAATGACATCATGAATGCTAAGGAATGCCTCTATTGCTAACTTCTTGTGACATATTGATCTTATTGGGCAATTCAAACTTTTTCTATTGTGATAAATTGATGCATGTCCCACAAGTGGATGATCTTGATGGTTCATAACTTATTGTCTTGTTCATAGTACAGATATCTTAGGATACATCTTATTTTACCTTTTGAATCTCATCCTTGAATCATAATTGTTAGTCTCAAACCTAACTCTATAACTTTTAGACACCTCTTCCTCAAAAATAGGGCTAGGTAAGTACCTTAGGTTGACTAAGTCATTTATAGTTGGGCTTAGAGAAAGCTTGGCTAGGGTCTCTCCCTTGGTTAGTCTAGGCTTGTTCCTTGTTAAGTCTATGAAAACTAAAAGAGGAACTTCCTCCATAAGTGACATGTTGGGAGGAAGGTCCTTAGTTGTGCTCGTTTAGCAGTTGATTAATGCCAATCCATTGACTGCTAGGTTGTGCATAAGCAGTATGATTGAACCCTAAAAATTTGAAGGACATGGGGTTGGATTTTGATTGTCTTATCTGTGCATTGATCATGAGAGCATTTAATATAATATCTCTAGGTGCGACCACACGTTTGATCACTACCTCAAGTTGATCCCATAGATCTAAGAACAACCCTCGTGGGAATTGATCCTTACCCATTGTTGAAAAACTCCTTGCTATTCCCCATGGATCGAACCCCTTTGGGCTTGTGTGTTAATTTTTGTCAAGTCATTTATGCATTTATATTGGGCTCATTCCTGCATTAATTTTTGAAATTGGTATGTCCAGATTTCCACCTTTAGGGGGATCAGAACTTTATATAGTGACTTTATAAATGTTTGATATGAATCTTGCTTACAAAGTGGAGACTTGTTTATGTTGTATATGTGTTTGTCATTTATATTCTCCTTAACCGTATGAATATGGTTTTCAATTTGTGAGGTGATTTAATATCTTATTCTGTTTTGTTTGAATGTGCAAAAAAAGATCTCTTATCAAATTTTTCTTAGATTTAATGTTTTCATTCAAAATCAACAACAAACATTATATCAGCAATGATAAATTATTTTCCTTTTTCATTCAGTTATTCAAATATTTTCTGATTATCACAATGTGCAGGTTATTAAACCAAGCTTGCTTCAGAAAGGATTTGATGTTGTCCATAGGTAAGTGAATAGGTTTTTTCTTATTTTTTACAATGTACAATCTCCTTTTTAGCCATTGTTGACGTGCTTTTAAAGCACTTCAAAGGTAAAATAGTCTATTAACTCTAAGGGCTAAAAAAGCCTTTTACATGGATCATAATTACAAAGTAAATTATAAATTATAAATTATTATTACTGGTTTTGCCCTTTTATTCAAAGTAACAAAGTTTCTGATGGACTCTTGTATCTAGTTACAATGGTTAGCTCAATATTGCATGTTTTCTATGACTTTATATTGTACTATCAATAACATAAACATACATAAATTTGTAAATTTCCTTAAAACTCAATCTTGAGCTACACAGTGTATTTTTAATTTTATTGCTGATAACCACACATGAGTTTCTTCACAAGTAATGAGGTGGAAAATAAATATTGAGAAACATCTAACAACAATGACACCAATAAAGACACCAATATTTTTGGGTATGGAAACCCCTGGAAAAACCCAAGATGGGAAAACCGGTGCAACAGTCGAATAAGAAATTTTATTATGAATATATAGAACAAATATAATCCAGAAAATCGATTTACCCAACCTGACAAAATCGAACCTCTGCAAATCACTGAGAGCACCCCACAAATCAATATGTCCCTCTACGTCAGTTGTACGGAATCCGTACGATCTATGCGTCAGTTGTACGGAATTCGTACAGTCTCAGTGTCAGCTGCACAAAATCTGTACGACTATGTCTCGAGGTCATTGCCCAGTTGTTCCTGCTTCCTTTGGGTAATTTGTCACCAACAGCTTAACTCGAGGCGTTGGATTTTCGCCTGAGGAGGTTTATTGAAATGTGAGAACTAATTATTCTAGTCACCCACGTTGCTTTTGATGCAACCGACTGATCGGACGAACCGCAACCAGTGTAAAGCATACACAACGGATTCTTGTAAAGTTTTAATTTTTTTTTAAAGGGTTGTGTTCTTTGATAAAAAGAAAACCCTCCAGGAATCTCTTTCGGTCCAAATGGACCTCAATCAGGAAAGCGAGGAGGGGTTGATTTTAAAATAAAAAAGGACTTGCAAATAAAGACACAAAATTGAAAGAAAACCTCCACAGATTGTCTAATTAGTCCTATTGTCCGCCGAATGCACACCAGCCGCAGAAATCTTCTGAAAGTTGTCTCTTCACTTATGAAAGTGGGAGATGTGTGGCCTTGGGGGCAAGCACAGAGCCAGATACTGTCACCTACTCCTAGCTCCTCCGTTTAGGCTAACTCCTAACGAAGCCAAGGAGGGTAGTCCCTAACAAAGAGTTTCTATGGCTCAATGTATTTTAAGTGTTTTTAGTGTATGGTGATGCAGATGGGTGTTGTTTAGGAGTTTATTATGGTGAAAAGATCACATATTTAAAATTTAAATAGTACAAAGGTATACTTGCAATAATTTAAGGACAACACAACTGATTGATTTAAGCAAAGGCATCCATAATGAAATAAAACATGCACTTCAAATATATAAATGAAATGAGCACAAGACCAGTGCCTTATCTGATGGCTAAGGGAGTCAAGATTGTAGTGCTTGGGATGCAAAGATACAAGCGTTCAGTGGGTTTGTGAGATCATTTTGCAAGTGTTATTTGTAAATTTTATAAATTTTTAGTGATCTTGATTATTATGGCTAAGAACACAAGGTATCAACCGAAAGATATACCTTTAGTGGCTCCCCTCAATGACATGTCGGACCGTCCAGTATTCTAGGCTAGGTGTCCAAGGAACTTAACCAGCAAGCTAGAACTCTATGACAACGATGATTTCCGGCGTCACTAGCAAGAATTTGCCCACTACCTCAGTATTTATCGACAACATCTGTTCGTTGGTTATGGGGGTGAAAGTTTTATTTATGGTTGTCACTTGTAAGATTAATCAAATTCCAATCACCGTTCTGAGTACGAATCCAACTTTTTAAGGTCGGCAAAACATATTAAGTGATGGAAAGCAACGAAGTAAATTTTATGGGGAATGTGTGTTGGAAATATCTTATTAATTATGAGCACACAGATGAACCTCTCCGACAGAGAGTGCTCTTGACTTTGTCTTATGACAGAAGTTCAAGAGACTTTGGCTAATCTATATGCCTAATGCAAGGAAAATGCTGTTTAACTATTCTCTTCGACGAAGAGTGCTCTTGGCTTGGGTTATGGCAAGTTCAAGAGACTTTGGTTTCGTTTTTAAGAGACAAGTAGATTGTAAATGTGGAAACCAAGTGATAGCTCGAAAAGATTAATAAGCAATGACTTGAAAGAAACTAACTTAGCAAAAATAAATTGAACTAGCAACTAGTGTTCTAAGCATAAAATGAAACTACTCTAAGCATGCTAATAACCAAACAAAAGGACAACCCAAGGCTCTTCCCCAAATGGGGAAGGAAAACACAAAGTGTGGGAGGCCTTATCCCACTTAGCCTTTTTATTTATCAAGTACAATATTGGGGATTTTCAACCTTTTGGGAACTGAAAGTAAGCAAAAACTTGGAACAAGAAGTCTTATGACTTCTTTTACAAAAAGGAGAGTGAGAAGCTTTAGATCTTCTTGTTTAGCACCATCTTCATTGGGTTTTGGATCTTCCTTATGGTTTCTTGATGTGTTTCTCTTCTTCTCTGGGTAATCTCCAAGTGTTTTAGGTTCAAGTCTCTCTTTGCTTCACCTTTGCACTTTATTCTCCTCTCAATACCTACAACAAACATAAATCCAAACAACTCATGCACCCATTAGTCATTAGCAAAATAAAACAAACTTGAAACTAATCTAAGATTAAGATCTACAAACTTAAATCTAAGATGCAATCTAGGAAATGAAACTAGAATGAAATCTAACAATGCACAAACTTTATGGATCTAAAACTATAGAAATGAGATCTAATGCAAAGTTACGCTAACCATACTAACAAACTAAACTAACAAAGAAAAATGCAAGCTCTAAACTAACCAAAAGAAGGGGGAGCAAACAAAAAGGAAGCAAAAGAGAGAAGATGGACGAGAGGAGGAGAGGACAATGAAGCAAAGAGAAAACGAAGGGAAGGCAAGGTAAGTAGGACGAGAGAGAAGGGGAAGAAGATGAGAGCAAGGAAGGAAGACAAAAGAAGGAGACCAAGACAAGTCAGAAAAGCAAGATGGTAAGCTTGGTGGGAGATTCTAGGCTTGGAGAAAGGTATGACTTGGATCTTCCACAGCTTAGAGATGGGCAGGACTAGTAACAAGTAACCGAAAAGAGTCTTTTAGAAGTTTGTTGGAGAAGGCAAGAAAGATCTCGAACCGCTTGCAACCCTGCAAACAAAATATATTAATAATGGAACATTTGTATGGTGAAGGTATTAGATGCTGAGAGCTCTTACTAGATGCAATCCCTGAAGACACAAACACTCAATGCAAATTCATTAGAAGCCTAAGTACTAGATTGTTAGTCTTCAATAAACATAATAATCAAATTGCAAAACAAGGGTAGGGTGAAAGAGATATTACTTCACATAGGATGAAGACACAATGCCAAAAGCCCATCAAATGACCTCCAAAGTCTCAATATTTTATTAACAAAAAGAAGCTTACAAATTCCACCAGAGTTTCTATGCCAAATTCTCCCTATATAATAGAGCTCCAAGAGCCTCTATTTATATAAAAACCAAGCCCCAGGGGGGACTTTATGAACTCAAGAGAGCAAGTCGAGTTGTACAAGAGTTGAATCGGAGTTGAACTGGGCTTGAACTGATAAGAAACCGCCGACACACTCAATCAAACTCCCACCAAAAACAAATGGGCTTCCTTCACTATACGTGAGCTCCAAGGTAGGTGAGGAGGTGGGTGAGGCCATCACAGTCCTCACGCGATTGTACGGCTCTCCATATGACACGAGAAAACATATGCTTGTCGTCCATGCTTTGAAATATAGTAAACACAATAAACCAACCCACGGTTTATTTATGGGTGACGTGGATGAGAGGAGGTCCCCACCATCCTCACGCGAACATGTTAGCATGAGTCCTCATAGTGAGTTGACCTCACCACAAATCTTTACCCGTTTACCTTGCAACAACACCAAAATGGATTTACACATGAACCAAGGTTTTTTTAAATGACGTGGATATAAAGGGGATCCTCTCCTTGGCTAGCTCACGACTTCCCTTCATTTGACATCACCTCCTTTTAATGAAATCATGACCATACCATGGCTTTCAATTTTAAAATTTATGGTGAGAGGGGTCCACACTTAATACCACTCATCACATTCATACTAGCGCTTAGCATGAACCCTCACGTCGTCCCTCTCTTTTACTAATTCGTAGCATCCTTTTTTTTATCCAAAGTTTGGTTTTCACTTCATGGAGAGGGTCATAACTCAATGGGGACCCATGCCAAGTCACCTCCTTTAAATAATTTTTTAATTTTTCACCTTTTTCAAACTTTGACTTTAGGTGCATTCTCTCCAAAATTAGCAATTAAATGCTACTCTGGTGCTCAGTTAGCCGAATGATGACTTTCGAGATGCTTCAGCTGGCTGAAACCTAGTGAAATTGGCCCATGGGGTAAAGATGCTACTTCGGGCTTGAAAATGAGCCCAACCACGCCAAAAACGGACTCGGGATCATTCTTTTTACATTTTGAAATTTTCCAATTAAACCATTAAAAAATGGCTTAAAAAACGGAAAAATTATTTTTTCTCGGAATCAAATGAACTCTAGGGGGGCCTAGTACATGTTCATACGACTCAATCGAAATGCCTAGCATGTTGAAAAACACTGACACGAAGGCTCTAATAACCTCCTAAGGCCGAAGCACCAAGACAACTACCCCAGCTTTGGAGGTGCGAGTGAAAAACTCAGAAATTATTAGTCGTTTGTTCAACAACCAATAATAACCAAGGGAAAAAACACTTTGAGCTAGTCGACTTGATGCTCAAGTCCGGGAAGCCGAGCTTTTTATAAAAAATTAAATGCTAGGACATTTTTTACAAATTTCCCCAAGGGGGTATGAACATGTATTACAAAAAATAAAAGTTTATCCCAAAACTGGCTAACTCTGGAGCACACTAAACCTCTGAAATCTGATCTTGAACAAGTGTGATTGTTCAATACTCTAGCGGCTCACCGGAAAATCCACTAAGTGAAAAATTAGCGGATAACATCTTTCTCCAACTACGGGACATGTGCTCGATCTAGTCTCTTATGCAAGGAGAGCATACAAGAACGCCAAAATATCTGGTTTCCATATCCTGTAAAAACATCTCCACTTGACATGAAAACCTCAGTAGCACAAGCTTTATGAAAAAGAGCCAATGATCCAAAAGTTGCTTTATTCAAGGGAATGACCAAACTTAACTAAAAATTTATTTATTTCTAAGTACAGAAAGAAAATGCTAGAAGTAAATGCTCACTTTGAGGAGCCTATTTTCCTACTCTAAGCATGATATAAAAAAGGTTAGATGTAATCATAAATCCAGTGTAGCCACCTAAGCATTTTATTAATGTAAAAAGGTTTTTCCTTGTCTTCGGTTACTAGCCAAAACAATAACATTTTATTCAGAAAATGCAAACCTACGTGATGATCTAGAGTGGGCGGGCTTGATGGGGAATCATAGGCATGCAGAATGTCGTCGAACTTCTTCCCAAACTGGTAGGTGCTCTTGCAGGATTCTTCCATCCAAGATTGGATAGGACTGATGTAAAAATATGTATGATGAGGCAGATCATCATACTCATCAAAAGGGCTTATCTGCTGATAACTCTGTGTGTAAGCGGAAAAATGCTCCCGATCATAAGGAACATCTATATGTGAAGAAGATGGCCAAGGAAAAACTTCAGCTAGTTGCACCCCATCTGATTCTTCACTGCACTGCTTCTCCAAGTCCTCGTTACAAATACTCAAATACAAGTCTAACTGATCATAGGAAAACTCTGACTGCTCTTCTTCACAACTTTCATAAGTTACAAAATAAAAACTCCCCTAGCTGGACACATCATAGATGGGATTCTCAAAAATATTTTCAAAAGTATCATGGGTTAGATTTTCAATAAAAGTCCAATAGTCATCATCGCCATCTATGTCGGATATGAGAGATGCCTCATCACTGGTATCAAGTCCCTGGCTACACTCCTCATTTTGCTCAAAACAATCTTCTTCAAAA
This sequence comes from Pseudotsuga menziesii, assembly GCA_001517045.1. NCBI lineage: Eukaryota > Viridiplantae > Streptophyta > Pinopsida > Pinales > Pinaceae > Pseudotsuga > Pseudotsuga menziesii. The sequence continues at coordinate 677,231 of LPNX011164292.1, forward strand.
AGCTAGGTTTCAAAGATATCACAGGGGACCCAACTTTCCAAATTTGTGTCATCAGGTGGAGAGCATGGAAGATTCTCATCACACAAAACTTCTAAGATTGGATTTTTAATTAAAGTCTCGTAGTCATCATCCATGTCAGGTGTAGGGGACTCTTCATCACTTGTATCATGCTCTTGATTGTACTCTCTCGTTTGGCTCCAGAGTTTTGTGGTGACAGGATGGAGCTGCCCAACTGTGTTAATGTAATCAGGCTCTCTTGAATATTGTTTTGCCTCTCTCCAACTTTCTCTGGAAATATTATGCATGTCACCTGCATAGTTTATATACTCAAGCTCGCTTGATGATGCTTTGGGACCACAACCCTCTGGAAAACCATGCTCCTGAATATAGCATGCATAATAGCAAGAAGATTCTTCATGAAGGTCTTCACATGCCCTACAAAATGGCGTGTAAGTTTCAACCATGTTAGCAGCCTCTAACTGATGAGGAGGCCTCTGTTCATGGTTGGGAGGCTTTCTTTGCCAAGTTGGTTTTGCAGGAAAAATTCTTGGAGCAGGTTGTGTCTATGTTCTTTCCATCGTTATCACCCTGTTCGATATTTCCTTTAACTGTGCCAGGTGTTTTTGTTCAGCTTCTTCCAAGTTTTTCTTCATTTCCTTTTTTATTTCCAACGTTTACTTTTCGTAAGAATCCTTCATAGCTGATAAAGGATCTTTATATTTTGGTTCATCAATCTTTAAAGATGTTGAAAATCTTGAGTAACCATGGAGGTTGGACTCACCTGATGATTGCATGTTTAAGTCAATTTTAACAGCCATCTCTTGAGCTCGAAGCAAAGTAGTGGGTTCCTTGTCTCTAATCTAATACTGCATCTTCCCACTAAGTGCTTCAATGTAATAAAGCAAGATAGAAGGTGCAGGTGGTTTATAAGTGGAAGGAATGGCATTAGATAGTTCTGTGAACCTCTGGTTAAACTCATCCATAGTCTCGTTCTCCTTCTTCTTTATGTTTGTGAAGGAAGCCAGCTGATGCCTAGGTTCCTTCTTTTCACCGAACCTATTAGGGAAGGCAGTCTTGAAAGTTTCGAGTGTAGCAAAGGAATTGTTTGGTAAATTGCTGTACCAATCACCAGCCCTTCCATCCAAGGAAAGAGCAAAGAATTTCATATAAACATCATCATGTTGATGTGCAGGATCACTAATGAAGGCATCAACACATCTGGATAAGCTTTTGAGATGCATAGCAGAAGTAGTGGCATTAGTGCCAGTGAACATAGGGAGCTTCTCTATGGCTTTGTCTAGAAGACAATGGGGTTGACCTACTATCTGATAGAAGTCGAGTTGAGTAAAATACTCACCCATTATGTCAGAAAAACAAATTTGATTATTATTTTCTTGAAACAAACTACTGATATCTAAAATAGACTCATATCCAAGATTCTCAAGGATCCTACGAGAAGCTAGCTTATTCAATCTCCTCCTATAAACTTGTTCGGGCTCAGGGATGAAATTGAGTAAGCCTTCATAGTTTCTTCTAGTTGAATACCTTGGTAAGTTATTTGACAGTGGAGTCGCCAGATGGATTCAAGTCTAATTTCAGAGAGTTGATTGGACTAAAAATCTATCAAAAAGGTAAAAAACTAAGAAAAAACTAAGGCTAAAAGTCGTCCAAGAACAAAAGGATTTGTTCCCGACAACGACGCCAAAACATGTTGTCCGCCGAATGCACACCAGCAGCAGAAATCTTCTGAAAGCTATCTCCTCACTTATGAAAGTGGGATAGGTGTGGCCTTGGGGGCAAGCACAGAGCCAGGTATTGTCACCTACTCCTGTCTCCTTCGTTTAGGCTAACTCCTAACAAAGCCAAGATGGGTAGTACCCAACAAAGAGTTTCTATGGCTCAATGTATTTTAAGTGTTTTTGGTGTATGGTGATCCGGATGGGTGTTGTTTAGGAGTTTATTATGGTGAAAAGATCACAGATTTAAAATTTAAATAGCACAAAGGTATACTTGCAATAATTTAAGGACAACACAAGTGATTGATTTAAGCAAAGGCATCCATAATGAAATAAAATATGCACTTCAGATATATAAATGAAATGAGCACAAGACCAGTGCCTTATCCGATGGCTAAGAGAGTCAAGATTGTAGTGCTTGGGATGCAAAGATACAAGCGTTCAGTGTGTTTGTGAGATCATTTTGCAAGTGTTCTTTGTAAATTTTATAAATTTTTAGTGATCTTGATTATTATGGCTAAGAACACAAGGTATCAACGGGAAGATATACCTTCAGTGGCTCTCCTCCATGACATGTCGAACCGTCCAATATTCTAGGCTAGGTGTCCAAGGAACTTAACCAGCAAGCTAGAACTCTATGACAACGGTGATTTCCAACGTCGCTAGCCAGAATTTGCCCATTACCTCAGTATTTATCGACAACGCCGGTTCGTTGGTTATGGGGGTGAAAGTTTTACTTATGGTTTTCATTAGTAAGATTAATCAAATTCCAATCACTGTTCTGAGTACGAATCCAACTTTTTAAGGTCAGCAGAGCATACTAAGTGATGGAAAGCAACGAAGTAAATTTTATGGGGAATGCGTGTTGGAAATATTTTATTAATTATGAGCACACAGATGAACCTCTCCGATAGAGAGTGCTCTTGACTTTGCCTTATGACAGAAGTTCAAGAGACTTTGGCTAATCTATATGCCTAATGCAAGGAAAATGCAGTGTAACTATGCTCTCCGACAGAGAGTGCTCATGACTTGGGGTTATGGCAAGTTCAAGAGACTTTGGTTTCTTTTTTAAGAGACAAGCAGATTGTAAATGTGGAAACCAAGTGATAGCTCAAAACGATTAATAAACAATGACTTGAAAGAAACTAACTTAGCAAAAATAAACTGAACTAGCAACTAGTGTTCTAAGCATAAATTGAAACTACTCTAAGCATGCTAATAACCAAACAAAATGACAACCCAAGGCTCTTCCCCAAATGGGGAAGGAAAACACAAAGTGTGGGAGGCCTTATCCCACTTAGCCTTTTTATTAATCAAGTACAATATTGAGGATTTTCATCCTTTTGGGAACTGAAAGTAAGCAAAAATTTGGAACAAGAAGTCTTATGACTTCTTTTACAAAAGGGAGAGTGAGAAGCTTTAGATCTTCTTGTTTAGCACCATCTTCATTGGGTTTTGGATCTTCCTTATGGTTTCTTGATGTGTTTCTCTTCTTCTTTGGGTAATCTCCAAGTGTTTTAGGTTCAAGTCTCTCTTTGCTTCACCTTTGCACTTTATTCTCCTCTCAATACCTACAACAAACAAAAATCCAAACAACTCATGCACCCATTAGTCATTAGCAAAATAAAACAAACTTGAAACTAATCTAAGATTAAGATCTACAAACTTAAATTTAAGAGGCAAGCTAGGAAATGAAACTAGAATGAAATCTAACAATGCACAAACGTTATGGATCTAAAACTATAGAAATGAGATCTAATGCAAAGCTACACTAACAATACTAACAAACTTAACTAACAAAGAAAAATGCAAGCTCTAAACTAACCAAAAGAAGGGGGAGCAAACAAAAAGGAAGCAAAAGAGAGAAGATGGACGAGAGGAGGAGAGGACAATGAAGAAAAGAGAAAACGAAGGGAAGGCAAGGTAAGTAGGACGAGAGAGAAGGGGAAGAAGATGAGAGCAAGGAAAGAAGACGGAAGCAGGAGACCAAGACAAGTCAGAAAAGCAAGATGGCAAGCTTGGTGGGAGATTCTAGGCTTGGAAAAAGGTATGACTTGGATCTTCCACAGCTTAGAGATGGGCAGGACTAGTAACAAGTAACCGAAAAGAGTCTTTTAGAAGTTTGTTGGAGAAGGCAAGAAAGATTTGTACCCGCTTGCAACCCTGCAAACAAAATATATTAATAATGGAACATTTGTATGGTGAAGGTATTAGATGCCGAGAGCTCCTACTAAATGCAATCCCTGAAGATACAAACGCTCAATGCAAATTGATTAGAAGCCTAAGTACTAGATTGTTAGTCTTCAATAAACATAATAATCAAATTGCAATACAAGAGTAGGGTGAAAGAGATATTACTTCACATAGGATGAAGACACAATGCCAAAAGCCCATCAAATGACCTCCAAAGTCTCAATATTTTATTAACAAAAAGAAGCTTACAAATTCCACCATAGTTTCTATGCCAAACTCTCCCTATATAATAGAGCTCCAAGAGCCTCTATTTATACAAAAACCAAGCCCCAGGGGGGACTTTATGAACTCAAGAGAGCAAGTCGAGTTGTACAAGAGTTGAACCGGAGTTGAACTGGGCTTGAACTAATAAGAAACCGCCAACACACCCAATCAAACCCCCACCAAAAACAAATCAGCTTCCTTCACTATGCGTGAGCTCCAAGGTAGGTGAGGAGGTGGATGAGGCCATCACACTCCTCACGCTATTGTACGGCTCTCGATATGACATGAGAAAACATATGCTTGTCGTCCATGCTTTGAAACATAGTAAACACAATAAACCAACCCACGGTTTATTTATGAGTGACGTGGATGAGGGGAGGTCCCTGTTGTCCGTCGATTGCACACCAGCAACAAAAATCTTCCGAAAGCTGTCTCCTCACTTGAGAAAGTGGGAGAGGTGTGACCTTGGGGGCAAGCACCGAGCCAAGTACTGTCGCCTACTCCTAGCTCCTCCGTTTAGGATAACTCCTAACGAAGCCAAGGGGGGTAGTCCCTAACAAAGAGTTTTCTATGGCTCAATGTGTTTAAGTGTTTTTGATGTTATGATGCGGATCGGTGTTTTTTAGGAGTTTTTGAATGATTACTACTTTATAATAAAATGAGCAATCCACGTTGCTATTACAAAACACAAGATTTGAGATGAACAATACAAAGATGACTTGGAAATTAAAGGCATCCACAGATAGATAATGATTTAAGCAAACATTAGGGACAAATGGTCCAGATCAAGGCGAAGCATGGAAGTTTAAGACCAGTGCCAATATGGAGCAGTGTTATCGGAACCAGACCAGTCATCGAACCGACGAAGCCCAAAATGTGAACCGAACCAGAACCGGCAAAAAACCGGGTAAAAAACCAGCTGACTAAAAAATACATAAAATATTCATATTTTGTAAAAAACATATATATTCATGTGCATACATATGAATCCAAACCATTAATACAAAAATATGCAAAGTTTCTCATATATATAGCAAATATGGGTGCAAATATCCAAATTAGCACTTAGTGCAATACATCTATGAGGTTCTGAACCAAATTACATTAACAAAGAAGCTCCAAAGTACATCAGCAAAGTTTTATTTTCTGGTTTTTTTTTTTTAAATTGAGTTTCGTGAGTCCCTAGTCGAGACCAGCCGGTTCGACTGGCTTTGACCGGTTCCGGCCGATTTGGCCTGTTTTGACCGGTCCTGGCCGGTTCCGTACCCGGTTTGGAAAAAAATCCGGTTTTATGATTTTTTTTTGCTGACCGGACCGGCCAACCCTGTAAACCGGTCAGACCAGCCAGTTTTGTCGGTTCCGGTCCGTTTCCGATAACACTGATATGGAGTCAAAACGTGCTTGTGAATGCTGGAAAACAAGTCTCAATAGTAGTGTTTGTGAGATCGTTTTGCAATTGTTCTTGGTTTATTTTATTGTAAATTTTAAAGATGATCTTGCTTAAGGTGTCTAGGAAACCTAACTGGAAATACTTTCAGTGGCTCTGTTCAAAGACATGACAGACCTGTCTGGAATCACAAGCTAAGTGTTCAGAGAATTTAACCACCGATTGTCCAGATTGGGTTGCCCGACGTCCACACTTGGAATTTGCCCACTACCTGAGTATTTATCGAGATAACGCCAGTGTGTTGGTTATGGGGTGAAAGTTTTAATTTGTGTTGTTATTGCGGTCTTAGCAAGTCCGTTCACCGTTCCGAGTACGAGCCCAACTCGAAAGTCGGCAGAGCATACTTGGTGAAGGATATCAACGAAGTAAATTAATTAAAGGGAATGTGATTTGAAAGATTTTATTAAATTAATTAATTAAAACCCTTCGACAGAGAGTGCTCTTGACTTTGTCTTATGACAAAAGTTCAAGAGTCTTAGCTAAACTATATGCTTGATGCAAGGAAATGCAGTGGGAATGCTCTCCGATAGAGCGTGCTCTTGACTTGGATTCTAGCAAGTTCAAGAGACTTAGCAATTAATTAATCAACTTGCAAAAAAGTAAAATGACTAATCTACCCAAGAATCTCTTTCAGGTTTCTAGGCCTTAATCGGGAGAGCATGGGGGTAAGTAGAAAAACCAAAATAAACAACAGCTCTCCTATAGAGAGCACTCTTGATCCACAAAGTGAGATTCAAGATATTTTTACTTTAAAGCAGTTGAAATACTTTTGAAAGATGAGATTTTTAAATGACAAAGTACACAACTTCACAATGAATCAAAACAAGCTACTCTAGCAATTAGTGTTCTAAGCAAGAACATGAAACTATTCTAAGTAAAGAAAATCTAATCGAAGAACACAAAAGAAAAAAACACCACAAACCTCCCCAAATGGGGGAGTTTGGGAGTGGGGGCTTAAAAACCTCACTCAAAAAAAGAGAAATTTTATTAAGTGTTACAATTTGCCTTGGGAATTTAACCCTTGAAAATGACTTTTAAAATAAAGCTAGAAGACTAACAATGAAGCTTTTTTAATAGATTTTATACAAAAAAGGAGAGTGATTTATGTTTTTGTTGAGAACCTTTTCTTCAAACCTGCAAAATGGGAAAAAGGAAGAGGATAGAAAGGAGCAAAAAGAGGGCAAAAGAGGACTGAAACAAATGAGGAAATGAGGGAAAAAGGGGGAAGCGAACAACAGATAGTTGGCTGCAAAAAAAGAGGAAATGGGGCAGCGAACTAAGCAATTAGAGGGTTGCAAAAAATGGTAAAAACAGGGCAGCAACTTAGGAGAAAAGTGGCTGCAAAAAATTTGAAGAAAGAGGGCAGCGAAGAAATCAAAGAAGACAATCAAACAACAAGGTGGAAGGAGGCCAAATCCAACCTAGAAGAAAAGGACAAAAAGTCAACAAGACAATCAACCAAAGGTGGGATCAACCTCCGAACAAGGCGACCACTAGAAGCACTAGTCCCGAAACCGTCCAGTCTAGCTGGATGTACGCAAGAATGCTAAAGGGGAAAGAGAAGTAGCCACAAAATTATGTGGCACTTGGGATCAAATCCCAAGCTTACTTTCTCAGGTCAAAACTAACATATGATACATAGAAATATGACGAAAGAAGAGAGATATTTAGATCCAACTTAAGAAAAGTAACCGGAAAGAATTGCTTTTGCTTGATGGATGAGGCAAAGAAACTTATGCTTCTGGACTTTCTTGAAAGAAAATGACTCCTTGTAGAACCTGCAGAATGAATGTTAACCATAAAAGAGCCCCTGTATATCGGACAATACCTGAAAGCAACACAACTTCAAGAGAAAAGCATGGATTACACAATATAGTGCTAGATTGTTAGCCTTCAACAATTACACAATCAAATGCTTAAGAATCAAGAGAGAAGGGAGCAAAGAAAGGTATTACCTCACAAGGTGAATCATGGCAAACAAAGAGCTTCCGCATTGACCTCCAAAGTCATCAACTTTATTAAATCTGAAGCAAAATATTACAATGAAAATTCTCCAGAGCTTCTATGCCAAAAATGCCCATCCTAAGAGAGTGCAAAGCACCTCTCTTTATACAAAATCTAATAGCCTAAAACCTAAAATAGAACTGGCACCTGAAGAGAGCCAAAGGCACAATAGACAGATTTGATTTCCCAACCAACTCTACGTTAATTCCTGGCTTGGAGTGCGTTCTGCCTCAATAGACTCGAGCTACAATTAAAATGGATGGGGAGGTGGCCTCCACCTTGGCAAGGCGCCCCCCATCCCCTCTTGGAACCATCAACCATCAAGTGCGGACCAGACATGTGTAGATACGTGAGCTTTGAAGGATAAGAAGACTGGGATGAAGCTTTAGTGTTAACTCGTGATTTGAAGAGAGCCAAACTGTGATGGCCATAGATTAAGGAAAAGAGCCCACCAAACAGCGAGCTCCAATCAACGATTGACATGAGCTCTATTTCATTTCCACGTGAAAGTGGTTGACGTTACCACTCCCTTATGGTCATTCTCTCATAATCTTATGCGCAAGAAGCACCAAGGTTTGAATTAAGCTCATTTTTAAAAGGTGTGGATTGGTCCACTTAATACCAAACGCATGCATCCTTTCCACCATTCGTGAATACTTATATCCTCACGTCACCCATCTCTTGAAATAATTCAAGTTTGAACAATTCACATGGTGTGGATACATTAATCATGGTTTATAATTTATAATGTTTTAAGTGGAAGGGGTCCACCTTAATACCATTCGCTAGCCACCATTCTTTCCATATCAGCGTGAATCCCACTTCATACTTACCCCTCACGTGATTTCTCCTTTTAATTAAATCACCATTATAACCCAAAGTTTGAGTTGTAACTCTTTAAAACCAAATGCATGACTTATGGTGACATCATGCCATGTCACCTTCCCCTTTAAAATATTCATTTTTTGACTTTTTGAATATTTTGACTTAGTGCAATTTGTGCAAACTTAGCATTTAAATGTTATTCTGAAGCTCTTTTAGCCGATTGATGACTTTCGGGATGCTTTGGCTGGCTGACTGATGGTGAAAGTGACCCCTAGGGTGAAGATGCTGCTCTGGGCTTGAAAATGAGCCCAACCAAGCCAAAAACAGACTCCAAACCATTCGTTTTTTACATTTTGAAATTTTCCATTTAAACCATTAAAAAAATGGCTTAAAAAATGAAAAAAATTATTTTTCTCGAAAACCAACGAAACTCTAGGGGGACCTAGTACATGTTCATACGACTCAATCGAAATGCCTAGCATGACAAAAATACTGACACGAAGGCTCTAATAACCTCCCAAGGCCAAAACATCAAGACACCTACCCCAGCTTTGAGCAGGGAGTGAAAAACTTAGAAATTATTGGTCGTTTGTTCAACAGCCAATAATAACCAAGGGAAAAAACACTCTGGGCTAGTCGGCTTGATGTCCAAGTCCGGGAAGCCGAGCCTTTTATAAAAATTTAAATGCTAGGACATATCTTACATTTCCCCCAAGGGGTATGAACATGTATTTTACAAAAATAAAAAGTTCAGCCAAAAATTAGCTTACTCTAGAACACACTGAACTTCTGAACTTTGGAGATGAGCATTCATCATGCTCGATAACTGGCGGTTCAATAGCAAGTTCAACTATTGTACAAAATAGTTGGTAACAGTCCCCACCATCCTCACGCGAACATGCTAGCATGAGTCCTCATAGTGAGTTGACCTCACCACAAATCTTTACCCGTTTACCTTGCAACAACACCAAAATGGATTTACACATGAACCAAGGTTTTTTTAAATGATGTGGATATAAAGGGGATCCACTCCTTGGCTAGCTCACGACTTCTCTTCATTTGACATCACCTCCTTTTAATGAAATCGTGACCATACCATGGGTTTCAATTTTAAAATTTATGGTGAGAGGGGTCCACACTTAATACCACTTATCACATTCATACTAGCGCTTAGCATGAACCCTAACATCATCCCTCTCTTTTACTAATTCGTAGCATCCTTTTTTTTTATCCAAAGTTTGGTTTTCACTTCATGGAGAGGGTCGTAACTCAATGGGGGACCCATGCCAAGTCACCTCCTTTAAATAATTTTTAATTTTCCACCTTTTTCAAACTTTGACTTTAGGTGGATTTTCTCCAAAATTAGCAAATAAATGCTACTCTGGTGCTCGGTTAGCCGAATGATGACTTTTGGGATGCTTCAGCTGGCTGAAACCTAGTGAAAGTGGTTGCTGGGGTAAAGATGCTGCTTCGGGCTTGAAAATGAGCCCAACCACACCAAAAACGGACTCCGGATCATTTTTTTTTACATTTTGAAATTTTCCAAGTAAACCATTAAAAAATGGCTTCAAAAACGAAAAAATTATTTTTTCTCGGAATCAAATGAAACTCTAGGGGGACCTAGTACATGTTCATACGACTCAATCGGAATGCCTAGCATGTTGAAAAACACTGACACGGAGGCTCTAATAACCTCCTAAAGCCAAAACACCAAGACAACTACCCCAGTTTTGGAGGTGCGAGTGAAAAACTCAGAAATTATTAGTTGTTTGTTCAACAACCAATAATAACCAAGGGAAAAAACACTCTAGGCTAGTTGGCTTGATGCTTAAGTCCAGGAAGCCAAGCCTTTTATAAAAAATTAAATGCTAAGACATTTTTTACAAATTTCCCCAAGGGGGTATGAACATGTATTACAAAAAATAAAAAGTTTAGCCCAAAATTGGCTAACTCTAGAACACACTGAACCTCTGATCTCTGATCTTGAACAAGTGTACTTGTTCAATACTCTGGCGGCTCACCGAAAAATCCACTAAGTGCAAAATTAGTGGATAACTAATCCTATCACTCATCTCTTTCCTCTTTCGGGTTAGTCGGGAAGTCGTGGGGTAAGTAGTATTGTTACTTTGAATTTAAAGAGTATGGAATGCTTGTAATGATGATTCAAAGTATATAGTATTGCAAAAAACAACTAAACTAAAGCAAAAGTAAAAAATGTAAAAAACACAAAAAACACAGATTCCCCCCTGGGGAGATGGGGAAAGGGCTCGAAAGAGCCTACTTGGAAAGATCTTTTACTAACTCGGTTACAAAGCTTGCTTGGAAAATACCGCTTGGTACTTATAGTAAATGAATCCAAGGGTTTACAAAAGGTTCCAAAAGTGGTAGCGGTCAGAGGGGGTGTTACCCTCCTATCTATATGGGTGGTCACTTAGGATTTCCCTAGTTGGATCTGAGGATTTTACCAACATTTCTTGTCATCTGTCACCTCTTAGCAGGCATCAACACTTCAGTTATGGGCATGTTCAAACCACAAAGCCAATCATGGGATGCAATAGAGTTTTGTTTTGACAGAGATAAAGACGGGCTTTCAACTACAAGGGGATCCTAAAGTGTTTAAAATTTCAATGTACATAAGGTTTCTTTGAGTTTTATGGTCAACGAAGATGAAGCCTTGACACGGACATCAGTTCATAGAACTGTGATAGCGCCTCCTGGACACCTCCATTTCTAGAAGTTTACACAAGAATGGTGCTAATATTGATCAGAGTCAGAGAAATCACAGATGAGAAAAAGACACTGCACTGGCTCTTCTTTGAAATCCAAATCTGGTGGATCATAACTCAAAGCGTAGCTTGGAGGTACGAGAGCAGGAGGTTATAAAGTTTTTTGGGCAAAGCATAGGCACCAGTTACATAGAAACAGAGATTTGATTTGATTTTTCTCTGTGTTAAATCCCTTTGAAATCCCTCAGGATTGGTCACATCAAAGCTATGTCTGTGCCCAAGTATATCCAATGAAAGGATTCGGCTCATCCATTTAAAAAAGGTCTCAGTTGTTTGGCAGAGATGGCGTGTTTCAGTTAATTCATTGGCGGATTGACAGAAGACTGCCCTCCACTTGATAAATGTAGTTGTGCAACCAGGTCGATTAGGCCTTGTTTTTCGCATTTCATTATGATCAACCACCTACGATTCATTGGAAGCAAATCGCACAGTCACAAGGAGCTGGATCCGGGTTTTCATTGGCGGCAGAGAATATCGTATTTGGCAGTTGTTTATCAGGAGAAAACTCACGCTGCTTAAATTAGTTACTATCAGTCAATCGCCTGGTAGTATCATTGTGGCCACATAGAGTTTTGAAGCAGTGTGTGTACCCACGTATCGCTTGATGAGCAAATTGCAAGCTGTTGAGATGCCAATTTTGAGACGGTAGTGGTCACCCTTAATTCAGGACGTCGAGGACCGTGGGAGCAATTAAACATGGTCACTTTCGATTTGAGTATCATTTGATAGCCAAAATTGTGGAGCCGATTTTCTGTTATGAATGTTTGATTGAGATCACAATTTCTTCCTCCGTAAAAGCTGTAATAGAATTTGGTTACGCTTCAGGAAGGTTTAAGCAGAGATATGTAATCTCCACCAATGGTCCGAATGCATCGGGTCCTCTCGACAGTTATTGCTAGTTTTAATCATCCCATGATCTATCTGACTCAGTGTTTATATGCAGTATCCATTCATTGGTCTGCCCCGAGCCAATTACACAGTCAATAAACACTCAGTCTTAAGGTTTCATTCAGCTGTTTCGGGACAAAGTTGTTACGTGGAGTTGGCAGCATTTTTTCTTGTCCATCAGGATGATCCTCATCAACCGTCGAGTCACGGAGCAATCCACGATTTCATATTGCAGCTAGTTACAATAGCAAGGATCGCATGGGGGTTGGAAAGCTTGAAGGCCCACGATTTTCCTGTATGGCATTTGATTTTACCATCATGGCTAGCATCCTTTAGCGCAGAGTTGTGGAAGCATGGGTTCGTCATTTTTCAGGCAATTGCAATTTCTTGATTTGAGACATGATTTATTAAAAAACCACTATTCACGGCCAGTTAAGTGACTGAATGGAAAGGTCGGTGACCTACAAGCTCCTATATCAATTGTTTTTAACTTGCAGGTGTTTGATTGGAGTTTTCATCTCAAGAAAGTTAACTCTCAATATTGGCTTCTATGGAACTCAACATTAGTCAAAGTGGAGGCTCATTTAATTAAAACTGTTTCTTCTTTGGTATGTATGGGTTACATAAAGTGTGGGTTCCATTTAATAAAGGGTGGTTATGTAGTTGTTTAGGGAGGAAAAAGTGGATCTAAACTTCATCCACCTCTTCTCTTTTTAAATTATTATTTTATTTTTTATTCTTTTTGAAAAAGAATAAGAGGTTTTTGGCCTATAAAGAGGCCAACCTCCTTCATTGTAAAGCATGGAAAAACTGGAAGGATTTTTCCCCTAGGGCTTAATAGAAAAAATATTGTTTTGGGTTTAATGATTGTTCAGTTGAGTACTCTCTATTATGTGTGGCGTAAACTTGTGTGAGTGAGCGATTGTTGCTAAAGGCCTTCTTTCCTTTCTATGTTTGCATCAGAGACCATAAACAAATGCTACCATCCTATTGGAAGGTGGAAATCCTAGTAGTTGCTAGCCTTTTCCCTTTGTGAGCGTGCATACACGGGGGTTGATGTTTATACTTAATCAAGTTTGATTGTGTAGTATCTCCCTTGTTTGCATAGCGCATCTTCTACAATTAGGAGGAAGAAATCTAGTAGCTACACCATTGACACAAGGCCCTCGTGGGTTCTCCTTTGACTCCTTTTCTTCCTTTAGGTATACTGCCACTAGTCCATTAGTGAGGCTTGATCTTTCTTTCCTTCCATGAACCATTCAATTTACCTTATGCTACAACCATTTCTCTAAGGAAGCCTCTTCTATTCACTTTGTCTGCCATTGTTTCCTGCCTTAGTGATATTAACATTAGGGACACCCCCCTTGAGTTGGAGAAGAGCCAACCTGAAGCAAGGAAGAGAGGAGTATGATGACAATGGCTTCTCTTTTCGCAATTGCCATTGAGCCGGTGTGCCTAATTTTGGGCTTTGACACACGCACGCTGGTCAGGAGCGGCAACATTTTTGGCGTCGTTGCTAGGGACAAAGTCCAGTTCCCGAATTTTGAAGATTATGCTTCATTGACATTTGTGGGAAATCATATTGCATATCCTGATTCTCACATGGCGACTCCACAAAGGGATGAAGCCCTTGTCGTTTTGCAGATCTGAAGACTTTTTGGGTGTAGAGGTGAGCACACTCATAAATCAGAAGGCTTTCAAGCTTCACCTTAGCAACTCCACAGTTCAGTTTGAGGTGTGACTATATGTATATTGCAGATTCAATACTTCATTATTTGAGAATATGGATGATAAAATGGAAGGACTTCGTGCTCACTTGCACGTAGCCTTCACCCCACTAGATTTCTCAGGTATCCATGGATTTCCTAATGGTTGCTATAAAAGAGTACTTAGAATTGTTCCAGAATTCTTTGGAAATGATGAGGACTCAGCAATCCATCATATTGTTTCTTTCTGCAAGTTGATGGCAGATCTCAAAGTCTACCATGAGGATGATCTCATGATTGTATTTGCTTTAACTTTTGAGGGAGATGCAGAAGATTGGTTTAATGACCTTTGGGATGAAAGCATAGACTCAATGGCAAAGTTTTTTGAGAAGTTTCTCCTTCGTTGCCATGAAGGAACAGTTGAAGAGATTGAGCAGTTGGCCAAAGAGTACAATGCCCTCCTCCCCAGGACACAACATGATTCTGAAGAGGACATCCATAAAGAACACTTTAAAGATCAAAGCAAGCAGCTTAAAGAAAAGATCATTGAAGATCTGATTGAGGAAGCACCACATGGGCCCTTGTTTGAAGATATTTCTGAACAGCCTTCTGACATGGTTGTAATAGAAGATGTGGAGCTGCCCCAAGCTTATGAACAACTTCATGTTGAAGATGAGAAGCTGCCTCAAGTAAATTTTGAAATTAATAACACTTGTATTGCAGATCTACTTCTTGAGAGGCTCTTGAATGACAAAATTCAGTTTGAAGAAGGGCCCCCAATTGCTTATTTAAGCCCTCTTCAGTGTTATATTGATGAAGCATGTGCTCTAATGTGCTATATGGTTAAAAATTTGAAAGATGACTTGGGTTTGCAGCGTGAGCTTTTTTATGACAGCCATACTTTGATGGCATTTCCAGGTCACATTTACAACATATTTGATGAGACTTTGTTTTGGTTAATGACCAAACACAAGGGAAGAGTCTCTATTGTTGACAAGGAGCTGAGATGGCTCCATTGGTTGTATGCATACACCTAATGTGTGCTAGGCTCATGATAAAGTTAGAGTAGGTAGGATGAATAAGCTCTTGCATGAGTCCTCATTATTCCAGAATTCTTTGCATAGCACATCTTCTGCAATTAGGAGGAAGAAAATCTAGTAGCTGCACCATTGACACAAGGCCCTCGTGGGTTCTCCTTTGACTCCATTTCTTCCTTTAGGTATACTACCACTTGTCCATTAGTGAGGTTTGATCTTTCTCTCCTTCCGTCAGCCATTCAATTTACCTTATGCTACAACCATTTCTCTAAGGAAGCCTCTTCTATTCACCTTGTCCGCCATTGTTTCCTACCTTGGTGATCTTAACATTAGAGACGCTCCCCTTGAGTTGGAGAAGAGCCAACCTGAAGCGAGGAAGAGATGAGTGTGGTGACAGTGTCTGCTCTTTTTGCAGTTGCCATCGGGTCGGTGTGCCTAATTTTGGGCTTTGACACACGCACGCTGGTCAGGAGCGGCAACAGAGGGCACTCCTGGGGAGATTCAGATGGCCCAAACTTTGAATTTTGGGCTACGTATCCTCCTCTTTTTGGACAGACATGTTAAAAACCAACAAGCAAAGTTTAGTAGAAAGTGCCCAAAAACACTTTGGAAGTGTCTTTGGACAACGCAAAAATTTACCGAAAAAAATTCCAAGTTAAACAGTTAAAAAAAATTGCAAAAACGAACCAAGAAAAGCAAGCTTTCCTTGGGATCTTGGCTTGCCTTTTGGGAAGCCAATATGATTTGAAATTTTATGCTAGATGTAACTTTAAGATTTGAAAGGAAAACTATTTCATGCAAGTTATAAATTTTACTAAAAATGCCTTGCAAAAATTGATTCCTTTTATGCCAGATCTATTTTTAAATGAATGAAAAATGCCAATGCTTACTAAATCTGATCTATTTAAAACTTGAGAACTAGATCTAAGTGCAATATTTATATTTTGAGAACATAGATCTAAGTAAACAAGTTGGGTAGCAAAGGGGGAAATTTGATTTTTAAAGGGAGAAAGGAAAAAGAAAGAGTATGTTGCTGCGAGGGGTTTTGCTTTGAAACAACTTTGTAGTGAGATGCCGAGGGACTATGTCTTTCGTATTTGCTTTGAAATGGGGTAGAATCAAGCTATATCCACACCGTTTCGAAGCTAGGAAACCTAAAACTCAACCAAAACTTAACACACGTGTGAGATCTTGAAAGCATATATAATGAGAGGTTAATAACGCATGAAAATAAACTTATTAACATGCAATGTTTGATCTCTAAGCATATATGATAATATAGAAACTAAAGTAAACTTACTTTCAATTTCTATTCCTACCAGTTCGGACAAACCTTCATAGGCAAGATCTAAACCACGAATGATGTATAAAAATTGGAAAAATACAGTTTTACCTCAATAATGCATGACAATCTCAATCCACACAAAAGAGCACACCACCACTAGCCTCCAAAGCTTTATTATTCCAAGAAAAATAGCAATAGCATACATATTACAACAACATGCTCTCTCTTACTCCAAACCCGACTAGTTTGTGAGAAGCGCAGAGGCTTTATTTATAGCCAGAGCCAAACCCCTGGGGGGCTACCAACACTGAAGATACACTCAGAGTTATCTGAGTTGAAGAGGAGTCATACTGGAGTTGAACTGTAAAGGAACTGCCAACACACTCAATCAATTCCAAATCACCCAATCAACCACCCACCAAGATCTATTCGGTGTCCTTTTATTCCCTCACGCGTGAACTCCATGGTTGACGTGAGGTGAGGTGATGTCACATGTTTCATGATTCGCTACCCAAATGTTAAACCAAGGCTTTTAAACAAAGATAAATTGAATATCCAAGTGGAGTTTAATGAAGAGAATGGAGCCTTTCCCCATTCGCTACCATTAAGATACTAGCGTGAGTCTCATGTCAACCTCCATTCACGTGAGCCTTATTTATAAACCACACTTTTAAACCAAAGATTTAATATCAACTTAAGTTTGAAAGGGTCGTAAGCCGTAGGGGACCCATGCCATGTCACCCCACCACTTGAAAAATTAATTTTTAAACCTTTTCAAACTTTGACCAAGGTGCCAAATTGATGTAATTTAACATTAAAATGCCCTTTCTTTAGCTGAATAATGGCCCACGAGGTGTTCTAACTTCCAGACTGATGTGGAAAGTGGTCCTTGAGGTAAAGTGGACGCTCTGGGTGTGAAAACGTGTGTCTCCACATCAGAAACGGACTCCGTATCTTACTTTTATTACATTTTGAAATTTCTTAATTAAACCATTAAAAAAATGGCTTAAAAAAAATCTTTGAAATTGACGAAACTCTAGGGGGACGTAGTACATGTCCATACAACTCAATTTCAATGCCTAGCATGTTGAAAAACACTGACATGAAGGCTCTAATAACCTCCTAAGGCCGAAGCACCAAGACGACTACCCCAAATTTGGAGGTGTGAGTGAAAAACTCAGAAATTATTAGTCGTTTGTTCAACAACCAATAATAACCGAGGGAAAAACACTATGGGCTAGTCGACTTGATGCTTAAGTCTACAAAGTCAAGCCTTTTATAAAAAATTAAATGCTAGGACATTTTTTACAATTTCCCCAAGAGGGTATGAACATGTGTTAGGAAAAAAAAAATTCATAGAAAAAGCCTGAATAACTTCTGAATTCTGAAAGATGAACAATGGTGTTTGTTCTTTTCATCCGGCTCACTTGATACCACCAACTAGGTATGACCTAGTAGGTAACAGGTACCCTTTCGTAAAGAGGCATAACTTTTCATCAAGGTGTCTCTTCATTAAATATTAGTTATTTAATTATTTAATATTTATTAATGATTATTTTAATTTATTATATATTTTGTTCATTACATTGCCTCTCCCTTAAAATTGCTTTGTCCTCAAAGCATAATTACATAAGACTTTATCCCTTGTTCTTGTTCGTAATGCTTTCTCGTGACATTGTGTGTTGATAGTTGTGACACTTGACAAAATGAGACAATATGTTCTTTTAAACATTGTGTGGAAATGTTGCGTCCTTTGTGAAATCGTCCATCCAAGATTTACCTTCAATGGAATTGTTTGTTGATCGATTGTTTGGAGTTGTCGATTTGGTATTTGCTCTTTGTAGGAGTAAGACCAGTAATTTTCCTCTTGTCCTTGTCGTCAATCATAACGACTCTTGTGATTTGGATGGCGATACGATACTCGAGTTGCTTGTGAAATATTTCCACGAACTTCAACTTTTGGTGCCTCTAACGATTCTTGTGATTGTTTTTTGGAACCATCTTTTGTTGATGCTTGTAGCGCTGTGACAATATGATTGTTCTTTTGAATTTGAGTATTGACAAGCTTTGTATTGCTTCCCTTTTTTGATGTTTGGATTTGAGCCTTTGATGACTTCTCTATTGCGTCGGTCATCGTTTCTTTGTCGACAACTGATCACTTGCAATCTAGCTTTTCTTGTAAATATTTATTCTCCTGCTTAAGGTTTTTAACTTGTATAAGCATGTCCTGATTAAGTTTCCTTAAGTGTAAAAGTTCTTCCTTATAGTTTGACTTGACGACATCATATTGATTGTCTTGATTTTTGTGCTTTCTTTTCTTTAAGCTTCTTAATTGCTCTAGCAGTTCTTGATTAACCCTTTTTAAGGAAAGAGCTTTCTCCGTTCTTGCCTGATAATTGTTTTTGAAGATCTCGATTCTCCTCTTCTAACTTTTGATTGCATTGAACTTTACCCTCGGCCTTCTTGATTTGCATAAGTAATTTATGATTATGATCTCTTAGACGAGAGATCTCTTCCTCTTTATCTGCAATAACCTTATCGAATTCTTTTTGTATTGT
Source organism: Pseudotsuga menziesii (assembly GCA_001517045.1). Lineage (NCBI taxonomy): Eukaryota > Viridiplantae > Streptophyta > Pinopsida > Pinales > Pinaceae > Pseudotsuga > Pseudotsuga menziesii. Next base: position 695,960 of record LPNX011164292.1, read on the forward strand.
CTGTGTTGATTTCTCATTTCTCTGCAACATCACCTTTGATATTTCTTTGAAGTCTTTTGATGACGCAACTTCTGATTCTGACTTCATGTTGATGTCCTACAATGTGATTTTCTTCTTTTTATAGGGAAATGTCAGAAACTTCTTTTCAACATTTGAGATAAAAGTGCCCAATGTACACGGTAATCCCAAAATTAGGTCACCGTCATTACTCCACAAGGATCTTACTATTAATTGCGTGACACCAGTATAATCTCCGATGTTCAGTTGTAAATTGCTTATTTCATATTCTTTATTATTCTAAGTCCAACCTTTCACCTATATTTGACTCCGGAATTGCTAACTCATTAGTGAATTCAACACTAATATAATTATTGCGTTCGAGGGGAGCAATAGAGATAGTAATGTCTTTCCCTCTAATTGTTCATTTTATTTGAAATAATATTGTTACATAAATTCTTGAAGTTTTAGGGAATATTCCATTCTCTTCATTAAACTCCATTTTAATTTTTTCAAGTTTTCGTAAAAAAAGAATACCTTCTCCTTTATGATTTTAGTATCCCTTTTATATAAATATCTATGGCCGCTTTATACTTTTTTCTTCATAGACTTCTTTTTTCTTTTTCTGAGTATTATTTTTATATCACTTTTTTCCACTAAATATTTGAAAATAACTTTATCACTTTTTTTTTCGGTGATTTAAAACCTTGAATGCCTTTTTATGAAGTAAAGTATTTATAAAATAATTTATAAATATGTTATATCCTTCTACTATATTAATCCACGTATCCTTAACTTCCACTTTCTTTATAATATTCACTTTTTTTTTTAATTTAATACGTTTGAACTATATCTCATTATATTTGATATAAGCCTACATAAAATTTTAACTCTTGAAAATTTTTAAGACTAACCTCACAATTTGTGTTAGGTTATTTATCAAAGGGTGCACCTTTTGACGTTTGGACCATAGGTGCAGGCCTTCCTATCGCTACCTATGCGTTGAATCTTGAAAACCCGCCTTGTCAAAACCCTGTATGGACCAATGTTACAAATATCGTGTCGGCAAATATATCGCCGAGGGTCCATTGTCCAAAAAGAAATGATTGGATTTATCGGCGAAAATGTCGGCAAACATCGGCAATATATTGGCAATGTAAAAAAATACAAAAATATTATTTTTTTTTCAATTTTTTAAACATCTAAAGCAACAAGAACCATAGTGGAAAAAATCGCCAATTTTTCGGCGATGTCCCAAAAAATCGCAATTTTTTCTGGCTGCCGATTTTTCGGCCCGAAAAAATCGTGATTTTTTCAAAAAATTGGTAAAAATCAGCAAAAATCAGAAAAAATCAAGAAAAATCAGAAAAAATCAGTAAGCAAATTTTGACCCTATTGAAGTAAGAAATTTGCATTTTTTAATGCTTACCGCGGTTTGCCTATTTTTGCTGATTTTTTCGCCAATGTTGCCGAGAAGATGTTTTCTGGACCCTCACCGATTTTTTGCCGGTGCCGATTTTTTCCACTATGACAAGAACATCAAATAAACACATTGCTACATGAATATGGAAATAAAACCGATATATAAGATGTATAAGAATTCTAGTGATACATCACACGTCAAAAATGAATCGTGTCTTGGATCTTAAGTCCCCGACTCATGAATCACCAAAAAAAAACAATCAATGTATTATGTAATATGTATCTCATATGCAATGAAATCAACCAAATAAAGTAAACTATGGATTCCTTCTACCCCTTTTATGGGTAAAGGTAATCGCTCTAGTAATGGCTCTGCCTCTAGAGCTAGAAATCATAGGCGCTCGTGGGGGTCGTCGCAAAATTCCTCGTCCTCTAGAAGTGGCTGGAAACTGATGTACTCTAGAAGAACTAGAAGAATGATGAGGTACTTGACCCTCATCAAGTCCTCTACCACCGCTATTGTTACCACTACCCATATATCTGTCTCCCTCTGACTGAGACTGTGGCTGTGAAACAGAAACTGGTAGTTGTGCAATCGGTGGCTGTGCGACTGGTGGTTGTGCAACTGGTGGCTCTGGTGGTGGCACAATCTCAGACGCGTCTAACCACTCATCATCCCATGTATCAGTCTCCATGTCCTGTGTATCATCCTCTAAACAATCAGGGGTTGCCTCCATAATAGGTTCCTCAATCTCCACTCTCCATGCAGCAGTGGTGTCAATGTCATCCAATGAAATGGCCTCCACCTCAGGTTTTTTCTCAAGCTGCTTCATCCACAACCTGAGATTGTAGGAGACGTACACTAGATCATTCAGGCGTTGGGTATCCAACCTGTATGATGACCATAAATTTATCCAATTAGAATTTAGAATACATAAATTACCCACGGGACATAAATTACAAGTTATAATGAATTTAGAATTTAATTTCAAATTCTCAAACCTGTTGCGCTTCTTGGTGTGTATTTTTTCAAATACACTCCAGTTGCGCTCACAACCAGAAGAACTACATGTTTGGCTTAGGATCCGAACAACAAGCTTTTGGAGATGGGGTACTCGTCTGCCATAGGTTTCCCACCAAGTATCTACAATGAATTGGAGAAACATAAGAGAAGACATTGAAAATTTGAAATATAAAACAAAGAAAGTAATGAAATTAAATTTTGAAACAAGGTGAAACTTACTTGGCATTATGTTCTTCCTGTCATTAATAGCCATATCAAATCCAAATGTTCCCATGGCCCTCCTATAGACTTCCAACACTTTGGAAATCTCTGAACGGTCAGCTACACTTGGCACCATCCGTTGGACACACTCCAAGAACCCATCCATTACCTCTGCATCAAAGTTGAAGCCACATGAGTAAGAGAATGCGGGGTTGAGGAATAGGCCTGCAGCATGAATGGGGCGATAAAGTGTTTTGTTCCATCGCTGATCAATCACCTCCCATATCAATTGTTGTTTCGCTTGCCCCTCTTCCCCTTTGTCCTCATAGTAGGCATTAATGGCTTCTTTGGCCCTATCCATGGCCTCATACAAGTAGCCCATTGCGGGCTTGTCTCCATCAACCAATCGTAGAACCCTTACCAAAGGTTCACATACAGTACACACCTTTTTCACCCCATCCCAGAAGCTCTCCTGGTATGACACTAGCCTGAATATGTCATGTCCCTCTGGTTTAGTGCTAATTGATAAAACATGCCACTCAGCTGAAAGGAACATAGTCTACAAGTCCCACATAGAAGTAAGGAGAGACTGAAGAGAGTGAAACAAGTGGAAAACCAAGTGATGGTAGGACGGACCAACTCCCTATCATGAGTGAACTTCCTCATCAAACTAAGCACACAAGCATGATTGTATATAAATTTGGTGATGCTTCTTGCTTAATGAATGACGTCCTTGATAAACCGGATCTTCCCCATATCCTCTAAGATCAAGTCAATACAATGTGATGCACAAGGCATCCAAAACAAAGTTGGATGCCTGTCCATAAGCATCCTACCAGCTACCACATAATTCCCAGCATTGTCCGTTACTACTTGGACAACATGTTGCGGACCTATCCCTTGGATGAACTCATCCAATAACTGACATAGTAATGCTGCATCTTTGACATGTGCAGATGCATCCACGGATTTTATAAACATTATGCCTTGAGGACAATGAACCAAGAAGTTGAGAAGGGTCCTACCCTTCTTATCACTCCAACCATCTGGCATCACGGTGCATCATGTTCCCTCCCATGAACGTCGAAGCTCCTCCAACCTAGAAGTGCAATCGACCTTTTCATCATCAAGGATGGGCCCTCTCAATTCCTCATAAGTGGGGGGCTTATACCCTGGCCCAACAATAGCAACAACTTCGAACATAGGCATTTTGAATGGGTTACTCGCAAAGTGGAATGGAATATCACTCCACAAAAGACATCGACCCACAAGTTTATCTGCTTCCTTTTTCTCTTTTATCTTGTACACCTGCTTGTGCACCAAGACCAGATCTCAACAAAAAGTGAGAAATAGAATGTGTCGTTGAAGGCATGACGAAAGATGAGGATAAGGTCTCACTCCCCACTCCCTCTCAAGTGTGCCCGGCTGTCTCGGATCCTAATGCTGCTCTCATTCGAAGTTCCTGCCTCAAAGCTTCCCTTTCATCTTTCCTCTTGCCAATACCTTCAATTACAATTTTGGCCCTATGAACTATTTTAAGAGTGGAGTTTTTACAAATATCCACCTCATGCCCTGCAAGTTGTGCAAGGTGGTATTTGAGCCTACTTATCCCCCCCGTCATCTCTTTCCCACACATATTGCATCTAAGCTTTTGTCGATTATGTGGATCAACCGGCTTTGCATACTCCCAGAATGGATCCAAAGTATTTGGCATGCTTGCAACTTTGTAATATGGATTTTGGAATTTAGTTTGAAACCCGCAACATAAAAAAATCGTTTTTAAGCGTAGTTTTATTGAAAAAAATTGCAAATCAGACAAATAAGGATTGCAAACTACAAACTCAAATTAATTACTAATCCTAAGGCTCTAAACTTTAAAGAAATCTTTAGTAATCTAAAGTTTTAATCTAGTCTTATTCTTTAGTAATTTTAAATTTTAAATTTTAAACCATTTAAAAAATTGAAACTTTTAAACAGTTTTAAACATTTAAAATTTTCAACAGTTTTAAAATTTTAAAATTTAAACAGTGTTAAGTTATTATAACTTAATTTTTAAACTTCAAAAATTTAATTTTTGAAGTTTTAAAGTTTTAAAAAATTTAAAAATTCTACATAGTCCAAGGACCAAGGTTGAAGGCACATGCCACATACCTGTTGGCTGACTCTGAATCCACGGATCTGAGTCTGAAATTCTGAATACGACCTCTCCTCCACGGATCTCCACTGATCTCTCAAGTCTCCTCCACGGATCTCCACTGATTTCTCAAGTCTGCTCCACGGATCTCGATTCTCCTCCATGGATCAGCACTAGCAAGAGCAGACCTCCACGGATCTCCATAGATCTGCTCTCCCTCCACGGAATCCAAATAGCCCTGCACAGTGCAGTCTGCTCCCTGCTCTCCCTCCACGGAATCTGGATAACCTTGCACCTTGTTGTTCCTTGTTCACACCGTCTGCAGACCCAGCTCTCCCTTGCTCGCACACAGTTGCTGACTATCAACACCGGACACCCCTCGCTCATAATACCCTCGCTCTTGTCGGGACTCGGCAACCAAACAAACAAATGAAATAACACAAAAAAAAAAATACATTTTTAACCTTTATTCATCCGATCGTAAAAAAAATATCGACTCGCGATTTTTTGGAAAACATCGCGTTAAAATCGCGATTTTTCGCCGTCGACATCACCGAAAATATTCATCGATGTTTGGCGATATTATCGCTGGCGAGGAGACATCGCAATATTTCGCGATGTTGGCGATAAATCGTCAATTTTTGTAACACTGGTATGAACACCGTGGCGGCTTGTCTTCCCTTGAGGATTCTCCACGAGCATTTTCCAATTGTTACACCAACCAACCAACCCCAAATGTATGTGATGTGGCTGGATTTAATGGATTCAGTTTTCGTTGATAACAACCAACAATTTTTCCACCACTGTATAAGTTATTTCCACGGTGACGATGGCAACAACGAACGTGAATGGAATTCTCTTAAAAATATCTTCACTGATGTGTCTTGAAAAGGGAGGCTTTGTCACGTCGTTTCCCCTTTTCCCTAGAGGATTTACCCACTTGATGATCTGGCTCGCTTTCTCTATATTTGTTTGAAAAATTAAAAACCTTTAATATGCAACCAATCTAACTTATTTTTCCAACTGGCAGTTTCGTAGCTAATGGTTATGTGGTTTGTTGGAGATACCAATGATTGTGATCTTCAATGGTGGCTATAGAGAGTACAGTTATCGCACGATTAAACAGTGACTCGACCTGCCTCTTCAATACCGATTGATATCCTTGCCCTTGTGGCTCGATCTGGTGCACGATGGCTTAAGATGGATTCGATGATGTCTCCCTGGCACAAGCTTTTTACAGTCACGTGCCACACAAGTTTATTTAACGTTTACTCCACACAACAACTACGGAGAGCTCAAACTGTCTTTTCAAATGAATAATTTGGGCTGCACTGGATTTTTTGGTTTTTTGAACGATTCTTGGCTCTTTTCCAATTGGCAGCGGACTAATTCTTTATTCCAATTGCAGTGGAGTAGTGTTGCGTTTCTTCTTCACCGATTTTGATTTTGAAATGGCTAAAAGCCTGTTGTGGTAAAAAACCCAAAAATCAAGGAAACAATGTCCACAGAATGAGCAGAAAATGTCTGATGATTAATGTGTCCAAGGGTCGGGACCAGAAACGACAGCCTAATACCACTGAAACGAAGAAACTTCATTTCTTATAGAAATAACCAGCATAGATAAGCCAGATTACAATAATCCATTGAATAATAAAAATATTGATTGATAAGATAATGATGATATTACAATGAGAATGATGCTTGTATAAATACCCATGTTGTGTGCCCTTTCGTAAAGAGGCATAACATTTCATCAAGGTGTCTCTTCATTAAATATTAGTTATTTAATTATTTAATATTTATTAATGATTATTTATTATTTAATTTGTTCATTATATACCCTTTATATATTGTGAGGGCATTGGTATGGTTCTGTACGAAACTGCAGATATGGCATGCATCATCAATAAGATTGCCAATCCATGTCACATTTGAAGCAATAGATTTAAGTGCTAAGTTCAAAGAATGAACAATGTAAGGTGTCCAAAATATTTGTGGATATTTAGCTTCCACAATCATGCTATCATCTTTGCAAACAGGTGCATTATCCGTGATGATTTACACACAAGAATCAACACCTACATTTTCAATAACTTTAATGAACAACTTACCCATATATTGTGCATCCTTTTATTTTCCAAGAGTATCCACCTCTTTCAAAAAGATTGGTCCATTATGGGAAGACACCATCAAATTGATGAGTGGATGGCATGTTGTATTAGAAACAATAGTAACACAGGATGTGGGCCATGATGATTTGATAAGGTGTAGGATTTTGTCCACTTTCTTCTTTGCCTTAACCGACAATGTGGTTCTAAGCTTCTCTGAACTTTGAGGCACATACCCGATTGGAGCCCTTTCAACTGGAGCTTGACACATCTCAATGAACAAACATGATCATGCAACATTAAATGAAATGAAGTTGAGGTAGAAAAATAATGCAACAAGAAGATCAACCTCATCTCTCTTCTCTTGCTGATAAATCTTGTCCATTGGACCATAAGTTGGGGCTGCCCTCCTTCTTTGTGGCTGAATTTCAGCCGCACTCCCAAATTTGCTAGATGGATTCCTTAAGAATGGAAGAGGATCATCATGTTTTTGAACTTTCTTGCTTGTTGCTACCACATTCCCCAAGCCAACTGTATCATCTTTTTCTAATTCATACCTTTGGGTAGCATTGATCGCTTTGCATGCTGCAAGTCCACAAGGAAGGCCCAACAAATGGCCCTTAACTCGGTAATAGGTGCTCTTAAATTCATTCTTGCGAAAATTACAAGACCAAATTACCTCCCCTACCAAGCTTCGATCCGGGCCCTTGTTTCCTTGTTACATACTTCCATAGGGAATACTTTTTTCCTTGTGCTTGCTATTTTGCTACAGCAAGCTCATATGAGGGCATGGAAACACCAACATCTCCACTTGAAGCACTTGGAGCACTGCCACCAGCAGATAATGGAAAACTAGGAAGGGAGAGACCACTAACAATGGCATTCCTCCCTTTCTTTTGACCTTTCCTAGCTCCCTTCAATGATCGAGCCATGACTTCCTTGAGCAAAATGAAAAACACTGCTGCTGTGTAAAAAAATGATCCCTCTAGCTGCCAAATTTGTCTTGAATCCACTTGCAATCCCTTCAATATGCTGTTTAACCCTTCACTTGCAAAAAAATCCACTCTCAAGAGCTCTCAACCTTCAGCAAATGACCAAAAATAAGAGAAAACTGATGTGTATAACCCCATGGGCACCATTTCCAAGGGACACATGTCCGAAAATCGGGACACATTAGGTTGCATGTTGGACAAGTGCCAAAAACATGTCCTGCTTTTCGGACACGTAAAAACTCATGTTTGACATGTGTCTAGGCGTGTCCTATGCCCGACACATGGGATGTGGACCTAGGGCCCTAAAGGGCCATGTCCTGTGACATAGGTTACAATCTTTTATTGTTGCCACCTTTTCTCAATATGTATTATCCATGTCAATTGTTTAGTAACCAGCTTAGATCCAGCTTTACCCAGCTCTATCATGCGCCGAGAGGGATCAAATATTTCGAGCTTATACAGTAATTCAATTATACAGTCTTTTTCTTGACAGAAAAAGACTGTATATAAAGAGATAAGTTGGTTTGCACCTTGAAAACATAAAGAGAAAATTCCTGAATCTAAGCTGGAGATCAGCTGATTCAATTATACTGTCTTTTTCTTTGCTGGATCTAAGCTGGAGATCAGTTCATAATTGCTGCATTATTAGAAGTGAAAATTGTAGAAGGGAAAATCCAGATGCCAAAACAAAAACAAAATCCAGAAATTGCAGATGGATTCTGATGCTCGCAGATGCCAAAACAAAAACAAAATCCAGAAATTGCAGATGGATTCTGGTGCTCGCCATCAATCACAGAAATGGACTACGGGGGAGAATACATCAAATACTATAATAATCTACTCGTATCAGTTTCTATAATTCAATCGTTTCTCATATGCATACTTGATATAGAGAGTTAAATTATACGCATTCGCATACCTGAGACAAATCTGTAATTGCTCTTAGCCTTATTCCGAAGGTCCAGCTTGTACGTATTGTTTTGAAGTGTGTATAGGTGTTTTGATTTACTTACAAATATATATATATATAATATATACACACCTAAGATTATTAATTATTAAGCCGACTTGTATATATATATATAGATATATAAGCCGACTTTTTTATGTGACACGTGTCATCTCCACGTTGAGCATGGAATTACACTTCTACCTCATACCGGGCTGTAGAATGCGCCTCTCGGCGCAATAAGGCAGGAAAAATTTATGTCAAGCATTTAGTAGACGTGTAGATACTAAAATTCATGAGAATCAATTATAGTTTAAAAGATGTGAATTTCTAGACAGTCAATTTTGCTTTAGGGGAAAAGTAAAGATGTAGCAAACTTTCGGTCTTTACCAGAGGATAGAACTCACCTTGCAATCTGTATAGAAGAACACACTTATAAATTCTCAATATCCAGGTCTCACTAAACATAACACATTATGAACGGCAATATGTAATTTTTTAGCTCCTTAAGTCAATTTCCCTACTATTTCCATATATATGTTATAAGGAATTTTTTAGCTTGTTATGCTTTTGTATTTAGTTTGACCTTTTTCTGTGAAGGCTTTGATTTTTATGTGTAAACTATAAACAAGTAAAATAACCTCCAATGGTTATTAGATTTCTATCTAAAAACGGAAGTCAATGCGACTTTCTGGTAGGATTGTACTCTTACATTATTTTGCAACACACATTGGTTATACACTACCTTTTATTTACAATTTCCTTTTATCGAAGTCTGTACTTGAGTTTCAAAGTTTATGTTATTATAGGAAAGGATTGGAAGTTACAGATGATGTATCCATCGTGGAGCATCTTCAGCACCCTGTCTACATTACTGAAGGTTCTTATTCAAATATTAAGGTAAACATTTGAGTATACACATTTGTTCACTTTTTCTTAGATATCAATAGGTTACAATAAATCCATTAGGATTTGTTATCTACTTATAAAGTTGCTCATAGCATAGTAAATATGCCATAAATAATCCTTGAAGGCGGTGAAATGTTTTTTATTAATTGCAGGTGACTACACCAGATGATTTATTACTTGCAGAAAGAATTTTGAACCAAAGATGAGGTAGTGAGAGCCATTAAAGCAACCATTTTCTGCTACTGTATAAGGTTCCCTTAAAAGTTAAGTCCAAGGCTTGTTTATTTGTGATGTTAGTGCAAGTGCAGAGCAAGTTCACCAATCTGTATCTCATCATTTTAAAGGAAAAATATTTTGTCCATGAGGAAGGCGTTGTTCTTCCTTATAAAATCTGAGGTTATGCACTTGCAGTTTTTTATTTACAAGAAATTGTAAATTTGCAAAAGCATGCTACAGACATGACAATATTCTTCAATTACGGTTCTCACAAGTTCAATAATGTCTCATTCTTAACTTGTAAGCAAAAATTATTAAAATAATTAACATTTACCCCTCTTTTAATGCTATTTACTAAATGGTATTGAACAATTCAAATCATTGTACCAAGAGAAGCAAGATGCACTTTATAGCCAAGTATGGTTGAGGTGTAACCTAAATAAAATTTGAGATCGGTAATGTGGAAGCAAAAGAAAGCCCATGCATATAATAAAAAAGAATATAAATAAGGGACTACGGTAATAATAAATAATAAAATAAACTAGCATAGATCTATCTGAATCTTGATCCCATTTGTTTACATCTATTTTGGTGCTTAATAGATCTACAGTTAAGATGGATCTATGTTCATTTTATGTAACAACTTACAAGATTTTTAATATTAACATTGCATGAAAATCATTTATTTTTTTAAATGACTTATATTTCAAAAAAAATACAACAAAAAAAGAAAATGTGGAAGGATACATACAATGAACCTCATAACCTCTTCCTAAGAGCTACTAGAGTAGAAATAAAAGAAAAATATTTTGCGCAATCCAAAGAGTAGGCATATTTGATCAAAAGAGTTGCCTTAGCCAAAAGTTGATGCCACACCTCATCCTTCCACCATGTATTGAAAGTAGATAGAGAACTAAGCTCCTAATTAAAATAAACTTACACTTGAATTTCAAGAACACAAATAACACCAAGATTCACAAGCAACGCCAAAGCCCTAAAAAGGCAGTGCAAACAAGAGAACAACCATCATTGAACAAAGGAGCATGCCAATACACCATACCCTTAAGCAACACATCATGTTAAATGTCAAACAAGCTCCAATATCGCTTGGGGAATTGGCACTCACAAAAAATGTGTTTAATGATTTCCAAGTGTTGACAAACTTGGTAAATTTCATTCAAATGACCACTCTAGGCCAACCTATCCTTGGAAGGATTCCCTTGATACATGACAAACCACTCAAAAACTTGCAACTTATAGGAAAATCACACTATCCAAACATTGTGAAAACAACAAACCCAACATTCTTTCATATCATTAGGTACTCATCATGCATTAAGAAACGGAGGAAAGAATGTCTTTGATGAAGTAGCAAATACAACAAGAGTCATATTAAAGAAGCAAGCGACCAAAGCTATATTTCCATTGTTACCAAAATGACCTAGTTATACCAATGTTCATCTTGAATAGAGAGGATTACAAAATAAGGTACAAGTTATACAACTTGATGAGAACTTTATGCTCAAAACAGGAACTCTAGCCATAAAATACATATTTTTGCGTTAAAAACAACGCTCGATTTGAAAAGTGGTGCTACTGGTAGCACCATTTTTTTCAAAGGCAAATTTACAACCTTTTTGAAAGCTCGATCGATATAGTTGCAATCAAAACCCTAAATCAACCCGTCAATCAAAAAGTGATGCTCCCAGAATCAACCTTGTTTATCGGAGGATTAAACTTAGACATTGTTTCAAACTATAAACCTAACAACAAACATTGTTACAACAAAATTCCTAAAAATAAAATAAAAACACAAAAAAGACATAAACACGTTTAAAAAATTAAAATATAAATTAAAATTAAAAAAATACACTAAATATTAAAAACCAAAACAAAACATTAAAAATACAAATATTAAAATACTACACAATAAAACATAAAAAAAAACACCTATCAAAAAACAAATATTAAAAAGTATTAAAAAAAACAGATAATAAATAAATAACTATGTTAAACTTTTGATGAAATTTTTTCTAAAATATATTTAAATGAAAAAACTAAAATATACTTAAAATTTTACACTAAACTATGATTAAAAACTAAAAAACAAAACAATTAATAAAAGAAACATAATTAAATGAGAATATTACAAAACAAAAGAAATAATATAAAAAAGTAATAAAGAAACATAACCAACAACACAAAATAAAATATAATATGAAAAAAAACATAACATTCATAATACTACGTTGGGTAGGGTTTAGGGGAGTATGGACAGTCTTAAGGGGATTGATTCTGAGAATCATTCTAACCTTTAAGCCTTGCTCTAAGTAATGGCTTGAAGTAGCGCTTAGAGTTTATTTAAGGCTTTTAATACTCTTAAATCCTATCTTAATTAAGTTTGAAATTTGACATTCTAACTTGTATGCCAAGAGATTTTTATAAGACGTTTTAATTTTAATAGTGCCTTTATTTGACGTTTAAATCTTAATTTTACTCGTCATAACAATAGTTGATTTTTTCCGAAAAAACTATCATCATAACTATATGAAACATTCAATTCTCATAACTACTATAATTGAACACCGACACCAAGTTATATGTAGAGGAACACTGAGTCAAATTGAGGAAACATGCTTGAATTGATGTTAAGAAAATACAGATCACTAACAACGGGTATATATGTTCTTCGTGAATATCTTAAAAATGTAACTATAGTTGATTTTTTATGAAATAACTATCATAATAACTATATGAAACATTGAATTCTCATGAACATCGACATCGAGTTATATGTAGAGGAACACTGAAAGTCAAATTGGGGAAACATGTTTGAATTGATGTTAAGAAAATACAGATCTCTAACAATTGGTATATATGTTCTTCATGAATGTCTTAAAAATGTAACTATAGTTGATTTTTTATGAAATAATTATATGAAACATTGAATTCCCAAAACTATTGTAATTGAACATCGACACCAAGTTACATGTAGAGGAACACTGAAAGTCAAATTGGGGAAACATGCTTGAATTGATGTTAAGAAAATACAGATCGCTAACAATGGGTATATATGTTCTTCATAAATATCTTTAAAATGTAACTATCGTTGAATTTTTATGAAATAACTATATGGAACATTGAATTCCCATAACTACTGTAATTGAACACCGACACCAAGTTATATGTAGAGGAACTTTGAAATTCAAATTGGGGAAACATGCTTGAATTGATGTTAAGAAAATACAGGTCGCTAACAATGGGTATATATGTTCTTCATGAATATCTTAAAAATGTAATATTTTTTCATAATAAAAGGTTATGATTATTTTCAGCGAAAAGAAAAACATTGAGCCAAGAAGAATGCCTACAAAAAGATCCAACTAAAATCCCTTTATTTTTTATATTTTGATTATATTCATAAACAAACTAAAAATAGAGGCTATGTAGAGCACAAATTTGTATTTCACTAATTTTGAATGTCGCATCCGCTAACAACAATTGCTATGAACTATTGTACTTCTAGCCTGTAGGATCAATAAACCGATTCGAGCGAGGTAATAGTTAGTTCTAAGTGGCAATAAAGCCAAGCATACCAAGGGCATGGCTTAAATTTTTATGCATATTTTTAGATCATTTTCTTAGACTAGGTTGATGCTTACATGAACATTCTCATTGCTCATAAAAAATACAGTAACTTATGCTTATCAATTAGGACCATCATTATAATTGGACATAAATATTAATTCTTTTTGTAATATGTAAGTTGATCTCAACAAAATATTAACATTTAATAAAACTAATATAAACTCAATATCATAAATTTAGCAAACATTCATCTTAACTAAGGATCTATCATGAATTTATTAAAGACTAAACGAGATCATACTTATCCATATATACATATTATAAAAATACAAAACATAAAGTTTGCAATCTTGGATACTTCTTTTAAACTTCATTTTTATTATTGAAATAAATTCAATCTCACAAATTTAGCAAACAGTCTATCATGAATCTACTAAGGAGATCAAACTTATCTATATATAAACAATTTAAAAAATACAAAAACATGAAATTTGCAATCTTGCATACTTTCTTCAAACTTTATTTTATTGTTAAAACATAATATTATATTGCATGAGCAAAATTGAAGCGAGAGGATGTTATAATTAGAAACACATAACAAACATAATGATTAAACCAAGTACACATGTAATGCCAAAAAAGGTTTATGGTGGAAACATTTAAATAGACTTCTTCACAAGGAATACTATGGGTAATTACCATGGGCCACCAAATATCGTGATAATTAGAAACACATAACAAACATAATGATTAAACCAAGTACACACATGTAATGCCAAAGAAGGTTTATGGTGAAAACATTTAAATAGACTTCTTCACAAGGAATACTATGGGTCATTACCATGGACCACCAAATACCATGAATTGTAGACCTATTTGACTCTAGCAAGAAAGTTTGAGAAAAAATAAAAAGATTGTTAATTACTTTTACTTTTAGTGTTTTTATTTTTTATATTAATTAAAGAAAGTTTACTAACAAAAATGAAAATTTCCATATTAAAAATATAAATATAAAGATAAAATATAGAAATATACACATTTAATTACTAATAACTAATTAGTAATAAAACACACATATTTATATATGAATGGGATTAAATATTAATAACCTCTAAAAGTAAAAATGTACTTTTCAAAACAACTAGTGAAATTGAAATTCACACTTTATTAATAACTTATTTTGACCTGTAAAATGGCCATGATCCCACCTTAACATTATGAATGATTTTTTTATGTTATTTTTTGGTATGTTTTTATTATGTTTTTTTATTTTTTATTTTGTTTTTATATTATTTATTTTTCATATGTTTTTTTTTTAAGCAAGTACTCACTAAGTTTCTTCACCTTATGTGTCTTAACAATACACCTATCCACGGTTGTGGACAATTCTTTTTCTTATGTTAATATTTGATATTTCATTTTATTGGTTTTTTTTTGTGTTTTTAATATTTTTAGTTTATTATTATTATTTTGTTTTTTGTTTTTTTTTGTTGTTGTTTGTCTTTGAATTTTCAAATGTTCTTTATAATTTTAGTTTGTTAATATGTATTTTGATTTGTATTTTTTAATGTTTAATTTTAATGTGTAAAGTTTAGTGTGATTTAAAAAAATTAAAATTAAAAATATAATCACTATTAATTGATCAAATTTTAATTTAGGAGATTCAACGTGGTTATATTCTTTGAAGTTGATAAGGAGTATATTCCTTGAAGTTGATAAGAGTATATTTTCATGACATTGAGATATAGAAAGAGAGCCAAGCTCTATAAACTATAGATCATGAAATGGTTGATATGCATAATATTTTTTATTAGTTTGATGAAATTTTTTATATGCATAATATTTTTTATTAGTTTCATGCCATTGCGGAAAATATTAAATTTGACAAAAAAAATAAGATATTTTGTAATATTTTGACTTTAAGATTTTATTTTAAGAATAAATATTATATTTTTAAAAGTTATTTACAAATATATGGTATAGTTTTTGTTAAGTTTATGTGAATCATCACTTTATGGAAAATAATTTTAAATGGAATCATTGGTATACATAAAATCTTTGAAAATAAGTTAAAAATGGTTTAAATGTCTTTATATCTCTTTTTATTTTACAAATTTGTCCATAAAAATTACTTATTTAAGAGGAAAGTTTAAAGAAAAACTTCAAAAATGTATATATTTTCCATTATAACTAGCTTCTAAATGTGAAAAATTTCCAAAATGTACATATTTTTTCATTAGGTACTAAATGTATAAAAATTCAATTGTAAGTAAAAAAAAAAAAAATTCTATGACCAAGAAGATTCAAAATTGCAAAAAAATGGTTCAAAATGAAAAATGGTGCTACTAGTATACACACTTTTTGAAACCAGGGTTAAAAACAACTACTAAAATTGACCTAAAAAAAAGAGAACAATGTAGCGTCAAGTTGTATAACTTGTTAAGGGCTCACAACTACATGATTGAGGAAAAATCAAAGATGAAAAGACCATACTTCTAAGCAAAAGTTTGTCATTCCTTCCAAGCACAAGTACTTGGATCCCATAAATATTTCTAGAAAAAATGTCCTTATGGCTTAATCAACATTCCTAGAAGTTGACATCTCCATAATATAATCACCCTACTCCCTGCAACTCCAATCAACCTGTAAAGAAAGCGCAACTACCCTCCCACTTAAACCCATAGGGATACACCTAACTCTCAAGGCTATACACTTATCAATATGAAGAGTTATGATCACACCACAATGCATCTTTAGCTATGAACAACCATCAAATTTACATGAGCAATTATAGAGTAACACCATTGACCCCTCATGGTCATGTCCACAAATTAGAAAGAATTTATCACAAATCAACTAGATAGCATATGACATAACATTAGTGTCAACTGAATCCCCCTATTGATCTTAGGCACATAACATGATGATTTGAGCAAGGTGGAAGTGTCTCTGGAAAATATCGATGGGTAACCATAGATCTCATGTGTGGAACTATCGTATGTGATTGAATATCACATAAGCATTGATCATCAAATTTGTAGCAAAAAAACATCAAACCTATAAAAACTAAACACCGTATTAATTAATGACCACTTTCTGCAAGTTTAGGAAGTTGAAATAAAACTTCAAATCTTCATCTCTCTCTTAAATCCACTGAAAATAAAAACGAATGAATTATGACTCGAAGGTAAGAGTAGTTTTAAAAAAACATAAGAACTTTAATGTGAATCATTAAGCATAGCATGCACTTAAACTTCAATATGACTCAAATGTAAGATTAGTTTTAAAACACATAAAAACTTTAATATGAATCATTAAACATAGCATGCAAATGTTAAACTTCATAGAATAGTCCAACAAGTTGTTTTATAATACATTTCTTTATTCAAATTAATTAATTATACTTTGATACATATTAAACTCTATATTAATAGATACAACAGGGTACTAAAAGACTGTTTATTAAATTAGATGCCTAGCATACTACATAGAGCATAATTGGGCACATAATTAAGATGTTGACTAAAGAGATGGGTTGGAGTGACACTAACGTCGAATTCTTTTTACTACAAAAGATGAAATGGGTTGGAGTGACACAAACGTCGAATTAACTACAAAAGGTGAAATCTTTAAGTCATTTCATAGAGAAACATGGAATATATGATTTATTATAATTGTTTTAATATGATTTATTGATAATGATAAAAAAAAATTGGTGTATACACAACATGACTTTTATTTATTTGTAATAGCAATTTTTAGCAAGTGAGAATAGTACATTTCATAAATCACTTAGAGTGTTTTTTTGTTTAGTCCTAGGCATTTATGTGTATCTTTTAGTAGATAATTAAGGCTTTAAGGACATTAATATATTAAATTTATAATTTAAAACAATTAATTCAGATTAAAAATTAAACAAAGGACGTGCAAATTTGGTTTTAAGATTTAACATGGATCACAAAAATCAAATTGGTATTCTAGATTTTAGATTTATTAATCAAAACTACAAAGAATGAATTAATTAATTATATATGTGTGTGGAGGTAGAATATGCATTCAGCATGTATGCTCCACATGGATCTTGGTAAATATAAAATAAATGTATTAGGTTGCTTGATATTTATAAAACTATTAAGAAGTTTCACATTTTTTAAACTTTTCTATTTATGATACTCATATTAATGTCTTCTAAAGCACATGGGAAAAAATAGCTATTTTTTAAGATATTAGGATTTTTATTGAACTACTCTTAATCACGAGGGATTCACCTTGTTGAACAATATATTATCACGTTCGTTCATAAAGGGGGGTTTTTAATTGTGAAAAATAAGATCAATATATTGTACGTACTGGGGGGCAAGGAATAGGGTATGGGAGGTTTATAGGTATTGTGGGGGTATAAAAAGGGGTTTCTGGTAAAAATAAGCAATATATTGTAAAAATAGGGGGTTTTTAATTGGGAATATGTATTAGGAGAGGGGCTCAACAAAACGATTTTTGTAAGTAATTATCAATATCTAGTGAAATTAGGGATATTCTTTAATATCCGATGAACAAATGCGCTATGCCATAGTTTCAATAAGTGAATACCTTGTGCTCTCAATATTCTAGGAATGTTGATTAAGCCAACATTCCTAAGGTCTAAAATGGGCCTTATAAGAAAACGTGCCAAAATAAGTTTTTGTGAGTTGGAATTCAAGAACCAATAGAATTTCAATAAAATAAGTCAACCATAANCTTAAACCAACTTCATAACTAAAGACAATTCTTACCAATCCACTTCCATGTTTATAAGAATATTCCATGAATTTACCTTTGTTAAATTTCTTTTTTCTCAAACAACTTATAAGAAAATATGGAAATAAATATCAAGCATTATATTAAAATAACGAGCTTCATAATAAATTTAGTTTAATATATTGAGATTGTTATATTTTATCTTTATGTATTGAGAAATGGGTAGTGAATAAGTAGGGTAATAATTTTCTTGAGATTGAAGGTTTGGTGGGTACAAAAGGGATGCTCATTGATCCTGAAAGGCATCAACCAGTAACATATTCATGGAGATTAGGTCAAATATCATGTAATCAAACTAAAGCATTAGCACTAATGTGGGGCCTAAAATAGCCAAACAAATGAAACTTAAGGTGATCTAAGTCTTTGGAGACTCGACTATCATAATCAACTCTGTGATCATGCATTCCTCCCCACAAGACTGTTTTCTCAACATAATCATCTTCTGAATCTATATTGACTTTCAAGTAGACTTCTATCATATCCTATGAGGAGTAAATATTGAAAGAGACAAAATGGCAAATATTACATGTAACCTCCCCTATTTTAACTTTGAAAAAGGAGAGGGTAGGGTGTTCACCCCCTTACCCTAAGTCTATTTACCCATTGAATTCAAATGAAGCTTATTAATAGTCTAAATAGGTGGCAAGCCTACCCCATGCATTAAATGGATCAAACCATCATTATTCTTTGGCCTCTCTTCAACTCACACACTCTTGAGTTAGTATTATAGGGCAATGGGATATCTTAGACTATGTGGTATTAATCTCCTCATGAATCAACCTGGAAATTCTTAGTCATACCCCTTTCAGTTTTTGAAATGCTCTTCCTGAAAGTGAACAGGATTTGGTCGCTCGATCTTTTGAGTTCACACATTGTGATCCCTACAATTCAAAGGATAAGGAACATCAAGAACACACCCATTAGATTACCTATAGTAAGATACCAGGTCTAAACAGTAATTGGGAAGCATGTTTGACTCTGTACTTGAACATTGTCTTAGCTAATCCAGTTCTTGATTCATGAAAATTTAATTCCTCTCTAAATTGGGGATACCTTTGGAACCCCTACATTCCCATCGCAGTTTCAGATTTCAAGACAAGCACAAGATATATATTGGAGAATGAAATCCCACAGTCATTCAGAACAATGCATTCATGCAAAGTTACGGATAGACATCAAATGTTGCAAGAAAATTAGTGATGACTATTGGGGCTCAATGGTGGAGCTTCTAAGTAAATGGGAGAAATGGAGAAAGGATTGGGAAACAAAAAATTCCAAAGAAACAAAGGAACTCAAACAATAAAAAATATTGATGAAAGCTCAAATAGAGAGCCAGAAGAGTAAAATTCTAATGTTGGAGGTCGATTACGAGAGTCAAAAATTTTTTTAAAGAGGAGGCATATAAAGTTAAAGAGATCCAAGAATGAGTAATGCAACTAGAGTTGGAACAAAGGCATGGCTTTGAATAGCTTAGGAATGTGGTTTCACATTAATACTCAATTGGTTCTCCACGTGTGTAACTATAATGGAAGGAGATACAGTAGAACAAGCTCCAAAAATAAAAAATAAAAAACAACAAAATAATTCCAATTTGGCCTCATATGCAACTCTTTTATTTTATGTTTTATAATCTTTGTTTTTACTATATCTACAGTTGTATACCAACCATAGTTTAAATCTTTTTAGAAAATAAACTACCATTAGAAAGTACAAAGACATTTTTTTTGTCACTCTCATAACATTTCCTTGAACAAACTATCAATACTTTTCTTTTTATACTTGGATGTATAGTTAGACCACAACCTCTATAATTTTTATCACAATCCATAACCCTTCTTGTATAAAAAATTATCTTAACATTAAGTTAAACTTATCTTACTGCCACTTTTTAATAATAAATTTTACCTATTAAAAATCACTTTCCCTACCTTTCTTATGTTAAAAGTCACCTTCAATATATAATTTGATAAGCATATCCTAAATATATATACCATACAAAAATGATATGACCTTTATACACAAGGAAAACAAAATAGTAATTTATATATTCTAAATATATATGTCATACTAAATGTAATGTCATGACCTTCCTTTATTAGGAGGGAAAACAAAATAGGGCTCTATGTTTCTAAATGTCAAGATTTATTTAATTGATTATGTATTTAGGTGAAAATGCAATTAATTAATAAGAAAGAAATGCATTTATCAAAGTTTATTTAATTTTAATTTATGGGTTTATTTAAAGAAACAATTTTATTAATATATGATTAAAATCTAAACTGACTCAAACATTAATGTTTTTAAAAATGATATAAAAATATATTAATTAAAATGTACAAAAATGTATACATCCAATTGGAAATAGAATCAAACAAAATGTATAAAAAATTATAACCCAAATAAGGAATAAAATTGCACAATGGAATAAACAAAGTATAATTACTTTCTCTATAAGAAAAAATGAAGATAAAAGAAAAAGGCACTATTAACATCCAAATAAGGAATAAGACTGCAAAATGGAATAAACAAAGTATAATTACTTTCTCTATAAGGAAAAATGAAGATAAAAGAAATAGGCACTATTAATATCCATATTTTAATAGCTCTTTTTGTTGCTTGTACATAGTATACTTTCTTAAATTATTGCAATTCATTCTCAAAAAAATGATTAAATTATGTTATAAATAAAGAAAACTATTTCAAATTGTAATCAATTTGATTTTCATTTTCATTTTGATCAATTAAGATAAGAAGGTTCATATGAATTTTTTATGTTAAGTTTTATACATCATGATATTATATTGTCTCTTTACATACACTTAGGGGGGATGTAGATTACTGCTCCGTGATTTTGTAGATCTCTTTATCTGGAACACGACTGAGCGTGTGATCTGGTGAGCGTGTGATCTATTGCATGCGATCTGGTGAAAAATACATTTGCGATCTGGTGATTATTGGGTGCATAAAGGGCTATTACATGCGATCTGGTGAAAGGTGAATATTGCATGCTACCTGAGACGCTGAAACTCAATCAGAGGCTTCTTCAAAACTCCCTCTGAAAGGGTGCTACTGCTATGCGATCTGAGACTACTGCTCCGTGATTTTGTAGATCTCTTTATCTGGAAAACGACTGAGCGTGTGATCTGGTGACCGTGTGATCTATTGCAT
The DNA here is from genome assembly GCA_001517045.1 of Pseudotsuga menziesii. NCBI lineage: Eukaryota > Viridiplantae > Streptophyta > Pinopsida > Pinales > Pinaceae > Pseudotsuga > Pseudotsuga menziesii. Next base: position 717,465 of record LPNX011164292.1, read on the forward strand.
GCGATCTGGTGAAAAATACATTTGCGATCTGGTGATTATTGGGTGCATGAAGGGCTATTGCATGCGATCTAGTGAGGTGAATATTGCATGCTACCTGAGACGCTGAAACTCTATCAAAGGCTTCTTCAAAACTCCCTCCGAAAGGGTGCTACTGCTATGCGATCTGAGACTATCAGCTGCTCCGTGATTTTGTAGATCTCTCTATCTGGAACACGACTGAATATTGCATGCGATCTCTGAATATTGCTGGTGAATATTGATTGTGATCTATTGCATGCGATCTGGTGAAAATACATTTGCGATCTGGTGAATATTGCATGCTACCTTCTTTGTGGCTTGTCCCACAACATTTAGATCACAGATCGTGGGTGTGTGGCTTCAAAGTCGAAACTCAAATCTTTTCAGCGATCTGGTGAATATTGCATGCGATTTGAGACTAGTAACAGCATGAAGGTGATCTCTGTGATCTCAAGGCAATCTGAGCGATCTGCGTGCGATCTCTGCGGCCGGTTTTGAATTTATCCTTCGTATTTTTTGGAACTTTCTAGCATATAACTATCCATCTGAGACGGAACATATTATTCTCTACGGCCCAAGTTTGTTGAGAGTCTACTCCTGCGGCTAGGGTTCGCTGTATAGCTGTTCTATTCGCATTCAAATCTCAGGTGCACACATTCTTTATCTCTTCTTTTCTAATACATATCTACTACTCATAAATATGAATAAATCACCGCACCTACCAAAGACTGTCAAAGGTAGACCTAGCTCAATTACATTAAATAGCATTTATGAATATTTAGAGTCGTTAGAGAAACATAGAGAAGAAAGAGAAATTAGACTACAAACAGAATTAGAAGCCATGCTGGAAAATAAATTTACATCTCTTGAAAACAAGATTCAAAAACAAATAGAAAATAAAATAACAATACTGGAGAATAAAATGGAGATGCTTGAGGTTAGATTACATGCTATAGAAAACCAGAGCCAATATACGAACCAAACATTCCAACAAGGAGACGTCAATACTTTAGAAAGTCTTAAAATGAAGGACATGATTAAGGAGCTAGAAGCAAAAGTTAATAACAACCTCACCCTAAATAATGTGGCAGATAAATTAGATATCAAACCCATTAAAGAGGAAATGAAAAAATTGATAGAATTAGACCATGAGCGTAACAAAAGGGCCTTGAACCTTATAATTTTCGGCTTGAAAGAGGAGGAAAACAAGGATACTTTAGCCATAGCTCAAACAGAATTACAAAATAGATTACAAATTGAAACAACATGTCTCATAGAAGCGACAAGGTTGGGGAAATTAATTGAGAATAAAGGAAGGTTAATCCGGATAAAGGTAAGCTCTACTGACCATAAACATAACATACTTAGTAAAACCTCAAGTCTAAAAGGAACTGGAATATTCATAAATGAAGATCTCATTCCAGAAGATCAAGCAGAATTAAGAAAGGAGGTTCAAAAGGTAAAAGAAGACAGGAAGGAAGGAAAATGGGCAATAATTAAAAATAGGAAAGCTGTTATTCGAGATAGAAACCAAAAAGATAGTAATAAATAGCAATTCAACATGTTCCGGATTCTTTCTTGGAACTGTCGGGGCTTTCCATGGAACAAAGGCCCCAAGCTAAGTTGGATCTCTAATGAAGTTGATATAATTTTGTTAGTTGAAACTTGGGAGCACGCAGAATCTAGGATCCCTAACATAGATGGATTTGTGCTTTGGTCAATCTGGAACAAGCGATCCTCTCTAGAGGCATTGGAGGTATAGTGTGTTACATTAAGAAGAACATCTCCCCCCATGCTAGGATTTATAAAAAAGACCCTCACAACCAGTATATGTGGATAGAAATCACTGACATCAACAATAGAAANAATCTTTTACACCTCTCTAAGACGGCCCCTAAGAAGTTCTGGAGGCAGATCCTAACTAGAAAAACTAAAGATAATAATAAAATGTCTCTGCACGATTGGAATTCCTATCTTAATAAGCTTTATGACTCCCCGAATGTCATAGACCACTTTGAAACCCTACTCACAATGGAAGAAGTTTTCTCTTTAAAAGACATAGATTTTGGGGTTAAGCATCTGGCTAATGGAAAAGCTAAGGACATTGAAGGTTACCAAGCAGAAATCTTAAAAATTGGAGGTCCTGTCCTCATCCCTTACATCCACAAGCTTTTTAACCAAGCAGTCAAGCAAGGGTTCCCTAAACCTTGGACTCATAGCCTCATTATCCCTATTTTTAAAAGCGGGGATACAAATAACCCCTCAAATTATCGAACTATTATGATAAGCCCCCTCTTAGCCAAGTTATATGGTATTATTTTGGAAAAGAAAATCAGCATTTGGCTTGAAAGTGAAGGTAAGCGGGTTTTAGAAGGCATCACTCAACAACGGACCACCTTATTACGCTTAGGATCATTATGGAGGAGTGTCGCAATGATAAATCCAATCTCTTTTGCTGCTTTGTGGACTTTAGAAAGGCTTTCGATACGGTACCTAGAAATAACCTTTGGAATAGGTTAGAAGAGCTTAAGGTTCCTTTCGAGCTGAGAGCTGCCGCGATAAGTCTCTACGAGAATGTAATTGCCAAGTTTAAAAGCAATGAGGGGTGGTCGAAAGATATTAAGTGTAATATCGGAGTTAAGCAAGGTTGCCCCCTCTCCCCTNCTATAAACTCTAACTTCTATAAGAAGAACAATTTGGATAAAAATTGTCCTTACAATGGATTAGAGAATGATATTTCTAGACTTAGGAATGAAGGTAATATCCTTTTAATGGGCGATTTTAATGCTAGAACTTCTAACAACCAAGCTATTCTCCTAAGCAATCATTCCAACCCTAATCCTCTCTGGTTAGATGAAGACCTTACTTTAGCTAGTAGGTACAAGAGAAGCTCTATAGATTTAGGGGAAAATTTGTTTGGGTCTGAGTTAATTAAGCTCTGTAGTTCTCAAGATCTCATAATTTGCAACAGTCTAACGAAGTGGCCTAGCTCTAGCCAGATGACTTGTATCCATGGGCTTGGTAGCAGCGTAGTAGATTATGTTATTTTTTATGTTTCTTTATACAACGATATAATAAATTTGGACGTTCTAAAAGACCATGAGCCTGATTCGGATCATAAACCTTTAATGGTAACTCTCAACTATGCCATCCATAGAGATCCCATTGAGGATAATCCTTATAACCAAAAGAACTTGATCTTTGATAGGAATAAACAAGATATTTTTATAAAGGAGTTAAAAATTAATTTGCTTCCTTTATCAAGTACAAACAACATTGAAGACCTTTATTATAATTTTACCACAACCCTCTCTTATTCCATTAACAAGTTCTCAATTGAAGTTTCGAGTAATAAAAGGAATAGAAAAGCCAANCCTTTTTCTTTATGCTGACGATATTGTCCTTATGGCAAGGTGTTCTTCTGATCTTGATAAGCAGCTTCGACTCCTCAAAGATTTCTGCTCTAACATGGGTATGACTGTTAACACTGACAAAACAAAAATTATGATTATCAAATCCAAGAATGATACATACGCTAATTTTATGTATGACAATAGCAACTTGGAGGAAGTGTCTTCTTACAAGTACCTAGGAATTGATATTCATCACAAGCTCAACTGGAACTATAGCATTAAGAAAAGGATTAATGGAGGGTGGAAAGCTTACTTTGGTCTTGAAAATAACTGTAAAGCTGCAAACCTCATGATGTGGGATAAAAAGAAGCTCCTTTTTGAAACTCTAGTCACTCCTGTCATCTTGTATGGGTGTGAGGTTTGGGGTTGCGGCATCTCTAGAGAATCCTGGAGAAATATCAAGCAAATCCAGAAGCGTTTTATAACTTATAACCTCAAAATAAAAAACAATACACCCTATCCTATTCTCCTTATAGAAGTGGGTCTTTCCCCCATCGAGAGCCTAGCTATGACTAGACTCCTATTATACAAGAACAAAATCAATAACATGGGAGACCATAGACTCCCTAATATAGCTTTAAACTCCAACCAAAACCACTTAAGGCTCAAGCGTGGGTGGTATAAAGATACCAGGTCTTGGTTAAATCACTGGGAGATCGATGAAAATGTTGCTTTGTAGAATATTAATAACATTAAAAATATTATTTCTTCTAAGTTTAAAGAAAAATTGTGGTGTGAAAAAGATCTCGAGGCTAAAAGAAAATTAAGATATTATAAGGAGGTCATCAACCCTACTCTAGAAGATCAAAAGTATCTCTCTGTTTTGATCAGTACTAAGAAAAAAATTAACATAGCTAAGATAAGAATGAACTCGCATGAGCTCCATAGTGAAACTGGTCGTTGGACAGTCCCTAAAACACCATGGGTAGAAAAGATCTACCACCTCTGTGAGAGTAAGAACATTGAAGATGAAAATCACTTCCTCTTAGAGTGCCCTACGTACACCCACATTAGATCCCAGTTTCATAATCTTTGTTGCAATACCGACTTTCCTAGCCTTTTAGCCTGTCAAAATTATAGTAAGCTCGGGAAGCTTCTTTCCAAGCTCTTTGAGCATAGAAATATAACTTTAAAGCAAACTAATTAATTCTCTTCTTTAGGTCCGATAGACCAAATTTTGGTCTCAGGGGACGTTAACCATCATCATCATCAATAAAAATATTCAAGTTGCTTGATGTGTCATTTAGAGAAAGTCTTAGTCAGGTGTTTTAACCTAATCTTGGTTCTTCCGTTTAGGAAAAATCCCAACAAAGCCAAGGGGTGGTCCCTACAAAGAGTTGGTAAGTCTCTTAAGTTTTATTAAGTGTTAATGATAGACATCATTGTTTTAGGAGTTTTTAAAAAAAGATGAAATTACATCGAACAAGATATAACGGCATGAAATTCAAATGGCATTCACAACATGAAATAATCACTGAAACAAATGTAGTTGTAAAATGGTCAGTGCCAATAATGGAGTCAACAAAGTGCATGCTGCTAAAATTGTAGATGTTTTGCAGTGTGCCATGGTTCACTTTAAATTAAATCTGGCTTAGATGAGAAAATTAAAGAGGGAAGGGAACTCCATATATACCTGACAGCACAAGGAGTGTGTCCAAAAACCTTATCAAATGTGGCTCCATGTGAAGAAATGTGGGTTGGATCAGAGTCTTTGGAAGGTGTCCAACACTGCACCAATCGAGGGTGCATCCTGACAATATCTTGAGGTCACTACCCAGTGGTTCTCGCTTCCTCTGTGAAATTTCCCAACAAGAGATTGAATCGAGGCGTTGGATTTCTCCTTTGGTTATTTATTAAGGCATGAACCTAATTAAACTAGTCACTCTTGTTGATTTTGATGCATCCAACCGGTCGTTTGAACCGTAGAGGTGAAGAGCATACATAATGGAGCCTTGGTAAAACTTTAAGAGTTTTATAGCAAAATTGTCTTGTTTATTAGTCCCATGGGATCTCTTTCTAGGCCAATGACCGTACTGGGAAAGTCTAGGGGGTAAGTTCCAACTTGAAAGAAAGAAATATGTAAAAAAATATTTGAAAGAAACAAGTTGTTTAATTACTACAACAACAAAAATAATTTTCCCTTGCGGGTAGTTTGGTATATCGTTGTTGGGTTAGTATTCAGTTTAACCAAAATGAAAGGAAATAAGTAAGAAGATACTTGATCTACTTTTATTATCAACCAAATAAACCTAATCTAAGCAATGCGTGGATAATAAGAAAATAAATAAGATCGGGCATATACAGGCTTCCCCCAAATGGGGGAAGAGGGTTGTAGGAGTCGTAATCCCACTTGCTTTCTTATTAAATTGATTGCAATACTAATTTTTATGAATTACGCTGCCTTTTGATCTTGGAAAATGATCAAAAAAGGCTTACAAGGCTCGCTTGAAAAAGGGGAATGAAGCAGAGGGAATTTTAGGTGCTCTGGATGGCCAAGAATTTAAAAATTCGACAACATTTCCTTGTCTTTTTCCTTCAACCTGCTAAAAAATAGCAAGCTAATGATTGTTAATTAGTATATATTAGTAAAAAATACAATAGAATACAACCTACTTAGTACTTTAAAGACTTTTCAAAAAATTGTGTCTGTAAGTACTAAAGGAATCGACTTAGATCTAAGCTTAGAATGAACCTTGAATTACTTTAGATTTAGCAATTGTGCATAACATGAAATATATAAATTGAATCTTTGTAGATCTAACTTTTGTTAAGCATAAATGGAACCAAGTAATCGACAAGAAAATTTGATTTTAAAAGTAAGAAAGAGAGGAAAGGAGGGAATGCTCTTTGTAGAAAACTTGGAGAAGCCTGCGGGAGAAAAATAATATTATATTCAAAGTAAAAATGTTGAAAGAGAAATAAGATGCAACCAAGCTCACTTCCTTGTTTCAAACTGGTGATATGCACAACTTAAAACATCTTACATAAGCGAGATTAAAACTAGTATATCTATATTAAAAGAAACCTTAGAGAGCATTAATACAACTGAACATGTCATGCTACTCCTATATCTCTAATAACAAAATATAAATAAACAAGTCAAAACTATGAATATTTATCCTACATGCACTTAAAGGCCTTCCAAGCTAAACAAGTTACATACTTAATTCAAAAATTGAAAAAAACAACCAATATGTCATTTAGCAACAACATAACATTCACATAAGATTATTGCACCAAATGGACCTCCAAAGAATACATTTTATTCAAAAGAGATAAACATTACATATTACAAGAGCATATCCCATCCTTTCGGTCCTTAGACCCCTTTCTTCAATACAAGAGCAAGCACTTGCTTTTATAGATTTTATAAACCCCAGAGAGGTGCATACAACTTGAGATGGAGAGAGTGTTAACTAGAGTTCGTTGATAAATTCATGGGAGTTTACTTGATATGAAGTGGAGTGTAACACCAAGAAAAACATTGCAACCCACCAAATCATGAGGGGCACATTCTCCAAGTTGTGGGTAACCAGACACAAGCTTGAGTGAGTTAAGCTATTTGAGGAGAGATTGAGATGAATTGGAACGAATTTTAAGAGAGGCAAGAGCCACCTATCCATTGGATTCCCAAACCATCCAATACTTAATCACCAAATATGCAATACATGATCCAAAGATGGGAAGCGCACTCTTGATTTTGGAGTGACTTTCCCTCATCCCAATCTCCATCAAATCAAAAGCCTTATGCATGGAATGAACTCTCCTACAAAAACCACACATTTTCCCTACATGTTTTGTCATGTTCCCTTGACTTCTGACTTTTGTCTTTTGTGTCAAATTGTTGCATTTTTAATATTAATTTGTTATTTCGTCACACTTTTAGAGAAAAAAAATGCATACGGGATAATTTAATCACCCGATGCATAGGAAAAGTGGGTCCTAAGGTAAAGAGGATGCTCTGAGTGTGAAAACAAGCATCCCCACTCCAAAATTGGACTTTGAATCACCTTTTATTACAATTTGAAAGTTTACATTTAAACCATTAAAAAATGGCCTAATTTTGAGGGAATTTTTTTTTTCGGAATTAAAAAAAAAACTAGGGGGGCCTAGTACATGTTCATAATGACTCAAAACCATGTATAGCATGCTTATATACATAGACACATGAAATTTAATAGTCTCCCAGGGTTTAACCACCAAGACAACCATTCTGACTTTGGAGGAGTGGTGAAATTCTTGAAAATTATACATCACGTATTCAACATTGCATGATTGACAAGGGAAAAACACCTTGGAATGATCATATTTATGTCTCAGCCCTAGGAATCCAAGTCCTTTACAATTTTTTTTGTCATTCTAGCACATTTATTACAAAATTCTCATGGGATATGAACATGTAATTATTAAAAAAAGGGATCCAAGATGGCCCTGAAAGGTCTTCTAAACCTCCTAGGATTGATAATGAACAACTGACTTGTTCATCACTTTGGAGGCTCATCAAAAATCCACTTGAGTGAAACTTTAGTGGATAACATATCTCCAACTACGTGACATGTGCTTGATCTATTCTTTAGGAAAGGAGAGCATACGAGAAAACCAGAATCTTCGGTTCTTATAATCTTTAAAAACATCTCGACTTGACAAGAAAACTTTAGTAGCACGAGTTTTATGAAAAGAGTAATTGATCCAAAAGATGCTTTATTGAAAGGAATGAAAAAGTAACTGATGAAAGAGAGTATTATGCTTAAGTACATAAAAGAAATGCCTAAAGTAAATGCTCACTTTAAGGATCTTATTTTCCTACTCTAAGCATGATAAAATAAACTTGTAAATAAATCAAATATCCAATGTAACCATTTAAATATTTTATCAACTTTAATATTTTTTGCCTTATATTTGGTTACTAGCCAAAGTAAGGAGACTTTTTTCAAAAAATATAGACCTGCATGAAACTCCAAGATGGGAGGACTGGACGGGAGATTATAATCATGGAGAAGTTCATCAAACTGCTTCCTAAACTCCCAAGTCCTCTTCCAGGCTTCTTCTATCCAAAATTGGATAGGACTGATGTACACAACTATATGATGAGGAAGATCATCATACTCATCAAAATTTCTTATATGTTGATAACTCTATGTGTAATTTCCAAACCGCTCGAAATCATAAAGGACATATGATGTGAAGACAATGGATGAGAAAAATTTTCAACTAGTTGCACCTAATCTAACTCTTCACTGTATTGCTTCTCCAAGTCCTCATTACAGATACTCAAATACAACTATGGTTGATCATCTAAAAACTATGATTTCTCTTCCTTACAACTTTCATAAGTCTCAAAATAAACACTCCCCCCGTTGGGTGTATCATAGATTGAACTTCCACTAATTTTTGAATAGACACTCCCTTCGCTAGACATATCATCGATGGGGTTCTCAAAAAGATTTTTAAGAGTATCATAGGTTGGATTTTCAATAAAAGTCCAATAGTCATCACCCCGATCTATGTCAGATGTGAAAGAGTGTTCATCACTAGTACAAAGTCCCTGACTATATCCAACATCATGATCATAACAATCCTCTTCAAAAATATACATTTCAAATATATCACAAGGGACCCAACTTTCCAAATATTTTTCATCAGGTGGAGAGCATGGAGGATTGTCATCACACAAAACTTCAAAACTTGGATTTTCAAAGAAAGTCTCATAGTCATCATCTATTTCAGATATAAGGGACTCTTCATCACTTGTACCATGCTCCTGACTGTACTTGTCCTCCTCCAGATCATAATCATCTTCTTCAGAAAAAACTTCACAAGGAAGTAAACCTCATAAGTTATTATCATTATGCTCATTGCATATTTCATCATAAGTTTTATAATCTTTTGTAATGGTTTCATCTTGAGATCGATCTGGAGTACAAATGTGATCCTCATCGCTGAAATAATCATGAGAGGGTCCCCAATCTTCAATATTCTTTGTTGATGTGACATGAGGAGTGCCTTCAACAATATCCTCAATGAATTTCTCCTCATGCATAAACTTAATGGGATCATCATGGATTTCTTCTTCATTGTGATCTCTTGGAGGTTGCACCCAATACCTATCATTTCCTATCCTAATGAGATGAGGTAATTTAGGGTCTTCCTCATGATACTCTATCCAGGGCAAGGAAGTGGGAAGGAACCTTTCCAAGAACTTGTCTAAATATTCCATGTCAAACTCTCATGTATGCCACTACCTCAAGAATATTCTAAGGAAGCTTGAAAGGGAAGTAATACCTTTATTTGGAATACCATTGAGATACCATTCATAAGAATTTCCATGTAGAGTACTAGATGTCCATCATATTATCTTCATACAAAACAATGAAGTCAGCTAGAATTTAAAGGAAAGATATGATGTGTTAGACCTTTGTGTGCTTCTTTCCCCAAAATATAGCCATATACTTAGATATTTCACCTTTGTGATAATTAGGAAATCTTGAGATGTTTGAGAAGTTGAAGGAAGGATATTCACTGGAAATCTTGAAGCTCTTTTCTCATCCATATTGTTACTCAACATTAAGCATTTGATATAACCACAGAGTTGTCAAAATAATGATCTTTGAATATTTTGCTATGTTGGATAGGCGCACCTACACACAATCAATCTCATCGATTTATATTAGAAACAAGGGTTTTATTCCTTCATTCGAGTAACCATGTGAAAAGAAACATATGCATCATAAATCTTTCACAAAAACTTATATTTTTTGTTTTTCTTTGTAAAATAAAAGGAAAAGGTTAGTGGATCGCCAGATGAAAAATAAAGATCTAATCTAAACATTCATCAAACAAAGCAGAACAAAAAAAGCAAAAAAAAAGAAAATTCATAACCCGAGAATAAAAATATTTATCCTCAATAATGACGCCAAAAAATGTTGATGTCTTACACACACCTAGTGGGAACGCAGCAGCAATATTTAAGTTGCTTGGTGTGTCCTTGGGGACAAGTCTCGAGTCAATTGTTTTTACCTGATCCTAACTCCTCTGTTTAGGAAAAATCCTAATGAACCCAAGCGGGGTGGTCCCTACAAAGAGTTACTAAGGCTCTTAAGTTTTTATTAAGTGTTAATGATATACATGATCATTTTTAGGAGTTTTTTAAAGAAGATGAAATTACACCGAATAAGATATTGCAATATTTAAAGATCAAATTCAACAACATGAAATTGAAATGACATTCACAACATGAAATAATCGCTGAAACAAATGTATTTGTAAAATGACCAGTGCCAATAATGGAGTCAACAAAGTGCATGATGTTGAAATTGTAGACATTTTAAAGTCTGTTTTGGTTCATTTTAAATTAAATGTGGCTAAGATGAGTGAATTAAAGAGGTAAGGGAACTCCATATATACCTGAAGGTAGGAGGAGTGTGTCCAAAAACTTTATCAAATGTGGCTCCACGGGAAGAAATGTGTGTTGGATCGGAGTCTCTAGGAGGTTTCCAACACTGCACCAATCGAGGGTGCAGCCTAGCGGTATCCCGAGGTCACTACCCAGTGGTTTCCGCTTCCTCTGTGAAATTTCCCCATAAGAGATTGAACCGAGGCTTTGGATTTCTCCTTGGGAGATTTATTGGGGTGTGAACCTAATTAAACTAGTCACTCTCGTTTCTTTTGATGCATCAAACTGGTAAGTCGAACCGCAGAGGTGTAGAGCATACACAACGGATCCTTGGTAAAATTTTAAGAGTTTTATAGCAAAATTTTCTTGTTTATTAGTCCACAAGGATCTCTTTCCAAGTCAATGACCATACTTGGGAAGTCAAGGGGTTAATTCCAACTTGAAATAAAGAAAGATGGAAAAAATATTTGAAAGAAACAAGTTGTTTAATTACTACAACAACGAAAATATTTTTCCTTTGCGGGTAGTTCAATATATCGTTGTTGGGTTAGTATTTAATTTAAACAAAATGAAAGGAAATAAGTAAGAAGATACTTAATCTACTTTTATTATCAACCAGATTAACCAATTCTAAGCAATGTGTAGATAATAAGAAAATAAATAAGATCGGGCAGATACAAGATTCCCACAAATAGGGAAAGGGGGTTTTAGGAGCCATAATCTCACTTGTTTTCTTATTAACTTTATTACAATACTATTTTTTATGAATGGGGCAACCTTTTGATCTTGGAAAATGGTAAAAAAAGGCTTACACAGCTCGCTTGAAAAAGGGGAATGAACAAGGGGGAATTTTGGGTGCTCAGGATGGCCAAGAATTCAAAATTTTGGTAGTATTCCCTTCTCTCTTTCCTTCAACCTACTAAAACCAGCAAGCTAATGATTGTGAATTAGTATATTAGTACAAAAGATACAATAAAATACAACCTACTTAGTACTTTAAAGACATTCTGAAAAAATTGTGTATGTAAGCACTAAAGGAATAGACTTAGATCTGATCTTAGAATGAACCTTGAATTGATTTAGATTTAGTAACTGTGCATAACAAGAAAGATATTAAATGAATCTTTGTAGATATAAATTTTTTTAAGCATAAATTGAACCAAGTAACCGAGAAGGAAATTTGATTTTAAAAGAAAGAAAGAGGGGAAAGGAGGGAATAAGCTTAAGCTTTGAACTTTGTAGAAAACTTGGAGATGCCTAAGGGAGAAAAATAATATTAGATCCAAAGTAAAAATATTGAAAGGGAAAGAAGATGCAACTGAGCTCACTTCTCTCTTTCAAACTGGTGATCCTGCATAGCTTAAAACATCTTACAAAAGCAAGATTAAAACTAGTATATCTATATTAAAAGAAACTAAGAAAGCATTAGTACAACTGAATACGTCATGCTACTGCTATATCTCTGATAACAAAATATAAATAAACAATTCAAAACTATGAATGTTTATCATGTGTGCACTAAAAGGTCTTCCAAACTAGATAAGCTACATACTTAATGCAAATGTTGAAAAAGTCAAGCAAGATATCACCTAGAAACAACACAACATTCACAGAAGATTATTGCACTAAATAGACCTCCAAATTCTTCACATTTTATTCAAAAGAGATCAACATTACATAGTACAAGAGCATAGCAAGCACTTGCTTTTATAGATTTTACAAACCCCAAGGGGATGCATACAACTTGGGATGGAGAGAGTGTTAACTAAAGTTCGTTGAGAAATCCATGGGAGTTTACTTGAGCTGAAGTGGAGTGTAACTCTAATCAATACATGCCAACACACCAAATCATGAGGGCACATGAGGGGGTGCATTCTCCAAGTCGTGGGTAACCAAACGCGAGCTTGAGTGAGTTAAGTAATTCGTGGGAGAGATTGAGTTGGATTGGAGTGGATTTTAATAGAGGTGGGAACAGGTGTGCCACCTCTCCATTGGATTCCCCAACCATCCAATACTTAATCGCCAAATATGAAATACATGATCCAAAGATGAGAAGTGCACTCTTGATTTTGGAGTGACTCATCCTCATCCCAATCTCCATCAAATCAAACACCTTATGCATGGAATGAAGCATATCACATGAGACAAAAATAACGCATTTTCCCAACATGTTTTTTCATGTTCCCTTGACTTTTGACTTTTGTATTTTGTGTAAAATTGTTTAGCATTAATCTATCATTTCGTCACACCCTTAGAGAAAAAATGCCATATGAGATAATTTAATCACCCGACCCATAAGAAAAGTGGGTCCTAGGGTAAAGAATATGATATGAGTGTGAAAAAGATAATATCCACACAAAAAACAAACTCTGGATCACACTTTTATTACAATTTGAAAATTTTCATTTAAACCATTAAAAATGGCCTAATTTTGCGAAAAAATTTATTTTTTTCGTAATTTAATAAAAAAATATAGGGGGACCTATTACATGTTCATAATGACTCAAAACCATGTATAACATGCTTATATACGTTGCCACGTGAACTTTAATAGCCTCCCAGGGTTTAACCACCAAGACGACCATTCCAGCTTTGGAGGAGCAGTGAAAAGCTGGAAAATTATGCATCGCTTGTTCATCATTGCATAATTGACAAGGAAAAAAACACCTTGGAATGATCGGATTGACGTCTAAGTCCTAGGAATCCAATTCCTTTACAAAAATTTTGTCATGCTAGCACATTTATGACAAAATCCTAATGGGGTATGAACATGTAATTATTAAAAAAGGGGCCCCAAAATGGCCCTGAAAGGTATTCTCAACCTCCGAGGATTGATAATGAACAACTAGCTTGTTTATCACTTCACCGACTCATCGAAAATCCAATTAAGTGCAACTTTAGTGGATAACACATTATATTTATATTCATATTATTGGTTGGCTACAACATTAATTGTAATTCTATGGCTGGCTATAGTTATAACTGTACCATTTGTATCACACACACACACACGCCGAGGAGACCTAGTTTTAAAATCATCTCATCTTGTATTATGTATTTAATACATTGTAAAAGGAGGTTCCCCCCTATAAGAGGTTTCTTATCCATCTCTTTAATTCATTCTTAAGGTGTTTTATTACTCTTATTTCTTATTTTATGCTCTTTTGGGAATTTGGTGCATAAAATTCGGTATCAGAACCATATTAACTATATAAAATATTCAAGAATGTATAAGATAACAAAATCTGGAGGATACTCGGAGAACATAGTGTAGTATTTAAGATAAAACTTTAGATCCTAGTTCATCATAAGTTTGGATTTATAACATGTGGAAGTTAAGGTTTTCCACCAGTCCAAAAACTAATCTCAAACAGGTGTTATGGGTAAAACTATTATATTTGAATATTGACATATCCAAATTGAGTGCCACCTATTACATCAAATGAATATGGACCATAGTGTTTATGGTAAAATTTCCATAATCATAGAAGTAAAATAAGACACATAGCAGTCTGTACAAGTTTGCTCTCATGAAAGGGACAAATATAACAAGTTTTGGTAAAGTTACCATAAGTTTCTCTTGGAAAACTAGATTTGGGTCAAACTTATGGCATTGCAAAGAAAGCATACCAAGCTACTACAAAGAAAATAAATAAATAAAAATTAGACTCAGAGGGGATGGAATTTCATAGAAAATTTAGAAGTAAGGTCACCCAACAAGACAACCTACAAACCAGGGTTTTTGAAAGTATTTTAACTTGAAACTTGCATAACCTTTTATTGGAATATATATTGGGTGATTCAAAAGGTGTGATAAATAGTAACTAGAGAACAAATCTAGTAAATATCATTGGAATCAAATAGCAAGAGGTGGAGAAAAAAAATACTATGCCTAATAAACCTCCTTCAGGATCATCCATGACACAAGATAAACATGACAATGCAGACTTTAGGGTGTCCAAGCTTTATGAAATAGTAGAGAACATAGAAAATACAATGCTAAGAAAGGTGGATATCATGGATGTTGTAAATAATGATGAATTCCAAACATTCAAAAATCTTGAAAACAAGATGGAAAGTAGAGAGGATCTCGAAGTTATGAAGGTGGTAATTGTGAATGAGATGAGGCATCTATTTTCTCATAACTTAGATCCTAAAAAATAGGACAAGGATCATAAGAGGGACTTGTCCTAGTCACAAATTGAGAAAATTGAAAAATAGTTGGAGAACAAGATGTTTAAGTCCCAAACATTTGATCATTCATCAAATCATCATGGGTTCAACTCGAGATCAAAGAACTAATTCATTCCCAAGTTTGATATAAAAAAATCTTGATGGTGATTATCCAATAACATATATTTTCTAGATGGAGCAACTCTTTGATATACACCAAGTGCAAACTTTACAAAAGGTAACTATTGCATCCTCATATTTGGAATATTAACTTCTACTTGTGATAAATTAATAAATACATTGTAATATGTGAATGGAGAAGAGAATTCACAAAATCCTATGTATGATTCAAACATGAGAACTCAAGTGAACGAAATCTGAAACCCCACAAAAACTTGAAATGGCCACAATGAATAGTAATTGAATGATGATTTGACCCTACGATTAGCTAAGTAATATTACATTTAATATTTAAAATATTTTTTCTTAAATAATTAGATACATAACATTGTCGTCGTCTTTTAGAACGCTTTGTCATGAAAGCAAGGGTAAAGACGAACATTGTTGATGAAAATGTTTTGTCTCCCATGATGCGTCTTCAACTGGAAAAAATTTCCACTTAATGAGATATTCCTTGAGTGTTTGAGAATGAAGTATTATTTCTCTAGTTGCAATGAACGCCTTTGGTTCCAATATGACCCTTCCTTCGTCTTCTAACATAGGAAGTATTGTTTGCACCGTTTGATGTTACCCCAACATTTTTTTGAGACATGATACATGGAAGACATTGTGGATATGACTTTTATCACGTAAGTGTAATTCATACGCAACTTAACTAATCTTCTTGGTGATCTGGTATGGTCCATAAAAATTGTGCGCCAACTTGTTTTTTCCTCCTTGTTTAAGAGATAATTGTTTATAGGGTTGGATTCTTATGAACACTCGGTCTCCTACTTCAAATTTTCTTGTTGTTCTGCGGTGATCTGCTTGTTGCCTGATACGGTTTTGTGTCATGACTAAGTTATCCTTGAGTAATTCAATCGTTTTTTGAGTTTTCTCTAGTTGGTTCCTTACTTCTAGAACATTAGTGTCATGTAGAACCAACTCCTTCCAATTTGGAGGTTCATACCCATATAAAGCTTGGAAAGGGGTCATTTTTGCAGAGGTGTGGTATGTTGAAATGTACCACCATCCTGCTAGGTGTAACCATTGAGACCAGTGGTTTTTCTTATCTATTACAAAACAACATAAATAGGCTTCTAAGCATTTATTTATGACTTCAGTCTGACCATATGTTTGGGGTCATAAGCTAAGCTCATATTGAGTGATGTGCCCACTTATTTGAAAAATTCCCTCCAAAATTTCGCATCTATGTCGATGACAATGACCCTTGGGAAGCCATGTAATTTGTAGATATTCTTGCGAAATATATATGCAAATTGTTTTGTCATGTCTGTCTTTTTTATTTCCAAGGAGTGTGCAAATTTGGTTAATCGATCAACCACTACAAAGATTTTTTCCTTTCCTTCTAACGGAGGTAACCCATCGATGAAGTCCATTGATCTCTCTTACCATTTTTGGCTGGGAATGTGTAGGCGGTGAAGTAACCCTGGGGTTAAAATATTTTATCTTTTGTTCCTCTGGCATTTTTCGCATTCTGCCGCATATTGTTGGATATCTTTTTGCATTCCCTTCTAGAAAAATGATCTTCTTGCATTATAGTAAGATTTGAAGAATCCCATGTGTCCTATAGCTATGGAATCATGGGATTCATTCAAAATTTTAGCCTTGAATTTAGAGTTTGAGTTTAAATAAATCCTCCCTTTATACCAAAGGATATCGTTTTCCCATTCAAACTTGGCGTCACGATTGGGATTGTTAATCATAGTGATTTTTTCTGGGTCCTTGGCGTATTCGCTTTGTATTTCATCTAGCCCTCTTGGAATTATGACTGAAATGGAGTAAGAGGTCATATCCTCATCTTTTCTGGAGCGAACATATGTGACTACATTTTCCTTCCCCTCTTTGTGTATTATTTCATGTAGAAAGCAATGATTTTTTCTATCCACTTTTGTTGTTATGTGGACAATGTTTTATGTTGAAGTAGGTATTGAAGACTATTGTAGTATGTGTGGATCATGAATTTTCTTCCTAGGAGGTATTTTCTCCACTTTGCTAATGCCTGCATAATGGCCAATATTTACTTATCGTCTATAGACTTCAAATGTTCTCTCTTATTTAATTTTCTGCTCTCAAAGGCTATCAGGTGTTCATCTTGCATTAGTACTTCTCCCAACCCATAACCTGAAGCATCACATTCTATTACAAATGATTTGGAGAAGTCTGGGGTAGCTAGTACAAGTGTGGAGGACATAATTCTTTTGAAGGCTTCAAAACACTTATCCACTTCTTCACTCCACTGGAATGCATTTTTTTAGAAGGTTGGATAAGGGTGCGGTTATGTGCGCATAATTTTGGATGAATCTTCTATAGTATCCAGTCTTGATTTCAATGGCATGCTCGATCTTCCTTTCTGGTGGTAACTCCATGGGGAGATATTTGAATACCTTTTGCACTTTTGGATTAGTCCTTGGATCTCTGGTTGACCTAGTTTAACCCCTTTCAAAGTTAATAATTCAATCTCTTGGCATTGTACAACATATGATGGTGCTCCCCTTCGAATTAGCTTCTCCATTTTGTGGGATGACACAATTTGTGTGTGAGGGGGTTGGAACCCATGCAACTTGTATTTGTATCCTTGACACCTAAACTTTATAAAGTGTTCTTGGTGGTTGCTTGAGTAAGTACCTACTACCTAGTGTTTACAACCATTAAATTCCTAATACTGCATCCACTCCTCCTAAGGGTACTGCATAAAATTATGACTCAAGCTTATAATTTTGTAATAACAGCTTAACCTTGTGGCATTTTCCCACTTTTTCGATCTTCTTTCTATCTGCGACCATTACCTTCATGTTAGGCACTGGATATATGAAAAGGTTAAGCCTCTTTGCAACACTTACATCAATGAAATTATTAGTACTTCATGTGTCGAATAGGACGACAACATTGTTATTTTTGCTATGCCCTTTAAGTTTTAATGTCCGTGGTTGGTGTATTCATGTTATAGATGCAATTGATATCTTTGTTGTTTCTTCATCTTTTGACTCTAACGGAGGATTTTGGAGGTCAAATGTTTCTTCTATGTCATATTCATCGCTATTTGACTTTCCTTCCTCTTCTTCTTCACATTGATATAGGTTCTTTGTGGTCTCTCTTTTCAAACATCTATGTCTTGGGTCCCACTTCTCTCTGCAATATTTACACTTTCCTTCTTTTATTCATTGGGCTTCTAAATTGGGTTTGTTGTCACTTATTAGATGTGGTGGTCAGTATTTAGTGTTGGTTTTGGTATTTGGGACGAGCTTTCGATCTTTATCGTGGTTTATATTCCAGTATTTTTTATTTTTTCCTCAATGATTTTTTCCTTGCGTCTCTCCTTGTCCATGGTTTATCCATGGTTGAGACATTTAGTAGCTCTAGTTTGTCCCTGATATAGGGTTTTAGTTCGTACACATAATTTCGTAGATGTTGATTGTCTGTGATTTCTAACACATGTGTCGCTAGGGCTTCCCACTCATTGGTGTATTCATCGACGTCACCTTTCAACTGTAATCTGGTCATCATTGCGAATAAGTCTTTTTTTTTAAGTCTTCAAACCTTTAAAGGAATTCGTGTTTAAATGTGTTCCAATTGAGAGTAGTTTCCAATGTTGTAACCTTTCACCACATATACCAGTTGTATTCCTGACCTTCTAGTTGCATCAAGGCATACTTTATCATTTCTTCGTCGGATATGATATTGTGTATGGAGAAAAATTATCGTGCCTTGTTGATCCATGCCACGCTCTGTTTTGTTTCACCATCAAATTTTGGCAATTCTAACTTGGGATTCAATTGGTATCCACCTATTGGTGGCCTTCAAGGAAAGAACGGTTTTCCAGGATTTGGGGAATGATTGTGATCAGTCTGTTCTTGTAGGATTTCCCCTTTAGGAGGAATTGTCTCGTGATGTTTTGTATTTGTTGAACTTGAGGATGGTTGCTCTTTTCCTGACACATTGCCACATTTTGTGGTATCTATTTCATCTAAATACCACATGATTTTGTTTAATCTGTTTTCGAAAGCTAATGCTATCTCTCTTCTTACTCCCTCCCTCTCCCATGATATAGCTTCATTGACTTCCTTTTTTACGGTGTCTGATAATTATTTTTATCCTTTGTGTAGCTCTTCTTCGATTTAACGATACTTGAGTGTAAACCTTCGAGATCTTTAAAATCTTGGACTTTGTTTTTCTCCAAAATCTCAATTCGATCCTTAATTTCCTTCATCTCTGGCATATTCCTTATGCAGGGAGGAATTTTGAGGGATAAAGTTAAAATTCAATATATGTATATGTATGTATGTATGTATGTATGTATGTATGTATGTATATATATATATAAACTTGGAAAACTTAATAAAATAAATTATTATATAACAATAATAATAATTTTATTATAATAAAATATTTATTTATTTATTTGAATGTTAAATGTGCAGGGTGCATCGATGGTGTACGTGGATGTGATGGGCAGCACAGAGGAGAGGGAGGGGGAACAATGAGCAGGGAGGAGGGTGTGTGAGGAGGTGCGATCAGCAGGGTGGATGGTGTGTGCGGGGGAGGGATGAAGTACAGTGGATGTGGTGGGAAACGTGGAGGAGAGGGAGGGGGGATGATGAGAAAGGAGGAGGGTGTGTGATGTGCGTCAAGGAATGGCAAGGAAAAAGTGAAGGGGGAAAAGAGGTCAGGAGGATGGGAGCAGTGATTAGCGAGGGTAGTGGTGGAGTGTAGCACAGGAGGAAGTGGGAGGATGGATGGGTGATGGGCTGGTGGGAGGGAGAAGGTGGCAGAAACGACAGTGGCGAGGGAGTGTGGAAGGTGTGAGGAGTTGTGAGAAAAATGCGAGGGAGTGAAGAAGCTGGGCGAAGGGATGAAGCGGGGGGAAACGATGAGGTGATGGAGGGATAGACGGTGTGTGCGGAGCAGCGAAGGTGGTGTAGGTCGTGAGGAATGAGGGGTTATGGTGTAGGTGGGCATATGGGTATGCAGAGGAATGTACAAAAAAATGGAGTTGAAGGTGGAGATGAAGAGATGAATGGCGGCGGAAGGTGTGGAGGAGCGGCACTGCTCTGATACCAACTGAAGTGAATGAAATTCAAAATCATATAAAAACTTGAAATAGCCACAATGAATAATAATTGAATGATGATTTTTACAATAGGAGAAAATACCTTTTATAGGTCTAAACACACCATTTCAATGGAATGGTGTGACCTTACGATTAGCTAAGTAATATTACATTTAATATTTAAAATATTTGCTCTTAAATACTTAGATACATAACAAGAACACGGAGAGAAATTAGGGATGGGATTTCATAAGATCAATTTAAGTGATTTAAGAAGATATTGTTAGAGAACTAAATATTAAATATTGTTATAGTAAACTAAGCTATATAAAGGGACCTAAATGTACAATAAAAGCACACAAAATAGATTGATGGAATCAAATTGCCCAGGTTTATTCATTGGAATCTCCTAGTGTCCCTTGCTTCCTATGAGTTTTGATTGTATTGTTTTGGTAAGCTTCATTCCCAACACATGGTATTAAAGCAAGGTTGTGATGCATGGTAGTTCTAAACGATGCAATGGTGACGTCCCTAATTCGTTGCACATTTCACTAGGGTTCGATGTTTGAGATTAGTTTTCACTGTGTTAAAAAAAGGTTCATTGTTGTGGAACCAGAGTTGGTGAATGGTAGAGGAAAAAACACTTGGATAGTTGGATGAAAGATGTGGGTATGTATACAGTGTGAAATTGTGTGAATTCTACACATTGAGAACATCCAGTCGAAGTGTTGTGGTTAGACACGTCATTTCATGTAGAGTGTCGCTCAAATATGGGCATGTATACAACTAAATGGATCACATATTATTCAAAACCTTTTTTTGATAGGTAACATTGATGCCTTTTATTGAGAAGTGTTATAATTATGCTCTTGGGCACAGTTCTAACTGTGTAAACTATAGAATGATTGATTATGAAAATGTGATGGAAACGCAAGGAGAAGCAGATCCAATGCAAGGAGAAAATGAGATGGAGCATGTTTCCAATGAAATGACACCTGTGTTTATGGGAGAAAACCCTCCATGTGTTGACCGTGAACTGTGAATGATCGAATTGATTATGGAAAAGGATCTTAAAGTTCATGAAGAATCTACTAAATTAGTTGAATAGTGATATTTTGTTGCATATATCTAAATAATGGTTTGCTTACAAATTCCTTGCTACCCTATCCCTGTGATGGAGGGTTTACACACAGTCCTCTCAGGGAAACGTGCATAAAGAAGCGTAAAGGGAGCGATATATGACCAAGTAGAGTGTGCTTTACAAAGTTACAAATAGATCACATTTCAGCAATCTGAGTTTGTACATGGTTGAGATATAGCAATTGATTTGCAAAAAAACTGAGCCAAGTTGTTTAGGAATCCAAAAATAAATAAAAACGCAAGATGATGACAAGAAGACATCTCTCAAGGAGTCACTCTTCTAGATGAGAGCCCATGGGACGCCAAAGAGTGTGACTGAATACAAGCTGATACGTTGTTTTTTTTTTTAAGAAATTTTTGTTTTATAATGAAGAGTGTATTGTCCATCATTGGATACAGTATTAAGAAATTGGAAGATGTGAATTGAAGCTTAAGGATTATATTAAATGTGATTTGGTGAGTCGATTTGAAAGTGTATTTTATTAGCATAACCACTTAATTTATGGTTTGTGAAAGTTGATAGAAAACAAGTTAAGTACCACGAAATTATACATTATCTACGTGTTAACTACTAGTCCATCCCAAATTATACGTTATCCATGCATTCAGGCATCAGCCATGAGTTATCCATTTATCAACCATTAGTTATTTTTTTATATTTTTTTCTCGCTCACATTATTCTAGTTATATGCCATAAAATATTGGTTATCCATTCATCGTCTATGAGTTATCCATGCATTAGCTACCCGTTATTCATTCATTAGATACCAATTATTTTTTATATTTGTTTATTTCCAATTTCGAACAACTGCCATAAAATCAGTCTGGACAGTAAACTTATCTCATCCTCGTCCATAGATGAAAAAGCATAGATGGTAGTCCACCCTAAAATTCTAAGATATTAACGCCTAACGGTGTAATTATTAGAGCATTTGTACCATTCAAAAAGAGAAAAGAAAATTTTCAAACAGACATTGCATTATTTTAATTGAAAACAAATATTAAAGATATAAATTTGTAATGAGTGGCTATTTGAAGATGGTCAAATAATGCAAAGATTATTTTTTTTAAAGTACAGATGCTCTAATTTAAATTTGCATTGTAGATTTAAAATGTATATAGTGAGAGTATTATAGAGTTGTTGTGCCCAATCTCTATGTTTAGTGCATTATTTTCACCATGTGGGTAAAGATCGAATGCACCATATTTCTCTTTGATATGGTTAGCCACCCAATTGTTGGGATAGATCATTATCATATTTTATTTTAAATAATCGGGATAAGGCATGATTCTACTATGAAACCACCTAAATTATTTCTTGTCACTCCCCCATATTCGGCTTTCATCTTCATTCAATGGTACCAATGGTTGTGTTGCCTCCACATTGCAAAGATTGAATTTATTGATGCCATTAATTTATGATTTCACTCATGTATTCATGAAATAAAAAATGATAATATGAGATCAAACATATATTGTCAAGCTAATGTAAATAGTGACTATAGAAATTGAACAAAAGATAAGCGACTTATTGTTTATCATGCACATTTTTTTCGTTCTTTTGGAGTAGCTCCCCTTCCTTTTTGTATTCATCAAATTGGTCATCCAAAACCGTTACGCCTTGCTTGTTATTGATTTGCTTGATGTACTCACTAGTATAATAGAATGACTTGTATACTATGTACCCCTCCACCATAGACCCCTTAGGTTTTTTCATTTTTCAAACAAAAAATTTCATTTTTTTCATGTACCACTCTAAGAAGAAGTTATATCAACATGAGACCACCCTAGCCAATTCAACCTCGTCAACTAGGTGAACTAAAAAATGAACATGCAAGTCCATGAAATTCATGGGCAATTCCTTCTCAAACATACAAACAATCTCAGTTATCTCTCGATGCCACATGGAATGTTATCCATATAAAAATCCTTTGATATGATCCAATGTATAAATGAAAATAATTTAAATATGGTACATTGCGGGTCTCAAGGGAAGTCATGGTTCACATACCCATGAATGATCAAAGCATAATGACACTACAAAATTAATTTCCATAAAACATTGAGTGCATAGTATATTATAACCTACATTGTAGAAAGATAATTAAAAAGAAAACATGTAGTTTACATACATAGCCTTAGAAGGTTTAGATGGTCATGTGATTTCAACCCTAACTAATGTTCTTCTATAATGAAGCAGTATAGTAGGGCCGACTTGTATAAAGAAGGCACCTTCACACCCAACATAACTTCATTAGCCAGAGAAAGATCATCTTTCTTCAAAATCGATGGGACATCATCTTCTTTAAAAGATCAAGAGGGACCAACCTCTTCGATGCTCTCTTTTCTTCGACAATATTTCTTTTAGTATTTGAAGAAATAACATCTCTCCTAGCACCTAATGTGTCTTTTTTTTATGATATGTGCATCCATAAAGAAGATGGACTATTTTTAAATATATGCATGGAATCTAGTAAGTAGCCAATCTTAAGATGTTCTTAATGTTGAAGTTCATAAAATGCATAATTCTTTTTCCAATGGGAATTTCCTCAACACAGGTATCGAAAAATTCAAGATCATTAAACATAGGTTCCCCATTTGAATCAATGTAATTATCCACATTGATAATAGTAATGATAATAATAATAATAGAAACTAAAGAGATCATATGAAAAATGAAATAAGAATAAGGATAAGAATTAAATAATAATATACTAATAGAACTAATGATAAAATAATAACAAATCAATCAAGAACAACTCATAAATACTATATTAACTAACAAAGAGAAATTAAATTAAATTAAATAATGACAAGTGGGATTTGGGCTCCATGTTGGAATGTAAGGTTGGCATAGTTTCTTATTTGATGGCTCATGGGCTCTCAGTCTTGGACTGAGGGGTTGGTTGGGAGGAGATTCAATCCCCACAAATTGTCTCCCACATAACTATAGAATATTGGAATGAGATGCTATAGAATCCATGATTTATCTCATTAAATTTGTAAGGTTACTTAATAATCTCTTAGATATGTGATCTATGTAGTTTGTTATGCAAATATGAAGACAATATTTTTAACTTCTCTAAGTTCATTTTATGGCTTCTTGAATATTTGTTTAAAGTAGTTTATATTTGTTTCTTCTTACATATGGTATCAGAGCATAGTTTCTAACCCTAAGGTCCTGTGGACTTTCCTAAACTGAAATCATTTGAAATATATAAAAATAGATATACTTAATCTAAATACATATTTGTCTAATTTTAGATCTGAAAAATATACATATATAGATTTGTTAATTATATATATCTAGATTAAAATATGAAAATCATATGCATGTATAAACATTTTTTTCATGTACCACTCTAAGAAGAATTTATATCAATATGAGACCAACATGGCCAATTCAACCTCATCAATTAGGTGAATTAAAAAATGAACATGAAAGTCCATGAAATTCATGGGAAATTCCTTCTCAAACATACAAACAATCTCAATTATCTCTTGATGCCACATGGAATGCTAGCCATATAAATATCCTTTGATATGACCCAATGTATAAATTAAAATAATTTAAATATGGCACATTGCAGGTCTCGAGGGAATTCATGGTTCACACACCCATGAACGAGTAAAGGATAATGACACTACAAAATTAATTTCCATAAAACGCTGAGTGCATAGTATATTATAACCTACATCATATAAAGTTAATTAAAAAGAAAACATGTAGCTTACATACATGCCCTTAGAAGGTTCAGATGGTCATGTGATTTCAACCCTAACCAATGGTATTCTATAATGAAGCAGTATAGTAGGGTTGACCTGTATAAAGAAGGCACCTTCACACCCAACATAACTTCATTCGCTAGAGAAAGATCAATTTCTTCAAAAGCCATGGGACATCACCTTCTTTAAAAGATCAAGAGGGACCAACCTATCTGCTGCTTTTTTTTCTTCGGCAATATTCATTTTTAGTATTTGAAGAAATAACATCTCTCCTAGCACCTAATGTGTCTTTTTTCTAATGATATGTGCCTTCATAAAGAAGATGAACCATTTTTAAATATATGCATGGGATCTAGTAAGTGGGAAATCTTAAGATGTTCTTAATGTTGAAGTTCATAAAATGCATAATTATTTTGAATCCCAATGAGCATTTCCCCAACATAGGTATCGAAAATTCAAGATCATTGAACATAGGTCCCCCATTTGAATCAATTATCCACATAAATAATAGTGATAATAATAATAATAATGATAACGAAAGAGATAATATGAAAAACAAAATAAGAACAAGGAAAAGAATGAAATAATAATATACTTATAGAACTAATGATAAAATAATAACAAATCAATCAAGAACAACTCATCAATACTATATTAACTAACAAAGACAAATAAAATAGTGACAAGTGGGGTTTGGGCTCCATGTTGGAAGGTAAGGTTGGCATAGTTTCTTATTTGATGGCTCATGGGCTCTTAGTCTTGGACTGAGGGGTTGGTTGGGAGGAGAGTCAGCCCACACTAATTGTTTCCCACATAACTATAGAAGGTTGGAATGAGATGCTGGAGCATTCATGATTTATCTCATTAAATTTGTAAGGTTACTTAATAATCTCTCAGATATGTAATCCATGTAGGTTACTTAATAACTTATTTATGTTCATTTTATGCCTAGTTGAATATTTGTTTAAAGTAGTTTATATGTGTTTCTTCTTACATCTGGTATCAGAGCATAGGTTCTAACCCTAAGGGCCTATGGACTTTCCTAAATTGAAATCACTTGAAATATATAAAAATAGATATACTTAATCTAAATACATATTTCTCTAATTTTAGATCTGAAAAATATACATATATAGATTTGTTAATTATATATATTTGGATTTAGATATGAAAATCATATGCATGTATAAACATTGTTTTCATGTACCACTCTAAGAATAATTTATATCAACATGAGACCACCATGTCCAATTCAACCTCGTCAACTAGGTGAATTAAAAAATGAACATGCAAGTCCATGAAATTCATGGGCAATTCCTTATCAAACATACAAACAATCTTAGTTATCTCTCGATGCCACATGAAATGGTAGCCATATAAATATCCTTTGATATGATCCAATGTATAAAAGAAAATAATTTAAATATGGCACACTGCGGGTCTTGAGGAAAGTCATGGTTCACACACCCATGGACGAGCAAAGGATAATGACACTACAAAATTAATTTCCATAAAGCGTTGAGTGCATAGTATATTATAACCTACATTGTATAAAGATAATTAAAAATAGAACATGTAGCTTGCATACATACCCCTAGAAGGTTCAGATGGTCATGTGATTTCAAACCTAACCAATGTTCTTCTATAATGAAGCAGTATAGTAGGGTTTACTTGTATAAAGAAGGCATCTTCACACCCAACATAACTTCATTTTCCAGAGAAAGATCATCTTTCTTCAAAATCCACGAGACATCATCTTCTTTAAAATATCAAGAGGGACCAACCTCTCTGCTTCTCCTTTTTCTTCAACAATATTTATTTTTAGTATTTGAAGAAATAGCATCCCTCCTAGCACCTAATGTGTCTTTTTTCTGATGATATGTGCCTCCATAAAGAAGATGAACCATTTTTAAATATATGCATGGGATCTAGTAAATAGGTAATGTTAAGATGTTCTTAATGTTGAAGTTCTTAAAATCCATATTTCTTTTTAATCCCAATGGGCATTTCCTCAACATAGGTATCGAAAAAATTCAAGATCATTGAACATAGGTTCCCCATTTGAATCAATGTAATGGTCCACATTGATAATAATAATATTAATAATAATAATAATAATAATAATGACTAAAGAGATACTATGAAAAATGAAATCAGAATAAGGGTAAGAATGAAATAATAATATACTAATAAAACTAATGATAAAATTATAGCAAATCAATCAAGAACAAATCATAAATACTATATTAACTAGCAAAGAGAAATTAAATTAAATTAAATAATCACAAGTGGGGTTTGGGCTCCATGTTGGAAGGTAAGGTTTGCATAGTTTAATATTAATACTCGGATCTTCTCCAAGTACTAGGTCAATATGTGAGGGAAGTTCGTGTTGCAGTCGCTCCTTTAGAGGCTGCTGAGCAGCAAGGGTTGAGGCATTAAGAGGTTGGGTCGTCTAACGATCGACCTGCAAAGGTGAAAACTTAATCAAACGAGAAAAAAGTGCAGATAGTTTCTAAAAAATTGAATCTAGGAAATGCAGAGTTGAATGTTGTAGTCCACAATATGGGATACATCTACCTAGACATGAATATTCTACCAATTTTTATCTTACACAACATTTAGCAAAATGTTGTTGAAGAAGTCAAGGCATGGGAACAGTTGGTGTATAATAAAATGAATCAATGTAAATGTCAGGTAACTACTTTGGAAGCGGAGTCGTCAAAACTCAGACAAAAAATGGACCAACTACAACATGACAAGTAAAGATTAGAAAATTGTATTAAAGTTTCCTATCGTGAAGTCCTAAACAAAGCAATTGTACCAGAGATGGTCCCAGAGGCCAAAATACTGCAATTAGGAGAAGTCGTCACTAGCTTCAAACATAATATTGAAGTGTTGGAGGATAATTTAATTCCTAGCACGCCTCCTGAAGTAACTGAATAGCGGCAAAAGCAAGTTCAAGAGGTCATCCAAGAAATCCATCAAGTTGAGGCCTACTATGCAAATCCCTATGAAGAATTTTCTCAACCTTGGTGAGCTTTGTTCGAGGATGTTGAGCTACAGGAAATTACAAATAACTTAATGTGGCTGAAAAAAATATGGGTAATACGTGGAGTTTGCTCAAGACTCTTCCACCAGTCAAGAGGATGAGCAAGTCTACATAAAATAAGTTTTTACAACAGCAAATAAACACAATGTGGGTGCAACAACAAAGAAGAACAAAATGAGTTAAAGAGATACAAACAAAATATGAACATGTACCTTAGGCTATTGGCCCAAACCACAAGGAGATTAAGTAGGCTTTATCAGTTGCTAAGGTGTGCATTTTAAAACACCTCACTTTTATGATTGTTGATGAAGTTAGCAAGTTGAAGGAAGATGTGCAGAGACGAGTTGAACATGTGAAGAAACTCCACCAAGACTTTCATTCCAAGTTGCACCAGCCGGCATCTTCAACATAAATTGAATTGGGACAAACCACATGTGAGTGTTAGGGTCATGTTGGCCCTAGGTATGTTTTGGATATCTTGGGTACCAATTTTGAATAACCGTTTAAAGTGTGAACGGGGCTACAACAGAATGGTCAAGAAATCGATCAGCTACAAATTTTTAGGCGAAGATCAAGGAAAACCAAATGTTTTGATGAAGTCCAACCGAAAAGTTGGTTAGACGGTTAGAGGATGTGTCCACTTACAATTATGGGATTGGGTAGTGGACGCGGGTTGTAAAATGACCATTAGAGGCTATAAATATGTAATGGATTGGTATTTTTGGGGTTAGGAATTTTTTGAGAGAGAAAGAAACTTTTTGTATCCTGTCCAAGAGTTATGTATTGTTTTTGTCGAAGTCTAAGCTGAGTAGAGTTTCAAAGTATGAGATCAATTTGCAGGTTGTGTGTGAAGATCTGATGTAATGGATTTTTGGATAAATGTATGCAGGTTGTGTGCACAGACTTAAAGAATTTGAGCTGCAACTCCTCATAATAAACAAGTATTTTTGTGTTTTTTCCCATCTTGGGTTTCCACATTAAAATCCTAGTATTTGTTGTGCATGATGTGTGTATGTGTGTGATGAATTATTGTTGTTTATTAATGCATAAATGAATAATTGTGAATGTATGAATGGATGAAAGGTTACTACAATAGTTATTTACATTGTTATGAAGATGGTTAATGGCGTGGATAAATTTATGGATCTTCATCACAGTCGTTGATCCGTTGGGGTTATTTCGGTCGTAGTTTTGTATGACGAGGATCCCCTTCACCACTACAAAAACCTGGTTCCTACAGCTCCCATTGGTAGTTCAGATGAGACTTCATCTACTCTGCAGGTGTTGTCGAAAGGGAAAACCCTTTCAGGCATGTCTCTTGTGTTTTGTTGGTATCATGTTGTGTGAACCTAGGTTGTGTTAAGATTGTGCCAACACTACTAACTACAAGTTCTCTATGAAGAGGTGGTTTTGGCTTACCACCAACCAATAGGGGCTAGCAAAAAATGAAATATTCCACTATGTGGGTGGTTTAAGGATGACCACAAACTCTAAAGCTCATTCGAACATGGGGTTTCAAGATCACTTGTTTGAGCTCGCTTGATATTGCTCGCTTGTTTCTAATGGTATTCACCCCCCCTATCAAACAAAATGTGAGGAGAGGGGAGTCTCATGGTTTCAACACTAGACACAAAACACATGATTACTTTGGACCATGGTTCTCTCATGTCATCGTGATACATCATTGAATCTAGCCTCTGAAACTTAATGCAGCTTAGGCTCTCTTGATCTAGCTTTCTTGAACAAGGCCATGGTTGCTTATTATCAGAAAGAGGCTTTGAAACTTCAAGCCTAACATCATGTTCCCCCCTATCAAGTACAAGATAAGAAACATTACAATATTCTATTGCAAGTTTCACTCTTTTATGTTTCTTCAGCTTCACACACCAATCTGAAGAATGGTTATGCTTCCTGCAATGCTAACAAGGATGAAGATCAAAACACTAATCTTTCATATGGCCATCTTGGTCACAATGTTGGCATCTAGGACTTTGAATATATTTTGAAATTGTTATTTCACTATTTTATGGCAGTCGATATCAATCATCTTCAACTTCAAACAAAGGATTGTTCTTAACAAACTCTAGTTAAAAATGTTGATTCATGTGTTGTACATCTTCCTCTACAGCTTTCAAACCCCACAGTTGATTGATGATGGTTTGGAGAGTTTCTTTTCTAATTGTGATTGAGTCATTTTTAGCTATAAATACTAGAGTGTTCAACAAATCTAATGTTTCTTCAATTTGATACATAGTGAGGACTTTATGAAGTCTCCTTGTGTAGGAAGGACCAAGTAAAAATGACTCAATCAACCTAAGGGATTCTCACAACTCCAACCTTTACAAATAATATTTCAGCAGATTCAAACTTAAAAAAGAAAGGGTGTCGGTCTCAGCCGAAAATGCACCCAAATTCAACATGGAATTCGACTTTTCTTCAGTTTGATATTGTACAAAAACACAAGTGCAAGTACTAAACATACACTAGAACTTACAAACAAATAACAGTTGCATGTTACACTTATGATTGTTGAATTGAAAAATATGCTATACCTGATTTTTTGAATGATGATGATCTACTTCTTCAACTTATTCTTTTGGAACAGGTGTAGCAACAGGCTACAAACATACTAGTCTCGAATCTTCTCCAACCGCGATTATTCTCAATGCCTACAGTTTAATCTACCGCCTTTTTTAATACAATCTTTGCAAGTTAGGCTACATTAGCTTAAAAAAACTCTACAATGAGATATTGACAATACAATCTCTACATGGAAAATTATACATGTTGCAAGGATGTACTTCACAACAACTTTGCAATCATGTCATGCCAATCATCAGCAGAGAGAGGAAACAAATAGTCTCTAGTTTCCCCAAGAAATTGTGTATGTGCATATTTTGACCAATATTTTTAAGCCAGTAAAAAAAACAAAAAATTATACCAGTCTTCAATGCAACTTTTATCCATGCTCTTCCATGATTCTCTTATCACCTTCATCTCTATCGTCTCCTAGGATGAGGTACTTTTAAAAAAAACACAGTCAAATCATTGCATTCTTTATCGTAGAGGTAGTAGATTTGTCACATACCCCATATTGCAAAAACATTTTATGTTTGAGAAGTCATTATGCTTTAATTTTATTGTAAAGTTTGTAATTATTGACCAAGTGGGGTCAAGGATGATTGTATTTAAATGCTAAATATTTTATTAATTAATAAATAAAAGATGAGACAACAGCTTAAGGGGGCTGTTAAAAGAGTGTCTACTGGCCACTTGGTGGAATAGACTGGGTTGAGAGCAGATTGACACTTGGCAGCATCCTCAAACTACTTCTAGCTGTTGCAGGAGGCAACTTCCCTATTTTTGTGGTCATGTTCCCCAAGAAAGTGGAACAAGAGCAGGTGGCTCATTAAGTGAAAAACTGATCCAAAGGACCTAGGAAAGCTTAT
Source organism: Pseudotsuga menziesii (assembly GCA_001517045.1). Taxonomy (NCBI): domain Eukaryota; kingdom Viridiplantae; phylum Streptophyta; class Pinopsida; order Pinales; family Pinaceae; genus Pseudotsuga; species Pseudotsuga menziesii. The sequence goes on from LPNX011164292.1 coordinate 749,056, forward strand.
AAACTACCCATCGAATTCAGCTGAGGTTGTTCAATCTTTACTTGTGAAATTTTCTGAGTGAAATTTGTGCACAAGAGGTTCGATGGAAGGGAAAGGCAGAAGTGTCCAAGTGTGAAAGTGTTGATTTAATGAACTAGTGCAACTATTTTGGCCGAGTTCTTACTGCTATAGGCATAAGTTTTACTGTTGATTACTTTGTGTAGTTGCAAGGGTTTCTTAACCCATTCTCTCACCCAGTGCTTTCAACCATGTGGACCAGTGGACAGGCTCGAGGGTCCTAAGCCTAGTTGCTAAGCTATCTTCAGGAATTTGGTTGGGTGGAACAGGATCCTTAGACTGTTGTCTCCTCTGCTATATTACCACGTTCTAAATGCTATTTAATTTTCTCTATGCAAGCATAGTAACTGGACTATATGAATTTAGGAGTTGATGTTTATATATGACTGACTCATTTGTTTTTAAAATTAGATAGTTAAATATCTTATTGTTCAAAGATAAATAAATTCTGGTCAAATATGTATTCGAATGATTGAATTAGGGTTTTAAATATTTGGTTAAAAGAATGAAAGAAAACTCCTTGCTGTATTTTTCCACACTTCCGTAGAGGTAGTACTCTAGTATAGTAGGTAAATTTAAGAATGATGAATAAATCAAGTTAAGACATGAGTGAATCTGATCTTTTATCTTTTACTGTTAATCTATTGTAGAAATGTTTAACAGAAAATTTCCTCAACTCTAGAAGTTTTATGTTAACTAATACATCTGTTTAATTATAACCATAAAAGTACCTTAAAAGAATGTTTTACTAAAAACCATTATACAGTTTGTGTAACTGTGTTCTTTTAACACAGTAAAAGTAACTGGCTCCAAGGCTTAAACTAAGATATATATATATATATTAATATAGAATAGGAAAATAATGCAATTGGAGCAACATTAGACTATATAAACAGTATAATGAAACTGTAGTAATAACTTAGGTATTACCAATAATAATTATGTTAATTGCAGTAATACTATAAAAACATCAAATATTAATTAATAAATAGTAAATAAAACAACAAACAATGCAGATTATAACTTAAAAGGAAAAGACTATATTTCTTTTTCCTCTTTTGGTCAAAACCCTAAACAAGGAAACCTGTCTAACCAAGTTTTTATTTTCCTTTCTTACTTCAAGGATAAAGTATTTCTCAGTTTATTCCAAACCCTTACTGTTCCAAATCTTTCAATATATAAATATTATATCCAATTTATAATTGCCTAAATTAAATTGAATTTATACATAAACAGGGTAAAATTTGTTTAGTAAATATAAAATAAACGAAATAAAAGAAATAAAATTAAATTACTCTAATTTTTTTTATACAGATTTTCTGAGGTCACAAGATCGAACCTCTCGACCAAGAAGACTTTATTTTTCTTCTATTTCTCAAACATTCGTTTATAGTAAAAACCCTACAATTTTATTATAACCAAATACAAATTAAATCAAATTCATGGTGTTCTTAATAAAAAAATTTAACACACAGGTATGGGTAAAAACAGCAAAAGGGCCGTTGAATTTTTCAGTATTGATTTTCACTTATCTCCGAACTGTGGAGTATAAAAACCAAAGTCCAAATTCTTATAAGTTCTTCTATTCCTTCCACAAAAATTTCAGAACCAAAAACCTTAATGATATTAAAAATGTAAAATCTATTAAAACAAAACAAGTTTTAAACCCAAAATTTTTTCTATTCTTTAACAGTCTTTAAACAACCGTAATTATAGAGCCATACGGCTTATAAATTTTTATCCAACACGTACAAGTCTGCAAAACCCTAGCTTACATAAACGCAACCTATCATAACGGAGCTACAATCATACAGCTCTTTACAAATAATTCTTTAAACCAAACAAGTCACAGCCACCATCGCTAGCAGAACCCTACTCATGGCCAAAGGAGAAACCCCAGGTGGTAAGGTTGAGGCTTACCAATTCTTGTGTGTAGTGAACTTTCAGCTCGAAAACTCGTAGTTTTTTTTCAAGCAACCTCTTTCATTCAATGTTGGGAGGATGAGTCTCAACCGTACCCAAGCCTGCAAGAATTAAAACCTTCTACTATAAAAAGAAGTAAAATTAACAGAAATGAAAGAAGTTACCTTTCAGTAAAAAAAAAATTATGGTCACAACCGTAGTATGGATTCCTTTGAACCCACTCAAACCCTAGCAAAGGAACCATAGTATCGAGCCACCATTTGAGAGAACTCTCAGTCTACGACCACAACACAAAATGAGAAAACGGTACTGTAAATGCCACAAACCGAACTTGAGATTTAATTCATAACTCGAACCAGGAAGACAATTGACGAGAGTACTCTCAGTAGCAACTCTACGAAGGCAAACGAGTATTAACTCAACTGTAAGATGGTTTTTACACTGTCAAACTTCAACTATGGCCATGCAGGCCCATGAGGCCACAAACCTGTCGCCTCTACCCTCAAGCAACGAAAAAGATGGAGAATAAGCGAGATTTTAGGTTTTGGACAAATATATAGCTAGGGTTTACACTTTTAAAACCTTATCCAACAAGCTCATCACACATGGATTCCACTTCCTCGACTTTTGTTTTGGGGTTGATCTATAGTTTCTAAATGGTATAGTTAAGCCTGCATTTTTGTGTAAAACGATTGTTAATACCTTGACATAATTTAAATTTCGATATTATGACCCTTAATTAGTTATGCCATAACAACACATATGGGATTAGGTATTATGGTACCCAAAGATAGGGTTAATACAATATTTAGAAATAAAATATGTATAGTGTAGGTTTAAGCACTATATAAATGGCTTGTATTTTTAAATTATTTATGCCTTTAAATGAAACTAGGCAAATCTAGTATGTATTCAAGCCTAGATTTAGGATAATCGTATTTTCCCCAATGATTGCTTAAATATAACAAACTCAAGTATAGAAAGGAACGGGTTTTGCAATCCCTGCATTACTCAAATCTTTATTTTTTATAAAGTACTCTAGCAATTTGTTTACTTTTGCAGTCGAAATAACTAATCTCAATCGAAACTGGAAACAAAATGATTTATGTGTAAGAAGACCTGTAACAAGAACCATCATTACACTGCATTACCTTCAATGAGCTAAGTAAGCCTCGGCATGACCAGAAGTTCCTTCATTTAAGCAAGAGACAAACTTTAGTACCTTGTACTTCCTAGTAAATAAACAGTTGTTTCAGTTCTTACTACTTCAGATCTTTTACATTCTAAATCGATCTTTCATTTCTTAATTTTGGAGGCAGATAGTAAAGAATGTAATTATAGAAATTAATAAAGGAATTTGTTTTAGTTTCTAGATTAGATCTTTTAGAATGTTAACTGTTAGCAATTAAGTTACTCTCTTAAGCGATGATTTTAAACATTAATTGTCGCAAGAAAATTTTTATTTTTTTTATGAAATTTTGGGGGTTTTACATAGGGTTTTTCTCCACTTCAAGGTAGCACAACGGTCTTCAATTCCTATCATCAAAGGAATTCTTCAAATTTTATTAAATCTTCAACATCTCTTCAAATAAATTGCACCAACACAATGTTGTCTTCTTCTGTGACAACGTGAGGATAGAATGCAGCGCCTTCTAGTGATCTGGCCCAAGCTTGAATCAAAGAAGAATCCCATCATTTTCAAAATAAAGTCCTTATTTTCATCAATAAAATTTAGTGAGTAAAGATTAGTTGCTATATTATTTTCAACCTTGTCATGAATCCATGTCTTTCCACCATTTATTGACCTCAACAAAATGTCACTTCCTCTAGCTAATACCCAAGCTTCATCCTTTGAATGATACCCAATGTCTGTAAGGTTTGTCGTTAAACCAAAACCTGCATATGTTGATGAACATTTGAAACCCAGCACAAGACCCTATCACCAGGCGTGGCGGTTAGACCACATTTTTTATATTCCCAGGGGTGCAGCGATTACACCATGTTCTTGTACCGATACTCCAACACCCCCCCTCTGGCGTAGCTCGGGGGAATTGAAGCTAAGACCTATCATCTGATAACACGTAAGGTTTTTCGTTACAACAAAACCTGTAGATGTTGATGAACATTTGAAACCCAATGCAAGGCCCTATCACCAAGCGTGGCGGTTAGACCAAATTTTTTATATTCCCAGAGGTGCGGTGGTTATACCATGTTGTTGTACCAATACTCCAACAATGTCAATAATTATAATACCGCGAATTGAAATTGGTACTTCATCAAACTCTGAGCAATGATGTATAATTTCTTGAGACCTGTCACAACTTCAATAAATAGACTATGCATAGACAAGCTTCAAAGTCTTTCTACAAATAGTGTGAGCACCAAAATTTTCAACTATAAATAATGTCGAAGACATTAAAGGCATTGGTTAATCCTTCCAAATTTTCCATCGAGTAGGCTTAGTTTATACCTAGTCACAATTGCACCAAAGAGTGAATATGCAGCTCCAGGATATCACCAGACCTCCTCTATGCAACTTCAATTGCGGAAGGATAGAACCAGCATTAGAGGCTAGCACTTCAACAGCTCCATGATAGTCTCCAAATTCATGAGGCATGCAACAAAAGAGGACATCCATGGTGTATCTCCATGCACAATAATCTTTACAATGCCCCACATATCTCCACATTTGGAGTCTTCAACGTTTAAAGCAATAATGGTTCAATGCAATATCACTATAGGAAATGACCAGGCATGGTCCCTAGCTCGTATGATATATCCAGCCTCCAGCTTCACATTCTAGGTCACATGATGGGGGGGTTTCTCACAATATTATATCACGCGAACTAACCTATGATACCAGAAACGAGAAACGAGAACGACACGAAAAACAAAGTTTAGAGGTTTCACATTCAAAGAAATGAGGAGAGAGAAAAATAACAAAAATGAAGGTTCTGACATATATTCAGTTATAATTAACAAAGATAGTTTGTCGTATACCAACTTAAATTTAAGTTCATAGGAGACCCAATCAGTGATAAATTGAATTCATATATACTTAAAAGCAAGTCCTGTCTTTGACTTTCCATTACTAGTGTGGCCTATCGTAGCAACATCGGATTATATAATGTAGTAATATTCCTTCTGCAAAACACAAGTAAACTAATAATGCTCTCTTACATTCCATCAATCAAAAAGTAATTAAAAGAATGATAAAATAAGTTGAATACAAAATTAGGTTTATCAAGCAAAACCTCATTTATCGTCTCTAAAATATTAAGTTGAAGCATTACAAAGTTATAATATATTAAATTGAAGCATAACATATTCCCACATCAGCAACAATGAGTGGGCACGCAGTTTAATTAAGTAGCAATATTTTTTCGTCAAGAAAGATGGTCACATTGATCTAAAACTTTGATATATTTTTAAAACGATTCAAATAATTATTTGAACAAGGTTCCATACATGAAACTCAAAACATGATAGAACTCTAACCATAGCTGGATTTCAACTTAAAATTTGTTCTTACTTCATAATCTCCCAGTGCCAAATACATTTTATTTCCAATGTCTTACATAATTGTAAGAATATGTTCAACTTCCAATTAAATACATGGCCAAAACTAAAATATCAAGGATTCACTAATAGCTTCCATTAACGTTCCATCATTGTAGACATTATCAAAAGTGGATGACTGTGTTGAGTGCGTTTCTGTGTCGTTGTATACAACTGCTTCTAGGTAAAAAAAATCTATAAACTCATAAACACAATAATTTTCTTCAGAGGGCAGCTAGAGTACTGAAATTCACAGTTAATTCAAAATTCAGTAAGTATTAGTTTACTGAAGTTTACATGTAATTCTGCAGTATTCACATGTAATATTTTGTCGATTATGAGCAATTTTCAAAATTTTCTTCTTGCAAGGATAGTAGATGTTCTGGCTTGCTTACTAGAATGGTGGATGAGATTATCCAATTACATATTCACTAATTTGGTCAACATGATATATGGTGTTATCTAGCATGTCTTCAGCATTGTCTCACAACACCTCAAGTGCAATATCATCATCTCCATCATCATGTGAACCGCCATAATCCCACATCCTACTAGGATGTATTTGGTACTCAAGTTATTGTCGAGATAGCATACGTAGATTTGAGTGTACAAACACCAAATATTGTGCCTTTTGTGTGCCTAAGTGATTCCTCTTTGTCGAATGGATAAAAACATATTCACTCAAGTTTCTTTCACATGCAAATGAACTAGTCACCTATGAAGTAAAATTAATATTATGTACTTAAAATTTAAGAATGTAAATTTGAAAACTTGAAAAAAAAATCTGAACTGAAAATAAAAATAAAGTGTTTAAACATTAGAACATACTAAATGTATTGACTGTTGAACATACCTGTGAAAGTAAATGAATAGCTAACTGACGAAGAAAGGGAGTTCATGTACCTTACTGAATCCAAAATTCTATGGGTCCAAGCTCTATGCGACCAAGAATAATTATCATTGAATGGGCCCTATTATCAAGTCAAAACATAACGTCTAAGGGTAAGGGGCTCCTGGGTCATGTGCGATTCCCTAGACGACCTCAAAGGACCTATATACTACATAGATAATATTTAGCCAATGAGTAAGATATGTCAGTCGTTTTGAGGTTTGACACACCAACTATGGCTTTCAGTCCCTTGGTCATGATTTGACGTGAAAAGAGTTATTGGGAAAAAAAAATTCCTTAGGGCTCATGAACTATGTGTGGGGCCTCAGGCCACCACAAAGTCCTATAAACAGAATATTGGCATGTGAGAAAGATGTAGTGCCTCTTTTATGAATTTTGGTTAACCATTGATATTTTTTGTAACTTGAGCAATGGCAAGGTCAAAAGACATAGCCTTAGGCCATAACATTTTCATTTGGCCTATAAGCAAAATATGGTCGTAGAAGATTCTACACAGGGCGTAACAGAGAAATAGGAAAATACAACAACGATGGAAAATCCTTTGCATTTGTTCTTAGAAATCATGCTACCTGACATAAAATTATAAATAAGCCACATGAGTTGATTCAATACCCAATTCTTTCCATCTTCGTTATTTTGATTCAATTCCAAATTCTCTCCATCTTCAATGGTCCTATTGAAGGAAAATGCATTTATTTCTTTAACAGAATGTGGAAGCTAGAAGCTGCGAGGTCATCTAGAGGCTCCATCAGAAAGCATTATCATGACTGGTACTTGAGTAATAGGCGGTTTGAGAGCCGCTTGTTATAAAGCCAAAGCTTCGCAGTGTTGCATGCCCAATCTGTTAGTCCCTATAACAGAGCAGGCTCACCTGGTTCGTTCTCAGCATCCAACGGTCGTATGGATTTGGCCTCTTGTCCCCGTAATTTATGTACCCTCATAGAGTTTGAGGTATGGCTACTTTGATTAGGTCTCCTGGATGGGTCGTATCTTAGCTATTCCTAATTAGTCCATCTGTGTGAATCCCTCTCATAAAACATAGTTGTAAATGCCAATCTGTAGTAATACAAAATCCAATTGCGAGATAGCGATCTAAATTTTGGTGACTTAGCATCAGTAGCAAAACCAGCATAGGTATATATTATATAGTATCTAAGAGAGCAACATCTAAGACAGAGATAGTAGAGGCATCAACAGCGGTAAAGCTCCTAGTTTACTTTGATCCATCCCGAAAAACTAGGCTTTGAACGACCTGGCCCGAGAATCAAGACACCCACGTTGCCAACTGGGAACCCTAAGAAGTCCTCATGGGTGGAATAATATTAAATCCTATCATGACCGAATTAAATCCTCTCATGGCCAAATTGGGGATGGACCAGACGGACCAAATTGATACTCATAACCCTGAATCCATAGATTGATTTAGTAGAAGCCCCTTTGGGAAATGGGTAGTTGTACATAGATCTATATTTGAAAAATCCTTCATGTTTTGCTTCGCCTCCCTATGAAAC